>CM061259.1:83387500-84587500 GCA_030848825.1 Tadarida brasiliensis
CCTCTTCCTCCAAAAGTCATCATCTCTGCTCCCCATCGCACCTCTAGCCCAACCAAATGTGATTCTTTCTTTCTTTTAATTTCTTAAACAGTGGATTTAAATTCAAACCCAGTTTTGGCAAGAAGAATCACTGACCATTTCGAGAATCTCACAGAAGCTGTGGATACTCTCTGCGCTCCCTATAGGCACACACACGTCACGCTGGTTTTGTGGGGGAGGCTCATGGACCCAGGTTACATTCCTGCCCAAGTCCCTTCCTTACAACTCTGGTGATAATCTTTCCAGTGCTCAGGTGATTTGTAAATGAGATATGTTTGCTTCCAGACTTATGAGGGTTTTAATGGGAAAACCACGCCCTGTGTCCCCCATGGATACACTGTAGGTTCCTGACAAACATGTGATGCGCAGTCAAGTTTGACTGATTGGGTGATGGCTGTGGATTCCTGTTTGACAGCCATAGAATTAATCAGCCCATGCTTTCCAACAGCTGTTCTGGCTCATGTCAGCTTTCCAATTTGTTTCTTTTCTTTTTAGAGAGAGAAAACCATTGATGTGAGAGCGAAACATCAATTGACAACCCAGACATGTGCCCTGACCTGGAATCGAACTGGCAACCTTGCAGGACTCGGGATGACGCCCAACCCACTGAGCCACACCGGCCAGGACCAATTTGTTTCTTTACTTCTTTCCTGCTGGGGAGTTACACTGTGGCCTGGCCAGGGAACAGAGTCGGCAGTGGTTCTCAGATGTCTGGCTGCCGAAGCTCTCAGGGTAACCGCGAGGCGTCTGTGGCAGAGGCTGGAACACCAGCTGGTTTTTGTTATTCGACTGGGCTAAGTCCTTGATATCTTCCAGCCCTCACTCTTCTTGACCCAACAGTGCGCAAACATTAGACCTGCCAGGGTAAAGAACATCCTGTAGGCACCCTGGGACGCTGGCTGGCTCTCAACAGTGTTTTCTATGAGGATGGATCTGTTGTCGTGGCAAAACATGTGTTCTCTTCCATCATTAGTCTCAGGGGCCATTGCAAGGCTCTATTTGCCCCAAAGCCCTTTCCCATGGGCTTGCCATGGTGCTGCCCACCTCTCTGTCCAAAGATCCCCACCATCCAAGTGACTCTTCTGCTTGCACCATAGCAATGGAGTGTCACCATAAGATCCACATGTCACCTGACAGTGAGAGTGACTCTCTCCAGGATCCCATTTGTATCTGAGCATGGATATTCTAGTCAAGTTAGCTAACTTTTCTCTAAGGAGTCTGGCCTCCGGTGGTGGGGAGCCGTGGAAGGGACTGCTGGCTGGTGTCGGGGAGCCTCGCCGAGCTCTCCGTGTGAGAAACTCTGGTTTCCTGGTTAGCAGTGCAGTGTTTTTGACACATTAGGACATGGTGACTCCTGCTCTGCCCCTAGATGTGCTCGTAGAAAGAGACCTCCCAGTCTCTTCTATTGCAAACACTGATGATTGTGAGCCCACTGGTAATGCCACTGTTTCCATACCAGGCTTGCAGGAGGGAGACACAGAGGCCCTGCCCGGGAACCCAGCTTTCTCAACAGAGTCCAGACTCTGTGCCTGACCTTCATGTGGGCATGTGGGAGTCGCAGAATCTAGACCCCTACAGATAGAAGAGGCTGTAGGAGCCCCTAGTTGCCATTTTTGATTTATTATGGTTATGTTTCTCTTCCTATTTCTTCTGCTTATTACAGCATTCCTTTGAACATTTCTTGCAGTGCTGGTTTTGTGCTAATATATTCCCTTAGCCTTTTCTTTTTTTGCCTGGGAAACTCTTTATTTCACCTTCTATTTTGAAGATAGCCTTGCTAGATAAAGTAGTCTTGGGCTCAGATCCTTATTTTTCATTATTTTGATCACTTCATGCCATTCCCTTCTGGCCGGGAGTGTTTTTGTTGAGAAGTCAGCTGATAGCCTCATAGGGGTTCCTTTGTAGGTAACCTGTTGCTTATCTCTTGATGCCTTTAGAATTCTCTCTTTGTCTTTAGTGTTAGGCATCTTAATTATTAAGTATCTTGGTGTGGGCCTCTTTGGGTTCTTCTTACTTGGGGCTCTCTGTACTTCTTGAACTTTTATGCCTTTTTCCTCCACCAAGTTAGGGAAGTTTTCTGTCACTATTTCTTCAAATATATTCTCTAACCCTTGCTCATTTTCTTCTTCTGGAACTCCAGTGATGCAGATGTTGTTACATTTTATATTGTCCCACAGTTCTCTTAAGATAGCTTTCTGTTATTTTTTAATTGTTTTTTCTTTTTGGTTCTCTGATTGGGTGATTTTTTCTACCTGGTCCTTTCATTCACTAATCTGATTCTCAGCTTCCTCTACTCAGCTGGTTATTCCTTCCAATGTGTTATTTTTGCTATGTCATTCTTCATTTCTGCCTGGTGGTTTTTCATTTCCCATTGGTTAATTTTCAATGTTTCTATATCTTGACTCATGTTGTTGAGCTTCCTCATAATCATTACTCTGAACTATGCCTCTGATATCTTGCTCAATTCCATTTCATTTATCTCATCTCTGTAGAATTCTCTTGTTCTTTCATTTGGGATTTCTTTGTTTCACCATTTTGGCTGTCTCAGTGGGTTTTGGAGCCTGGCAAATTTTCCCTGTGGGTGTTGGTGTTCCACTGATTGTGGTTCCCTCTACTGGATTTGGATGAGTATGGGAGGACCCATGTTAAACACCACTGTCAAGTCTTACTTTCCTGGGTTAATTTGCAAGCCAAGCAAAGTTTCAGTTATCCTCTAGCTTTTGCCTGCAGGCTCTTATTCCCAGTTACTTGATGAGCCTTGGGTTGTAGCCCAGCTGAATGAAAATTCCCTCAGGTATATAGGGTAAGAGGATTTCCAGTGGGTGGGGAAATTGCTTACTGGCAGTCTCTAGCTGTTAATGAGCCTCAATTTGCATTTCTCTGGCACAGCCTGGTGGTGTTAAATTCCTGAGGGAGGGGCTGTTGCTTCTCCCTGGGGCTCCGGGAAGGGGCTCTTTGAGCAAGATGATTACTGTCCCAGGAGGGAGTGATTCAGCACAAAATTCCCAGTGTCCTCCCCTCCAGCTCTCTCCTGAGCCAGGAGCCCCAGACTCTCTCCACAGTTCCAGTCCAGTCTTCCCTCCCTCTTCTGGAGCCCAAGTTGAGTGGCTGTAGTTGATTTAGTGCTCTGGCCCTTCAGGGAACTGATGGCTCACAGCTAAAGCAGCCCTCAGCTGCTGTGTGTGGGCTCCCCGTCTTCCTTCTCGTGCCTCCGCAGTTCCTACCGGGCTCGATTTGTTCTCCTCTTTCTGTCCCTGTTTATAAGGGTTCTTTCCAGCTACTTTTCTGTTGTTTTTTCCCAATGATTTGTCTTTATTTTAGTTGGAATTCCAGTTTGGTCCTGGGAGACGGTTGGTGTAGCTTCCATTCACTCCTCCACCATTTTTCCTCAGTCTCTACCTATTTTTCTTTCTCACATCTTTGTCTGCAGATGGGCAGCAGCCATCTGATGCTCAGGCTGCATCTCTGGAGCCATGTTTCCATCTCCCCCAGGAAACTGTCCCTCTTAAGACTCAGGCCTCTGGGGCCACTCTCTTTGTTGTGAACACCTCCTTTCTAATTTGTGTGTGTTTGTTGATAATCCCACCTTAAGGAGAAACTTTAAAAAAGAGAATCTCAAACCTCTCAGAGATAATGGAATGCATTCTTTTATTTCAAAAACAAAAAACACAGCTTTAAAGGAATTCTTACAGCATGCAAAGACTGACCATCTGAGCAAAACCTCAACCTAGTCTGGCTGCCAGAAAATATATTTGGATGCATAATTGTTCTTTTGGGTTTTGTATTTTGCTGTCTATGTGTGTCTATATCTGTCTGTTATAGATAAATGTAGTATATTACCATTGCTAGATGGTACTGCCAAGAATGATTTGCAAATTAAAATTTAGATTGTGAAAGGGCTCTATTCGATTGGCGTGAAACAAACAAATACTCATACAAATTGGAGAAATAACAGAAACTAGCACACTTGCTTTTAAAGTGCACATGATCTAGGATTGATCTTTAGTAAATACAAACTAGCTTGAGGATGTTGGTTTAATTCAGGACATGCGGTTGCCCACTACTCACTAGCTTTGGACCTTACAGACCAGATGGGAAACCAGGGTAGTAAGTTGGAAGAGCACAAGATGCCTCAGATGAAGATCCAGACATTTGTGATGAAGCCCAATTAAGATATTAGGGTGATTGAAAATGACTGCACATAGAGGACAAGATGTGTGCTTGGCACAAGAACTTACGAGAAACAAACACATTGTTATTGAAGGAAAATAATCTTGTCTTAAAGGATGTTCTAAAATCAAAAAGGAAAAAGATAAAACAAAAGATAAAAGGTATATGGAAGTTTCAGGAAGTTTGTGTATGTTGCAGAAGGTTCATGGGAAAAGAGTCTTGAAAAAGAAATGTTATGGTCAAACTTGTCGGGAGCGGTGTCACTGGAACAGTGACCACCACGGTTTGACATAGTCACGGGTGAGCTCCACGGTTTGACATAGTCCCTGGAGTTATGAAGGCCTCCACGGTTGGACATAGTTTCTGGAGACTCGAAGATCTCCACGGTTTGACATGGTCCCTGGAGAAGTGAATTCACTGTGTGGCAGGAATCACAAACAGTAACTGAAGATATAAAATAATGGAAAAATAAAAATGCAGGATGGCAACTGAAGGAGACTAATCTTTGCTTTCTCTATCTGTTAACTGTCTGTTAGGAATCATTATAGAAGTAACATGTAGATGATTAATGATGTAGATGGTAGAAAAGATTGCAAGGAAGAAAAAGCAAGACAGTAATAATGATTTAGGATAGGAATGTGGAAGCTTGGAAGGATCTCAGATAGGAGGAAAGGTCAGGAGTCTGAGAGGAATTGACAGAGACTGAAATAGAGGATAAAAATAGTTGGTACTTAACATGTAATATACCTAAGAGTTGGGTAAACAACAAAACAGTGTACTTATTTGCCTAAAAGGTTCAGGGGAAACAATAAGAAGAAAATTGTTATGTAACCTGCATATATATACACAAAGATTCTGCTAGCCTTAACCAGCAGAAGGATCAAGCACCTTCTGTCTCACACATCTTTCTCTCACTGACTCCGTCCACACCTTTGGGAATCCCTGGACCTACTGAGGCTAAACCCCGGCACAAACTAAGGTTGGAATGGATTCATTTAAGTGTAAGTACGCTGATCCATAATTGGACTTTGGGTTTCTCTCTCTCTGTCAAATGGACAAAAGTTTTCTTTTCTGTACTGTTGGTATGCTCCTAACAGGAAACTATGAAGGGAGAGTAAACATGCACTCTGCATCTCAGGTCTTTGATTGCTTAGGTAAACCAAACCTTAACATTTAAAGAGCTGAATTTTACTTCTGACCATTTAACTTTCTGTAGTGCTTTGTGAAGTTTTTTTTTCAGTGAATGACTAAATGCATAACTAAAATAAAAGAATCTTTCTTTACAAAATGGGTAAATAAAACTAATTAGGTCTATTTGATGTTTGGAAAGTGGATTTCAATCCAATGGCCCCCCACTCAAGGATAAAAATTCATTAATGAGGATCCATATGTATTTTCATTGGGTAGGGTTATAGCCATAGCAGTTACTAAAATACATCTAGAAATAATTTTTGCTGCTTGGAAAATCCCCACAGAGTTCCATAGGGATCAGAGAACCTGTTTCACGAGACAAATTCTCCACCAAGTAAGCACAACTTGGCTGATATTGTAGCATTTCCATTGTGCTTATCATCCTCAGGCCTCTGGTTTTATAGAACAAATTGACAATAGGTGAAATTCAATTGTAAAACTTGTTGAATCTTATCTGCCTTGGCCTAAAGTCTTTCCCTTGGCATTGCTTAACTTAAGATCAATTCCTGTTGGTATACATTGAGTGTCCCCTTCTGAAATTGTTACTGGAAGGCCTGTCCTGTGAGGTTAGATCAGGAAATGGGCAAACTTGCCTTATTAAGGAGACCTTTTTAACTCATTGCTAAGAACTTATAAAGGCTCTTGAAATTAATGCAAGCTCATAGGGCAGTCTTTTCACAGTGCACATCTGGGAGACAAAGACACCGAGCATCATGGCCTAAAACCTGGATACATGGTCCACCAAAAAAACATCTCCACAAGGACTCCCTCCGGGCTTGCTGGAATGGACCATACTGGATCTTGTTAACTAATCCCTGAGTTTCAAGATTAAAAGGTACTGATTTATGATTTTCATATCAAAAGGCCCTCAAACTTGTTCCGTATTCACCTGGTTGAATAGCCCAGCCTACAGGAGACTTCAAATTGGAGTTACCCAGAGCTTGGCTTTTGCCTTGACAGTTTTACATTAAATGTCTTATCTCTGAGTCTGTGTTGCCCTTGCTGAAAGAGATCAGAAAATGTTCTCTTTTGTTGGTATTATTTCTAACTAATTATTGATACCATTTTTATAAATGGATAAAATTAGCTCATATCCTGGCAGCTTCTTTTGAAATTTTCTCTTTTCTCCTTTCTAAACTTATTCTAATTTCTGACTGTAACTTGTAAATATCTGTCTAGAGTTGATAAAATGAGCCCTGTGCTGGGTCCCAATCAGCTCAGCAACAGAGACTGTCATGCTTAGGAGCTGAGTGTCACTGATGTAAGGTACAAAGTAACAAACTAAAGTGTCGTAGAGGGAAAAGCTCACAGGCAAATGCCCCTAAAGATTCCCTTCACACAAAGCTGAGACTCTAGGAGACAAATGTTAAAGGAAAATAATTACTAGAAAAAAAAAACAAAAAAACTTGTACATGTGATTAAAACACTCAATGTACTGAAAGTAGGGAGCTTTCTTCAAGGATTAGTTTGAAACATAGTGTGCCAGAAGCTCCCCTAAGTGTCCTCAATCCTGCCTGCTCCTTCTCTGCCTCCATAAAGGGTAGAATTTGCCTTGACATATTACTTCACTCTTGTACCTCTGCAGAAATCCTTTCATTCAGAGATTTCAAAGTGTTTTACAAATGTAAATTAACAAGGCTTATCATCACTTCTCTCCACAGAGAGGGTTCATTTAAGTAACACAGAAATTTACCTAAATGGCCTACTCAGGGTCACCTGAGAAATCCTTTGTGTCATCTGGCAATGGATATTCAAAGTGTAAAAATACCTTGTAGCCTCATTGCAGATTGAAATTCATTGCCCCCTTCTGCAAGTCCCACTGGAGGGAGGGATCTTCTCTAATCCTTAAGGCAAGGCTCCTACCAGGTGGCCTTTCCTCAGCCTCACCAAGCACCCACATACCTGGAAACTCAGAATTCAGCCCTTCTCTTGCTTATCTTATCTGCCCCAAAAGGTGAGTGAGGATAGAACATGACTTTAAAAAAATTTTTTTAAATAAATCCGTTTGATTAAATAGTTGACCATATTTTCTTTTGTTTTTTTCAATCATCACCCGAGGACATTTTTGCATTCATCTTCAGATAGAGCGGAAGGGAGAGAGGGAGGAAGAGAAACATCGATGTGAGAGAGACACATCGACTGGCTGACACCCACACGACCCCAACCGGGGCTGGGGACAAACTACAAGCAAGGTACATGTCCTTAGTGGGAACTGAACCCAGGTCTCTAAGCCAAGCCAGCTAGGGTGACCATATTTTCTTTGTTCCACCAATATTTGTTAATCCAGTGAACACATGTTTATTGAACACTTATTTTGTTGCCACTCTGTACTAGCCACAGGGAACATCACAGCTGTGCTCCTCCCCTCATGGGAAGGACAGCCAGTAAACAAGAATCAGCTGCTCTGTGCTCAGTGCTATGAGGACGACAAACGTGATGAGCGTTTGGTGTGAGGTGTGTAGGAGTGGATGGGTCAGGGAAGCCCTCTCCAGGCAGGTGAGATCTGAACTGAGACTTGGCAATTATATCCTCCCGGACACCCTTGGATACAGGGGTTCCTATGCTGAGGTGATGTCGGCCCGCCACCTTCCAGCTGGCGCAGATGGAGCTGTAAAGGTGCTTCCGAAGGTGAACACTGAAGAGTCAGGAGAAGCTGAGACTCTCAAGATGTTGAATCATCCCAACATCAAACTGTACGAAGTAATTACCACCGAGGACACCATGTATTTCGTCATGGAGTACATTGGTGGAGGTCACCTATATGATCACTTAATGGACAACGAACGCATGATGGAGGCAGAAGCCCCAGCCATGTTTCGACAACTAACAGCAGTGGTCCACTACTGCCACCAGCAGGGCATCTTGCATAGGGATGTTAAACCGGAAAACATCCTCCTAGATGATGACATGAACATCAAGTTAGCAGACTTCAGGCTAAGTGCTGAATTCACTGAGGACATATCCACCTTCTATGGAACACTGGCATATATGGCCCGAGAGGCCATGACGTTCCAACCTCATTACGGCCCAACAGTGGATGTTTGGTGTTTGGTGTCATTTTGCATATGATGCTAACTAGAGAACTGCCCTTCTTAGGGAGGACTCATTTGGAAATGAAGGCATTAATAAGTGTCACAGAAAGAAAATTAAATAACATCATGTGGACGTACATGATATTAGATACAACCAAGAACAAAATGAAGGGCCACACAATCAGGGTGAGACCCTGCCCCTCCCCTGACCCCAACTGCAGTGCTACCTCCAGCCTAGAGGTATTGTTATCGGGGAAGAATTACAAAGACCCTGCCTACCTCTCAGCGAGCCTGATGGCAAAGATACTAACGCTAAAGTGCAGTACTACCTCAAGCCTAGAGGTTCTGTTATCGGGGAAGATCAGTAAAGACATTGCCTACCACCCAGCGAGCCTGCAAGCAAAGACACTCGCTCTCGAGTAGAGTGCTACCTCCAGCCAAGAGGTTCTGCCATCGGGGCAGGATTATAAAGACCCTGCTAGTCACCCAGCAAGCCCGGAAGCAAAGCTGCCCACTCTCCCACCCAGTGAAAAGGCTAAGAACGACACTCCCCCAGCCAACCCTGAAGCAGGGACCACCAGTCCCCCACTTGGCCCAGAGTCCACGACTGCCACTCCCGGCCCAGCACTCCAGCATGGCCCTGGGGACACGCACACCATCCGCAGAAGCAGGTACCCCACCAGCAGCGGTGAAGCTGAAGAAGGAGCGTCTCATGGAAACTGCCTCCAAGCCGGGCACCTAGATGATGGGGTCCCAGCCTCTTCCCCTGGCCACAGCCTGGGCCGGCAGGGGTTGGCTAGGAGGGTAATCAGAATATTTTTAAAACGCACATGCTTTAGGTCTTCCACGAAAAAACAGCTAAAAAGAAATCAAGTCAAGCCAGTGTAAGTTATAAGTCATGGATAGCCTAGGCAGGGCCATACTCAAAAGATGCTGAGGAGGTCAACCCTGAAGGTGCCAGGGTCTAGGGAGGCCAACCACATAGTTAGAAGATGTTCCAGAGGCTGGACAGAAACAGAGGCTGTTTCCATCAAGGTAAGAGCAGTGCAAGAAACACGCTGTTGTGCAACATGGGAGGACTTGGTTCAGCGGACAAGAGCTGTGCAGACCGGAGAGGCGTTTTCTGTTCGGGATTTACAGTAGGAGGGTATCCAGCATCTCCACGGTTGCAACCCTGTGCTGCATTCCAGCATCTCCATGGTTGTCAGAAGCTTGTGCCGAGTTTGGAGGACAGCCTGGAGCCCCCTGGAGGTCAAGAGCAGAAGCAGTCCTTCCTGTGAGTCAACCCCTGGGCCCCTGCCTGGGTAAAACTTCAGACACTGGACTGTTTTTCCTGGGGCCCTTCTCCCTCCCCTGCTCTCCTTTGCTTCCATGTTTGTGGGTTTCTTATTAAAGTGTCTTTTCTCTTAAACTCTGTAATAAACTTGATGATCCAGAAAGATGTATTGATTGGATACTGTTTCCCATCCTCTGCAGAGAACTGGGGCTGTGCATCCTGTGGGCTGAGAAGCGTGTAGTGTGTAGCACTTGGGCTTTGATGGGAACTCCAACAGTGAGAGGTGGGGTGACACCAGGGCACAGCAGTGGGCGGAGCAGGCAGTCTCCATCCTCGTGCAGCTGATTGCCTGGGTGCTCTGTGACCTCAGCAGGAATCACCTTCCTGACCGCTTGGCTCTGCTCACCCCCTCAGTGCTGGTGTCATTCTCAGGTGGGCTTTCCCTGTATATAAGTCCGACTTTTAAAGTACTGGAGGGAGAGTGTCCAGCAGAGGGGACAGCAGAGCTCAAGAAAGGAACTCAGCTGGGATCGAACTTGGAATTTTTCAGGGGGGCCAAAACGCAGTGAGCTGGTGTGAGGACAGCAGGCGTGTGGGTGCAGACGAAGGGCAGAGCTTGTGGGCCATGGGAGGGAGTGTGGATTTTATTCTGAGATCAGTGATCAACCCATGAAGGGGTTTAAGCATGGAAGTAATAGGATCTGATTTATGTTTTAATACTAGTAATTTGTGGAGAAGATTCTTCCTCTGCAAACATTTTACCTGTCTCTACATATAACAAGAGTCACCAGGCAGGGCAGGTTTTCTTATAACCACTGAGGAAATATGCGTTGGAAACTCTGTGTTTTTCCCACTTTAATCCTTACCACACCAGTTCCCTGAACACCTAGAAACTCAAATTCATACAGTGTTTTAAAGGGAAAGACCTACCTGCCTCTGTGGAGCTGATTCATTGTTCTCAGTCACTGATTAGCTGATCGTGTTGCCCTTTTCGCTGAGGCACCTGTGGTGCTCCCTTGATCATCTGTCCTCCTTCCCTGTGATCCCAACAGCACATGGCATAGACTTGCTGTGACTCTCACCACTTTTGTCATCATGAAGTGGTTCCCTTCCTTTTTCTGCCCTGATCTTTCATTCCTGAGTTGTTTGGGGGCTGAGAACTATCCTACTCACCTTTGTATTTCCAGTCATCATCACAGAGCCGGGTCTGGAGTAGGTGCTTGGAAAATGATGGACAGGTGGGTGATCAGCCAGGTGACTACATAGTGAATTGTCCCACATCAGGACACGATGCACTGTAAAAGGGAATGTGATTAATGATTATGCTGGGACAATAGTATGAAGGTGGACTGGGATTTTACTGGGATGTATCGTCACCTCGATAATCACTGTAAGCATTGTGGACAAAATTGTGAACTCTGCCATTCTGGAGATGTTCCAGAGGGCACTAGTACTCATTGCACCAGCTGGTTGATGATCCCCAAAGCATGGGGGACACAGTCATAGACCTGTTTGTAAGTAACGGGCATTCTAACTATTATAAAGAGAAACTCTCACCTGGTGCTCAGTTATCTTTAACCCCCTCCAGCTCCCACTGATCTTCCTTTATTTAAAAAAATATTTTTTTTTCCTTTATTGAGTTTAGAGAGAGAGGAAGGGAGAGGGAGAGAGATAGAAACATCGATGAGAGAGAACATTGACTGGCTGTCTCCTGCATGCCCCCCACTGGGGATCGGGCCCACAACCTGGGCATGTGCCCTTACCAGGAATCAAACTGGTGACCTCTTGGTACATGGGTCGGTGCTCAACCACTCAGCTACACCAGCTGGGCTTCCTTTTTATTTTTATTATTATTTTTATCACCCAAGGATATATATATTTTTTAATTTATCATCAGATAGAGTGGGAGGAAGGGAGGGAGAGAGGGAGAGAGAGAGAGAGAGAAACATCGATGTGATAGAGCCACATCGACTGGTTGCCTCCTGCATGACCCGACCAGGGCCGGGGACAAACCAAACTGAGGTACATGCCCTTGACCAAAATCGAACCTGCAACTGATTGGTCCTGAACCGACGCTCTAATCGCTGAGCCAAACCAGCCAGGGCCGAGATTCCTTTTTAAATGAAAAACGAACAAACCTCAGGATCTTTGCGTAAGTAATGGTATTTGGCTGGAACTTAATATTATTTTCTTAATTATATATATTTTATGCTTTCCTTTTCTTCATGGCAAATTATGGTCATTGTCCAGGTAAGACTGGGATATAGAATGTTATTTTTACTTAATCTTTTGAAGTAAAAATGATGAGATTTAGAATATATATGATAAAGGTCATACACAGATTTTTGGCAAAAGAGCATGAAGTTGATACACAAATGACTAGTTTGGGAAACTAGATCACATGATTCCCAGCCTGTTTCTAAGCCTTGAAGGTCCACATTATGAAATTAAAGTAATTCAGGAAAATAAATGTCATGAGTATATATCAGCTTTATTTATTTTTTTAAATATTTTTCTCATTATAAAGATTATGTATGCATATTATTAGAATATGATCTTGCCCACTCTAACCGCTGAGCCAAACCGGCCAGGGCTGGTTTCTATAAATGAAGGTTGAAATAATTACTGAGATCAAGCTGACTATCGACAATAAATTGTCTGTGTTTTATAAAGAAGCTTCCTGATGATGCCAACACTCAATGCAGCACTTAAGCATTTTACAAACTATTTCACTTTTAAACATTAGGAGGTCAACAAATGAAAACTTGAAAATCTTGTCTATTTTATTATAAAGATAGCTGTGAAATAAAATTTGTCTAAGACTCTGAATGAAAACTTAAGATGACAGATTTTGATCTAAGTTATGTAATTTTCCTTTGTAATTTGGATCTCCATTGAAAGAGAAATCATTCTTTACTTTCTGTAGTATGTTATTTTTTGCAAGTTGGTAAATATTTTTAAGAACAACCATCAGTTTCAAACCACAGAATGGAAAAATCAAGCTGTTCCTTTGTGAAAGCTTTCTACATATAACAAAACATTAGTACACCCTGTATTTGAATTGTTTTTAATTTTTCAAAGTAGCTGAATACCTATTGTTTTATTTGGTATGTGCTATATAGCAAATCTTGCATTTTAGAGGCAGAGACCTTCCCATGGCTATTTTAGTAGTGAAAACAATATAGAACAAAAGGATATTGAAGCACTATCATCTTTAAGCATTTCTTTTTTATATCCACAGGTGGAATTTATTTTTATTCAAGGAAGGGTCAGAAAATACTGTACTCTCAAGTCCTTTCAACTCATAGAAGAAAACACCTACCCCTATTATGTAGAATAATCTTTCTTACTTAAATTCAAATGATTATGGACTTTTTTTTTTTTTTTTTGCATTTATCTTCAGATAGAGCGGGAAGGAGATAGGGAGAAAGAGAGAGAGAGAGAGAGAGAGAAACATCGATGCAAGAGAGGCACATTAACCGGCCGCCACCCGCACGACCCCAACCGGGGCCGGAGACAAACTGCAACCGAGGTACGTGCCCTTAGCAGACACCGAACCCGGGACTCTCTGGTCCACAGGCCGACGCTCTAACCCCTAAACCAAACCAGCCAGGGCGTGATTATAGACTTTAATCACAATTACAAAAGCTTTCTCATTAACACCTACATTAGTGCTTGAACAACTGGAATAGTAGCTTAGTCAAGATAACATGGCAACTGACCATCACAGGCAACTCCTCATTTTACAATGATCTGGGCAAAAAAGTGACTTTTCTGTCAATGAAACTAATCTAATTACATAGTAAGAAATGCAGAAGTAATTATTTAATTAAGACAGTATAAAAATGAGAGCTGAGAAGCCTTAGAAATCCTTTAGTCTAATTACCTTTAAATTTTTATAGTCCCTTTCGATAAATATAAAATCTAATGATCTCCATTAATATTATTTGAGATTTTAAAATTAAATCTAGTTTTTAAGTTAACTGAACATCTTGATTAAAAGCAAAGGGACATTTTCGACTACACATAGCCCTTTGGAAACTCCAGGTGGATTCTGAAGACTCACCACACTAGTCCAATCCATGCCGAAAAAAAGATACTGTTTATTTTTCTGGTTATATAAAAATATAGAATTCACTGCAGCATTATTTTAACAGTAAAAGATAGAACAAAACAATATAAATAGCTATCAATAAATATGTTGTGATTTGGGCATAGATTACTGTGCACCTGTAAAAAAAATGAGGCAGTTACATATGTAGTGATAAGGAATGACAATCAAGAAATATTCAGTGGAAGGGAAAAAAAAATGTTCAGAATAGTATATAGTATATACTATAATATGTGTGCATGTGTTTTATAGATATAAATAATTATACAGGTAAAGGGACCTGGATTCAGGGACACAGAAGACTTAATTAAAAATGTACATTTAGCCCGGCCGGTGTGGCTCAGTGGTTGGGCATTGACCCATGCACCAAGAGGTCACCAGTTAGATTCCCAGTCAGGGCACGTGCCCAGGTTGGGGCCCGATCCCCAGTGGGGGGCAAGCAGGAGGCGGCCAATTGATGTTCTCTCTCATTGATGTTTCTAGCTCTCTCTCCCTCTCCCTTTCTCTCTTTCTAAAATCAATAAAGGGAAAAAAATAAAAATAGAAAAGACTTCATTTAAAAAATATATATATTACTTACTGAAATTTTTTTTTTAATCCTCACTCAAGGATATTTTTCCATTTATCTTCAGATACAGTGGGAGGGAGGGGGAGAGAGAGAAAAAAAAACATCGATGTGAGAGAGACACATGAACTGGCTGCCTCCAGCATGACCCACAACCAAAGTACGTGCCTTTGACTGGAATCGAACCCGTGACTCTTTGGTTCACAGGCCGATGCTTTAACCACTGAGCCAAACCAGCCAGGGCTTGAAATTAATTCTAAAATGTTATCTGCGATATATAGGTTTATAGTATCTACTGACAATTTCCAAAAACATAACTAACATCGTTTTTAGTATTACTGTGTAATATACTATTATAAGTGTTTAATGTAAATTATCTCATGTTATCTTCACTACAACTCTAGGAAGTGGATTTTTTCATCCTCCCCACTATAAAGATGGGAAAACTGATATTTGGATTAAAATGATTTGGTACCAGGATTCAAAACTAGACATTTAGACTCTCTCTCTTTTTAAAAATTGATTTTAGAGAGAGGGAGAGAGAGAGAAAGAAACATCAATGTGAGAGAAACACTGATCGGCTGCCTCTCACATGCACTCCAACTGGGTATGTGCCCTGACTGGGAATCGAACCCGCCACCTCTTGGTGTATAGGGCTATACTCCAACCGAGTGGACCAGACCCTAACTCTTAACAACTATAATAAAAATCCCTCCCAAATCCTGCCTTACAGAGACAGCTGTAATAATTTATCTGTGGGTGCATTTCCCCAGTCATTTTAGTATACAAATATGTGGATTTCTATTTACTTACACATATATACACACACCTCACAGGGACAGCTGGTTGAACTAAGAAAGGAATTCATATTTTCTGATTTAGTACAATATGTTATTGTGTTGATGTCTGTTAGGATGTATCATAAATCCACATTTTAGTTTATGAAATAGCTACAAAAGTGCCTTATGAAGGTTTCTATAATCTGCATAAACAGATTTTTATTCTCTCTCTCTCTCTCTCTCTCTCTCACACACACACACACACACACACACACACACACACACATACACACAACAGATAAATATGAATGTATGTGCAACAGAAAAAAAAAATGGTATAGACTAGTGGTTCTCAAACTCTTGTGGTCTTAAGACCCCCTTTATACTTTTTTTTTTAATCGTCACCCAAGGATATTTTTCCATTGATTTTCAGATAGAGTGGGAGGGAGGGAGAGTGAGAAACATCAATGTGAGAGAGACACACCGACTGGATGCCTCCTGCATGACCCCAACCAGGGCCAGCAATTGAAGCGCAACAGAGGTACGTGACCTTGACTGGAATCGAAACCAAGACTCTCTGGTCCACAGGACACTTTAACCACCAGGGTTATACTCTTTTTTTCATCTTTATTTTACTTTTTGTTTTTTTTTGTCTTTATTGTTAAAAGTACTACAGATGCCCCTCCTTTTCTCCCCCATTGACACCCTCCTCTCGCTCCCTCCCCCACCCCTGCCTTCACCAAATTGTTGTCTGTGTCCATTGGTTGTGCATATATGCATATCAGGTTCTTTGGTTTATCTCCCCCCTCCCCCTTCCCTCTGAGGTTTGTCAGTCTGTTCCCTACTTCCATGTCTCTGGATCTATTTATTTTGTTCATTATATTTCACAAATAAGTGAGATCATGTGATACCTATCTTTCTCTGACTGGCTTATTTTGATTACCATAATACTCTCCAGGTCCCTCCATGTTGTCTCAAAGGGTAAGAGCTGCATAGTATTCCATTGTGTAAATGTACCATAGTTTTTTTATCCACTTGCCTACTGATGGACACTTGGGCTATTTCACTCTTAGTACTGAGAGCCCCAAAGATGGTTTGTTATAGGTTACATCTCTTGATATTTATCATATTAGGAATTAAAACTGAGAAATGTTTAATGTATTTACTAATTCATTTAAAGTAACAATAAATCTATTACATGTTAGAAAATATTAGCATGAGTTATGCAGATGTTCCAAATATTGACACTTAATATAAATTATACAGGGTGGGGCAAAAATAGGTTTGAGTTTTTCACATGAAAAAATACAATCAATAATAAATAATAATATAAAAATAAACTGTTTCCCATACTCACAACGGTAAACCTACTTTTGCCAAACCCTATACATAAAATATAAATATAAAAATCACATTTGTTAATGTCACCAGTGCTCTTATCAGAAAAAATTGGTTAATTACTGTGAAGCTGACAAATTCACGATGATGGATAGAAGTTTTTCAAAATCCTCAAATTTTGCCTGAAAACACTAATTTGATCATTGGCCACACATATTGTCAATTGTGTTCCTTGACGTAACAGGCTCATTTCATTCATTCGTGAGAAAATACCTGTCAAATACTTAAGTCTGAATAACCATAGTTTGTTAGTTGTTCTTTCCAATAAAAATGGTTTCCATGAAAAAGCGGCTGACTCAGCCTGAGACTCAAATTGCTTGGTGATAATCACTGTACTTCAGTAGGAAGTAGAAGTGCTTTATAACTGTTTCACATTTTATCACATAGAATATTTTTAAAATATGTGTACTCAAGGGTCAGGCTATAATAAAACTACAATTCTTAATGCTTCATTAAGGGCATCCTTAAATAAAGTTGGTCCCGCCACCCCCTAACAAGTGTGCGGCAATAAAGAATACAAGGATTACCAGTACGATTTGATGTCACTGTCTTAATTCATATTTGGGAAGCAGCAGTTTTACCAAGCATTGCTCTTGCAACATCAGTGAAAAAGTCAGCACACCTAAAAGGTATATAATGTCTTAGTATTGTTATAAAAATAGTTTTGACCTTAAAGACTCTCTGAAAGGTCTCAAGGACCCTGTTGTGTCTGCAGTCCATACCTTAGAACACGGATATAAACCCACAAATGTCATGTAAGAAAGAGAAATACTGCAAACAAATGATAGCTTCAAAGGGGCACCATCATTCCTTCTTCAAGGCCCAAGGTGAGAATGATAATATCATGGAATTTTATTATTTTCCTTTTATGGCAGGACTTGCTCAGAGAAATTTCTGGCTTGCCTCTGCTAGCTTTAATCTAAAACACAGTATGGTAGACATGATCTTTGTAGACTAAATCAACACTTTTATAGCAGGAGAAGCAGCAGATAATAAATCTGCTTTAGCACTCATAATCAACAGCAAAGACACAGCCTCTTAACATACTGGGTTGGCTACGTAAGTTCATGAAAATCCACAGATAGTCCGTAAAGGTATTACCAGTTAAATTAAAAATGAAAAAATATTAGCTTTCAATACTTAAAAAAAAATATGTAAGGTGTTACTACAGGTCTTAGAGGCCTATCTAGAAAACAGTGTGGGTCCTATCCAAATATGACGTTCATAAACTCAACAGATTAAGACTAAATAGGCTTTAATTTATTGTTTTTTGGTTTTTTTATCCTTGCCCGAGGACATTTTTGCATTTATGTTCAGATAGAGCAGGAAGGAGAGAGGGAGGAAGAGAGAGAAACATTGATGTGAGAGAGACACATCAACTGGTTGCCACCCACACGACCCCAACTGGGGCAGGGACAAACTGCAACCGAGGTACGAACCCGGGACTCTCTGGTCCCCAGGCCACCGCTCCAACTGCTGAGCCAAACCCGGCCAGGGCAATTGTTTTAATTTTTGTTGTTTTTATATGAATATATGAATGATGCTTATAAAGTATCCATAGAGAAAACTATGTACAATGTTAAAGCTGACCTCATAGGGAAATGAAAACTATTAACTAATAATAAGTCAAGTCAAACTTGAAGACAATCCAAGTACTATGCTATTCCAAGTAATACGCTATTCGAACTCACATTTTCATCAGTAGATAAAAGTTATCAGCTGATCTTTGTTACCAAATTAACAAAAACAAAGTATTTTTTGATAAACTGAGATGGACATTTAAAATGTCATTAGGTTGCAGATCTAATCAAGGGTACATAAAGAATTAGAAGAGGCCAGTTATTATTATTTTTTATAAAGCTCAGAAATGCAGTTATTACTACTAATACACTAGGATTCTTGTTTTCCTAAGCATCATCTATAAACTCAGACTCATTAACGGGCAGTAATGGTTGTATAAGCACCTGAAACAAAACTTCTTTACTGGTACTGAAGCAATGCTTACTGGTACATAATTTGGTTGGAAAAGAATTGTGAAGACAGCAACAGAATCTAAACAACTGCTCTGGAAAACTGAAATGAGAGAGAAGTGGAATGATAAGTTACTCCTTTAAGCAATGCAACCATCAGCAGGATAGGAAAGAAAGGCAAAAAGAGATAAACCTAGGAAGTTGCAACCTAAATGGAATAATTCTTCTGAGTCCAAACCTCAATATGTATAATTTGGTTAAAAACAGGTTTGCAGTGGCCCAGCAGCGGCAGCTGGGCGAGTGACAGCCGCAGCTCCACGCGCGCATGACCGCCAGAGCCCCGCAGGGAAGCGCCCCGGCTCCGCGGCAACAGCGCCGCCTTCCCCGCGCCTCCCCGCCAGCCCGCGCCCCGCGCCCCGGGCCGCCCTTGGGGCTCCCGTGCCCTGCGCGCAAGACGGCTGAGCCGACTGCAGGGCCGCCGGCTGCGGGCGAGGAGAGCACCCTGCGCTTCGCCCGCAAAGGCGCCCTCCAGCAGAAGAACATGCAAGAGGTGAAGAACCACAAATTCACCGCCGGCTTCTTCAAGCAGCCCACCTTCCGCAGGCACTGCACCGACTTTATCTGGTGAGGGCGCGCGGGGCACCTTCCCAGCCCCAGGGCAGCGCGGCGCGCGGGGTCCCTCCGTGCCCCAGAGGGACAAGCAGCCCCTCGGCCCCGCGTCCCGGGTGTCCTGCCCCTACCCGCTGGCCCGGACTCCCGGGTGGCCAGCCTCTGCAGGGGCTCCAGCGGGCGGGCAGCCCTGCGCCTGCGGAGCGCCCCGGGCTGCTCAGAGCATGGAGTCTGCCCCTCCTCGGAAGTGCCCTTTTGCCCTGGGTTCCCTATCTGGTCACCTCCTTCTGGGCTTCAGGCGCCCGCACCCCTCCCCTTCCTTCCCCGGGGCAGCGTCCTGGGTGTCCTCTCTATCTCCCTTCTGGCGCGGGGCATCCTTTCCTCCTCCTCTGTCTCTGGGAGCAGCTCAAAATAATAATAATAATAATAATAATAATAATAATAATAATAATAATAATAAACAGGCTTGCATACAGAGCAGGTTTTCCAAAGCCCTACAGCTGCAGTTGGGCTAATCTTACATTCATTTGCCCTCTCATATACAGAACAAACACAGAAAATACATATTTAGGTAAATGAATGAACTAAAATTTCTCAACATGATTTTTTCAATTCTTTCCAATTGATCGAGCAGAAGAGATAAATCCTTAATGGTATGTAATTGAGAATTTAACAGAAAAAAAGTGATTCATAGAATTTTTTTACATGCTCACTCCCATGGGTTCCGCGTGTCAAGTTTTTTTGAGGTGGGGTGGGGGAGGAGCCTTAGAATATATAAAAATAAACAGATTCAAGAGGTCTATAGGTTGTAAAAAGTATAACCTATCCATGACGACCAGACTAGGGAGCAGCATTTGGAGGGGGGCGGGGGGGAGGTGGGTACAGGGGTTGCTAAGGGAATGTCTACTCTCTAAGTCAAGGCCTGGGAAGGCACCTCCACTTGAAGGAACTGATACCTGCGGGTTAGGGGCGGGGTCGTGGGAGGAGTGGCTCCACCTGGTCTAAAATAACAAGGATGATTTTTCTTCTCTGGGCTGGGATTTACAGCTGACAGCGCGGCTAGCTCCGTGCTAATAAGGCCTGGGCCTGTCAGGAAAGTGCAGACTCCTGGAAGGCCGCACGTGTGGTGCAGAGCCCCTCAGAGCAAGGGCTTGAAAGGGAGCGAGGGTCTGGGGAGAGGACCCCGAGGCGCGAAAGGCAGTGACAAGCCGGCTGCCCAGGTGTGGGGAGAGGCCCAGCAGTGCGCCACCACCTGGGACACTCACCAAACGCGGAGGCGGCGGCAGTAGCTACCTCAGAGCCAGGACACCCCCAACTCAGCTTAGGACCCTGAACAAGCACCTTTGCCCCCGCCACAGGCCAAATAACGGCCTCAGGGGCACGCCCCTCTCGCGCAGGCCTGGTGGCCGATTTCGCTCTCCTGCCGTTGGACCCCAGGGTGGAACCTGATATGGTGCATGCGCAGTATTGACCAATGAGAAGAATAAATAAACTTGTTTAGCTGCACACATTTAAAAATATTTTTACTTAAAAAAATGGAATTGGTAGCTTAGTACTCAAAAAACAAGACATTTCTCACAAATATATGTATTCTCAATTTCTTTTGAAAAGGTAGGAGATCAGTCAAAACTGGACCCACAACCCCGCAGGTAAATTTGACTGGAGCTGAGCGCAGCTCCCTCTTTGGAATGTGGCCCGAGCTCTCTGGTCTGCCTCTGCTCCCGCCTGTGAACACCTGAACCCTGCTCACATTTTTGTTTCTGCCAGGCCTCCAGGCATTTGAGTTGGTGATTGCTGTTTTCATACCATTGCCTTTTTCCAGATGAGGCACACTTTAGAGAAGCTGAAGTGGTATGTGTGGGAACGGGGAAACAGGGTAAACAGACTGGGCACTCAAATGGCCTATAAAACCTGTGCAATGACTGAATGACCTTAGCTGAGGCCAAACAGGGTCAGTAAGCAGCAGGGTCATATTCTGAGTTGAGTTGTAATCCAGTGCTCTTCCCACAGCCCTTTTAGCCTGTCTGAAAAGGTATGTCAGTTTCTGCTGGGAGGCTTGATCCCACCCAGCCAACCCTAACTCTACCCAAAATAAAGGTATTTGTGTGTGTGTGTGTGTGTGTGTGTGTGTGTGTGTGTGTATGTGTGTGTGTGCGCACATATGTGCGTGTGTATGATAGAGTTTATTTCATCTTTTTTTTTCTTTATTGATTTTTAAAGAGAGAGAGGAAGGGAGAGGGAGAGAGAGACAGAAACATCCATGAGAGAGAACATCGATTGGCCACCTCCTGCATGCCTACCCCCTGGGGATTTGGCCCACAACCTGGGCATGTACCCTGACCAGGAATTGAACCAGTGACCTCTTGGTGCATGGGTTGACACTCAACCACTGAGCCACACCAGCTGGGTGACTTTATTTAGTCTTAATTCAAACTCTGGGAATTCAAAATGAACACCATTACCTGTGAACTTTATATACACACCAGAAGAGATTTCAACTTTAGAATCTACATGGTCACCTGTACTTTATTTAAAATGACCTTTATAACCTGCTGATGTCCAGTTTCAAACTATTCTTTTACCCATACAAGTTCAGTTTCATTTGGGAAGACTGAGTCTTCAGCGATGGCATCCTGTACCACTGTCAACAAAGATCTGGGTACACTTTTCCTGTTTAAGTACAGCTTTTCATGTTGGCATAGTTGACGTTATGAGTTTTTTCCCAAGAATATGAGCTGGAATTGTATCTTCTGGAAATGTAGAAGGGAGAGGAGGAACTGGAACAGAGATCATCATAGCTTTCAGACGCCACCAGCTTCAACTAACTTTGTTTCCTTGGCGGCTTTGATAGTCAGCTCTCTGAACTAAGCCCTGAGATCAGAGGTCATCTTGAACTCCAGGATGGCCAGAGAAATGTCGGGCTCTAACTTACCCGGCTCTTCACCCTTCAGCACCCCAATCTTTAAAACTGAACTGAACAGGATGTTTTCTCACTGAGTGCCAGCCCAGGAAGAGCTGCCCAGCATTTGATCAATTCAAGAAGTATTGATTTCCCTGAAGTAACTAGTGCACTGACAGCTCAGACTTTTCTTTCCCTTTCTCCATCTCAGATAGCAAGGTCCCAGTCAGTCCCTGAAAGAGTATGAGTCATTGCATTGAGATAGAAAAGGCCAGAAGGTGCCCTGGTCGGTGTGGCTTAGTGGTTAGAGCATCGGCCTGCGCACCCAAGGGTCTCAGGTTGGATTTCCAGTCAAGGGCACGTACCTGGGTTACAGGTTTGATCCTCAATTGGGGTGCATGCGGGAGGCAACCAATCGATGTGTCTCTCTCAAACATTAATGTTTCTTTCTCTCTCTTATTCTCCCTCCCTCCCTTCTATTCTCTCTAAAAATCAATGGAATAAATATCCTCTGGTGAGGAGTAACAAAAAAAAAAAGAAAGAAAAAGAAAGGACTTTGGATTTAGTTGGTTGCTAACTTGTAAAGTGAGCTTGACCGAATAATTCCTTGGGCCTTCCATTTTCCCATCTGGGGGAGCTGTCACTGACCTCATCTCCAAAGTCAGTTCCAGGCCTGGACACAGCTGGTGAGGACAGCACACACAGGCCCGAGGTAGGGCCCAGGCACTGTATGACAGGATTGGCCCAAAGCGGATCTTCCGGAAAGAGCATGGGCTTGGAGGGGAAAAGCCCGAGTTCAGATCCCTGCTCCACCAGCTAGTTCTGTGGCCTTCGGGAACCTCTCTATGCCTCACCTTCCTCATCTGTCCCACCTGGGTAATCAAACCCAGTAGGGCCGCGGTGACGACAGCACATCACGCACTGACACACAGCAGGCACGCCACGCATCATGGCTGCTTGGGTTGAGTCTCACTGTCTGCCGGCGCTTTACCTGGATTATGTCACTTACTCTTCTCAACGAGTTTACGAAGGAGGTACCTCACTTTCCCCACTTGGCAGTTGAGGAGATGGAGGTCGGGAGGGGTCCAGTGATTTGCACAAATTCAAACCCAGGATGCTTTACTTTCTGGTAACTGACATTACAATGATGCTGTTTAACATTCCCTTTTGTCTTCTACACAACTCCCTCCCTTTATCTGCCACATTCACATTAAGAATAGAGTTTTTGTCTGGATTTGGACTAATGAACCTCCCCAAATCTTGGGCCTAAAGCTCTTAATGGCAGCTACCCCTGGCTTCATCTCCTTTTAAAAGTAAAACATTGTATGTGTGTGCATTTTAATGATTAAAAAGTTCTACAAGTTGATTAGGCCTTATGGAAAAAACAAAACATAAAAAGCACTTGTTTTAAAACTAGTACATTTCCACGCACGATGATTTGGCTATGGCTATATTTTTGGCTCCTTCAAAGACCCCTGTGTTATGGCCTTAGCTGCTCGGGTGGAAGGTAACAGAGGTGCTCACTGATGGCTCCGTTTTAACTCTCCAAATGCTGGCGAGTTCCTACATGACTATGGCCTTGAAGGCAACTTGGCTGAGCTAGAGTGTATGGAAAAAGCCCTATGGACCTAGAGCACACTGAGCATTTTGTTGCTTTCTGTGAAAGCAAATTAATTCTCCTGTAGGTTTAAAAAAACACACCAAACAAAACACTTCCATTTCTAAGCTTTCTAAAGGAGCCTCGTGAACACCCTGGATAGGACAGCCTGCCTGGGAGTGCAGTGAGCAGCCCAAGCCCAGAGACAGATGGCCCTACAGGAAAGACCTTCAGAAGGCCAAGACGGTCTCATGAAAGTCAGCTGCCTCCTCCTCCCACATGGAAACTTCGCTCGACCAAAGTCCCAGCAGCTAATGCCGCCACCTTTGCTCTCTAGAACTGCCTACAGGGTACAACTTCACTTTTTAAAAATGTTCTTGGCACAATGTGTTTATATTTACTGAATAAGGAATGCATGAGCAGTGAAAACTTCACACCATACAAAAGGGAGCACCACAGAAATCCAGCCTCCTAAGGCAGACACCGGCTGCAGTCTGTCTTTTCAGGAACGTCTATGGACATCCAGTTATTCCTTGAGATACATCCTGGAGATTGTGTGTGTGTGTATATATATATATATATATATATATATATACACACACACACATACACACACACATATACATACACACACAAACACGCACACATAGTAATATATATATAGTATTCCACCATTACCACCCTCTACACATGTGATGGTTCTGTCTTGTGCCTTACTTTTCCTACTTGACCATGTGTTGGCATCTTTTTCTATCAGCACACATATAGCTCCATCATTTGGAGACCCGCAGAGTAGCCACGGTAGGCAGGCACTCAATTTGTTTGGAGGGAATGGGGCAGGGGGAATGTATTTTGTTTGTTCTCCTAGAGCCTCCTCCTCCACCTTTTTTGAATTCATGCTGCCTCCTTCTGAGCCAGGATTGTCCAGTTGCTGAGATATAATTAGTTATGTATCAGGGAGAAGGGATCTCCAAATGTCTCATCCTCTCCCTTCTCCCCTCTTCCTGGATTATTTAAAGAGCCACACGTGAAAAGCCATTATTTAATACGTGTAATAGAATCACACACAGACACACACAGACACACACACACACACACACACACACACACACACACACACACACAGTGATGGTCATTATGTTGTCTCCAAGCTTTATAAAGCAATCTGACTGAGACTCCCAGGTGGGGCAAACAATGCTTGTACCCACATTTGGGAGTGTATCTGTAGGATTCATTACTACATGTGGAATTGCCAGGTCAAAGAATGTGAGCTTTTTAGTCTGAGGGATATTGCTAACTATCCAACCACAGTCTCAGAATTATAGCTGGGGGAAGCTTTAGGGATTATCTAGTCCAGTTTTTAAAGCTCTCTGATTGTCTTAGAACCCTGGACTTCCACAATGGCTGCCTTGGCCGGGGGTTAATGGGGGAGGAGGAGGACAGGAAAGGGAATGGAGAACAGAGATGAGGCTGTCTGTCCCCAACTTTACTGCCATTAGGGCAGCTCTTCTTTCATCTGCTTGTTGTGACTGGATCCCATGCTTTGTTTGGGAAAAGAATTCTGTTGCTTAACAGCAGCAACAAACACACACATCATTGATTTTTGCAGCTGGGGAAACTGAGGCTCGGAGAGTACACAGTAAAACCAACAGTAGAGCATGAGTCTTCACTCTAGAGCAGTGGTTCTCAACCTTCCCAATGCCACAACCCTTTAATATAGTTCCTCATGTTGTGGTGACCCCCAACCATAAAATTATTTTCGTTGCTACTTCATAACTGTAATTTTGCTACTGTTATGAATCGCCATCGGAAATATGTGTTTTCCGATGGTCTCAGGTGACCCCTGTGAAAGGGTCGTTTGATCCTCAAAAGGGTCGCGGCCCACAGGTTGAGAATCGCTGCTCTAAAGCTATTCTTAGCTCCATTTCATCAAGCTGTGGGGTTCATCTAGTCTCCCCCTGGATGCTTCCTACTCGAGGGAGCTCATGTCTACCCTGGGGCAGCTGACATCCTTGGAAGAGCTGTAGCTTCTGCCTCCTGATTAGCCAGAGTGTGCCTCCTGGAAGGGTCCAGTCCCTGTAGCTGCTGCCAGTGCTGGTCACTGAAAAGCAAAGCCTTCATGGGCCTTAAGAAGGTCATGATCGCCTTTCAACCAAATGGACCTTCAGACAACCTTGACTAGATCAGGAATTCTTCTTTGTGGAGGTTCTGAGTCAGGAGACTTGGATGGGGCCCAGGTTCCTACATGTGAATGTCTAGAGCAGTCCTTCTCAAAATATCTGTTGTGAAGGGACTGTTTTCTG
This sequence comes from Tadarida brasiliensis, assembly GCA_030848825.1. Lineage (NCBI taxonomy): Eukaryota > Metazoa > Chordata > Mammalia > Chiroptera > Molossidae > Tadarida > Tadarida brasiliensis. Next base: position 83,413,440 of record CM061259.1, read on the forward strand.
TGCAAATTTCTAATCCATTTTGGATGGATATTTTTCCAAATATGTTAAAATATATAACTTGAAAAATAAAAATTTCAAAAGACATGCAAAATGTAAGTACCCTCCCATTTTTTAATTAGTTTCAAGAGACCTAACTTAGTCAAACCGCTATGAAAGTTTCTAAATGCTGACTCACAATTCTGCTTTCATATCATCACGGAATAGCAGCAAATAGTATCAGTCCAGGGACCACGCTCTGAATGACCCTGATCTAGGTGAGAGTGATGCAGAGAGTAAAACACTATTTTAAGCTATTAACCTTAAGTGACATAGCAGAATGCGCACTGAATGTAAAAGTCAAGGTTCTGGTCCTGGCTCACTGTAAATCTACCCTTCCCCTCTCTGGGTCTCATTCTTCCCATTTCTGAATGCTTGCTAACTTGCCTGTCACACCTGGGAGTTCAAAGGATCTGATAAGGTAATAGAATTTTCTGGGTAGAACGAAGGGAAGGGAGCCGTGCCAGTATCCAACTATATGTTAGGAAGTCATATAATTGAATAGGTCTATTCTAAGAGAAAGGGAGTTTTAATGGTGCAAGGAGGTGGGAGGGATGAAAGAGGTGGGAAGTGAGTTAAGAGGCACGAGGCGTGATGGGGAAGACAGGTCTGACAGAGCTGACACAGCAAAGAGAGCAGATGGGTGGTAGGAATGAATGAGAACAGGGGCCGTGACCATAGAGCTGAGCCTGCATGGAGGTGGCCAGGTTGACAATGATTCTGAATGGGAGAGCAGTCTCCTTTCAACCTCCCTCTCTGCCTAGACTCCAGCAGCAGTCTCTGTCTCTTTCTCCTTGAGCTCAACTTCCAGATCCCTTGGAACACTTTCCATTCCTCTTTCCAACCCCAGATCCCAGCCCCTCCTTGGCCACTGTGAGCTGGATCTAAGGAGGAACACACTAGATCCTGAGAGTAAGCTGAGGACAGTGAGGCCACTGGGATACACCCTTAGAGAGTCAGGCTGGTGCCTCTGGAAAACCACGGGGCACAGAGTGAAAAACAAGGCCTGTCTCATGGACACTCCTGCTGAGGTTCTGTCTCAGGCTCTGAAGGTACATATTTCTCTATCTCTTTTGCCTAGGAAATCAACTTTTACAAGGTCATCGACTACATTCTGCATGGCAAGGAAGACATCAAAGTAATCCTGTAAGTCACATGACCATAAAGTAATCCCGGAAGTCACATAACCATAAGTAATCCCGCAAGTCACATGACCATACCTAACTTCAAGTGGACGGGAATGCCACCTTATCACGTTCCCCAAGGAAGTGAGAGTCAGACTATTTGTAAACATCCTGAATGGCTGCCATGGAATACGCCATCTAAACTAATGGAGGGAGGAATTGAACAGTAAATGCTTTATCAAACCAAAAGAAGGCAAAATAAAAGTTTGGAAAGGACATGAAGCAGGTGCAAAGATACAAAGTGAACATTAAGATGATATTTCCATCTAATCATCACTAATTACTTTAAAATCAAGGAATGTTCTAGTTAAATGATAAAGGTTGCCTTGTTGATAAGAAAGAAATCTCTCCCATTTCATTGATTCTGAGTTTTCTACTCTTTGACATTTCTGAAATAGAATCCATGACATTGTCCAATTGCTGCCACTCAGACAGTAGTCAGATGTAGTTGCTACTGGCTGCCCAGGCAAGAACTTGGTCATAACCATTCATATTGCTGTTACTTCATTTGAATTATATGCATTGTTGGTTGTATCCATATTGAATTTAATTGCCATATAAAGTTACTTAGAGAGATTATACTATGATGCGGCATTGAAACCAAAAGTTGCTTTGAATGGCACAAAAAGACGGGAAAAAGGTATAAACTATGATAAAAATCTGTATCTAAATCCTAAAAAAGCAGACTTCCGGTCAAGATGGCGGCGTAGGTAAACGCGGTATCGCGTCCTCCCACAACCACATCAAAGTTACAACTAAACTACAGAACAACCATCATTCAAAACTGCCTAAAATCAAGCTGAATGGAAGTCCTACAACTACGAAATTAAAGCAGCAGCCGCATCGAGACGGGTGGGAGGGGCGGAGGCGGACGGGCTGGTCCCACACCCACGTGTGGCGGATAAAAATTAGGATACCTCGGCTGGGAAGGTCCTCCCTGAGGACTGAGGGGTCCCCGTTCCACACCAGGCACCTAGCTCAGGGTTCCAGTGCCAGGAAGAGAATCCCCATCACTTCTGGCTGGAAAAACCAACGGGAACTGAGGCTGAGGCAGCTGGAGCCCCCGGCAGCTCCTCTTAAAGGGCCCGCGCACGGACTTACTCGGACTCGCACCCTCTAGGCTCCAGCGTGGGGAGGCAGCTTGAAAGGCGCCAGAGTCATATGGGGAAGAACTGAGCTGTGTGGCATTGGAGCAAGGGCTGGAGAGGCAGATTTCTCCTGGACAGATGTGCTATCAGAGGCTTTTGTTCCTTTGGTGAGCCCGTCCCTGGGCCAGCAGATGCCACCATATCTGGGACTCCAGCAACCTGGCTCACACTGTTTGCCCCGCCCCACCCAACTTTCAGGCCCACCCAAGCTGTTGTCAGTTGCTTTACCATAGGATTGGCCTGTCCTGGATCCTGCTTCAGGTTTTCCTAAATTCTTTCAAACAAACAGCATCTGGTCTCAGCTAGCCCTATACTTCTCGCTAAGTAATACATAGAAACAAACACAGGGAGGCAGCCAAAATGAGGAGACAATGAAACAGGTCCCAAATGAAAGAACAGAACAAAACTCCAGGAAAAGAACGAAGTGAAATGGAGTTAAGCAACCTAACAGATGCTGAGTTCAAAATACTGCTTATAAGGATGCTCAATGGACTTAGTGAGAACCTCAGTGAACTTAGAGAGGGCCTCAAGAGCATAAAAAAGGACCAGTCAGAAATGAAGGAGGCACTAACTGAACTAAAGAATAGTTTACACAGATTCAATAGTAGAGTAAATCCAAGAAGCAAACCATCGATTTGGAATATAAGGAAGCAAAAAACACCCAATCAGAGCAGCAAAAAGAAAAAAGAATCCAAAGAAATGAGGATAGTGTAAGGAGCCTCTGGGATAACTTCAAGCGTGCCAACATTCGCATCTTGGGGATGCCAGAAGGAGAAGAGAGAGAACAAGAAATCGAAAACCTATTTGAAACAATAATGGCAAAAAACTTCCCTAACTTGGTGAAGGAAACAGACATACAAGTCCAGGAAACACACAGAGTCCCAAACAAAATGAACCCCAAGAGGCCCACACCAAGACACGTCATCATCAAAATGCAAAAGGTTCAAGACAAAGAGAGAATCTTAAAAGCAGCAAGAGAAAAGCAGTTAGTTACCTACAAGGGAGTTCCCATAAGACTGTCAGCTGATTTCTCAAAAGAAACTTTGCAGGCCAGAAGGGAGTGGCAAGAAATATTCAGAGTGATGAAAAGCAAGAACCTACAACCAAGATTACTCTATCCTGCAAAGCTGTCATTTAGGATCGATGGCCATATAAAGAGTTTCCCAGACAAGGAAACGCTAAAGGAGTTCATCACCACCAAACCATTATTATATGAAATGTTGAAGGGTCTTCTTAAAGAAAAAGATAAAAAAAAATATGAACAAACAAAAAGGCAATAAATACATATCTATCAACAATTGAATCTACAAACAAAATGCAGAACAGAAACATTCTCATAGATAGAGAGAACTTTTGTTGGGTACCAGATGGGTGGGGGCTGGGGGAAGAGGTAAAAAAGGTGAAGGGATTAAGAAGTACAAATTGGTTGTTAGACTGACAAACCTCAAAGGGAAGGGGGGTTGGGGGGTGGGAAGAAATAAACCAAAGAACTTATATGTATATATGCATAACCAATGGACACAGACAACAGTGTGGAGAAAAGCAGGAGAGGGGCAGGAATGGGGAGAAGGGGGCAATGGGGGGAAAATGAGGAACATCTGTAATACATTCAACAATAAAGATAAGTTAAAAAAATAAATTCTAAAAAAGCAGTGTTGATATTAATCAAGTAATAATTATAAGTTCAAAAAGCACTGCATTACAGATTAATTGGAAGTATTTTATCTTTCTCTGTTGCATATAAACATAGTTTTTCAAAGAAATGATAACTTCTTAGAAATGAAGAAATACTCGATATCCTTTTTACAAGAGACAGATCTAAAAGATAAGAATACAGTGCACATGACCAGGTTGTGGGCATGCAGGAGGTGGCCACTCGATGTTCTTTCTCATCGATGTTTCTCCCTCTCCTTTCCTGTCTCTCTAAAATCAATAAAGAAAAAAAAGAAAAAAGAATACAGAGATGTTGACAGTGAAAGAATAAAAATTATACCATGCAAATATCAATCAAAAGAAATCTGATGTATCTATATTAATATTAGATAAAAATAAATAAATAAATAAACAAATAAATAAAAAGAATTGTTTTATTTTTTCCTTAAGTACTTAGTAGAACTCACCCCTGAAGGCATCTGGGCCTGTAGTATCTTTGGGGAAGATTTTTATTTATTTTATTGGTAGTCTTCCTTCTTCTTGAATTTTTTGAAATAGTTGAGGACAATGGGCGTTAGTTCTTCTTTGAATGTTCAGTAAAACTCCCCCATGAAGCTGTCCGGGCCTGAGCTTTTCTTTGCTGGGAGAGTCTTGATTACATCCTCAATTTCCTTAGTTGTTATTGGTCTGTTCAAGTTTTCTATCTCTTCCAGGTCCAGTTTTGAGAGACTGTGTGTTTCTAGAAATTTGTCCATTTCGCTTAGATTTTTGAATTTGTTGCCATATAAATGTTGGTAGTATTTATTGATGATCCTTTGTATTTCTGTTGTGTCAGTTGTTACTTCTCCTCTTTCATTTTTGATTTTATGTATTTGGGTTCTCTCTCTTTGTTTCTTGGTGAGTCTAGCTAAGGGTCCATCAATCTTGTTTATCTTTTCAAAAAACCAGCTCTTTGTTTCATTGATCCTTTGAATTGTTTTTCTGGTCTCTATGTCATTTATTTCTGCTCTGATCTTTACTATTTCCTTCCTTCTGCTTGCTCTGGGGTTTTGTTTTTGTTTGCTTTCTAGTTCTTTAAGTTGTGAGGTTAAATAGTCTACTAGAAATTTTTCTTGTTTCTTGAGGTAGGCCTGTAGTGCTATGAACTTCCCTCTCAGAGCTGCTTTCGCTGCATCCCATAGATTTTGTGTTGTTGTGTGTTCATTTTCATTGGTTTCCAGGAAGTTTTTAATTTCTTCCTTGATCTCCTCGGTAATCCATTCATTGTTTAATAACATGCTATTTAGCCTCCATGTGTTCAAATGTTTTTGCATGTTCTTATTGCAATTGATTTCTAGTTTCATGCCATTGTGATCTGAGAAGATGCTTGATATGATTTCAATCTTCTTGAACCTGTAGAGACTTCGTTTGTGTCCTAACATGTGGTCTATCTTTGAGAATGTCCCATGTGCACTTGAGAAGAATGTGAATTCTGTAGTTTTGGGGTGTAATTCTCTGTAGATACCTATTAAATCCATTTGCTCTAGTGCTTCATTTAGAGTCTCTGTTTCCTTGTTAATTTTTTGTCTAGAGGATCTACCCAGTGATGGAGAAATATATCTGTTCCCCGTCCCCTGACATAGGGGTGTGTGACCTTACCACAGAGATGACCTTTCCTTAATGCAGGGGTTCCCAAAGGGGGAGCCACCATCGACCTCCTTCCTTGGGAACCTGTTAGAGACGCAAAGTCACAGGCCCCACCCTAGAAACTCTGGGGTGAGCCCAGCACGTGTGCCCTCCTCGAGTTTGGGACCCCTACTCTCACGTTTCTGTCCTTGGCTCACTCAGCTACGTAGACATAGACATGTAGACACCAAAACTCGGATTCCCCTTTTGTCCCGGCAGTCTGGGCGACCAGCCCCTGGCCCTGTTCTAAGAGCACGGAGCGCGCAGGGGAGGAAAGGTCTCCTTTGCACGCTGAGACCCCCCACGCTGATGGTTAACCTCTCTGCACAGTCAGCCAGCTCCCTAGGGGGACCAGTTAGAGGGTGCCCCGAGGGCCCTGCATGAGGGCCGGGCTAGGAAGTCAGGTGGGGTAAAAGGTAGAGACGTTTTGGGGACAGAATCACGAACATGGGGATGGGCTAAACCTGTGAAGTGTTAAGTGCTGGGGTACCACGTGAGGCTCAGGCAGTCCGGGGAGGCGGTGGGCTGTGAGGAACAGGCAGGGAACGTGAGCAGGGGCCTGGGGGTTAGTGATTCTCTTTTTCTTTTTAACACCTCACAATGGAGAGAGCGTGGTTAATGAACTCTGTGTACCCGTCAGCCAGACCCAACCATTAGCAACAGCCTGCCATTCCTGTTTTATCTACTTCCCCTTCCGCATGTATTTTTTAAAAATGTTTTTATTAATTTTTTAGAGAAAGAGGAAGGGAGAGGGAGAGAGAAACATCAATCGGCTGCCTCCTGCATGCCCCCTACTGGGGATCAAGCCCTCAACCCTGTCATGTGCCCTGACCAGGAATCGAACTGGCGACCTCTTGGTGCGTGGGACGTCCAACCACTGAGCCATACTGGCTAGGCCCCTATGCCTTTTTAAATCTTTTGGCTGAAGTATTTTATTATTATGTTTTTTAAATCCTCACTCGAGGATATTTTTACATTTATCTTCAGACAGAGTGGGAGGGGGAGAGAGAGAGAGAGAGAGAGAAACATGGATGTGAGAGAGACACATCTATTGGTTGCCTCCTGCACGATCCCAACTGGGGCCAGGGACAAACCTCAACTGAGGTATGTGCCCTTGGTCGAAATCAAACCCGGGACTCCCTGGTCCACAGGCCAATGCTCTACCGCTGAGCCAAACCGGTCAGGGCTTGGCTGAAGTATTTTTTTTTTAAACCCTCACCCGAGGACATTTTTCCATTTTTTGTTCAGATAGAGTGGGAGGGAGAGGGGGAGAGAGAGAGAGAGAGAGAGAGAGAGAGAGAGAGAGAGAGAGAGAAACATCGACGTGAAAGGGACACATCGAGTGGTTGCCTCTCGCATGACCAACCAGGGCCGGGGACAAATCGCAACCAAGGTACGTGCCCCTAGCGGGAACCGAACCCAGGTCTCTCTGGACCGCAGGCCGACGCTCTAACCGCTGAGCCAAACCGGCCAGGGCTTGGCTGAAGTATTTTAAAGTAAATCCCAGATGTCATGTCTTCCATAAATACTTTACAGTATGTATCTCTAAGAGATAAGAACTTTAAACACACAACCACAAACCATTATTCCACTCACAAAATTAGTAATAATTCTTTAATATCACCTAACCCCCAGTCTGTTCACTTGTCCTGATTAATGAAAATCATTTGTTCAAATCAGGATCCAGTCAAGGAACAGACACCTCCTGCTGCTGTGTTTAAGTCTCTTCTCATCAACCATCATTTCCTCGCCCTCTTTTTTTTTTCTTTTTCTTTTGTATGCCATTTATTTGTTGAAGAGGGTGGGTCATGGTTTCCCACCTTCTGGATGAGAGCCAGGGCACCTGACCCCGACCCTGGTCCAGGGCTCTTGCCGTTGTGTAGGAGGAAGTTCAAGTGCTCCCAGAGGCGAACAGGTGCCTCTCTGACATAACGCAGGCTCGTGGGGCCCGAGCACCAGGGCAGAGTAGCCGATGCTCTCCATTACCCTCAGCCCTGTCATCACACAGGAGACTGGGCCAAGGGATTTCTGTGCATTGCCACCACAGCCCCGTGAGGCAGGTGTTATCTCTGCGATGACCTGCCCAAGGTCCCACAGCTTGTGGCAGAGCCTGGATCTGAGCCCAGGCAGCTCTGAGTGCAGCCGGCCCTGGATTTGCCTTGAGCGAATCTGCTTGGTCGATCCGCACATCAGTCTCCTCTCCTAAAAACCTGGGAGTGATGAACCTTGTCTTCCTGCCTCCCAGGAGCTTCTGAGAAGGGAAGGAGAGCAGGGCTGCGGGATCTGTAATGTGCTGTGCTCAAAAGCATTATCGTTATTCTCAGAGCTAAGAGAACTTAAAAATCCTCCTCGCAACGTCTCGATTTCACTCAACAAATATCTGAGCGTCTTTGTGTGGGAAGAGGCTTCCCTGAGGAGGTGACGTCTAAGCGGAGGCCTCAAGGGAGAAGAGGGGAAGTGAGAGCGTCCAGTCGAGGGAAGAGCTTGGTGCAGCCCACGAAGGCAAGGTTCACTCCAGCAATGGACAGGGATGGGGAATGCCTGGAGGGGTCACAGTGGCGAAGGCGGGCAGGCACTGGGCCTGCAGGGGTTTGAGAACCATGTACGTGAGTTTTCATGAAGGGCTGGGCAGCCACAGGAGGGTTTTAAGCAGGAGAGGGATGGGATCTGGTTCACTGGAGGCCACGCAGCATCCGCATGCACACCGCGGGGTGACAGGAAGCCTGCCACCCACCCGGGCAGCTCCTTCCAGGGGTAGACAGATGGAGCTGTGCCCCTGCCTGGAGCCGGACCATGGGCGTGGCCCCCACACCAGAGGCTCTCTCTCTTCCAGGAATTCTCCCCTTTCCATGAGGAGATCACTCCCATGCTGGACGGGATCACCAACAACCGCAAGGAGTGGAAACACTTGCTGATAAGTATGAGGTCAAGATGAAGGCCCTGGAAGAGGAGAAGCAGAAACTGCAAGCAGCCAAGCAAGGTGCGTGGGAGGGGGAGGATGGGACGCCCTGATCCCCACGCTGAGTGCTCACGCTGTGCCTGGCCTGGCCGCAGGGCCTCACACTCACGGTCCCATTCAGGCCTCACCGCCACCTATTATTGTCCCCATTCTACGTAGGAGCGCACCGAGGCTCGAAGAAGTACTGTGGCCGAGTCACACGGTCAGTAAGTGGTAGAGCCTGGTTCCCAAGATTGAGGCGCCCAGGGGGATTCCCTGACTGCCCCCAACCAGTGTAGGGCAGATGCCAATTCCAAGGCTGTGGACATAGGGCCCTACCCAGGGACAAAGGAGAAAACCTAGAATTATTGCTTGGAGGGAATTTTAAAATCCATACTTCCAGCCTTCTGTCTGATGTTTGAATTCTATCTATACCATCATGAGACGTGGCTTCCACACCACCAGTGACGGGGGGCTCACTATCTAACATGAAAGCCTCATCACTACCACTATTAGAAAGCTCTTCCTTGAACTGAAACAGTTCTTGTTGAAACTTCCACTTAATGGCCACGGTCCTGCCTTCGGGAACGGAACGGGATGCATTTTTTCCATCTCTTCCCAGTCCCCCTCCCCCAAGTCATTTCCTTCACTGGTTGTGTGGCTCTAGTTCCTTCACAGGACATGGCTTCTGGTCCCTGCCCCACGCAGACGGTCCTCTGCACACCGTCCCTCCGCACAGGGTTGTTAGCATGGACAGGTCTCTCTGCTCTGGGCAGTGGGGTGACTCTGAATGGCGGCTACAAACGTGGGGCCACACGCCGGGGGTGGAAGTTGTGCTCTCACAGCTCCAGGAGGTGCGGTGTGTCACAACCTCCACAGACGCAGCGTCATTCCAGCTTTCCAGAAAATGGCAGCCGAGGGTCCGAGGAAGAAGTGTTTTTTTCTAATTTCACAAATTGTCTGATGGGCTGGTGGCAGTCTGCAAATGTGCAGCCTGCAAGATGTCTTTTGTTTGGCCTGCGTTTGTTTGAAATGTGAATTTGCACCCTGGCGGGATTGGCTCAGCGGTTAGAGCGTCGGCCTGCGGTCCAGAGAGACCTGGGTTCGGTTCCCGCTAAGGGCATGTACTTCGGTTGCAGTTTGTCCCAGCCCTGGTTGGTCGTGCGGGTGGCAGCCACTCGATGTGTCACTTTCACATCGATGTTTCTCTCTCTCTCTCTTCCTCTCTCTCCCTCCCACTCTATCTGAACAAAAAATGAAAAATAAAATAAATAAAATGTGAATTTGCTGTCCACATTTTTAAATGGGGATAATTCAGCCCAGCCGGTGTGGCTCAGTGGTTGAGCATAGACCCATGCACCAAGAGGTCGCCGGTTCGATTCTCAGGGCACATGCCCAGGTTGTGGGTCTGATCCCCAGTGGGGGGCATGTAGGAGGTGGCCAGTCGATGTTCTCTCTCAGCGTTGCTCCTCTCTCCCTCTCCCTTCCTCTCTCTAAAATCAATAAAGAAAAAATAATAATTAAAAAAATAAATAAATAAAATGGGGATTGTTCCAATTTTAAAAATCAAGATTTCCAGCATGTCTTATGAAAACATCAAGACCTGGCCACACCCACCTAGATTTCTTCATGATAACGATTGGCTGGAGCTGAGTGGCACTCCCCCTCCCCCCGCCCCTTTCGATGGGAGGGAATCTCTCTGGTCTGTCACAGTCTCCACCACTCCCTGTTGTCCCTCAGGCATTGGTGCCAAGTGTGGGTTGCCATTTATCACCATGATTGTGGTTGTTTTTCTTAGTGTAGAGAAACACTCTTGCTTTCTCTGACTCCCCTTACCTATTGTTGGCCTCTGAAAGCCCTCGAATTTGCAACTCCTGGTCGACACCAGAGCAAAGGGGAAGCCCTCTGCAGCCTCCTCTCACCGGGGTGTGTTGTCTTTCTGCCTGATTGCAGCAGCGGGAAATCAGCCTTTGGGGAACCCCGGCCCTGGAGGGGGCGCACCTGCACCCAAGTCCTGCTGTCTCCAGTAGCCCAAGGGGGATCCGCTGACCACAATGGCACTGCCTTGGCGGGAAGAGATCACGCAAGCCAGGGGCCCACAGGACACCTTCCTGAGGAGTGAGAGAGTCATAGGATTTGCAGGCGGAATGAGAATTTAGCTTACATCTTATCTGCGGGCTTTCAAACATCGTTTCAGCCTTGAGAAGTTTTTATTGAGTTAAAACCAACATTCTAGCTTTCTAGACATCAATTAAATATGGAATTAATGCCAGATTCAGCTGCTTGCTCAGAATCAGTTTGTCCTTACGCTTCCACTTTCTACTTTATTATAAACACTTTCAATCATTCTCAAAAGTAGAGATTATACAGTGAACCCCACCTACCCCCGTATTCCAATATGGAGATCCTGCCACACTTGTTCAGCTGTCCTTGTATAGATTTCAACATTTTCTTGGCTGAAGTATTTAAAAGGAAATTCCAGACCTATCAGTCCAGACATATGGGCATTTTCTAACATAACCACGTCCTTATCCCGTGTTCCAAATGAACACCTAGAATCCAGTGTGGTCGATGCTGGGGTGAGCTGCCCAGACCTTCACTGGAGAGGCCTCATGGTCCCAGTGGCTGTGAGTGCTGCCGGCAGACGGCCCTGTGTCAGCCCTTCTGGGGACTACCTCAGCTGTAGGGAAACACTTTGCTCACGGCCCCAGCCTTTCCTTGGGTGGCCTGCATCCAATGACTGATCCACGTCAAGAGTTAAGGTTCGGCCATCGTGGCCCAACATGGGACAGCTGTGCAGGGCCATCGTAGCTCTGGGACTCCTCATGGGGCCCACCAAGGCTGTCGCTGGGGTCGCATCACAGCTCAGCTTCTCCCTCTGCCCACTCCTACTCCCTTCCCCGCCCCAGGCGTTGCCCTAGGGGCGCTCCTTACTAATCCCTCTGCAGTCTAGGTCCACTGCAGAGGCTGCCTTCTGGGGAATCCAACTCGAGACTGTGGTCCTTCTCCCCCTTATCGCAAAAATGTCTTTAATAGTCGGTTTGCTTGAATCTGATCGAAACACGTTTTACACTTTTAGTTGTTCTGTCTCCTAAGTGTGTTTTAATGTATGATAGTGCTCCGTCTTTTCTTCTTGTTGCAGAAAGTATCAGTTGTCCCATATTCTGGGCTGGTCTGTTTGCTTCCTCTGTCCCTGGTTCTCCTATAAGCGGGTGTTGGTTCCAGGTGCTTTGAGGAGAGGGGATACACAGTGTCTCCAAACTGTAAACCGCTAGTCTACTCCACCCTCCCCTTTTTCAGATAAGCAGGGAAACTGAAGGCCAGCGAGGGGACTGGCTGTGTGAAGTCCATGGCACAGTTCCCTGGCTGCCCTCCAGGAGCAGAGCCCACGTTCACAAGGACACAGTGTACTGGGCACATGTCCCTGTGACTGCCATGGATCGATCCGAGTTCCTGCCACATGAGCCCTGCCCATATTATCAGGTCATGTCAATAGGTGGCTGGGCCTGGAAGCCTCCTCTTTGGACTGCCAAGATAGAGTCTCTGCCCTCCTGAAATCGACACTCTCAGAGCAGTGGTCTTTTAAGCAAAGGCATGTCCGTAAGCAGGTCCCACGTACTGGTGAAGTGGCAGAGTCAAGGAAAGTGTCACCCAGGAACACACAGGTGCTGCTGCTGTTCCAGGCTCTGTCCCTTGGGCGGGTTCCCTCCACTCTCTTTGGTCCTCAGCCATCTCCATCTGGATCGTAATCCCTGCCACGCCTGACTCAGGGCTACGGTTGGCACCTGAGACCACGTACGATGAGGATTGCATCTCGTGTCCTAGGTACTGTGCACGCTCTAAATCCATCCTCACAACCACCCGATAGGGTGGAAACGATTACTAGCCCCATGTATCACGTGAGGAGGAAGAGGCTCAGAGAGCTTAAGAAACCTGCCCAAGGACACCCAGCTGATAAGTGGTGAAGCCAGGACTCAAAGCCAAGCAGCCTGACACCCGAGTACTGGCGTGTAATCATTTTCCCTGCAACATACTGCTTCTGAGAACCAGCCTTTTTTTTTTTTATCCTCACCCGAGGACATTTTTTTTGCATTTATCTTCAGATAGAGCGGGAGGGAGAGAGGGAGGAAGAGAGAGAGAGAAACATTGATGTGAGAGAGACACATTGATTGGTTGCCACCTGCATGGCCCCAACCAGGGCCGAGGACAAACTGTAACCAAGGTACGTGCCCTTAGTGGGAACCGAACCCAGGACTCTCTGGCTCGCAGGCCAGCGCTCTAACCACTGAGCCAAGCCGGCCAGGGCAGAACAAGCCTTTTTTAGGACCTCGGAGTTCATCTAAGCAAATCATCTTGTTTCATACTTGGGGACACCCAGGGCCTAAGAGGTGCCTCGTCCAAGTCTGCACAATACAGAGGTGGCAGAGCTGGGTCTCAAACACAGGTTAAGGCTCTGAAGCTTTATCGTTGTCTGTTTTCACTAGCTCTTTTTCACTTTTCTGATTTCTTCACTTTTATATTCAACTCTCTTTTCACAAAATTGTGCTTAAAACCCATTTTCACAATCCTGTAAGAATTTTCCTGACTCTAGTCCTTGGTAATGCCCTCAGAATTGGACAACAGAGGCTTTGGAAACAAACATTTTATTTATTTATTTATTTATTTATTTATTTATTTATTTATTTATTTATGTATTTTAATTAATTAATTTATTTATTTATTTTGGTTAATCCTTACCTGAGGATATTTTTTCCATTGATTTTTTTTTTTTTTTTTTTTTTTTTTAGAGAGAGTTGAAGGGAGGGAGGGAGAGGGAGAGAGAGAAACATGGATTGAGAGAGACATACTGATTGGTTGCCTCCTACACACACCCCAATGGGGGCCAGGGATCGAACCTGCAACTGAGGTTCGCGTCCTTGACTGGGAAGTGAACTCTTGACCCTTTGGTGCCCCAGCCTACGCTCTAATCACTGAACCACACTGGACAGGGCAACATTTTCAATCATAAAAAAAAACCCACCTAAATATATTTTTCATTGTGCCTTAAAATGTTATTTGTTTTGTTCACATAGATAAAATGGGTCCTAATAATGGTACTCTAATCAGAGAATTTGATCTTCTGGCCCAGGATAGATGTACATTAACCCTAAATCAGTCTGGTTTCTCTCTCTCTCTCTCTCTCTCTCTCTCTCTCTCTCTCTCTCACACACACACACACACACACACACACACGCACGCACGCACGCACACCATATTTCCCTAAGTGGAAGGAAAGGGGAAAATCCGAGAGAGGAAAGATGAAGTGCAGATGGTAGGTGGTCTTAAGGGACCAGAAAGCTTATGTTTGCCTTTGGAAGCCTCTCATTTCTTCAGTGACTGTGAGAGTGCCTCATTGTGCGAAATACTGCCTAGAAACTTTCACTCTCCTAAGTTTTATACCATAGTGTTTTAGAGATTAAACTCTGTATTGGGTAGTTTGTTCAGCTAGTAACAACTAGCTATAATTAGCTAGTTTGTTACCCCTAGTACTAGTTTGTTAAAGCTAGTATTAGTTTGTTATAGCTAGAAGTAGTTTGGTAGAGCTAGTTTGTTATAATTAAATTGTTGTGGTTAGTCTGTTATTGCTGTAACAAACCCCAACACTTCATTAGCTATTCACAATAAAAGTTTATTTCTGGCTCACTAAAATCCAAAATCAGGTTTTGTCATCTGAAGTCACTCTCTTGCATGTGGAGCTCTAGAGATCTGGACCACCTCTCTCTTGAGCAATACTGCTCACCATTTACGAGCAAGAACCCAGTCACAGGATCACATCTGCAGCAAGGGAGTCTGGGAAACACAGTCTTATTATGTATCCAGAAAATGCAACAACACAAATATGATGAACAGTTAGGAAGTCTCTACTATAAGCTCTGCAGTCAAATAAACCTTGATTTGAATCCTGGCTCCATAATTGACTAACTATACGATCAGGGACAGGTAACTTAAACTCTCTGAGTTTCTCCTTTTAAGAGATGAGGATTATAGTATCTCCATATGGTTGGTTGTGAGGATAGTGAGAGAATAATATTAGCAAACTTCCAACATTTCTTAAGTGCCAGGTAACATCCCCAGATCTTTTCACATTATCTCATATAATTTCCACAATTCACCTATAAAGTAGGGGCTATTATTAACCATCTCTATTCTACAGACTAAACTTGTAGTAGATGGAGTACAAATCATTCATTCTTCCCTCTACCCACACCCTAGTCTATGTGATTTGGCAGTGTTCTCATCAAAAGATGGAATCCCTACCTTGTGAATCTGGTCTGGCCTTGGAACCCGCTTCAGCTGACAGAATGTAACAAAGTGACTAGAAAATCTGCGCCTAGACTACAAGCTATTTTGGAACTCCACGACCACCATGCTGAGAGTACTGGCTTGCATGGTGGAGGATGAGAGACCGTGTACAGTAGAGCTGTCTTGGGTGAGGCTCACCTAGAGTGATCCATCCTCCCAGCTGACTTACCAGCTCATCACAGACACATGAGCTAGCCAAAATGAAACCAGCCCAACCTGGCCCAGACCAGAAGAACCACCCAGTCAACCCACAGACTCATAAGTTTGATAAATTCTATTTTATTATGGTGTGGGTTTGTTACATAATATTATTTGTGTTACTAAATAACTGAGTTTAAAGTTCCAAGAGGTTGTATTACCAGCTTAACGTCACCCATCTAGTAAGCGATAGAGCCAGGAGTGGAACCATAATCTGTAGAATCCAAAACTTATGTCCTTACCTACAACAATATGCGAAGATAACTATCTCATCCAATTGGCTGAAGTGCTCAATAAATAAAAGCCATTAATACTATGCTCTATTATTAAACTCCGGGTGAGGATAAAATAAATAAATAAATAAAAAGGCACCTTTAGAATGTGGGATATTTTCCCGATAGGGGCCAATTTTCTCACTGGACACAATTCGGGATATGATCATTTTAACTTCAGTCGCAAAGTCAGCGTTTATGTCTTCGTTAGTTCCTGGTGGCCTCAATGAAAAGCCATCCTGTAGATGCAACATCTTGACATTATCACACACGTGAATTAATAATAACTGACAGGTCATGTCCAAACAGAGAAAGGGAATCAGCTCAGCAAGTACTCTAATGCCACTGCAGAAATGATTTTGTGAGCAGGTAAAAACGGAAACAGAAGGAATAGGCCACTTAAAAAATATATTCTTATTAAAGATATTGGCAATAAATTAACATGTATTATGTACTATGAGAAGAAAAGAAGAAAATTAGATTTTATTTAAGAAACTTCAAATTTCTTTGGGTAAATAATTACTGAATCACAGCTGGAAGGACTGTCACTCTATGGATACCGGACTGAGAAGCGGAGAGTGCCTTGCTCAGAGACACACCTCGTCAGATTTTCAGCTGGTCCTGCAGTGCAGGTTTTAGGGTTCCTAACTCAGCTGTCACCATGCTGCTCCTCTGTATATTCTAACACGCTAAGTGTGCTGATAATATTTGTTCACTATGGAAAAACATGTCCTTTGAGTGTTTTTTTTTTTAATGGTGAAGGTCGTTATCAAATCACCCATAGTAGTCGTGTATCTCACTATCTCTGTATTTTTCCCCCCACTCTCTCTAGAACCCACTTTCATAAAACAGTGGCCTCCAGCGCTCCACCAAAACTGCTCTTCCCCAGCCACCGAAAATCTCCATGTTGCTAAATCCAATGATCTTTTCTCACTCCTCAACTAACTTGGCCCCTCTGCACCAAGGGTGCTGTCCATCGGGGTCACCATCATCAGGCACTCTGGTCCCCCCTTTTTCTGGCAGCCTGGACAATGGAAGTAGGCTGGTGCTCGTGAGAAGGGTACAGAGGTACAAGAGAGGATGAAAGGGGCACTGACCGACTCTGCTGCAACATGTATTTTTAGATAGGACTGTTCGGGCTAAGGGCACTGAACCCCACACCCCGTTCATCCAAGCTTTCCCCAACACAAAACTGCTCCAAAACGCACATCTTTCCTTGGTCTCAGCTTGCTTTAAATGACCTAAGTGCTAAACTTTTCTTGGCTCCCCTTGGAGAGATTATTTCATCATGAATAGACCCAGCCTCACTTAGCTTAAAAAGGTTTCGGATTAGTCCTCTGAATTTTCACTTCCATCTTAGAAGACAGCATAAGAAGAAAAGGAAATCTGGGATCAGATAAATGTGGGTTTGAATCCCAGATCCTTTTAAGAAAACGTCCTATGTTCTCAGAGCCCCAGTTTCCTCAGTTGTAACACGGAGATAATGTTGGTATCTCTCCCGTGACTGTTGTGACGGCTGTGTGCAATGATTTACATGAAGCATTCGGTGCAATGCATGAGTACTGTGTGGTTTAATTGTGTTTGTTGTACTTTTCTCTGCTAGGATGGTGGTTTCATGCTCTCTTTTAAGGCAGTGTGTGTTCTTTACAGCACTAAACTCATTGCTGCCCCTGGGCTTTGCACCAACTCTTCATTCTTCCTCATTTGAGTAAGATTGTTTGGGCCCAGTAACTTATCTCATGAGCCCCTTTGATAATGTCGGGTTGTTTTATGGCTCTAGCCCAGACTATGGTCAATCTCACAAAAGTTTGTCTATCCCAAGGGTTAGGGAATATTGTATATTCCTATATATGATATACTGATAGATAGATAGATAGATAGATAGATAGATAGATAGATAGATAGATGATAGATACACACACACATATACACACACATATATATAACTATACATATATAAAACTATATATATATATATACACATACACACACACACATATGTATATATAACTACTATGTCTTATTCTTCAGAATAGAGCATGATAAGAGGCAAAATCCCTGTGTTTATTGATGCTTACATTCAGATAGAGGAGAAAAAAAGTAAAAGCATAAATAAGAACAATATACAAAGTTAAGTTATGTTTTGCCTCTATTTTGGACTTACTAACTTTGGGATGCCTGTTAGACATCCCAATAGGCAGTTAGATGTGTGAGCAGAGAGCTCAGAGTTGAAGTCTGGGCTGGAGATATAAATCTGGAAGTCATAAATATATAAATGATATTTAAAGTCCTGACACTAGCAGAGAACTTACTGAGTGCGTATGTACAGAGGAAAGAAGAGATGGCCTGGAGACTGAGAGATATGGAAAAGAAAGATAAACCAGCAAAGGAACTGAGAGGGAGTGGCCAGCAAGTCAGGAGGAAAACGATGTCCACAGTCAAGACCACTCTTTGCCTGGACTGCTCCCAGCCAATGTCTGGGCATAGTGGGGGTGTCAATGCGAGCCCATTTCCACCCAAACGGACTACTCTGTTTGAGGTCTATCTATTGGCCTGGCTGAGATTTTCTCAGGACTGTGCTGAGGTCTGAGGCTCTTCCTACACTTTCCTCTTTCCCTGTTGGGAGCAGTGTCACTGGAACAGCAACCACCACGGTTTGACATAGTCCCGGGTGAGCTCCATGGTTTGACACAGTCCCTGGAGATACGAGGACCACCACGGTTTGACACAGTCCCGGGTGAGCTCCATGGTTTGACATTGTCCCTGGAGAAGTGGATTCACTGCGTGGCAGGAATCACGAAGAACAGTGACTGAAGATATAAAGTAAATGGGAAAATAAAAATGCAGGATGGCAACTGAAGGAGACTAATCTTTGCTTTCTCTATCTGTTAGCTGTCTGTTAGAAA
Source organism: Tadarida brasiliensis (assembly GCA_030848825.1). NCBI lineage: Eukaryota > Metazoa > Chordata > Mammalia > Chiroptera > Molossidae > Tadarida > Tadarida brasiliensis. The sequence continues at coordinate 83,431,782 of CM061259.1, forward strand.
TTATTATAGAAGTAACATATAGATGACTAATGATGTAAATGGTAGAAAAGATTACAGGAAGAAAAGCAAGAAAATAAGATTTAGGATAGAAATGTGGAAGCTTAAAAGGATCTTAGAAAGGAGGAAAGGTCAGGAGTTTTAAGAGGATGTCTGAATGAAGGGTGGAGATAGTTAGTAATTAACATGTAATATACATAAGAGTTGGGTAAACAACAAAAAGAATGACTGTACTTTTTTGCCTAAAAGGTTTGGGGGAAACAATGTAACCTGTGGATCGATATACATAATAAAAGGCTCTGCTAGTGTGGGGCAGAAGCAGAAGGAGAAGCATTAAGACTAAGCAGAAGTAAGATCAAGGATTTTCTGTCTCCCACATTGCGTGCGCGCTCTCTCTCTCTCTCTCTCTCTCTCTCTCTCTCTCTCTCTCTCTCTCTCGCCGACTCCGTCCACACCTTTGGGAACCCCTGGACCTGCCGAGGCTGGACCCCGGCACAACCCAATATATTCAATTAAAAAAACTATATTCTCTATTTTTATATAAATTTTCTCAAGCTCTTATTATCAATATCACAGCCATAGCCAGATAAAAACAATGGTAGATTCAATGAATAATGTCTCCTGCATTTTTGTATTTAGGATTCCAAGTATTTGTATATTGGAAAATACCTGAGTTGTATATTGCTACTCAAAGTATGCATCCAGGTGACCAACCGATTGAATGATTCTCTTTCCATCTGCATGTCTTAGCTACCCAAAAGGCTATTCAGACTGTCTTGTAGTGGCTCTCAACTAATGAGCTCAGCAGCCACAGAAGTGTGACTGAGGAGATTCTACACTGGGTGGGAATTTGAACTCCAACTTTTTATTTATCTTCTAATATTTAAGAGTATTTATTGTAGTAAAAAAGTGACAAAGTTAACTATCATAAACAAAGGTATATAGTTAGAAAAGAAAACAAAGGGACCCTATTTAGGTCCTTGATTCATCCACTGTTACTCTTGGATGATAAGACTTTTACACTAAACAAGCTTATACTCAAGATAGGAGGAGGCCAGCATTTCTCAAATTGTGTCATATGGTGAACAAGTAGTTCTTCAAATGTGTTTCTTAATAAACACAAGAAATAGGTATTCTGTGATTATAACAAAAAAGAAAAACTATGTAAATATATTTTTAAGAATCTCTTAACCGTATGACTTTGCTAAGGCCTTTACCTGTTAATAGGCATTGCAAGTCTCTTAGAAGGGACCAGAGCATGCACCATTTACTCAAAATTGTTTGCTCATGGAGCCTTTCAGCAGAACAGAGTTTGGGAAAACACTGGGCCTTTGATCATGGCCTTCCAACTGAACCTGGTTCCCACTTCATTAGTAAACTACTGAACCTGAGTCCTCATTGTCTCATTTGCAAAATGATGATAATTAACCCAACCAACCTACTTCAATTAAGTAAGATAACAAATGCAATATAACTGGCTCATCATGGTAGCGACCTGATAAATGTGTGTTTCTTTTTTGTGCTAATATAGTTGAGCAGACCAAGCTGACTTGTACTGCAGAAGTGGTTAAATATCCCATGTCCTCCCATTTTTACCTACAGAAAACGTCTCTGTGCCGTGACACAATATCCCCAGCCTGTAACTGGAGTCAGCTCTCCATGTGAGGTGACTTAAAAAGACTTTCTCCCTGGAAGGAATGACATTTCATCAGTAGTTTGCAATTTTCCTGATCTCAGACTAATATTTGACTAGCATCTCATTTGTCTGACAGAGTTTCCAAACCTCCTTTGACATAAGGCTTTTTTCTCTGGACAGCATTTAGCAAGTTCATCCTTGCCATTCCACAGAATTATAGACCCTGCATAGCTTTGGGACTCCCAGAGCCCTTATTTCTAACATAGACATGTGCCTTTCCACCCTATGTATCTCCTTTAAATACAACTGATTCAACCATAGTTGAACTTGTGAAATTTTCACTTTGTTCTTCATTTAAATGGCTCTCTCTGCACATCAGTCCCAGCTTTTTCATTTGCACCTTATACTTTCAAAGAATTTTTGGTGATCATGTCTTTAGATGTCCCCATCCCCCCGCAGCTAGATATTTTTAATCAGTATTTTACTGTAACCCAGAGAGTTCAAGGGATTTGCCCAGGGTCACACAGCTAGTTAAGAACACAGTGAGACTCAAGTCCATGTCTTCTCAGCCTAGTACAATCACCAGTCATTGGAACAACTCAATTCAATAAATATTTCTTTATTGTTTAACATATATTAAACACATAACAACAGATTTTATTACTCTCTCCAATATAAGGAGATTTTAAATTTATTATTTTTCTTTTTTCTTTTTTTTTATCCTCATCCGAGGACATTTTTTCATTTTTTGTTCAGATAGAGTGGGAGGGAGAGAGAGGGAGAGAGGGAAACATCGACGCGAAAGGGACACATCGAGTGGCTGCCACCCGCACAACCAACCAGGGCTGGGGACAAACCGCAACCGAGGCACATGCCCCCAGCGGGAACCGAACCCGGGTCTCTCTGGACCGCAGGCCGACGCTCTAACCGCTGAGCCAAACCGGCCAGGGCTTAAATTTATTATTTTTCAAAGGGCCAGCTTCCTGAACTCATTTGCAAAGAGCTGTTCTCACAATTGCTTAATTTCAAGGAAAAGAAGTCCTCTGGGGGCATGAAAAGAAGTGGGGTAGAAGAAATAATGAGGCATGTACATAATTTCATAGCTGCCAATGTCCTACAGATCCCATTCTGGCTCTTTCAGAGAAAAGATCTTACTCTACAGATGAACCAGTTGGCCTCACCCATTCGTCATATCCAATTGTTTTAGTCATTTCTTCCACAACAATAGTTTATTTCCCTTTATCACTTCTTCCTTTAGTTCTGACATGTGACATAGTAGAATCTGAGAATGGGCAGTTATGTTCACATCCATATTCCTGTATGGTATTTAAAGGTTTGCTATTTAAAGGGCTTGACATTTCCATTACAACCAATTCCTCAGAAACCAATTTGAGAGGCTAAGATGGCAGACCAGCCCCTTGCCTTATGTTTAATCAAGGTTAGTTAGATGTGCAATGAAAAAAATACCGCAAAACTTGCATTGGCCTCCTTTCCACAGTATATGTCTCACTGACTAAAACAAAGCTCTTTAAAACTGAAGACAGTAAAAGACCCGTGGTTCTCCCTACTGCTCTGTTAAGGGAGCCTGAGGGACAGCTCCACGGAAAGAAATGGGTTTGAAAACTGCTGGTGCGTCCTTTATCACTGCAATTTCCACAAGGTTATGAAAGTCATGGTTGGATAAAATCTTGAAAGAGACAAAGCAATGATCTAAGAAATGAATGCAGATAAGCCTTCTCCATTTTAAATTATGAGCAGTGGAACTGAAATAGAAATGATATTGCTGCTGAAGAATCTGAAATTAAGGATGTGATTTTGCTCATTTGTGTACAACGGGACAGTGAATCATGTTATGGATGCAATGAGTTTGAAATGCAGCTGCCAAGAGCTCACATCCTTGCCCATGTTGGTTGGCACTGGTGAGTAAAGGGCTTCTTTTCTCCGTGATTTTGCAAAACGTTCTAACGTGCCCATTGCTGTCTGTAAGGCGCTCCCGTGTTTATTTCACATGTGAGGGGAAAGGCTGGGGGTTGTCTTCTGTGTCTTTCAAAGATCAGGAAAGAGAGGAAAAGACACAGTGTCCTCTGTCTTGGAGCCAGTAAGGACCAGGCTCCTTCAGGGGAGTTCAAAGCAATTAGCTTGGTGCTGGCCTCTTAGAGGGTATAATGAAATGCCTGCTTTAATGCCCAGGTGAAAACAAGGACACAACTATTTGTTTCAAGGCCTAAAAGATAATGAAGTGATTCAAAGGGTGAAATTTTAAAATGTCATATACTTTGCATCTGTTTCCCAGCTCCTTTTGCTTTCTATTTCATGAGCACTTGAGTCCAGGGAGGCCTCCTGAGAGTATTCATAGAATGTTAAATGGAAAAATAAAGAAAGTAGACTTTCTAAGAACTCTGTTGTGAAGGACAGAATTTAATAGTTAAAAGTTTTATTCAAAATATTTTTAATTATGAAATAACACTGTATGTAGAAAACTGATAAAAAGAGTAGGAAGTTAAAAGAAGAAAAGGAAAATCAACTGCAATCTCACCTCACAGAGATCATGACTGGTCCATTTGAAAGGAACATTTTCTGTGCATCGTTTTTCCTACCAAAATTGAACGGGATCATCCGTGAGGTTCTGGGACCTGCGTGTCCCCCTCAGTAACACACTGTGATCCTGGAGGAATGGGGGGGCACAGCAGTTCTGCAGGGAGCTGGGGCAGGAGCGAAGAAGGAAGGAACCAGGGAGTGTGAACTCTACAGACCAAGGGGTGATTAAATGGAAAAATAAACAAGGATTCAGAACTATCTTTGGACTCCTATCTAATTGCAGTTGTGAGAGTTCCTACAAGTTCCGGGGAGCGTGATTAGAGGAGAGAGGAGTTACATGCACGTAAGGCCACATTTATTTTAAAAACTCCATCTGGCTGACCTTTTCCCTAGTCAATCCAAGGCTGTGAGGAATGTCTGCTGAAGACGTGAAAGGTGTGCTTGCCCAGTAAGGCAGCTACTAACCACATGCAGCTGTTTCAATTGAAATGTATTACAGTCAGACCAAATTAAATTTTTATTTGTAAGTCATACCAGCCACACTTCAAGTGTTCAACAGCCACATGTGGGGAGTGGCTATGGCACTGGACAGGGCAGATGGCAGAACTTCAGCCACGGCAGAAGGTCCAGCGCACTGCACTCGGTTACAGCGCTCAGCTACTGGAATGTCTGGAGTACCAGAAGAGGGTGTCTAGGTGTGTGTGCTACCCTGCCTGCCGTCATTCACAAGCCTTTTAATTCTGGAAATATTGGTGTTGGGTTATTCCTACTTTCATTTATCCTTGCTTATAATTCATGAATTACCTGGAGAAATAGGGAAGGCTCCTTGCCTGGATGGATGGATGGATGGGCCTGTGCTCAGTGGCATCCAAAGACAGAGGAGTGCTTCAAGCAGCCAATCTTTCCTGTGCAAAGTTTATCGATATGAGGACACAGTTATGAGCTCCAGTGAATGGAGCAAATTGTTGAAGCTCTTGTTAAAGAAAAGATTTTAAAGGCCATTTCCTGCTCAAAAGCACACACTCCATCAGCAGAAAGCCACACTGCATAACTCAGGAGATATGACAGCATCACCACAAATCATCCTGACCAATCATGTAAGAGGGCTCCAGGGAGCCAAATAGCAACCTTCCTGCAGAAATCAGAAAGCAGAACGCTCGGCGTCTAAGGAGTATCCGGCAGTGAGAGAAGAAAACCGGAGACAATCAGAGGGAGCAGACACCCTCCGAGATAAAAGGAGACCATGGCAAACTGTCTCCTCTTCCAAAAAGACGGGCTTTCTGCAGTCCTCTCTCCACTGGAGCAGGGCTGCCTGACGATACTGTGGCTCTTCAAACTCCTCAATGCTGCTCAGCTCGCCCATCTCACAGAGAAGCTATTTTGCAGCCAGAGACCCGCTCCTTGCCTTTTGCAGAAAGGCAGCAGTGTTCTTCTAATGGGTGAGGTCTGTGTGGTGAATGGGCCAGGCTAGTTAGCAAAGGAGCATCCATTACCAGTCCTTAACCAGTTCCACTCTGAGAACCCAAACACAGCCAAGGCTCACCAGTACATTCTTACCTATGAACTGACGATGGTCACTTCACAAAGCCTGTGCCAGACCCAGGCATGTCAGAACCATCCATGAATTTGCTTAAAAGCAAAATCAGGCTTTGACCCCATCCAGAGCTCTTACATCAGCGTCTGGGAGCGGAGCCGAGAATCTGTATGTTGTAAACACCCCAGCTGATCCTTGTGCACACTGAAACTTGAGGACCCCTGGACTACAAGGGTGTTTTGCTTCCTCCTACTCCACACCCCCCGCCCCTGCTGCCTTTCTTCCTCCTCTCTTCCTCCTCTTCCCCTGTCTTGGTTTATGGAGAACATACTCCAAAACACAGGAAAAGTTTTACGTCTGATGCAAATACTCACATGATAACAATTAAAGCTTTAATAAATACTTGTTGAATTATATTCACAAAAATGTTTATAATACTGGATCTCTAGTAAACAATAAATAAATGCCTCATAACAGTTAACATGGATAATTATGATAAACTCACTCTATGATTTTTGTGCTTGTATTAAATATTATGTTTTCAGAAAGTTCTTAATAATATGGGAGAAAGTATACTGAAGTAAAACACTTTACAATATTATTTATAAGAAATAAATCAGTCCGGTCAAGATGGCGGCGTAGGTAAACGCGGTATCACGTCCTCCCACAACCACATCGAAGTTACAACTAAACTACAGAACAACCATCATTCAAAACCCCCTGACACCGAGCTGCATGGAAGTCCCACAGCTGCGACATTAAAGCAGCAGCCGAATGAGACTGGTGGGAGGGGCGGAGGGGACGGGCTGGTCCCACACCCACGTGTGGCGGATAAAAATCAGGAGGACACCTCGGCTGGGAAGGTCCTTCCTGAGGACTGAGGGGTCCCCGTCCCACCCCAGGCGCCCAGCTCAGGGTTCCAGTGCCAGGAAGAGAATCCCCATCACTTCTGGCTGGAAAAACCAGCGGGAACTGAGGCTGAGGCGGCTGGAGCCCCCGCAGCTCCTCTTAAAGGGCCCGCGCACGGACTTACTGGGACTCGCTCCCTCCAGGCTCCAGCGTGGGGGAGGCAGCTTGAAAGGCACCAGAGTCCTATGGGGAAGAACTGAGTTGTTTGGCATTGGAGCGAGGGCTGGAGAGGCAGCTTTCTCCTGGGCAGACGTGCTATCAGAGGCTTTTGTTCCTTTGGTGAGCCCTTCCTGAGCTGGCAGATGCCACCATATCTGGGACTCCAGCTACCTGGCTCACACTGTTGGCCCCGCCCTGGTGATTCCCTGAGGCCCCGCCCCACCTAACTTTCAGGCCCACCCAAGTGTTGCCAGTTGCTTTACCATAGGATTGGCCTGTCTTGGATCCTGCTTCAGCTTTTCCTAAATTCTTTCAAACAAGCAGCATCTGGTCTCAGCTAGCCCCATACCTGTCGCTAAGTAATACATAGAAACACAGGGAGGCAGCCAAAATGAGGAGACAAAGAAACAGGTCCCAAATGAAAGAACAGAACAAAACTCCAGGAAAAGAACTAAAGGAAATGGAGATAACCAACCTAACAGATGCTGAGTTCAAAACACTGCTTATAAGGATGCTCAATGGACTTAATGAGGACCTCAAGAGCATAAAAAAGGACCAGTCAGAAATGAAGGATGCACAGTCAGAAATGAAGGAGGCACTAACTGAAATAAAGAATAATCTACACAGATTCAATAGTAGAGTAGGTAAAGCCAAGAAGCAAACCAGCGATTTGGAATATAAGGAAGCAAAAAACACCCAATCAGAACAGCAAAAAGAAAAAAGAATCCAAAGAAAATGAGGACAGTGTAAGGAGCCTCTGGGACAACTTCAAGCGTGCCAACATTCGCATTGTGGGGGTGCCAGAAGGAGAAGAGAGAGAACAAGAAATCGAAAACCTATTTGAAACAATAATGGCAGAAAACTTCCCTAACTTTGTGAAGGCAACAGACATACAAGTCCAGGAAGCACAGAGAGTCCCAAACAAGATGAACCCCAAGAGGCCCACACCAAGACATATCAGCATCAAAATGCAAAAGGTTCAAGACAAAGAGAGAATCTTAAAAGCAGCAAGAGAAAAGAAGTTAGTTACCTACAAGGGAATTCCCATAAGACTGTCAGCTGATTTTTCAAAAGAAACTTTGCAGGTCAGAAGGGAGTGGCAAGAAATATTCAGAGTGATGAAAAGCAAGAACTGACAACCAAGATTACTCTATTCTGCAAAGCTGTCATTTAGAATCGATGGCTATATGAAGAGTTTCCCAGACAAGAAAACGCTAAAGGAGTTCATCACCACCAAACCATTATTATATGAAATGTTGAAGGGTCTTCTTGAAGAAAAAGATAAAAAAATATGAACAAACAAAATGGCAATGAATACATATCTATCGACAATTGAATCTACAAACAAAATGAACAAGCAGAACAGGAACAGTCTCATAGATACAGAAAAATATTGTTGGTTGCCAGATGGGAGGGGGTTGGGGGAATGGGTGAAAAAGGTGAAAGGATTAAGAAGTACAAATTGGTTGTTACACTGACAAACCTCAAAGGGAAGGGGGGTTGGGGGGTGGGAAGAAATAAACCAAAGAACTTATATGTATATATGCATAACCAGTGGACACAGACAACAGTGTGGGGAAAGGCAGGAGGGGGGCTGGAATGGGGAGGAGGGGGTCAATGGGGGGAAAAAAAATGAGGAACATCTGTAATATATTCAACAATAAAGATAAGTTAAAAAAAGAAATAAATCAAAATGTTAATAAAAGCAAAATAGAGACACACACACAGATAGAGAGCAGGCAGACAGCTCTGGTGTGGTGGAGGGGGAAGGGCTGTTGGGTGGAATGAGGGATTGAGCAAAAAGAAAAAAGAGAGAATTCATGGACATGGACAACAGTGTGGTGATTGTGAGGATGGAGGGGGATGGGTGGAGGTGGAAGAGGGCATAGAGGGGATAAATGTGATAAGAAAATTAAATTAAATTAAAATGTCCAAAACAGCGGTTGCCTCCAAGTAATGAAATTATGCTTGATTTTTTTTTCTTCTTTCTGCTTTTCTCTCTTTCCAATTGTTCAACTAGCATGTAAAAAATATATATAATTAGAAAAAAGTAAACTGAAATAATACCACTTTAAGAATCTACAGTGCCTTCTCTTTTATTGTATTGTGCACTTGGACCACACTGCTTGGAATATGCTTTACAATATTCTCTTTAAAAAGTGGAGGAGCTACATAAAACAAGTGTGCAAAAGTGTTAATTTCTGAAGTTGTGATAGGTACGTGAGTATTCCTCCTACTAGTCTCTCCATCTGTTTGTTTAAAATTTTCCATAACAAAAAGTTTTTATGCAAAATTTTAAAAATAATGTGTATCTCCATATAATAATAAATAAAATAAATAAACAATAATAAAAGTAGCCAGCAAATATAGTAAAGTGATGTAATAGTACATGTTGGTATAATGTTAGCAGCTAGTACACACCGCTTACTTAGTATATACAAGGCACCGTTGTAAATATATTTTGTGCACTAACTCACTTGGTCCTCATAGTAACATTATAAGAAAGGTACTTTTACATCCCCATTTTAGAGATAGAGAAACTGAGGCACTCATAGGTTAAACCATCACTTAAGGTCATAGAGCTAGTAAGTAGTAGAGCTGAGGTTTAAACCCAGACTACATAGAACTGAACCACTGAGCTACCACTGCTACTCACAGGCTGCAACCTGATTCCAGGATGTTCTATTAAGAGAATAATCAGGGTGCAGACTACTGTATAGAGTATGCTCCCCTTTGTGCTCTCTGTGTGTATCATATATATGTTGTGAGGGTTTTTTTGTGTATAAATATGCACAAAAAGTTATGAGTAATTTGTTTTGGGAAAAGAACCTGGGGATGGCAGACATTTCGTTTTTATAAATTCCTGTCCTTATTCTTTTGATTTTTTTTTTTTTTTTTTTTTTTTTACCACGTGCATAAATGACTTTTTTACATCAAGAAGAATTATTTGAGTTTTGAGATAATGGGCCATTTCTGTTTTCTTGTTTATAATTTTCTAACTAACAATAAAGCTCCTATAAACATTACTGCTATAGTTATAAGTAAATAAAACTTTTAAATCATATATAAATATTTGTAAGTGGGAAACAAATGAGATAAATCTTTGTTGTTGTTTTTTTAATTCTCACCCGAGGATATTTTTCCATTTATCATCAGATAGAGTGGGAGGGGGGGAGAGAGAGAGAGAAAAACATCAGTGTGAGAGACACATCGACTGGTTGCCACCCACACGACCCGACCAGGGCCAGGGACAAACCGCAACCAAGGTACATACCCTTGACTGGAATTGAACCCGCAACTCACTGGTCCATGGGCCGATGCTCTAACTGCTAAGCCAAACTGGCCAGGGCAAATCTTTATGTTCTACATAAGAGGAAGATCATGATAAATAAAAGTTATATATTTTTGTTATGTTTTAGAAATCAATATACAAATGTGAAGCATATGTACATTTTTTAAATGGTCAGGAAGGATACACACCAAATGAGTAACACTGGTTACTCGTGAAGGTAGCTGTCCCTGATTTGATGCCCCTAAGCTCTCCTCTCCAGTCCTGCTCCAACCAGGCTGGGCTCACCTTTTGGTCTTTGGTCCTCTGCTGCCCCCAGACCTCTCCCAAAGCAGCACCAAGTGTGGCGACCTTGGCTGCAGTATGATCCCAGCAGACGTGACCTCCATGGCTGGCATTAAGTGCTCTGAGTGACAGGTAGGAAGGAAAGGGATTCTCCTAGTCATAATTCTATTTCCAGTTTCAGGATGCAAAAGTGGTAGAGATTCACGTGGGGAAATGAAATTTCTTTTATGTTTTCAGAACCATTATTCAACAGATGTTAGTGATTACCTGCTCTGTGCCAGGCACTCAATAGACACACAGGTTCTAACATGGATGCAATTGACCAAACCCCTGCCCTGCCCTCAGGGTTTTCTCACTTCCACTCTTGTAAGAAGTAATGATTCCCCAACCCTCAAGTCTCTGTAAACCAAGGAATGAATAAAGCTTTTGAAAGCTTTGCCTAAAGATCATATGAAGAATGAAAGTAAGCCTTTTACTGGAAAGCAGTATGCTGAGCAGTTTTGCTTTGCTGACATTGGCCTCTTCCAACCATGGGTAAACCATTTTTCCTCTCTTCCACTAAAGACTCACACTATATAAAATGGTAAATACATACTGCAATTTCACTTTTTCTCTCTTTCCATCTGTTTCTTTCTCCTTTGCACATGGTATGCTTTTGTTAAAGCACCCTTTTGTTCTCCTTGTGTTAGTGGTATGAATCCTTTCAGGTTAAGTACTAAGGTCTCTGACCTCCAGTCCTGCTCACCTGCTTTTGTCCCTTGAAATCATTCCATCCCTCTTGCTATGTGGGCTTTGCACAAGCCTGAGCTCTTTCATCCTGTTCTTCACTCACCTGTTTCATAGCTCAGCTCACTTGTCCCTTCCTCGGGAAGAGTGTTCCTTGACCTTCCTCCCCAGGTCCGATATTCCTACCATGTGCTCACCCAGCATTATAGCTGCCCCTCTCATATTGTATCCCATTTGAAATATCGCATTTGCTTGTGTGATCATTTAACTGCTACCCGACTCCCCCACTAGGCGGTACCCTCCATGAGGACAAGTCAATCTTTGCTCACCATTTTATCTCCAGAGACTTCTACGATGCAGGCAATTAAAACTGTTCCTCTTTATGCCATTTATTTTAATGATCTGTTTCTTTTTTCCATCAATTTCAGTGTGTTCTGTCTGGGCCTAACAGGAGTTCATCAATTAATATATTTTTCATGGACTTTAAGTTGTGACTTGTTGTGGGCCCCAAGGCTAAGGCAACTAGATTCCATTTTATGTGGGCCCCTTGGTTAGGGCGACTGAAGGACTCCATTTTGTCACCAGTGGACATTCCTCGATATTCTTCCCATAATGGGTTGGTTGCCCCTAGACGGGAAAGAATTTCTGCCTAAGGTTATAGTTGCCCCATGTGTTGGGGGCATTTGCAGTTTCCTGAGTATAGGTATTTGCAAGTACTTAATGCTAATTTTGACCTCTGTGATCTCTGTCACTCCCACTATTGTACTGGTTCCCTGAGGGGAGGGAGGCCTATTCTGTTTGCTTGACAAACAGGAGACCCCCGGGCAACTGTTAGATATGGATTTTGAGAAATGTTAGTCAAACAACTGCTAACCGCTGATATCTGCTTCTGTGAATGCTGCTTGCTTGCTATAAAAATCTGCCATTTTAGAGGCTCGGGGCTGCAGTTCTCCTCTGAGTAGGTTGGCTGCAGTCCCTGTGCAGGTTAATAAAGCTCCTAAAACTTATAATTTTGGTGTCCGAGGGAGGTTGATGTACTGGGTTACAACAGACTCTTTATCCCTCTGGTATAATTCCTGGTAGGCAAGCTTTTCTTTGATTCCTGAATGTTCAGGGAGGTTGGTTTATTTGTTTGTCAATGATGTTCACTGCCTTATTCAAATTTAAGTGATCTGCTAAGATCGCTTGAGGGAACTCACATTTGTATTTGCTTCTCAACCTTTCTCTCCAAAATAACAGTAGCCAGTAAAATTCCAATGTAGAGAGCCAATGGCTTCACGTCGCAGCCGTGGGACACAGAGACATTAATAAGGTCTCGAGAACGGTCCCTGAGCTGAAATTAGCATTTTTATTCCCTTCCAACAACCTGTCTTTGTGAAAGCTTGACTATCAGTAATGGTCACTTTTGGAAGCCGTCTAGGAAGAAACGGGACACTGAGGCTTTGCTTTTCGCCCGTAAGTCAAACAGTTCATAAAGTTGGTCACTGCAGTCTTTTATGAGATAAGAATTTTTGCCGGGGTCCAGCCTCGGCAGGTCCAGGGGTTCCCAAAGGTGTGGACGGAGTCGGCGAGAGAGAGAGAGAGACAGAGAGAGAGAGAGAGAGAGAGAGAGAGAGAGAGAGAGCAACGTGGGAGACAGAAAATGCTTGATCTTTCTTCTGCTTAGTCTTAATGCTTCTGCTTCTGCCTTTGCTTCTGCACCCGACTAGCAGAGTCTTTTATTATGTACATAGATCCACAGGTTACATTGTTTCCCCCAAACATTTTAGGCAAAAAAGTACAGACATTCTTTTGGTTGTTTACCCAACTCTTATGTATATTACATGTTAATTACTAACTATTTTCACCCTTCACCCAGACATCCTCTTAAAACTCCTGACCTTTCCTTCTATCTAAGATCTTTTTAAGCTTCCATATTTCTATCCTAAATCTTCATTATTTTCTTGCTTTTCTTCCTGCAATCTTTTCTACCATCTACATCATTAGTCATCATTAGTCATCTATATGTTACTTCTATAATAATTTCTAACAGACAGCTACCAGATAGACAGAGAAAGCAAAGATTAGTCTCCTTCAGTTGCCGTCCTGCATTTTTATTTTCCCATTTACTTTATATCTTCAGTCACTGTTCTTCGTGATTCCTGCCACACAGTGAATCCACTTCTCCAGGGACAATGTCAAACCATGGAGCTCACCCGGGACTGTGTCAAACCGTGGTGGTCCTCGTATCTCCAGGGACTATGTCAAACCATGGAGCTCACGCGGGACTATTTCAAACTGTGGTGGTTGCTGTTCCAGTGACACCACTCCCAACAAATTTTCTTTCCATCAACTTTTCTTTCTGAGAATAGGTTAGGGCAGTGAAATTTCAATTTGAATGAGTGGCTGCCAGGGGGGGCATGCCACTGAGATGAATTTAAAAAAGGAGGAAATAAGGAGGGCTGGATTTTCTGCCACACGTTAAAATCTACAACAAGAATAAAATGAAGTAGAACAAATTTTTACAGAAGAGGAAGGTGAGGGTCAGAATGTAAGAAAAGTATCAAAAGTCATATAGCTGTTCAGCTAGAGAGTAAGGCTTTCCTCAGGAGGAGGCTGAGTGCCAAGTCCAGGCCATTTAAGACCCACTGACGAACTCGTAGCTCACTGTCTGCCTGTGGTAGCGATGGACGCATCACACTGCCGTGATTTAACGTCCTATAAACTATCCTGATCACCCACTGAAACCTCTTGCTCTAACCCCATGCTCACCGAGCAAACTGCAGATAATTTGGTTTTGTATCATGAGGTAGAAATGTGCTGATTAAAAGACATACATACCTAGCCCCCTTATGAATTATATTTCTTAACATAAACTAATACATTGTAATCTGTTATCTCATACATCAGTTCCTTGTGAATTTAGTTCTATGGAGTTCATTCTAGAGATTGGACTTGTCACCAGAGCCTATAGCTCATTACTGCCACCCTCTAGAGACATGTCTAGAGACCAGCTGGCTTCTCATAGATAAAACATGACCCTCTGTGGTGGGCTGTCCCTTTTCTGCTCCCCCCAAATTAAACAGAGTTCATTTTAAGTTCACTGGGTGTACACTGGAACCGTTGTGAGGTTTATTATGTAAGATAACAGAATTGAAATTGCTTACAATTTCTGTCAAATCATCTTTCTTTCTAAGAGCAAAGATTTCGAGCAGCGGCGGCGGCCGTGGCGGCGCGTGGATGCAGGCGGCGTGGCACGTCGTGTGCGCCCTGTCGGGCGTGGACAGCGCCGTGGCCGCGCTGCTGCTGAGGTGACAGGGGTGTTCATGAAGAACTGGGGCTCGCTGGACGAACACGGAGTCTGCACCGCTGACAAGGACTGCGAAGACGCACACAGAGTTTGCCAAACCTTAGACATCCCTTTCCATCAGGTGTCCTGGGGGAAGGAGTGTTGGAACGATGTGTTCAGTGATTTTCTGAGTGAATACGAGAAAGGAAGGACTCCCAACCCTGACATCATCTGCAATAAACACACCAAATTCCGTTGTTTCTTCCATTATGCTGTGGATAATCTGGGAGCAGATGCCGTTGCCACGGGTCATTATGCAAGAACGTCAGTGGAAGACGAAGAAGTTTTTCAGCAGAAGCACATGGAGAGGCCAGAAGGGCTTTTCAGAAATCGGTTTGAAGTCAGAAATGCCAGGTTTCCCAGGAGGCCCTGAGGAGAGCCCTCTTCCCTCGGGGGGACTAACGAAAGATTTTGTAAAGAAAATAGCTGCTGAGAACGGACTTCATCATGTGCTTCAGAAAAAGGAGAGCATGGGCATCTGTTCCGTTGGTAAAAGAAGTTTGGAAAATTTCATCCTTCAGTATTTACAGCCGCGACCTGGTAAATTCATTTCCATAGAGGACGGCAGCACTCTGGGGACACACAAAGGCTGGTTCCTGTACACTCTGGGCCGGAGAGCCAAGATAGGCGGCGTGCGGGAGCCCTGGTACGTGTGGAGAAGGACGGCACCACGGGCGACGTGTTTGTGGCCACCCGGGGGGACCACCCAGCCCTGTACAGGGACCTGCTTCGGACCAACCGTGTGCACTGGATCACGGAGGAGCCGCCTGCAGCCCTGGTCCGGGACCCTTCCGGTTCCGCCACCAGGTGGCGCTAGTGCCCTGTGTGCTGACCCTCAATCAAGATGGTACCGTGTGGGTGCCGGCGGTGAAGGCTGTGCGGGCCCTCACCCCAGGACCGTTCGCCGTCTTCTACAAAGGGGGTGAGCGCCTGGGCAGCGGGAAAATCCTGCGCCTGGGGCCGTCCGCCTGCACGCTCCAGAAGGGCAAGAGCAAACCCCGGGAGGCCACCGAGGGCCCGGCGACGCCCCGTGCTCCCAGCCCAGAAGCAGACGCCGAGGAGCAGGGCCTGGGCGGGTGACGGGGAGCCTGGCTGCATCTGCTGCCCCAGGAGGGGCCCAAAGGACCTGCTGGAGTTCCTGTGTGCCAGGAAAGGCTTCCCGCCCGGGAGCACGTGAAGGGGCTGCCGGACGGCGCTGAATAAACACCTGTGCCACACGGGCTCTGCCGGCGGCCTCCTGGGCACCGCGGGAGGGCAGAGGGCAGGGAGACAGGGCCACACACACTGGGGACCTGCTGGGTCTGCAGGGGTCATGGGGTGCGGGGCTCTCCACCCCACCGCTGGCTTGGTGTGACCCTGTGTTGGGGCGACAGGCCATGGTTGGGTGAGCTTTGAGACGAGGACACTGAGTGGGGCGACAGCCATTTGCCAGCCCATCCCCAGAGGCTGGCTGGAAGCCACCCCACCCCAGTGGTGCCCACTTCACAGTGAGGGGCCGGGCACTGGGCCTCTACCCTGCCCCATGAAGTGGGCAAGCCCTGCCAGGAGGACACGTACCTCAGTGGGGACTGAGAAGACCCCAGCCCATCCCACCCAAGAGCCCCCCACATGGGCTGGAGCGGGTGACCTAGGGGCAGGGGCAGTGCCCAGGGAAGCGTCTCCTCTCTACCCCGTCCGACTGGGGGAAGTGGTGCTACCTACAGAACTGACGGCCCCCGGGGCACCCCCAGCCCTCCTGTTCCCCAAGTCCAGGCCTTTTACCCGAGGCCTCCCCAGCAGTCTCCCTGAGGGTGGGGAGTAGCCAGGGCAGCCTGCCATGTGGCTTCTGAGACCATTTCTGTGTTCCCGTGAAGAAACCGGCTCTGAGGGAGGGCTCGGCCTGGTGGCCTGCAGAGGACAGGACTCGGCTGTCCCCAGCTGTGATGGCGCTTGCTCCAGCCGGGCTGGACCAGGGAGGCCCTGCTTGGCACTTGCCAGGGGGCAGACCACAGCTTGGCATCCACTTCCCACAATGTGCTGGGCGCTGGGGATTGGACAGACCAGCCGTGGCCCCCTGGTCCCTGGGGAAGTCAGTCTGGCATGGAGGCCAGGGCTGAAATGCTGCCTTTGTTCACGGCCCAGAGGGCAGCACAGAGCCTCCCCGGGCTCAGGTTTCCCCCAATTCACTGCCCTGGGAACGCAGGTCTGAGCTGTGGTCCACCCTGCTCTGCAAGGCTGACCTTCAGGGTGGCAGCAACGTGGCGGGGCAGGGCTGCCAGGCTACGGCGGCTGAGGGGAGGCAGCTCTGCCACCCTGCCAGCCCCATGCAGGCCTCCAGCTGTCCAGGTCGGCCGTGGGTGGGGGGGTACAGACCTGGGTGGGGGGGTACAGACCTGCCACCGCCCCCAGCTCACCGTGGCTGGTGCCTGTGGCAGCCTCTCAGCAAGTGTGAGCACGCCAGGCTGGGGCCTCTGGGCACTACTCAGCAGCTCTGTCCACCAGGGGGTGCCATTGGGCCAAGAGCATGGCTGGGACTCTGGCCTCTTCCCTGGCCCTGCCCAAGCACCAGGGGCCCTCAGACTCCAGGGCCCTACCCCAAGGTGACCTGAAGGCCAGAAGCGATGGGACTGAGGACAAGGGCTCCCCAGCTCTTTCCCACACAGCGCCCCAGCCTCCAGGCCGTCACCCCCCACACCCATTGATGAGAAGGGGCAGGAAAACGAGATGGTCCAGGTCCAGAGCTGATATCAAGGGAAGCGTTGCCCCATTCCACGCCCCTCATTTCCGGAGTGTTCTCAGTGACACCGCTCCTAGAACCGTGCAGTGCCTCACACCTGGAGGCCCCTACCCTGGGCCCCGAGTCAGTGCCAGGCCCTCGCCCGTCTTCTGCCCACGGCCAAGTCCCGGGAATCCTCCCAGATGTCTTTATTTTTTTGATTAATCCTCACCTGAGGATATTTTTCCATTGATTTTTAAGGTGGAGCGGGGGGAGGGGGGGAGAGATCAATATGAGACACATGGATTGGCTGCCTCCCACATGACTCCCGCTGCGGTTGGGGGTCAGACCTACAGCCCAGGTATGTGCCCTTGACTGGGAATCGAACCTGAGACCCTTTAGTCCATACTAACCGCTGAGCCAAACCAGCCAGAACCTCAAGTGTCTTAATAAGCCCTGTCTGCGGGGAGGGCAGCCTGGGGCGGGCCACAGCTGTGAGCCGAGAGGCGGCCTCCAGCCCCGCAGCCGGGACCGGGCGGTCTGGTCCTTCCGTGGCCTGGACTCGCGCAGTGTCCGTCTGTTCAGACAGCGTTACGGAGGGGCTTGTTTTTGTCTTGATCCCTCTTGGCCCTGGCGCAGCCGTCTGAGGCAGGTGGTGTGTGCAGTGTCCCTGGGAGGACACCCAGCCCAGTGGTGCGCCAGGCCTGCTCCCTGCCAGGGACTCGGCTGCTTCCCCGTCCCCAGGGAGCAGAGCTTTTGGGTTGAGGCAGACCTCTCCGTGTTCACTACTGTGCGCCCCGACCCGGAACGCTAGTGTCGGGGCTGGGCCTCCAAGAGAGGCCTGGGGAAAGGGGGTTCTGTAGGCTGAAGAGGGGGGATCCTATTGGTTTTCTTCTCTAATTTCCCGAGTGTGGAGCGGTTGGGTGGGAGTGGGACAGCAGGTGGCTAGGACTCCAGAGGAGACCCATCTTTCTGGACAAGGGACCAAGGAAAGGGGCCCTAGGAGTGAGAGTGTGTGGGGCATATCCCAGAGAGGAGAGCTGGAGAGGAGGACCCCTCCTTTTCCATACACACCGACACAGGTCCTGGCTCTCCCCTGGGTTGGGGGCGTGTGGAGCAGACCCAAACAGCCCGTCAAAGGCCATGAGAACTGAATGATGACATAAGCTACCACCACATCCCCACCGAGTGGCAGGCAGGCAGGGAAGACCCAAGGCAGCAAGGCCCTGACACCAGACTCGTAGGGACCACTGCTGGAAGGAGCTGACCCAGAACTTGTCTGAGCCTAACTGGCTGCTTCCTGCTAAAAGAAGCAAAACAAAAAGATGACACCTGCCAGAGGATTTCAACAGGACCCAGAGTCTCGTGACATCCAAAATGTCAATCAAGGGTTCACTTGGAAACCAATCAGCGTACAAAAAGCCAGGAAAATGCCAAGAGAAAGGACAATTCAGCCCAGGATGACCCAGGTGTTTAGATCACAGCCATTCAAGCAGCTGTGATGACCGTGCTCCCCCGAGTAGAGGGAAACCCAGAAATGCACGGGAACAGTTCTCAGAGGACCCAAGTGGAGATTGTAGGACTTAAAATGACAATATTTGAAATAAAATTCTCTGGATGGGCTTAATAGAATGGAGATGACAGAAGAGTTAGTGAACTTGGCCCTGGGCGGTTTGGCTCAGGGTTAGAGCGTCGGCCCGCAGACCAGAGAGTTCCGGGTTTGGTTCCTACCAAGGGCATGTACCTCAGTTGCAGTTTGTCCCTGGCCCTGGTTGGGATCGTGTGGGTGGCAGCCACTTGATGTGTCTCTCTCACATCGATGTTTCTCTCTCTCTCCCTCCTGCTCTATCTGAAGATAAGTGAAGAAGAAAAAATGTCCTTGGGTGAGGATAAAAAAAAAGTGAACTTGTAGGTTGATTCCT
Organism: Tadarida brasiliensis; assembly: GCA_030848825.1. NCBI lineage: Eukaryota > Metazoa > Chordata > Mammalia > Chiroptera > Molossidae > Tadarida > Tadarida brasiliensis. The sequence goes on from CM061259.1 coordinate 83,450,800, forward strand.
AGAACCAATCAAATCTGAAAAACAGAGACAAAAACGAATGGAAGAGATGAACAGAGCCTCAGGGACCGGGGACAATATCAAAGACCTAACAATTGTGTCACTGAGGTCCCAGGACAGGAGAAAGATTGGTGCAGGAAAAAAAACAATGCTAGCTAAAAATTTCCCCAATTAGGTGAAAGATATAAATTTAAAGATCTCAGGAAACCCCTGAAGGAGAATAAACAGAAAATTCCGGCCCAGTCCTGTTCCTCGAGCTTGTCATCCGAATCCCACACGTGTGGTCCCTTCCACAGCTGCCTTAGGAAAGGGGTGGGGGAGGGAAACCAGCTCGGCAGAAATACAAATCCAAAAATCTTAATTTATTGTAGACTCTCTTCTCATTTGTGTCGCAATTCCAGTGTTCTGAACATTAATAAATATACATTTGTTTAAAAATAAATAAATAAGAGCAAAGATTTCAAGAATTGTCCAGTTTGGAGGAATCATTAGTGACCAATGAGTTCACAGAGAGGTGAGTTGAGACACAGAAAGATCAATAAATTTAATGAGGGTGACAAAGGGCCTTCGACAACCTTTAGTTGCATTAAGTTCCAGTATGGGTGTTGATATTGAGTTGGATTTTCTTTCTTCAAACCTACACTCTGATAACTATATGAAAGTACAAGTTGAAATTGAGGCCAATGGCCCTGGCCAGTTTGGCTCAGCGGTTGGAGCGTTGGCCTGCAGACCAGAGAGTCCCGGGTTCGGTTCCCACTAGGGGCACATACCAAAAAATAAATAAATAAATAAATAAAAATTAAAAAAATTAAAAAAAAAAAGAAATTGAGGCCAATGAATTCATACAGAGCTCAGAGAGAGTTTAGAGAGTCACAAAATTCTTTGTGAATTAGGTCAATAGATTTAGCACTGAATCGTTTACATCAAAATGACAGTCATCTTCAGGTCGGTGTTTTTTTCCTTCAGAACACTTTCCTAGTCCCTAGACATCAGAGAACATCCGAATTGGAGATAGAGGTCAGTGCATTAAATGGCAAATTTACTTAAAGAGTTTTCTTAGATCATAAAATCAGAGAACTGGAAGGAATCTTTGGGACCATCTAGTCTATTCTCAGGCTCAAGTATAGAAACCGCTGGGATGGGAGACAGCAGGAAATGAAGGCATGGGGGTTTGGGTTTTACTCAACGGTATTTGATTTTAAACATTACTCTTACACTGAAGTAATTGTGCATATATGATAGAATAGAAGACAGACATCAAGTACAATAACAAAAACCCTACTTTTCAAGGTAAGACACAATATTTCAAAGGAATGCTATCCAATACTGGACTACTTCTAACTGTGGTCAAAGTTCTCCGAGGTCCTGAACACATCCCTCAGCTCTATTTTGGTAGAAGAGTTTAACAAACAACAATCTAGTTATCACTTTACAGATGTGGAAATAGGCTCAGAGAGGGAAAGAGCCTTGGCCAAGGTCACACAGCCAATATTAATAAATGAATCAAGACTGGAGCCCACCTGTCCAATGTGCTTTTCTGCTGTCCAGCTGGCTGCTTCTGAATGTCAGCAGCCACTCCACCCTTGCTCAGTTCCCACTCCCAAAAGAGCACCTTTCTCCAGATGACTGAATGTTTTCATAAGAGGAAAACAAATTTCAATGTCATGATAAATAACTTTGAGTTCTCCTGTTCTTTATAGTTGTTCAAGGTTATTCATGCACAGAGAAGTGAAAAGTAACGCAGCAGATTCGAGTATAAAGATATCTGGGTTCTACATCATAAGGAAGTTGTTCATTCATGAAACAGAAATAAGGCCCATTAAAGCAGCATATCCTGACCTATGATCCACCCTACTCCTGAGTCAGAATTAGCTGTGATGTTTGTTAAATATGCAGAATCCTGGGCCTCATTCTACTTACTTACTGACTGAGAACCTCTGGGGACAGAGCTAATCCATTAATATATTTTTCATGGACTTTAAATTGTGGCTTTTTATTCCTTTACTAAAATTCCTAGAATCTGCAAACTTAACCAGTTCCCTTAGGTGATTCTTACTTGCTCTGAAATTGGAAAGCCACCACCTTACATAGACTAGAGCAAAAGAGAGAGCAGGCAGGGTAAAATGACACAATAACACCTTACATTCATAATGTTCATATGGCAAAGCACAGCCATACCCAAGCTCTCATTTGACTAAAAATCTATCTGTGTTGGGTAGAGTAAGAGAAGAGGTCTGGATTTGAAGATGAAGAAAATGAGGATCAGCTGATCAAATGGGTTTTAAACCAAATGTGAAAATGGAAAAAGAAAAAACATCAGAAAATACCTATAAAACAGCTACAGCAGGTGTAACAACAGGAAGTACAATGTGAGAGGTGAGGATAATGTCCTGTGTCTGCCAATCTCATTCAGCCTCCTTTTCCCTATCAATAAGTTAAAAATAACATTACTTTGGATGGAAAAAAAAGGTTTCACAAAATAGAAAAGCATGTATAAGTGCATTTTACTATTATTATCATTATACTTCCAATTTTCCATACATTCTGCAATTGTCATAAGTTAGCATGACATCAAGGAAATAACATAGGAGCAAAAGGTAAACATTGATTTCTACAAGAAACCAACTGGGAAACAGAAAATAGGCCAAAACCAATTATTTTTAACAGTATCTTTAACAAATACCAAAAAAAAGTAACTCATCAGAGAAAGCTCAAAATTAAAACATAGGTGAGTCAATATGATCTCCAAGATTTAAACAGGACTTGGAGGAAGGACACTACCTATAGCAGTGTGGAGAAAAGAGGTATATGTGCCCCGTTCTAATACACGGACTTGTAAAGAGGGAAACAAGGAACAGCTGTGTGGAAATTCACGCACTTGAAGAAGAACCGCACTGGGAAGCAAGTGGAAAGAGGAGCCCAGGAGAAGGGATTGGTCGTCAGAGCTTACCAGAGAGTCTGACCAGAAAGACAAAATGAATGGTCTCCTCCAGACTCGAATTCCCTCAGCTGCAGGATCTCTCAGTGGCAGCATTCAGGTGTTCAGGAAGTAGACACCTTTTCTTCTCAGCTATTTTTCACTAAAATCTGAAGAAATTCTCATTCTGATTTAGATGAGATGGACCCAAGCTCACAATGGAGAGACGACAGGAAGAGAAACCACTTAGCTTTATGGTTAAGAGGAAAAGCTTTGGGATCTGGAGCAAGTTCATCTTTCTCTACCAGAATGTCCATGTTGTTAAAGAGGGAGTAATACCTACCTCATGGGCTTTCCATAAGGATTAAATGAAATACATGCGAAATACTTAGTACAATGTCTGACCCATAATAAATGCTTAGTCATCGGTGGTATTCTTGTTAGACCTCAAGAAGAAGTAAAGGCTTAGTCATTGGTAGTATTCTTGTTAGACCTCAGGAAGATTTCTTCAAACAAGAATACATTTTGCTTTGCTCTGGGGTCTCAAAATTTGCAGCTGATGAGAAAACTGGAGAAACGCCCATTATGACCCAAATTTGTTTTCTTAATCTTCATGAAAAAAATCTCCCTGGGGATAGCCCATGGCTTTTCCATTATAGATCACAAAAGATCTCTGAATGTAAAACAAACAGGCTGGTTAACAATGTCCTTTTTATCTCCTGTAGCTCTAGACTCAAAGGCCATTCATACAGATCCGGCCTTTCTTCGGACTAAGATAAGTTTGGTTGAAAAACATAGGCTTCTATTTTCTGATGTTTCTATAATAATAAACTTGCATCAATTGTGCAACAAAAAGTTGATTTAAAAGTAATATAAGAAAAGAAACAAAACTGACTTCACATAAATGAAGTATTTATTTCTTTTCTATCTGTGCTCTCCTGGAAGGACAGTTGAATGAACTAAAAAGAAAAAAAACGGTAGAAGGATGTCTGATAAGATTTCCGTACTTATTCACTAGGTGGCAAGGACAGAAATGAAACCGTGTAACAAGGTGGATATAATTATACGCTCAAATCAATATATACTCTCTACTGCAAATTCTGCTCAGTCTTTTCCATTTGGTGCCTCGTATTGGTTTGGTTTTATCACTTCTTATAAAAATGTGTGTGAAGAAATTACAGGAATCTAGTAGCCTTTCATCAGAGTATGTTATACAGAGATCATCTGCCAAATGCAATGTTCCTTCCTTTTTTGAGACCCTGGACACACTTACATCCTTTGACATGCAAGAATCTTCACTCTTAAAACAATCAGTGCAGAGAGCAGGCATCCTAATCAAGGAAACTGACTCCCCTCCTAAAAGCCATCTGTGCATAACGACTCCCTGAAGCAACTGTAGTCATAAGCAATTGGGCGAGTTGCTCAAGCTGAGAAAATGGAAATCACAGAATTGAGAATTACAGGATGATAAAGTTAGTCTGGCCACAGAAGATACAAAATCACCCGAGTTATAAAACGTGGAATGGTAAGTTTTGTGTTATTTCATGCTTAGAAAAGCTAACATATTCAACAGCTTATGCTAGATTCCCCACTCCCTTTCTTTTGTTTTGATTTAAATACAAAGCAATACAAACATTTCTGTTCCCTTAGCTTAATTTGCAACTAAAGGCTAGATTGGTTAGATGCCTGAATAGCAGGAGGAAAAGGGAAATATTGAGAGAATCCCTCCACAGCTCTAAAATTGCTCTCTAGCCACATGAAGATAAAACAAGATCATCACAGAATTGTAGTGTTGTGAGTCTAATCCTCTCATTTTGCAACTGGGAGAATGAGCTTCTCATCTCCCCTTCATCATCCTCCCAACCTCAACCTACTCACCTTGCCATGTCCCCTATTTCAGGGAAGAGCGTTCGCCAGCACCAGGCATCTGAACATCATTTCTGTTGAGTCCACGTCTATGTGTCTCTTATCAATATCCACTTCCATCTATCCCCGTGGTCTCTGTGCAGACCATGCTGTCATCCTCTCCCCTGGATGATGACTGTGGTTGCACCCAAGCTCTTGCTCTGCCTCCATCTTTCCCACCTGCCCCAACCTGTACCCCTTCAGCAGTCGGGAAGCCAGATAATGCTTCCAAAGAGCTAACTGCATTACTCCCATGTTTCACTCTTGGGTGAATTTCATCACACAAAATGGGACCCAAGATCTATTTTACAAGTTATTTTTAAGTATTCAAAAATTTAAGTTTCCCTGCACTAAGTAAAGGACTTTAAGACGTTAACACAATCACTTTTCCAAACTTGAACGGCATCAGAAATCAGAAACTGGTAAACCAAGGGCCCAAACTGAATCCAGTCAGCACTGAATAAAATGGCCCAAACTAAATATAGTGATTCCTCATCTTTGGTGTCTTCAGTTCTAGAGTCATTACCACAGACTAGCATCCCAGCATAAAGAAATAAAATGTTTACTATTTATTCTTAAAAGAACTTTAACATGATTTTAGGTAATCTGCTCTCGTGGGCTGCCATTTATATGAAGTTGTAGACACATGAAAGCTTATGTCAGTGACCTGAGTAGTAAACACCATTGCCATGACTAGTGGTCCCACTACACAAATATTCTTCCTTCAGCAGTTAGAAACTGCACTAATACTGTCAAGAATAAATATTCTTGCTAAAATCATTGTAAAACACAAAAATACTAAAGGAAAATTTGCCTTTTTAGTTAGAGGAATCAAGGGAAATCTGGTTCAATTTGTAAACAGAGGCACTTTTTAATGACTTACAAAAACATTATGTCCCTCCTGGCCAATGCTTTTGTCCTCAGGTTGCAAATCCTTCAACTTGGTGACCGAATCACAAATGATCAAAGCTGACTGGGATCAAAGCTACCTGGGGAAGCTTTGGTTTTTTCCAAGTAAAGACAATTGCCCTTTGGCTGATATCATGATTGCTCTATTTTGGAAAAGTGCTTCTGCAGTGATTGAAAATATGTTAGGAAGGAGATGCTTACCCTTACTGTATTGGCAAAAAACAGATGGCATACTCCAACTGGGTAATTTGAGACAAGTTTAATAAAAAGAATCTTTACAAAGGTGTAGGCAGAGTTTAGAGGAATCAACAATGCAGAACCCCAGGAACAGCCACAGCCTGAAGACTGAGAAAAGCAAAGAGTGATTTAGAATCCAGAGAGAGTGGGTAGTACAGGGGCAGCTTTGCAGTCTCAGCATTTCCCAGTCTCAGTCTACTCTTGCCTTCTGGTCTCCCCACTGGCAAATCCTTCCTGAATCTGGAGAGTCCACTGACACAGACAATGTAGGTCATCCTTCCATGGCAGAGAACAGACAACAGCCAGCACATCTCCTTTCAAACACCAGAATGGTATAGAAAGTGATGCATGGTGTGCCTTACTCCTCCATGGAAACATGACTGCGTTTTGAGTCTTTTGTGGAAAGCACGGCAACCACCTGCAGATCACGTGTTTCCCTGTATTACTGTAATAGTCACTTGGGGGTTATTTCATTGGTTTGCCCTCCCCTTGGTATCAGTGCTCAGACTTTCGTTAAGGTGTCCACCCTTTTTTCCTCTAGCCCATTTGTTTGAGAAAAGCTGGTACTTCAGACTTATCTGTGCTCAGTGTAACCACATCCCTCAACTATAGTTGACTCTCAGGAATCGGTGTGAACCAAACTGATCCAAACAAATTGTATCCTGCTGACTACTGGGGAAAGAGACACACTTCTCTCCCCTTGTATAAATGAGCATATAGCCTTAGGGCCCCAGGAGGAGATGCTTGCTGAAAATGGAAGCAACACCAAAAAAAGTAAGGAAAAAAAACACACATCTTATTCTCACCAGATTAAGTCACATACTACCACTGTTCTTTTCTATAACACAAGATAACAAATGCCTTTTGTTGTTTGAGTCAGGTTTTCTGTTGTTTACAACTGAGAGGTGTCTCATCAATATGGTTGACTGTATCAAGGCTCCTGGGTGCTTCAAGCAGAAATAACTACTTTTTAGATGGTCTCAATTAATGTTCTTGAAAATGTCTGCTCGTGGCATATCATTAGTGACTTTGAGCAGCCTACTGAGAAGCCTTAATGTTTATAAGTTAATACCAAAAACTATTTTAATTAGAAGAAATGTTTAGATTAGCCAATAATAATTTAATGGATTATGAAAATATTCTTCCTTCTCTGTTCTGAAATATTTCCTGAGGACTTACTATGTACTAGACATTGGAGACCTAGAAATGACTAAGAAAGAGCATGATCCCCTTGGAGTTCACTTGAATTTAGCATAAACATATCAGGAAGGTTATCTTACACAAATTGATATAATTGAAGAATACACAAGATGTTGGGAAACTCAAAAGAAGGAGCTATTACTTGTATGATGCAAGAAGCCTATAAGCTTCATAGACTTTTAAGCAGGACCTTGAAATCCACCAGGGATCTGTGACAAGGAAGTTGGACAGTACAGGCTGATGAACAGCATGGACAAAGATTCATTCTCATGTAAAAGTTTGATGAGGCACCAATAAAAATAGAATAACACAGAGACTAAGGAGAGTTAGATTTCACCTTTGTTCTCCATCCTTTCCTAGTTAGGTGATCATGGCAAGTTCCTTAACTTTTCTTGATATCACTTTCCTAATATGTAAAACAAGACTAATCATAGCACCTTGTTCACACTTGTTGCTGGTACTAGAAGTCCCATTACATATAAAATGTCAATCACTCAAAAATGTTACTATTAGGAGAGAGATAATTGATTTGGCTGAGAAGGCAGGCTGGTGCCAGATTGGGAAAACCCTTATGAGCTCTGCTAAATAATTGGGTTTTATATAATACAGCCAATATACACCAAACATCAAAGACTTTAAGTGGACATAAACAGGGTTGTACGTTAGAAAAACAGTGCAAGTCTTGAATTGGAGTGAGAAGAGAATGAAGGTAAAAACCAAAACACAAAAACCTAGGATATTACAATAGTCCTTACAAGCAATGATAATGGCATGAGGGCCTCAACCAGGACAGTAGCAGGAGGGATGGAGAAAAAGTGACAGAATGCACAAGGGATCAAGGGTGATTGCAAAGTTTCTGGTGGATGCTATTGCCTCTAATAAATAAAGATCATTTTTTTTGCTGCAATGGTAAATGGGATTTTTTTGTTTCCCTTTTTGTGAGTTCATTATTGGGGTATAAGAATGCCACCAATTTCTTGATGTTAATTTTATATTCTGCTACTTTGCCAAATTCATTTATTAAATCTAGTAGATTTTTGATGGAGTCTTTAGAGTTTTATATGTACAGTATCATGTCATCTGCAAATAATGACAGTTTCACTTCCTCCTTTCCAACTTGGATAAGATTAAAACAATTATAACATAAAAATGCATGTGACACGAGCTTCTGTTCTCTTTTAGGATTTTGCCCCAGTCAGCTGTTTTCTTGGGGGAAAGAAGGGAGTTGCTATTGCACTTTTGGAATCTTCTTCTTCTCCCAAGCCAGCTTCATAAACATTGAAGCCTCAGCTACTTAGATTTTGTTGCAGCCAGCTGCTTTTATTTATGAACAACATGGGCAGCCAATCACTGTCTGCATGCTAGCACAGTGCTGCTCTCCAAGAGGAGACATCAGGTCACTGGGAAACCTGGAACAGGTAGTTACACATTGCGCTTGACACCTCACCACCACCTCAGAGCAAAGATTTATCAGCTCCCTGGAATTGGCATATATTGTATCACTGCTATCATAAGGAAACATGGCAGTCTGCTCCTTCTGGTCTATTGCTATTGGAAACTTTTCCCATTTGCATGCTTTCTTCATAAACTTTCAGAGAAGCACTGTAAACATTTTACAAAGGTTACCAATTACATCATCACCTAGAACACCAAATAGCATCCTCACCACTTATGACCCATTGAGGGATGACAGTGCAGACTGAAAAACTATCAAGAATAGTTTGTGCCTAAACAATGAAACTTGATAAAATTAAGTTCAAAATGATTTAGACACAGGAAAAACATATGATTCTCATGAATGAGTTAATAAAGAGGAAATGTACTAATTGGAGGTCAAAATAAAACTTGGTTTCACTAAACTGGAAGTTATAAACTTAAACTTTTTAACATAAGATGTCCATAAGGAACAGACTGACAAACCTCAGAGGGAAGGGGGGGGGGGTTGGGAAAAGATAAACCAAAGAATTTAAATGTATATATGCACCACCAATGGACACAGACAATAGTTTGAAGAAAGCAGGATGGGGGTGGGAGAGGGGAGGAGGGGGGTCAATAGGGGAAAAATGGGGACATCTGTAATATTTTCACCAATAAAGATAAAGGAAGGAAGGAAGGAAGGAAGGAAGGAAGGAAGGAAGGAAGGAAGGAAGGAAGGAAGAAAGAAAGATGTCCAGGTAGACAGAGCACTTAATTATAATTTTAAATTACTATAATTATGTTGCTAGAACTTTTACTTTCTGCTTCTATTCCTCTCATTATCATGGTCCATGAGATAGAGGCTTGACTTTTTTTTTTTTTTTTGGTATGTGCCCCTAGTGGGAACCGAACCCGGGACTCTCTGGTCCGCAGGCCGACGCTCCAACCGCTGAGCCAAACTGGCCAGGGTGAGGCTTGACATTTTATGTCCTAAAAGCTACTGTTATGCTGGATTATAGCATCTTAATACGGTGATATGGTAAAAATGATGACCAAAAGCCCTAAAGGAGTACATTTACAAGAATTGTTAAAGGGGCTTCTTTAACAAGAAGGAAAAAAGGATTATAGTTATGAAGAATAAAATGGCAATAAATATGTACCTATCAATTATCACTTTAAATGGTTTAAATGTTCCAATCAAAAGATAATAGGGTAGCTGAATGAATAAGAAAACAAGACCCATGTATATGCTGTCTTCAAGAGACCCATCTGAGAATGAAAGATACACACAGACTGAAAGTAAACAGATGAAAAAGATATTTCATGCAAATGGAAATTTTAAAAAAGCAGGGTAGCAATACTGATCTCAGACAAGATAGACTTTAAAACAAAGGCTATTATAAAAGACAAAGAAAGACCTTACATAATAATTAATCCAACAAGAGATATAAAGCTTGTAAAGATTTATATACCCAACACAGGAGCAGCTAAATATATAAAGCAAACAGTGGTGAACATGAAGGGAGAGAGTGACAGTAATACAGTCATAGTAGGGGATTTTAATACCCCATTGACATCAATAGATAGGTCTTCCAGAGAGATAATCAACCAGGAAAAAGCAGCCTTAAGTAACACACTAGACCAGATAGATTTAATTGATATTTTCAGAACATTTCATCTCAAAATACCAACATATAAATTCTTTTCAATTGCACGTGGGACATTTTCCAGAATACACCACACATTACAACACAAAACAAGTCTCACTTAATTTAAGAAGATTTAAATCATATCAAGCATCCTCTCTGACCACGATATTATGAAACTAGAAATCAGTTATAAGGAAAAAAAAAAAAAACTGGCCCTGGCCAGTTTGGCTCAGCGGTTAGAGCATCACCCCGCAGTCCAGAGAGACCCGGGTTTAGTTTCCGCCAAGGGCATATACCTCAGTTGCAGTTTGTCCCCAGCCTCGGTTGGGGTCATGTGTGTGGCAGCCAGTCGATGTGTCTCTCTCATATTGATGTTTCTCTCTCTCTCTTCCTCCATCTCTCCCTCTCACTCTATCTGAAGATGAATGCAAAAATGTTCTCAGGTGAGGATAAAAAAAAAAAGACTGAAAAACACACAAGCAGATGGAAGCTAAATAACATTACTAAACAATGAATGGGTTAACAATGACATTGAGGAAGAAATCTAAAGATACCTTGAGATAAATGAAAATGAAAACACAACAACACAAATATATGGAACACAATAAAAGCCATCTTAAGAGAGACATGTATAGCATCACAGGCCTATTTCAAGAAAATAATGTCTCAAAAAAATTTAACCTTACACTTAAAGGAATTAGAAAAGGAACAACAGACAAAGCCCAAAGTGAGTAGACATAAGAACATAATAAAAATCAGAGAGGAAATAAAATAGAGTCTAAAAAGTACAAAGATCAATAAAACCAAAAGCAAGTTCTTTGAAAACATAAACAAGATCAATAAACTTTTAACCAGACTCATCAAGAAAAAAAGAGAGAGTCCTGGCCGGTATGGCTCAGCAGTAAGAGCATCACCCATGGACCAAAGAGTCCCAGGTTCGATTCCGGCCAAGGGCATGTACCTCGGTTGCGGTTCATCCCTGGCCCCAGTTGTGGTTGTGTGGGTGTCAACTGATTGATGTGTCTCTCTCACATCAATGTTTCTCTCTCTCTCTTCCTCCCTCTCTCCCTCTAGCTCCATTTGAGGATTAATTTTAAAAAAATGTCCTCAGGTGAGGATAAAGAGAGAGAGAGAGAGAGAGAGAGAGAGAGAGAGAGAGAGAGAAACATAAAATTCTTAGAAGAAAACATAAGCAGTAAAATCTCAGACATTTCTATTAGCAATATTTTTTCTGATATATAGCCTTGGGCAAGGGAAACGAAAGAAAAAATAAACAAATGGGACTACCATCAAACTAAAAAGGTTTTACACAGCAAAGGAAACCATCAAGAAAATAAAAAGACAACCCACTGATGAGAACATAGTCACCAATGATAATCGGATAAGGGGTTAGTATCCAAAATGTATAAAGAACTCATACAACTCAACACCAAAAAAAAAAAAAAAAAAAATCCAATTAAAAACTGGGCAGAGGACCTGAATGGACACTTCTCCAAAGAGGACATACAGATGGCCAACAGACATATTGAAAAGATACTCAACATCACTAATAATCTGAGAAATGCAATTAAAACAATGAGATATCACCTCACACCTGTCTGAAGAGCTATCATCAATAAATCAACAAACAGTAAGTGTTGGTGAAGATGTGGAGAAGATAAAACCCTTATGTGCACTGTTGGTGGGAATGCAGATTGGTGCAGCCCCTATGGAAAACAGTATAGAGGTTTCTCAAAAAATTAGAAATTGAACTGCCTTATTATGATCTAACGATTCCACTTCTAGGTATTTATCTGAAGAAACCAAAAACACTAACATGAAAGGATATATGCACCCCTATGTTCACTGCAGCATTGTTTGCAATATTCAAGCTATGGAAGCAACCCAAGTGCCCATTCATAGAGGCGTACATAAAATGGAAGTACAAATATAAAATGGAATTATACTCGGCCATGAAAACAATGAAATCTTACCATTTGTGACAGCATAGATGGACCTAGAGGCTATTATGCTAAGTAAAATAAGTCAGACAAAGACAAATACCATATGATTTCATTTATATGTGGAATGTGAAAAACAAAGTAAATTCACACACAAGACTCATACATATCAAGAACAGACTGATGGTTCAGAGGGGAGGGGCGTTGGGGGACTAGGTGAAAAAGGTGAAAGAATTAAGAAGTACAAATTGGTATTTACAAAATAGTCAGGGGGAAGTAAAGTACAGCATAGAAAGTATAGTCAATAATATTGCAATAATTATGTATAATCCCAGGTGCATACAGGATATATCGTGGGGAGCACTATGTGAAGCATATGACAGTCTGACCACTGTGCTGTACACCTGAAACTAATAAAAAATAATATTGAATGTAAACTGCAACAAAAAACACATTTTTTAAAAAAAGGCATCTGCATCTGCACTATTGGAGTTTTCCTTTTTAATATATAAAACCCTTTTTGAAGTCATATAACTCTTTTCATTCTGTAAGAAAAAAAAATACTGAAGCATTGGCCGTAGACATATCTAGCTTTGAATCCTAGTCCATCCCATTACTGAACATTTCTGAGCCTGTTCCTCAGTGAGACAGTATAGATGATACTAACTACTGGAACTGGTACAGTAAGTCACAGTACCAAACACATCGTGGGCATTTAGAAACAGCAGCTATTATGATGATGGCTCATGCATTCAACAATGTTAAAGAGTCTTCTAAGAACCAAGCACATTTAAGACACAGAGAATTGCCCTGGCCGGTTTGGCTCAGTGGTTAGAGCGTCGGCCTGCGGTCCGGAGAGACCCGGGTTCGGTTCCCGCTAAGGGCATGTACCGCGGTTGCAGTTTGTCCCCGGCCCTGGTTGGTCGTGCGGGAGGCAGCCACTCGATGTGTCCCTTTCACGTCGATGTTTCTCTCTCTCTCTCTTCCTCTCTCTCCCTCCCACTCTGTCTGAACAACAACAACAACAAAAAAGACACAGAGAATACAGCGAACGTCACGGAATCCTAGTCTTGTGGAGAGACTTAAAATTTTAAATTGTTGGGGTTCAGGCTGAGTGGAGCTGGCAAAATGGACAGCAGATGAAATGTTTCAACATCTCAAGTTATCCCTTTGCCTTCACTATATTTCCTGACAAAGTGCTATAATAAGATCATATAATCCCATCCTCTCTCACCTTGTCACATCAAGATTAAGTGATGGTGTAGTCATTCCCCTGAATGGAGATCCTCAGGGAGGGAGAGGAACATACAGCTGTTAGTGGAACAGTGGGTTATTATTGCTATTCTCTCTCATCAATGTTTCTATCTCTCTCTCTCTCCCGTATCCCTTCCGCCCTTTCGCAAATAAATAAAAAAAAATTTTTTTTTTAAAAGGAAGATCAGTGGGAGCTGGAGGGGTTATAATGGAGTACCAGGTGAGAGTTTCTCTTTGTAATAGTTAGAATGCCCCTGCTACTTACAAACAGGTCTGTTACTGTGTCCCCCATGCTTTGGGGATCATCAGTCTAAACCAGCTGCAGCACTGAGTACTAGTGCCCGCTGGAACATCTCCAGAATGGCAGAGTTCACAATTTTGTCCACAATGCTTACAGTGATTACCGGGGTAACCATAAATCCCAGTCCAACTTTATACTGTTGACTCAGCATAATCATTAATTACATTCCCTTTTACACTCCAATGTAAACCACGTAATAAATGTGATTTTCCCTAAATTGTGTGATTCTGTGTTTTAAATATCTTTATGTCATTATGTATTTCCCAGGGTCATATTCCAACAATAAGCACCTATAATCTTTATAATGAGAAAAAGACTGTAGATATAAACAAAAATAATATATGTATAACTAACATAATATTAAATTCCAGCCCAGTACCATTTGTTATTCAAGGTTCAGATCCTGTTCATTTTTCATTTAAAAAGGGAGATTAGCCCTGGCCAGTGTGGCTCAGTTGGTTGGGCATCTTCCCCTGCACCAAAAGGTTGCCAGTTTGATTCCTGGTCAGGGAACATGCCCGGTTTCCAGCTAGGTCCCGGATAGGGGCAAGGAGGAGACAGCCAATCAATGTTTTGCTCTCACATTGATCTTTTTCTCTCTCTCCCTTTCTTGCTCTCTAAAAATCAATAAAAAAAAATATTTTAGACAAAAGGAAAATTATCAGGAGTTTGAGAGGGTTAAAGATAACCTAGGACAGCCCTGGCCAGTTTGGTTCAGCAGTTAGAGTGTCGGACTGCGGTCCAGAGAGACCTGGATTCGGTTCCCGCTGAGGGCACGTACCTCGGTTGCAGTTTGTCCCCAGCCCTGGTTGGTCGTGTGGGTGGCAGCCACTCGATGTGTCCCTTTCACGTCGATGTTTCTCTCTCTCTCTCTTCCCCACTCTCCCTCCCACTCTATCTGAACAAAAAAAAAAAAAAAAAAGAAAAGAAAAAATGTCCTCGGGTGAGGAAAAGACAATCTAGCAATTAAAAGTGCTAAAGTAGACTTGTGTGAATCTATATACTTAATCTCGATGACCTTGCTACTTACTAACATTTCCTATGCTATTATGTCTCCCAAACTTTGGGAACTACTGGTCTGAACCAGATCAGGCACATGGGTTGAGTACTAGTGCCCTCCAAAAGATCTCCAGAATGGCAGAGTTCACGATTTTCTTCATAATGCTTTACAATGACTACTGAGGTGAGCATACATCCCAGTAAAATCCCAGTCCAACTTTAAACTGTTCTCCCAGCATAATCATTAATCACATTCCTTTTTACAGTGCATTGTGTCCTGATGTGGGACAATTCACTATGTAGTCGCCTGGCTGATCACCCACCTGTCAATCATTTTCAGAGCACCTACTCCGGACCCGGCTCTGTGGTGATGACTGGAAATACAAAGGTGAGTAGGATAGTTCTCAGCCCCCAAACAACTCAGGAATGAAAGATCAGGGCAAAAAAAGGAAGGGAACCACTTCATGATGACAAAAGTGGTGAGAGTCACAGCAAGTCTATGCCATGTGCTGTTGGGATCACAGGGAAGGAGGACAGATGATCAAGGGAGCACCACAGGTGCCTCAGCGAAAAGGGCAACACGATCAGCTAATCAGTGACTGAGAACAATGAATCAGCTCCACAGAGGCAGGTAGGTCTTTCCCCTTTAAAACACTGTATGAATTTGAGTTTCTAGGTGTTCAGGGAACTGGTGTGGTAAGGATTAAAGTGGGAAAAACACAGAGTTTCCAACGCATATTTCCTCAGTGGTTATAAGAAAACCTGCCCTGCCTGGTGACTCTTGTTATATGTAGAGACAGGTAAAATGTTTGCAGAGGAAGAATCTTCTCCACAAATTACTAGTATTAAAACATAAATTGGCCCTGGCCGGTTTGGCTCAGCGGTTAGAGCATCAGCCTGCGGTACAGAGAGACCCGGGTTCGGTTCCCGCTAGGGGCATGTGCCTTGGTTGCAGTTTGTCCCCGGCCCTGGTTGGTTGTGCCGGTGGCAGCCACTCAATGTGTCCCTTTCACGTCGATGTTTCTCTCTCTCTCTCTCTCCCTCCCACTCTATCTGAACAAAAAAATGGAAAAATGTCCTCAGGTGAGGATAAAAAAAACCCACACACATACACACCCATAAATTGGATCCTATTACTTCCTTGCTTAAACCCCTTCACGGGTTGATCACTGATCTCAGAATAAAATCCACACTCCCTCCCATGGCCCACAAGCTCTGCCCTTCGTCTGCACCCACACTCCTGCTGTCCTCACACCAGCTCACTGCGCTTTGGCCCCCCTGAAAAAAGCCAAGTTCGATCCCACCTGAGCTCCTTTCTTGAGCTCTGCTGTCCCCTCTGCTGGACACTCTCCCTCCAGTACTTTAAAAGTCGGACTTATATACAGGGAAAGCCCACCTGAGAATGACACCAGCACTGAGGGGGTGAGCAGAGCCAAGCGGTCAGGAAGGTGATTCCTGCTAAGGTCACAGAGCACCCAGGCAATCAGCTGCATGAGGATGGAGACTGCCTGCTCCGCCCACTGCTGTGCCCTGGTGTCACCCCACCTCTCACTGTTGGAGTTCCCATCAAAGCCCAAGTGCTACACACTACACGCTTCTCAGCCCACAGGATGCACAGCCCCAGTTCTCTGCAGAGGATGGGAAACAGTATCCAATCAATACATCTTTCTGGATCATCAAGTTTATTACAGAGTTTAAGAGAAAAGACACTTTAATAAGAAACCCCACAAACGTAGGAGCAAAGGAGAGCGGGGGGGGGGGGGGGGGGGGAGAAGGGCCCCAGGAAAAACAGTCCAGTCTCTGAAGTTTCACCCAGGCAGGGGCCCAGGGGTTGACTCACAGGAAGGACTGCTTCTGCTCTTGACCTCCAGGGGGCTCCAGGCCGTCCTCCAAACTCTGCACAAGCCTCTGACAACTGTGGAGGTGCTGGGACTCAGGACATGCTTCTGATCTGCACTGACCCCTGGGTCTTTCATCATCTCTTCCAGGGTTGGTCTTTGGCTGGAGTTAACTGTCATTAGCTTTTTTTAAAAGACTACCACATTCTTGAGTTATATAGGCTGTTTCAAGATACTCACCATTCACCATTAATGTCCTCATTTCTAAGTAACTCCTCCCGAGGAAGGGCAGTTCTCTAGTTAGCATCATATACAAAATGACAGCCAAACTCCAAATGCCCACCCTTGGGCCGTAAGAAGATGGAATGCCACGGCCTCTGGGGCCATATAGGCCAATGTGCCCCAGAAGGGGGTTAGATTCTCTTCTGTAAATTCAAAGTCTGCTAACTTGATATTATTGTCATCGTCTAGGAAGATGTTTTCTGGCTTTAGGTCCCTATGCACGATGCCCTGCTGGTGGCAATAGTGGATTCTGCCTCCGTCATGTGGTCATTGTCCATCGAATAGTCACATAAGTGCCCTTTGCCAACATACTCCAAGATGAGACACACGCAGTCCTCGGTGGTGATTACCTCATAAAGCTTGGCGATGTTTGGATGATTTAACATCCTGAGATTCAACTTCTGTTTCATCTTCAGTGTTCACCTTTGGCAGCACCTTTACAGCTACATCTGCGCCAGTTGGAATGTGGCGGGCCGACATCACCTCAGCATAGGAACCCTGGCCAAGGGTGTCCACGAGGATATCATTGCCAATACTGCACTCCTCGATGTCAGGGAGAGCGTCTAAGTCATCAGACATGGTGGAATACTCTGCAGCTGTAAGAAAGAAAGATCTCTTATCCTTTGAGGTGGCATGGAAGGACCTGGAGCGAAACAAGCCAAGCAGAGAAACACAAATATCACATGATCTCACTTATTTGTGGAATATAATGAACTAAACAAACTGAGGAACAAAACTGACCCAGAGACATAGAGGTGGGGTACAGACTGACAAGCCTCAAAGGAGGGGGGGTTGGAGGGGGAAGAGATAAACCACAGAACTTATATGCATGTATGCATGACCAATGGACATAGACAACAAAGCTGGGGATGGGGTGCGGGGGATGGGGAGGAGGGTGTCAACTGGGGAAAAAGGAGAAACATCTGTGATAAAAACAAATTAATAATAAACAAATAAATAAATAAACTAAATGAAAATAACAAAATAAACAAAAATAAAAATAAAGAGAAAAGAAAAATAAGAACAAAAAAATGAGACAATAAAAAATAAAATAACAAAAAAACCAAATAAATATTCAGAAGAAAAAAATGATAAACAAAACAAAACAAACAAACAAACAAAACGCCAAAATCCACAACGCAAGCTCACTAATCGAAGTCCAACAGGTTGCCGAAGGTCAGTTCACTAGTCCACGTCCAACAATTCACCACAGATCAACTCACTACTCCAACTCCACAGCTCACCACAGCTCACCATCCAGAGCCAGGGCCTTATATAGGAGAGGTTTGCAATTCCCTCACAGTGGCGCCTCATGACGTCAGAGCAAGACATGGACCAGCTGTGGCTGGGGATAAACCACAGTGGTTTTCTCACTTTTGGTCTCATGGCCCTTTTACTATGGAAAAAATTAACAGGAGCCACAAAGCTTTTTTGATTATATGGAATATTAAAGATTGATATTTACTTTATTAGAAATGAAAATCTGCAAGATGAAAAAACATAAAATAAAAATGAAGCCTGACATTCTCATGATCCAGATCTCAGTTCAGATCTCACCTGCCTGGAGAGGGCTTCCCCGACCCATCCACTCCTACACACCTCACCCAGCTCCCCACGTTTGTCGTCCTCATAGCACTGAGCACAGAGCAGCTGATTCTTGTTTACTGTCTGTCCTTCCCATGAGGGGAGGAGCACAGCTGTAATGTTCCCTGTGTCTAGTACAGAGTGGCAACAAAATAAGTGTTCAATAAATATTTGTTCACTGGATTAATAGAGTTTGGTGGAACAAAAGAGAATATGGTCAGCTATTTAATCAAACTGATTTATTTTTTAAAAATCTTAAAAAAGTCATGTTCTATCCTCACTCAGCTTTGGGGGCAGATAAGATAGGCAAGAGGAGGGTTGAAGTCTGAGTTTCCAGGTATGTGGGTGCTTGGTGAGGCTGAGGAAAGGCCACCTGGTAGGAGCATTGCCTTAACGATTAAACATGAGTCCTCCCTCCAGTGGGACTTGCCAAAGGATGCAGTGCATTTAGATCTGCAATGAGGCTGCAAGGTATTTCTACACCTTTAATATCCATTGCCAGATGACACAAAGGATTTCTCAGGTGACCCTGAGTAGGCCATTTAGGTAAATTTCTGTGTTACTTAAGTGAACCCTTGTCTGTGGAGAGAAATGATGATGAGGTTTGTTCATTTACATTTGTAAAACACTTGGAAATCTCTGGATGAAAGAATTTCTGCAGAGGTACAAAGGGTGAGGTAATGTGTCGGGGAAAATTCTACCCTTTATGGAGGAAGAGAAGGAGCAGGCAGGATTGAGGACACTTAGGGGAGCCTCTGGCACACGATGTTGCAAACTAAACCTTAAAAAAATCTCCCTACTTTCAGTACCTTGAGTATTTTAATCACATATACAAATTATTGTAGTAATAAGTTTCCTTTAACATTTATCTCCTAGAGTCTCAGCTTTATGTGAAGGGAATCTTTAGGGGGATTTACCTGTGAGCTTTTCCCTCTACAACACTTTAGTTTGTTACTTTGTACCTTACATCAGTGATACTCAGCTCTTAAGCATGACAGTCTCTGTTGCTGAGCTGATTGGGACCCAAACAGGGCTCATTTTATCAATTCTAGACAGATATTTACAAGTTACAGCCAGAAATTAGAGTAAGTTCAGAAAGGAGAAAAAAGAAAATATCAAAAGAAGCTGCCAGGATATGAGCTAATTTTATCCATTTATAAAACTGGTATCAATAGCCCGGCCAGTGTGGCTCACTGGCTGAGCATGGACCCCACGCACCAGGAGGTCACCGGTACGATTCCCCATCAGGGCACATGCCCAGGTTGTGGGCCCATCCCCAGTGGGGGGCATGCAGGAGGCGGCCAATCGATGTTCTCTGTCATCGATGTGTCTATTTCTCTCTCTCTCCCTCTCCCTTTTTCTCTCTCTAAAAATTAATAGAGGAAAATATATTTTTAAAAATGGTATCAATAGTTACTTAGAAATAATACCAACAAAAGAGAACACTTTCTGATCTCTTTCAGCAAAAAAAATATAGACACAAAGATAAGACATTTAATGTAAAACTGTCAAGGCAAAAGCCAAGCTCTGGGTAACTTCAATTTGAAGTCTCCTATAGGCTGGGCTATTCAACCAGGTGAGTACTGTACAAGTTTGAGGGCCTTTTGAAATGAAAAACATAAATCAGTACCTTTTAACCTTGCAACTCAGGGATTAGTTAACTATATCCGGTATGGTCCATTCCAGTGAGCCTGCAGAGAGTCCTTGTGGAGATGTTTTTTTGGTGGACCATGTATCCAGGTTTTAGGCCATGATGCTCGGTGTCTTTGTCTCCCAGATGTGCACTGTGAAAAGACTGCCCTATGAGCTTGCATTAATTTCTTATTTTTTATTTATTTATTTATTAAAAAAATTTTTTTTTATCCTCACCTGAGGACATTTTTTCATTTTTTGTCCAGATAGAATGGGAGGGAGAGAGAGGAAGAGAGAGAGAGAGAAACATCGACGTGAAAGGGACACATCGAGTGGCTGCCACCCGCACGACCAACCAGGGCCGGGGACAAACTGCAACCGAAGTACATGCCCTTAGTGGGAACCGAACCCGGGTCTCTCTGGACCGCAGGCTGACGCTCTAACCGCTGAGCCAAACCGGCCAGGGCAATTTCTTATTTTTTGAAAAAAATATATATATTTTTGCATTTATCTTCAGATAAAGTGGCAGGGGGAGGGGGGAGAAAGAGAGAGAAACATCGATGTGAGAGAGACACATCGACTGGTTGCCACCCACATGGCCCCAACCAGGCCGGGGACGAACTGCAACCGAGTTACAGTGCTCTTAGTGGGAACCGAACCCGGGACTCTCTGGTCCACAGGCCAATGCTCTAACTGCTGAGCCAAACCTGCCAGGGCTAAATAATTTATTTTTGATACAAATGTTTCTCTTTTTCCCCCACAGACACCGTCCTCCCAATCCCAGCCCCCCCACCTCAGCATTGTCTATGCCCACTGGGTATGCATATTATGCATAGAAGTTCTTTGGTTTTACTCTTCCCTCCTCCCCATCCTCTGAGGTTTGTAGTCTGAATCCTACTTCTATCTATCTATGTCTCTGGACTATTTTGTTCATCAGCTTATTTTGTTCATTATATTCCACAAATAAGTGAGATCATATGGTATTTGTCTTTCTCTGATTGGCTTATTTCGCTTAGCATAATACTCTCCAGGTCCCTCCATGTTGTCTCAAAGGATAAGAGATATTTCTTTGTTATGGCTGCATGGTATTCCACTGTGAATATGTACCACTGCTTTCTTATCCACTCATCTACTGATGGACACTTGGGCTGTTTCCAGATATTGGCAATTGTAAATAGTGCCGCTATAAAAATAGGGGTACATATATTCTTTCTGCTTGGTGTTTCAGGCTTCTTAGGATATATTCCTAGAAGTGGGATCACTGAGCCAAATGGTAGTTCAATTTTTAATTTTTTTGAGGAAACTCCATATTGTTTTCCATTGTGGCTGCACCAGTCTGCATTCCCACCAGCAGTGTACTAGAGTCCCCTTTTCTCCACACCCTCGCCAGCACTTGTTGTTTGATGATTTGTTGATGGCAGCCATTCTGGCAGGTGTGAGGTGATATCTCATAGTCATTTTAATTTGCATCTCTCTGTTGACTAGTGATGTTGAGCATTTTTTCATATGTCTCTTGGCCACTTGTATGTCCTGTTTGGAGAAGAGTCTTTTCAAGGATATTGGCCTGTAGTTTTCTTTCTTTGTACTGTGTTTATCTAGTTTTGGAAATACAATTATGCTGGCCTCATAAAATGAATTTGGAAGTCTTCCTTCTTGAATTTTTTGGACTAGTTTTAGAAGAATGGGTGTTAGTTCTTCTTTGAACATTCGGTAAAACTCCCCTGTGAAGCTGTCTGGGCCTGGGCTTTTGTTTACTGGGAGTTTCTTGATTATATCTTCAATTTCCTTAGTTGTTATTGTTCTGTTCTATCTCTTTCCAGTTCAGTTTTAGGAGACTGTGTGATTCTAGAAATTTGTCCATTTCGCCTAGATTGTCCACTTTGGCATATAATTGTTCATACTATTTTGTAATTACCCTTTGTATTTCTGTGGTGCCAGTTGTTACTTCTCCTCTTGTTCCTGATTTGTTTTATTTGGGTCTTCTCTTTTTGTTTCTTGGTGAGTCTGGCTAAGGGTCCATCTATCTTGTTTGAAACAAAGAACCAGCTCTTTGTTTCATTCATATTTTTAATTTTTTGTTTTGTTTTTGTTTTTGTTTTTTTAGTTTCTATGTCATTTATTTCTGCTCTGATTTTTACTATTTCTTTCCTTCTACTTCCTCTGGGTTTTTGTTGTTTACTTTCTAGTTCTTTAAGTTGTAGGGTTAGATAGTCAATTAGGAATTTTTCTTGTTTCTTGAGGTAGGCCTGTGGTGCTATGAACTTCCCTCTCAGGACTGCTTTTACTGCACAAAATGTAGATTTTGTGTTGTTGTGTGTTCATTTTCATTGCTGTCCAGGAAGTTTTTAATTTCTTCTTCGATCTCCTTGGTAACCCACTCATTGTTTAGTAACATGCTATTTAACCTCCATGTGTTTTAATGTTTTTTGAGTGTTTTTATTGTAAATCATTTCTAGTTTCATGCCATTGTGATCTGAGAAGATGCCTGATATCTTAAACTTGTAGAGACTTAGTTTGTGTCCTAACATGTTGTCTATCTTTGAGAATGTCCCATGTGCACTTGAGAAGAATATGAATTCTGTAGTCTTGGGGTATAATTTTCTTTAGATAGCTATTAAATCCATTTGATCTAGTGCCTCATTTAGAGTTTCTGTTTCCTTGTTAATTTTTGTCTAGAGGATCTATCCAGTGATGTCAGCAGGGTGTTGAAGTCCCCTGCTATGATTGTATTGTTGCTGATTTCTCCTTTGAAGTTCTCCAGAAGTTTTTAAATGTGTTTTGGTGCTCCGATGTTGGGTGCAGATATGTTTACCAAGGTTATATCCTCCTGTTGGATAGATCCTTTCAATATTATGTAGTGGCCTTCTTTGTCTCTAGCTATGGCCTTCATTTTGAAGTCTATTTTACCAGATATGAGTATTGCTTCCCCAGCTTTTTTTTCCTTACTGTTTTCTTGGAAAATATTTTTTCATCCCTTCACTTTCAACCTATATGAGTCTCTTGCTGTGAGGTGGGTTTCTTGTAAACAACATATATATGAGTCATGCTTTCTTCTCCATTCAGCTACTCTGTGTCTTTTGATTGGAGCATTGAATCCATTTATAATACATTTAAGGTTATTATTAAAATGTACTTATTGCCATTTTTGTTTATTCTGGATATGTTTCTCTATTTCGTCTGCTTATTACAGCAGTCCTTTTAACATTTCTTACAGTGTTGGTTTGGGACTAATATATTCCCCTTAGCCTTTTTTTTGTCTGGGAAGCTCTTTATTTCACCTTCTATTTTGAATCATGGCCTTGCTGGATAGAATACTCTTGGGTTCAGATCCTTGTTTTTCATGACCTTGATTACTTCATGCCATTTCCTTCTGGCCTGTAGTGTTTCTGTTTAGAAGTCAACTGATAGCCTTATGGGGATTCCTTTGTAGGTTGCTTATCTCTTGCTGCCTTTAGGATTCTCTCTTTGTCTTTAATTTTTGGCATTTTAATTATTATGTGTCTTGGTGTGGGCCTCTTTGGGTTCTTCTTACTTGGGGCTCTCTGAGCTTCTTAAACTTGAATGCCTTTTTCATTCTCCAAGTTAGGGAAATTTTATGTCACTATTTCTTCAAATATATTCTGTAGCCCTTACTCATTTTCTTCTTCTTCTGGAACTCCTATGATGCAGATGTATGTTTCATATTGTCCTGCAGTTCTCTTAAGCTTTTTTCCTGTTTTTCAATTGTTTTTTTTTCTTTTTGGTTCTCTGATTGGGTGATTTTTTTCTACTCTATGTTCTAATTCAGTGATCTGATCCTTGGCTCCCTCCACTCTGCTGGTTATTCCTTCCAATGTGTTCTTTATTTCTGCTATGTAATTCTTCATTTCCAGTTGGTGGTTTTTCATTTCCAACTGGTTGATTTTCAATGTTTCTATATCTTTAATCATGCTGTTGCTCTTTACTCATGCTGTTGAGCTTCCTCATTATCATCACTCTGAACTCTACCTCTGATAACTTGCTTAATTGAATTTCACTTATCTCTTCTTCTGTAGAATTCTCTTGTTCTTTCATTTGAGATTTGTTTCTTTGTTTCACCGTTTTGGCTGTCTCAGTGAGTTTTGGAGCCTGCCAAATTTTCCCTGTGGGTGTTGGTGTTCCGCTGACTGAGGGTCCCTCTACTGGGTTTGGATGAGTGTGGGAGGACCGACATTAAACACCATTGTCAAGTCTTATTTCCCTGGGTATATTTGATGGCCAAGCAAAGGTTCAGTTAACCTCTACCTTTTGCCTGCAGGCTATTAGTCTCAGTTACTTGATGAGCCTCAGGTTGTAGCCCTCAGCTGAATGAAGAATCCCTCAGGTGTACAGTATAAGAGGATTTCCAGAGGGTGGGGCAACAGCTTTTCTTCCCCCACCTTGCTTGCTGCTAGTCTCTAATTGTTAATGAACCTCAATTTGCATTTCTCTGGCCTAGCCTGGTGGTGTTAAATTCCTGAGGGAGGGGCTGTTGCTTCTCCGCAGGACTCTGGGAAGGGGCTTTTTGAGTAAGATGATGACTGTCCTACCAGGGAGTGATTCAGCATTAAACTCCCAGTGTCCTCCTTCCCAGCTCTCTGAACCCCTGACTCTCTTCACACAGTTCTAGTCCAGTCTGCCCTTCTTCTGCCAGACCCCAAGGTGAGTGGCTGTAGTTGATTTGCTGCTCTGGCCCTTTACGTCGGTGCTGTTTCTCCCTGTGCCTATCCTTGCTGGACAAAGCCTCAGCTATGGTGATCTCAGCCAGGGTTATGCAGGCACGTTTTCCTGTTCTATCACTCTGCACTGTGGAGCCAGCTTGGAGTTTTAACCCCTGACTTCTCAGAAAGAACTGCTCACAGCTAAAACTGCTCAGCTGCTGTCTGTGAGTTCCCAGCCCACGCTCTTGCACCTCTGCAGTTCCTACCAGGATCGATTGGTGTCCTCTTTCCATCCCTGGTTATACAGGTTCTCTGCAGCTGTTTTTCTGTTGGTTTTTGAAGATGATTTGTCTTTATCTCAGTTGTAATTCCAGTTTGTTCCTGGGAGATGGTCTGTGTAGCTTCCATTCACTCCACCACCATTTTTCAAGACTCGAGCTTGCATTAATTTCAAGAGCCTTTATAAGTTCTTAGCAATGAGTTAAATTCTCCTTAATAAGGTAAGTTCACACATCCCCTGATCTAACCTCACAGGACAGACCTTCCAGTAACAATTTCAGAAGGGGACAATTAATGTATACCAAAAGGAATTGATCTTAAGTTAAGCATTACCAAGGAAAAGACTTTAGGCCAAGGCAGATAAAAAGATTCAACAAGTTTTACAATTGGATTTCACCTATCTTGTCAGTTTGTTCTATAAAACCAGAGACCTGGGGATGATAAGCACAATAAAAATGCTACAATATCAGCCAAGTTTTGTTTACCTGGTATAGACTTTGTGTAGTGAAACAGGTTCCCCGATCCCTCTGGGACTCTGTGGGGATTTTCCAAGCGGCAAAAATCCCTTCTAGAAATATTTTATTGACTGCTATGGCTGTAACTCTACCCAATGAAAATACATACGGATCATGATTAACACATTTTTGTCCTTGGTTGGGGGGCAATGGATTTAAATCCACTTTCTAAACATCAAACAGGCCTAATTAGTTTTATTTCCCCACTTTGTAAAGAGAGATTCTTTTATTTTAGTTATGCATTTAGTCATTCACTTAAAAAAACTTCACAAAGCACTACAGAAAGTTAAATGGTCAGAAGTAAAATTCAGCTCTTTAAATGTTAAGGTTTGGTTTATCTAAGCAATCAAAGACCTGAGATGCAGAGCGCATGTTTACTCTCCCTTCATAGTTTCCTGTTAGGAGCATACCAACAGTACAGAAAAGAAAACTTTTGTCCATCTGACAGAGAGAGAGAAACCAAAGTCCAATTATGGATCAGCATACTTACACTAAAATGAATCCATTCCAACCTTAGTTTGACCATACATAACATTTCTTTTTCAAGATTCCTTTTCCATGAACCTTCTGCAACATACAAAAACTTCCTTAAACTTTCATAAATCTTTTATCTTTTGATTTTTTTCTTTTTTCTTTTAGAATATCATTTCTTTAGGACAAGATTACTTTCTTTTCCTTCAATAAAAATGTGTTTCTGTTACTCATAAGTTCTTTTATCAAACACACATCTTATCTTCTACATGCAATTATTTTCAATCACCCTAACATCCTAATCGGGCTTTATCACAAATGCCTGGATCTTCATCTGAGGCATCTTGTGCCCTTCTAGCCTTGCAAAATGCTAAACTCCAAACTTATTACCCTGGTTTCCCTCTGGTCTGTTAAGTCCAAAGCTAGCAAGTAATGGGCAACCACGTGTCCTGAATTAAACAAACATCCTCAAGCTAGTTTTTTACTTACTAAAGATTAATCCTTTCCCTGGCTAGTTTGGCTCAGCAGTCAGTGTCCAACCATGGACCGAGGGGTCTTGGGGAAAATTCCAGTCAGGGGCACATACCTGGGTTGCAGATTCAATCAACAGTTGGGAGGCAACTGATCGATCTATCTCTCACATTGATGTCTCTCTTTCTGTCTCTCTCTGTATCTTTCTCCGTCTCTCTCTCCCACTCCCTTCCTTCCACTCTTTCTAAAAAATAAAATCAATGGAAAAATATCTTCGGGGGTTAACAACAACAAAAAAAGATTAATCCTAGATCATGTGCACTTTAAAAGTAACTGCGTTAGCTTCTATTATTTCTCCAATTTGTATGAGTGTACTTCTTTTTCTAAGCCAATTGAATACAGCCCTTTTACAATCTAAATTTGAATTTACAAATCCATTTGTGGCAGTACCATCTAGCAATGGTAATATACTATGTATATCTATTACAAACATACATAGACACACATAAACAGACAGCACAATAGAAAACACGAAAGAAAATTTATGGATCCAAATATGTGTTCTGGCAACTGGACTAGGCTAAAGTTCTAATCAGAGGGTCAAAGGTTTTGCACGCTGTAAGAATTGCTTTAAAGGTTTTTTGTTTGTTTTTTAAATAAAAGAATGTACTTCCGGTCAAGAAGTCGGAGTAGGTAAATGTGGTACTCGAATCCTCCCACAACCACAACAAAATTACAACTAAGCTACAAAACAACCATCAATCAAGACCACCTGACAACTAGCTGAATGAAAGTCTCACAACTAGGTATTTAAAGAAGCCACATCAAGACTGGTGTGGAGGAGGGGGCGAAGACACAGAATGGGCTGGTCCCATACCCAAGTGGACCGAATAATAATCAAGAAAGATATCTTGGCTACTTGAGGAGCAAGGGGTCCCAGCCCTACACCGGGCCCCTCAGCCCAGGGTTCCAGTGCCAGGAAGAGAAGTCCCATTACTGTGACTAAAAAAACCAGCGGGGATTGTGTCTGAGTTAGACAGAGGGCTGCTTGAGTCCCAGACAGTTCCTCTTAAAGAGTCAATGCACAGGCGTACTCAGACTCACCCCGAGTCCAGCACTGGGGCAGCAGCTTCAAAGGAAACAGGGACGTACAGGGAGGAACTGAATTGTCTGGTGTCAGGGCAAGAGTTTGGGGGGGTCAGGTTTCTGTCAGACAAAAGTGCTGGCAGAGGCCATTGTTCCTTTTCTGAGACCACCCCCAGAGTTGGCAGGTGGCTGCCATATCTGAGTCTCCATCAACCTGACTCACACTGTTTGCCCTCCCCTGGTGATTCCCTGAGACCCCACCTTACCCAAGCCATATTTGGTGACTTTTCCTTACAAATGGCCTCTCTTGCCTCATGTTTTGGACTTTCCTAAAAAACTCTTAAACAATCAACATCTGGACTCAGCATGCCCCACACCTCTTGCTAAGTGGCCCCAGACCTGGCACTAGCTGCTGCCAGCCTTGGTTTGAAGCCTAGCCTCTCCGGGGCACCTCTTAGCCCAGCACAAGTAGAAGCCATCTGCAGACTGCTCTGTAGCTCTGCCGGGTGGCCCCAGGCAGGGCGCAGGTGGTGGCTGACATTGCACCACCCGGGAGGCCCCAGTGCCACTGTAGCCAATGGACAGCTTCAGACCACGCCAGATTATAACCTACCACCTCCACCAGTGACACACTCAAGGGATGGACTCGGTGAGCATCACAGCCCCACTAAAGCAAGTCCTGCTCCACGGGGTTGACTTCACAGCAGCTCCTGCACTGTAATCGCAGTCAGTCCTCACAGCTGGTCCTCGAAGCTGATTGGCCTGGAGCCAGTCCCTCCCAGTGACACCAACAGCAACCAAGTATCCACTACTAGAGGACAAGGCACATGGCCCACACAGGGGTGCACATGGAGTGCCCAGCTTTCGAGATTGGGAAGGCTGTGCCACTGGGCCCTACAGGACACCTACTACACAAGGCCACACTACCACAGCTGAGAGATGTAGCAGCTCTACCTAATGCAAAGAAACAAACACAGAGAAGCAGATAATGCAGAGACAAAGAAACAGGTTCCAAATGAAAAAATAGGAGAAATCTCCAGAAAAAGAACTAAGTGAAATAGAGGCAAGCAAATTACCAGATACAGAGTTCAAAACAATGGTTACAGGGATGCTCAAGGAACTTAGTGAGAACTTCAACACCATAAAACACATAAAAACCATAAATAAGAACTAGTCAGAAATGAAGGGTACACTAACTCAATGAAGAATAATTTATAGGGAATCAAAGTAGAGTAGATAAAGCTGAGAATCAAATCAGTGATATAAAATATAAGGAAGCAAAACACACCCAGTTAAGACAGCAAAAGTAAAAAGAATCCAAAAAATGGAGACAGTGTAAGGAGCCTCTGGAACAACCTCAAGTGCACCAACATTCGCATCATGGGGTGCTGGAAGGAGAAGACAGAGCAAAAAATTGGAAAGCTATTTGAAAAAATAATGACAGAAATCTTTTACCACCTTGTGAAAAAAATAGACATAAATACCCAGGAAGCACAGAGTCCCAAACAAGATGAACCCAAAGAGGCTGACACCAAGACACATCATAAATAAAACGCCAAGTGTTAAAGACAAAGAGAGAATCTTAAAAGCAGCAAGAGAAAGACCATTAGTTACCTACAAGGGAGCTCCCATAAAACTGTGAGCTTATTTTCCAACAGAAACTTTGCAGGCCAGAAGGGAGTGGCGAGAAATAATCAAAGTGATGAAAAGCAAGAACCTACAACCAACGTTACTCTACCAGCAATGCTATCATTTAGAATCAAAGGACAGATAAAGAGCTTGCCAGACAAGAAGCTAAAGAAGTTCACCACCACCAAACCAGTATTACATGAAATGTTAAAGGGTCTTCTTTAGGAAGAAGAAGAAGAAAAGATTTAAAAAATTAAACAATGAGCCCTGGTCGGTTTGGCTCAGCGGATGGAGCGTCGGCCTGCGGTCCAGAGAGACCCGGGTTCGGTTT
This sequence comes from Tadarida brasiliensis, assembly GCA_030848825.1. NCBI lineage: Eukaryota > Metazoa > Chordata > Mammalia > Chiroptera > Molossidae > Tadarida > Tadarida brasiliensis. The sequence continues at coordinate 83,480,300 of CM061259.1, forward strand.
CCGCTAGGGGCATGTACCTCGGTTGCGGTTTGTCCCCGGCCATGGTTGGTCGTGCGGGTGGCAGCCACTCGATGTGTCCCTTTCACGTCGATGTTTCTCTCTCTCTCTCTTCCTCTCTCTCCCTCACACTCTATCTGGACAAAAAATGAAAAAATGTCCTCAGGTGAGGGTAAAAAAAAAAAAAATTAAACAATGAAATGGCAACAAATTCATATTTATCAAGAATTGGATCTAAAAAACAAAATAAACAAGCAGAACAGAAACAGACCCATAGATACAGAGAACATTTTGATGGTTGCCACATGGTACAGAGAACATTTTGATGGCTGCCACATGGTAGGCGGGTTGGAAGAATGGGTGAAAAAGGTGAATGGATTGAAGTACACAATGGTTGTTACAGAACAGTCATGGGGATGTAAAGTACAGCACAGTAAATATAGTAAATGATACTCTAATAACTATGCATTGTGTCAGATGGTTGCAAGGTTCATCTGGATGATCACTTAGTAAGTTATGTAATGTCTAATCACTGCGGTGTACATAAAAACATAATTTTAAAAAAATTAAAAATTTTAAGTGACATTGATGAATAAAGCTGGGAGGAGGGATGACTAAATAAATACATAAATAAAAGAATGCATTCCATTGTCTCTGAGAGGTTTGAGAGTCTCTTTTTTACAGTTTCTCCTTAAGGTGGGATTATCAACAAACACACACAAATTAGAAAGTAAGTGTTCACAAGAAAGAGAGTGGCCCCAGAGGCATGAGTCTTAAGAGGGGCAGAGATTCCTGGGGGGATGGAAACATGGCCCCAGAGGTGCGGCCCGAGCATCAGATGGCTGCTGCCCATCTGCAGACAAAGATGCGAGAAAGGAAACTAGGTAGAGGGCAGAATGGCAGGCAAGACAGGTGAGGGGGAACTGGAAAGTGAAGGATATTACAAAGTTTTTTTAGTAAACCTGGTTTTCGAATTGCAGGCACAAGGGACAGAAGAAAGTTTTCCAATGATCTCCCTTATGTTCCAGTTTCTTGAGTGCTCGTTTCCTTTTTAATTTATCAAGGCATTTACCCAACTTAGAATTATCTTTTTCCTAAGGGAGGTGATAATAGCCTCTTGATTTTATTTAGAGCACTCAAGTCACCAGTTTAAAAAAAAAAAAGTTTCTCATGGTTTCTCGGAGGATCAGCATTTTCTTTGTTCAACTTGAGCTCACAAATAAACATGCTTTAGGGTTGCAAAGGAACCCCATCTTAGCCAACAAAGCTTGAGATCCTTTTGTGTGATCTTTGTCCAGAGTCATAGCCAACTGCAATTCTCTGAACCATAATTCTGGTACATGTAATCAGCCAAAGTCCCAAATGATGGCTGATTAGCATGTGAAAATTTAGAACACGGGTTAGCCACTGTGCACTCCTCTTATAGGCAAGTGTCCCCCCCTCTGCGCCCCCAGTGCCTATTAGTGTGCGCATCCTCACAAACCATATGGACAAGGCCTGGTCCTGACCTGGAGAATACTCTCCCTGGTACCAAACACAACGAAGGCAAGCCCTCCCCGAAGGACACCCTCCCTGGTGCCAAACACCACTGAGATGGATATCCCTTCTAGGCACCAAACCCGAATTGTAGGGAGGGGTCCTTCTCTGTCCAAACATTTGAACTGAGATCACCAGATGAGGGTCCTCTACCTAAAACAAACAAAGTTTCCAAGACCTCAAGCACAAGTGTGGGCGATTCTGGATCTGAGAGGACGTATCTGAGATCCTCAGGCACCTCTAGGAAGATAACTTGAGCATAAGGGGCTTGAACAGGTGCCCAACGATCAAACACTCCATCCCTCTTCATGTACTCTTATCATAGAGTCTTTTCCTTCGAAGTATCTATCATAGTTGTGGCTTTACATTTATAAGTTTGATTGTTCGATTATTTTTTTATCTCACTCACTAAACTGTACAAAGATTGTGTGCGTATTTGCTCCCTAATTCCCAGCATCTGGCACAGTGCCATGCCCATTCAAGACACTCTGTAATTATTTGTTAAGTAAGTAAATAGGTGAATGAATATTAAAATGAAAAAATAAACCAAAAATTCACAATTTGGGTTTTTTAGGGTCTCAATCAGCTTTTAACAGAATATCATCATTATATTTCCATATTCAGAGCTTTCTAATTTTATCATTATCTCCATGGCTCACAATCTGCTGACATGTCCCCCAACATACTAATAATGCATAATTCACATGTGATTTTTAGCTATCAATGAGCTTTCACATTCATTTCTACATTTCACTCAATTGTCTGACAAAGAATCTGAAGCTGAAAATGCCTTACAGTCAACAAGACAGAAAGTCAGGGCTAGAATTCTAACCAATTTCCGATGTTTAGCGTAAATAAGGTAATCCATGTCAAACACCTCCTATGGAGCCAGGCACATAGTAAAGATGAGAATAACTGCCCCTGCCTCATGAGGTTATTGTGATGTGATGTTTTGTTTTAAGAGAAAGGGTTTTTTTTGCAGTCATCAATTACATTTTTTTTGCTTTATTGATATGAGAGAGAGAGGGGGAGAGGGGGAGAGAGAGATGAGAGAGAACATGGATTAGCTGCCTCCTGCATGCGCCCACTGGGGACTGGCCCACAACCTGGGCATGAACCCTGATTGGTAATCAAACCAGTGACTTCTTGGTACATGGGTCAATGCTCAACCACTGAGCCACACTGGCCAGGCTATTGTGATGTTTAAATGACAATATTTCTAAAGTGCTTGTAAATGCCCAGCACATAATAAACACTCAAAAAAATAAATCTGGACTTCCGGTCAAGATGGCGGCGTAGGTAACCGCGGTATCGCGTCCTCCCACAACCACATCAAAGTCACAACTAAACTACAGAACAACCATCATTCAAAACCACCTGAAATCAAGCTGAATGGAAGTCCTACAACTACGAAATTAAAGAAGAAGCCGCATCGAGACTGGTAGGAGGGGCGGAGGCGGAGGGGCTGGTCCCACACCCACGTGTGGCGGATAAAAATTAGGAGGACACCTCGGCTGGGAAGGTCCTCCCTGAGGACTGGGGGGTCCCCGTCCCACACCAGGCGCCCAGCTCAGGGTTCCAGTGCCAGGAAGAGAATCCCCATCACTTCTGGCTGGAAAAACCAGCGGGAACTGAGGCTGAGGCGGCTGGAGCCCCCGGCAGCTCCTCTTAAAGGGCCCGCACACGGACTTACTCGGACTCGCACCCTCCAGGCTACAGAGCCATATGAGGAAGAACTGAGCTGTTTGGCATTGAAGCGAGGGCTGGGGAGGCAGCTTTCTCCTGGACAGATGTGCTATCAGAGGCCTTTGTTCCTTTGGTGGGCCTTCCCTGGGACGGCAGACTCCGCCATATATGGGATACCAGCTACCTGGCTCACACTGTTGGCCCCGCCCTGGTGATTCCCTGAGGCCCCGCCCCACCCAACTTTCAGGCCCACTCAAGCTGTTCCCAGTTGCTTTACCATAGGATTGGCCTGTCTTGGATCCTGCTTCAGCTTTTCCTAAATTCTTTCAAACAAGCAGCATCTGGTCTTAGCTAGCCCCATACCTCTCATTAAGTAATACATAGAAACAAACACAGGGAGGCAGCCGAAATGAGGAGACAAACAGGTTCCAAATGAAAGAACAGAACAAAACTCCAGGAAAAGAACTAAGCGAAATGGAGATAAGCAACCTAACAGATGCTGAGTTCAAAACACTGCTTATAAGGATCCTCAATGAACTTAGTGAGAACCTCAATGAACTTAGTGAGGGCCTCAAGAGCATAAAAAAAGACCAGTCAGAAATGAAGGAGGCACTAACTGAAATAAAGAATAACTTACACAGATTCAATAGTAGAGTAGATAGAGCCAAGAAGCAAACCATCGATTTGGAATATAAGGAAGCAAAAAACACCCAATCAGAACAGCAAAAAGAAAAAAGACTCCAAAAAAATGAGGACAGTGTAAGGAGCCTCTGGGACAACTTCAAGCGTGCCAACATTCGCATCTTGGGGGTGCCAGAAAGAGAAGAGAGAGAACAAGAAATCGAAAACCTATTTGAAACAATAATGGCAGAAAACTTCCCTAACTTTGTGAAGGAAACAGACATACAAGTCCAGGAAACACACAGAGTCCCAAACACAAGATGAACCCCAAGAGGCCCACACCAAGACACATCGTCATCAAAATGCAAAAGGTTCAAGACAAAGAGAGAATCTTAAAAGCAGCAGTAAACAGCAGTTCGTTACCTACAAGGGAGTTTCCATAAGACTGTCAAATGATTTCTCAAAAGAAACTTTGCAGGCCAGAAGGGAGTGGCAAGAAATATTCAGAGTGATGAAAAGCAAGAACCTACAACCAAGATTACTCTATCCTGCAGAGCTGTCATTTAGAATCGCTGGCCATATAGTTTCCCAGACAAGAAAAAGCTAAAGGAGTTCATCACCACCAAACCATTATTATACGAAACGCTGAAGGATCTTCTTGAAGAAAAAGATAAAAAATATAAACAAACAACATGGCAATGAATACATATCTATCGACAATTGAATCTACAAAGAAAATGAACAGGCAGAACAGAAGCATTCTCATAGATACAAAGAACATTTTGTTGGTTGCCAGATGGGAGGGGGATTGGGGGAATGGGTGAAAAAGGTGAAGGGATTAAGAAGTACAAATTGGTTGTTAGATTGACAAACCTCAAAGGGAAGGGGGGTTGGGGGGTGGGAAGAAATAAACCAAAGAACTTATATGTATATATGCACAACCAATGGACACAGAGAACAGTGTGGGGAAAGGTAGGAGGGGGGCGGGAGTGGGCAGGAGGGGGTCAATAGGGGGAAAATGAGGAACATCTGTAATACATTCAACAATAAAGATAAATTTTTTAAAAATTTTAAAAAAAGAAAATAAATCTATTATTACTATTAACTAAAAATGGCTATGTTACCCAAGTTTGCCACAGAATACTTTTTTAATTAAATGAACTAAAGTAGTTCCTATAATAATGTCACCTCTGCTTCCTTGTATTCTACTATATTTTCTTCAGTGGGAAAGAACAGGGTGGAGTACCAGCTTGGGAGCCATGGACACCACAAAGCATTGGTAGACACATGAGAGGAGTACACCACATGTGTGAACTTCTCCCTCTGGGTATCATCACAGATGAAACGTTGTGAATTCACAAATCACTACCATCATCATACAATAAATCTCTGTGCTCTTGGGACCTAAAGAGACATCAAGCTCACCCAGAGATTGAGTGTATTGTTCTAGACTATTGATAACCCTCCATTAGAACTCTGAAGGAGAAGAAGGGGAAATGAGATTTGACTCATAAACACAGATTTCTGATAAGCAAAATTATACTGCAAAATGCAGGAGCCAGAGAGTAGACAGAAGCTGAACCCACAGTGCTCATCCAATGTCCTCATCTTTTTCTGCTGATAGTTCCTTTGCCAGGAACACAGTTACTGTACACTGCATGCCTACCCCCAATATCTCCACCTCCAACTGTATAAATCCTGCTTTCTGCACAGAACTTCCCTAGCACTGTAGTTCACCTTACCCTGCCCTGCCCTGCCCTGCCTGCTCCATATTCATTAACAGCAGTGCTTGAAGAGCCCGACTCAGTGCCTACCACATAGTTTCATATCCACTGACAGCTCATTTGCTGACCACTCATTTTGATCACATACTAGCTCATATTGTTATTTAATTATCCTCTCTTCCCTCAAGAAGAATATGCCCTGTGGGATGGGCTGTGTCTTGTGCTTCTCCTCCATCTCCCAAAAGTCACTACATCACTGAGCATGTGGAGGTCAGCTCACCAAATTTTAGAAAAAGAACAAAAGTTAGATCATGAAACCTAAGCCCCTAATATTACTGATGAGAAATCTTAGGCCAAAGAACTTAAATAACTGTTCATATTCAAACACACAGAACCAGGACTAAAACCATAACCTTCTGAATCACTGCCCAGTGTATCTCAAAAATCCTTGTTGTCTCTAATCTTAAGGAAAAAAACTATGACAACAAGGAAAAAGACAAAGGAGAAAATAAATACCACACACACACACACACACACACACACTTCAGTGTAAGACAATGATTATTATAAAAGACAAACAGTCTAGGGTTCGACTTGGCCTGACATCAGGTTAATGCTGTGAATGACTTGTGAGTCATTACTCACAAAGAGGTAATTATGGCCAATAAAACGAAGGTACAACATGGAGCTAGGGAACACGTGGTAAACATACAGACCCAGCCACATCACCATTCATTATCAACAGCAAACAGTTCTACCCTTGGTGAGTTAAACTTGGCCTCTCCCTGATGTCATGAAGCTGGGAAAGGAGTGTACAAGTTTACTATCTGGTTGGTGTGTGATGTTTTGTGGTAACAGTTCTTACCAAGGTTGGAGAACACAGAGACTTATGTCATTCTTTGGGACAATGCAATTTACTTCCAGCCTTCAGGCTCTGGTGGCTGAAATGTTTTACATATCAGCAAGTATTTGAAAAAGCTCAATGACAAGTTGACTTTCTCTTCTTCGTCTTCCGTTAACATCTGTTGACAAAGCATATACCCATGAAAAGAGAGTCATAAAATTTAGCTCTAATTTTGCAGGAGACACTAAAATGTATCTTTGGGGGCAGTACAGAACCTGATGTTAATGATGTTCACATAAGACCATAAATAGTAAAAATGTGGCTTTTCTATATCACTTTGAAAAAGCGTAAGACTTTATACTCAATCTTATTAGCGATTCTTTTTTTAATTAATTAATTAATTAATTTATTATTAATTTATTTTTGTTACAGATGTTTCTCCTTTTTTTCCCCATTGACACCCTCCTCCCCATCCCCCCCACCCCATCCCCAGCTTTGTTGCCCACGTCCATCAGTTATGCATACATGCGTATAAGTTCTGTGGTTTATCTCTTCCCTCCTCCCCCCTCTTCTGAGGGTTGTCAGTCTGTACCCTACTTCCACATCTCTGGGTCTACCCTGTTCCTCAGACTGTTATGTTCATTATATTATTAGCTATTCTTATGGGCTTCTATCACATTATAATAAGGTACACCAGGCAAACTTTACAAACAGCTCAATCACTTTCTTCTTATGCAGTTTCAACCTAACTGTAAAATGTTATTTCCATTTCCCTGATTACCCAGTAACTGACTCAGATTCTCCCCAGATGACTCAGCTACTCTCTGGATAAAAACAAGCTCTGAAGATAAATTAATTTTTATAGGTCACTGGGGTACCACTGAATAATTTACTTTAAAGTATGATGGCAAATGAGTAACAAGGAAGATTCTGTTTCTGCCATACCAGCAGCTACCAAATTAGAGAGAGGTAGAAAATCTCTTATACTGATCATTCTCGCCTAGTCTCTGGTTTTTTTTGACACGAGAAGCTTCAAATTGCCGAGGAGAAAAAAGAAAATTCCGTTTCCCCTCCATCAGAGTCCTGCGATAATTATCATATGTGGACTGTTTCAAATCTATATGCTTGTGTTTCAAGGGATGCCTAACATTTTAAAAGTAACAGCCATTTTCTCCTGATTATAAATGTCATAAATGCTCATTGTAAAACATTTGGAAAATACATGCTATAAGAAAATAAAATCCATCAATAATCTTATCTCCATTTTATTACCACATTAATTGTTGGTTACTTTTTTTTTCCAGAAAGAGGGAGCAAGAGCTAGAGCAAATGAGCTGTGGAAACTCTATAAACACACAGTTAACCTCTTTGTGTGTGAGATACCTACTGTACAAACAGTTTAGAATTCTGTTTTATGTCTAGACTTATATCAAAGTATTTCCCCTTACCCTTTATAAATCTGCAAAAGCTGAATAGTCAACCTTCGCATGAATCCTGTTGTGCCTTCCCCCTCCTGTGAGCCTTTAGGTCGCTACCCATTTTCCTCTTTGAGACCAGACTCTGGCAAACGTCCTTGCGTTACAATCTTTATCCTCATCTCTGATTACTCCCTTTGTAAAGGGAGTAACCGATGTTAAATAACTCTATCCAAGATAAATTTTAACCTTAATATTTTTGATACATAGTCCCAAAATATAAAGATTAAAAATTAAAAGAATATAATTTACATGAACAGTACCTGAGCATGTGCAGACTAACCCATCATCAAAATTACTGAATATAGCCCTGGCCGGTTTGGCTCAGCGGTTAGAGCGTCGGCCTGCGGTCCGGAGAGACCCGGGTTCGGTTCCCGCTAAGGGCATGTACCTCGGTTGCAGTTTGTCCCCGGCCCCGGTTGGTTGTGTGGGTGGCAGCCACTCGATGTGTCCCTTTCACGTCGATGTTTCTCTATCTCTCTCCTTCCCACTCTGTCTGAACAAAAAATGAAAAAAATGTCCTCAGGTGAGGATAAAAAAAAAAAAATTACTGAATATAATCTTTTTTTCTCACTGTAACAGACCCAAATCACATCATTCCTTTTGTTTTCTATAAATTTTATTTCTAGTAAGGTAGAAGAATCTTTTGATAGGTTCAGAGAGTCTGTATTTACTCTTATGTGAATTACCTGTCCAGGTCTCTTGCTGTCTTAGGAACTGAGATGTTAGTGTTTTCTTGGTTCGTTTTATGAGCTTTATATGCATTGCCACTTTTATTGCAGACATGTTTCTAATGTTTTCCTTTGTGACTTTTTCATTGCTTTCATATTATGAAGTTCTTTCTCACCCCAACATCATATACATATTCATCCATTTTTAATCTAGTATTTTATGGTTTCATTTTTTATGTTAAAAAGTTTAATCCACTCCTCTGGTGTGCAGCAACAGAAAGCTAACATGCGTGAGAATGCAGATTCCGGGTGCTGCATGAATTTATTAAAAAGGCATCCTTCATAATTTTGAAAAGGAGTTTAATGTTTTTACACTATGTAAACCAATGACAAAGTCTGACTAAAACTACCTTTAGAACAATCAAAATATTTTACATGTACAATACTTGTTTACTTCCTCTTTGCAAGCTATGAAGATTTAGATGTTAAGATCACTACCACTGACAATTCCTTTCTACCAGCCTACAAAATATATTTATATCATACTTCAAAGCACAATGGAGTTTACTGCATGTAAAATATAAGTCTGAGTTTAGAGCCACATTTCCTAAAATCATCAAACTTTTGCATACTTCTCTAAACACAACGTAGATTGAGTCCTTCCACTGTTCCATTTTGTACTCTATTTGCCATTGATCCACCTTGTAATTTTTAAAATGAACAACCAGGAGGAAGAACAGTGTTGAAATGTCATCAGTAAAGAATCCAGCCCACGAAAAATAAAAATAAAGAAAATAAAAATTTTAATCCACTCCTAACGTATTTTGTTATATAGTTTGATGGAAAGACACAATGATTTTTGCTCAAATAATAGTTTATCTAACACCACTTTTGAATGGCCCATCAGCTCCTCATTGGTTTGAGGTGCATTCTTTAATGTACATTAAACTCTTATATGTACTACACGTGAATTATGTACTAGGATGATGAGGGAGTTTAAATCACACTTAACAGACCTCTAAAATCCTATAGATTATCAGATGGTTTATTCTTATCACTCGGGATTCAGTTCTAAAAGTCACTTCCACAAGAGGTCATTTCTCATCACGCCTCAGGTACTCAGGTATTCTCTACTCTCTCACACTATTTTATTTTTTCATATATTTATCATAATCTAATGTTTCCTTATTTATGTGTTTATTTATTGACTATTTCCCCTGCTAATATGGACACTCAGGGAGAGCTGGGACCTTGTCTGTTGTGGTCACTACTATGATTTTAAAGCCTAGAACATATATATATTTTAAAAATTGAAAAATCTAACCATCAAAATTTTAATTGGTTCTTGTAAGAAGAGGAAGTAAATAGGTTTGAGGAATAAGAACTGAAGCCAGACTTAACTACCCTATTTTATAGTTTTGACATAAAAAAAATGTACTTGGAGAATTATCAAATTTAATATAGAAATGCAATCTAAACATTGGAAGCAAAATGAAACAAGTTAAGCTAACTAACTGTTTTGAGTTGTGGCACAGTAACAGAGAAAACAACTAGTCCAAGTGCTCTCTAAAACCAGCAATGTGACCACAACTTCCAAGTGGAATATACCTTAAGAAAAAGAACTGGAAACAAAATTTATTTTCAGTAATCATGCTGTTGGCAGTAGTGTTGGTACCCTATTTCTGAGAAGTTGTGAATGTATTACATGATTAAGAAAAAAAGGGATCATGTTGCTATTCTTGAGAGCTGAGATACCCAGAATGGGCCAAAGGAAATTGATATATAAGATTGATAAGTCCTGAATATGGATTAGAAGTATCAGTACAATTCATGATATATTTTATCTTTAAAAAAATATCACATTTGTAGCTTTGTCTACTGAAAAGGCAGACACAAAGATAGACTTGATAGCAAAGAGCATCCCCAATACCAAACTGTGGCCTTGAAATGCCATTTCCCATTTAAAGAAATCAGGACTCCTTGGAGAAATGGCTAAATACAAGTCCGTGGTAGAAATCTCTAAGATGCACCTGGTACATGTTGTCACCAAGGAATCTATAGCAGACTTTAAGGGTCATTTCAAAAGGACCTAGGAGCCAATTACAATAGACAACCATTGGCCAAAGTTGGAGCAACTGGAATCATAACTACAATATATTAAAAACAGGCAGTAATTTTAATTACAAACTTATAATGAAAGAAGAAAAGAAAATCATAGGTCACTTTTGGATGCTGAAGACCAACTCATTAGACTGAAAGCTAAGTAAAAAGAAAAAGAGGAGGAGGAGACTGTGAAGTAGGTGAGTGAACCCGCCAGCTTGGAAGCCAGAGAAAAGGTGCAGTGCAGCTCCTGCCCCCTGGGAAAGGGGGAACTCAGCCCCACACAGAGAGCCCCAAAGGAGAGCAACAGAGAAAGAACGGGGAGCCCACGTAGTGCATGGGGAAAGAGGCCCATTCCCCCCACCTCAAGCAAACAGGAGGTGCCCCTCCCCTACCCGTGGAACAGCCTGGGCTGGAAATCGGCACCCCAGTGGCAAGGCCTGACCATACTGGGGATATGGACATCTGGCAGGCAGGGGGCCTGGGCAGAAGCCCCGCCCAGCACTAGCCAGCTGTGCTGAAAGACTAAGGGGCCAAGTAGGGCATTTTTTTGGTATTATTTTCTTTACCCTTTTTTTTTCTATTCTCCCCTACTTGGGGTGGCAACCAGGGGTGCCAGCAACCCAGGCAGAACTGAGGCATTGGAAGGAGAGGAAGAGACTGCCTGCCCCTCCTGTAAGCTACAGGCACCACCACCATCACAAATCTGTGTAAACCACCCTGACTGGACCTGATACTCCACAGAGCCCAGTGCCATGGGGGAAGGGAAAGCAGCCCAAACAAAAACATACAAGTGACTAACCCTGAAGGTGACCCAGCCTCTGGGCTAGGGAAGCCCAGCCCATAGGACTGCCTGGGACCACGCCCTGCAGGGCTTCATCCAGGAGGCCAAGGACCAGGCAGGGACAGCTATTCACATTGGCCTATACCAGAGAAATGCCCCAAAGGACAGGGACCTACACCCAAGAGGCCAGATCCAACTACAGTGGAGCAAAATCCAGGAGCTCCATAAAGAGCAGATCCAAGGTTTTTTGTTGTTGTTATTGTTATGGTTGTTTTGGTGTGTGGGGTTTTTTCATTTTAATTCACTTTATTTTTCTCTTCCTTTCTTTTCCCATTTCTACTTTGCTATTCTTTATTTTATTCAATTTAGCATTACTACCTTCTAAAATTATTATTATTTCAGTCATTATTTCCTACTTTTTCTTTAAAAAATTTTTTTTCATTATTGATTTTAGAGAGAGAGGAAGGGAGAGGAAGAGAGAGATAGAAACATCGATGAGAAAGGAAGGGAACTGAACCAGCAACTTCCTGGTGCATGGGTCCACGCTCAACCACTGAGCCATGCCAGCCGGGCTTTACCTTTTCTTGATTATACTTACCCTATTTCTGATCTCTGCCTTCTTTGCTTTCCTATTCCTTTCTTGTGTTTTTCCCTTTTCCTAACCCTTTTGTCTCATGCCTTCTAGCATTTTTCTTTGTGTGTGCGCACGTGCACGCATGTGTGTTTTCTGAATGTTTTCATGTTGTTTGCTTTTTAAGCTTTTCATTAAGGTGGGTGCTTTTATCATTGTTGATGCTGATATTTATTCAAGGCGCTCTTTGGTTTGGTCTGCTATTGTCGTTCCTACTTTACTTTCATATACATTTTTTTCTCTCCCTCTTTTAATTTGTTCAGTCTCACTCCTTCTAATATCATTCTGTGTGTGTGTGTGTGTGTGTGTGTGTGTGTGTGTGTGTGTATGAGCATGTTTTTTTCAGTTTTTTTTTTGTCTTTTAACATTTTTGTTAAGTCTAGGGCTTATATAATTGTTGAAACTGATGTGTTTTTCTTTTCAGGTTCTTTTTTTATTTAGTCTGGTTGTGCATTGCCTTCTTTACTTTTATTGTTTTAATTTGTTTATTTTTTCTTTCTCCCTCTTCTAATTCCTTTGGTCTCTCCACCTCCTAGTATTCTCTGTGTGTGTGAGTGTATTTTTTGTTTGTCTGTGTGTCTTTTCATCTTTTTGTTGAGGCGGTTGCTTCTATTACTGTTGAGGCTGATATTTAGGGGGAGGTTCTTTTTGGTTTGGTCTGGTTGCTTTGGTTTTGTTCCATCAACACCTATGTAACAGTTGGCACAATAGGATCGACAGGGTTGGGGTTGAGGCTCATAGTTAACCCCGAGGACTCAGCCCACCCATAAACAGACAACAGCAATCAAGACCCAAATTCAAATTCAACAGGAGCACCCACAAGACCCACACAAGGGTCATTCCTAGAGCACCCAGCTCAGAAGATTAAGGAGACTGCTTCACTGGGTCCCACAAGAAGGCCACCACACCAAGACTGGGAGGTGTAGCAGTCTTATCTGAGACACACTGACCTGCCTATGCTTCCCAACATGCCTCAGCTGGCCCCGAACTACCAGACTGCTTAAATGGTGAGACAGAGAAACAACCCCCAAATGAAAGAAAATGAGGGATCCCCAGAACGAACTACATGAAATGGAGGCAAGCAGTCAGATAAAGAATTCAAAGCAATGGTTTTAAGGGTGCTCAAAAAACTTAGTGAGAACTACAAGCAACATAATGCGAATTATACCAGCATAAAAAAAGAGGTAGAAGCGATGAATAAAAATCAAGTGGAAATGAAGAATAACATAGCTGATACAAAAACTATCTTGGAAGGATTCAAAAGTGGATTAGAAGAAGCTGAAGACCAAATCAGTGAGTTAGAAGACAAGGTAGAAAAAAATACCCAAATAGAGCAGCAAATGGAAAAAAAAAATTAAAAAGCAAGAGGAGAGTTTAAGGGAGCTTTGGGACAACACAAAATGTAACGTTCGCATCACTGGGATCCCAGACGGAGAAGAATTGGAGAAAGGAATAGAGAACCTATTTAAAGAAATAGTAACAGAAAACTTCCCTAACTTGGTAAAGGAAAAAGTCACACAAGTCCAGGAAACACAGAGAGTCCCAATCAAGATGAACCCAAAAAGCCCCACACCTAGACACATCATAATTAAAATGGCAAATGTTAAAGACAAAGAAAGAGTCTTAAAGGCAGCGAGAGAGAGACAGAAAGTTACCTACAAGGGAGCTCCCATTAGACTGTCAGCTGGCTTCTCAGTAGAAACACTGCAGGCCAGAAGGAAGGAGCAGGAAGTATACAAAGTAATGAAAAGCAAAGGTCTGAATCCAAGACTACTCTGTCCAGCAAGGCTAACATTGAAGGTGAAATAGCAAGCTTCGCAGACAAAAAAGGGCTAAAGGAATTTACTACCACCAAACCAGCACTGCAAGAAATGCTAAAGGGACTGTCATAAAAAGAACAAGAAATATATATAGAGAGAGGAACACAGGCATAAAGAATAAAAATGGCAACAAATAAGTATTTATCAATAATAACCTTAAATGTAAGTGGCTTAAATGCTCCAATTAAAAGACATAGGGTAGCTGATTGGATAAGAAAATATGACCCATATATGTATGTGTGTGTGTGTGTGTGTGTGTGTGTGTGTGTGTGCATATATATATGCTGTCTGCAAGAGACCCACTGCAGAACAAAAGACTCACACAGGATGAAAGTGAAGGGACGGAAAAAAATTTTCCAGGAAAATGGAAATGAAAAAAAAGCTGGTATATCAATACTCATATCTAACAAGACAGACTTCAAAACGAGGGCCATAATAAGAGACAAAGAAGGTCACTACATAATATGAAGAGGATCGATCCAACAAGAGGATATAATCCTGATAAACGTATATGCACTGAGTATAGGAGCACCAAAACATATTTAAAAACTTCTGGAGAACTGCAAGGGAGAGATTGACAGCAATACAATCATAGTGGGGGACTTTAACACCCCACTGACACCACTGGATAGATCTTCTATTAAATTAATAAGGAAAGAGATACCCTAAACAATGCTCTAGATCAGCTGGATTCAACTGACATTTATAGAACATTTCACCCCAAAGCTGAAGAATATATATTCTTCTCAAGTGTACAGGGGTCATTCTCTCATTCTCAAAGATAGACCACATGTTAGGACACAAACTAAGTCCCTATAAGTTCAAGAAGATTGAAATCATATCAAGCATCTTTTTGGATCACAATGTCATGAAACTAGAAATCAATTACAATAAAAACACTCAAAAACATTCAAATACATGGAGGCTAAATAGCATGTTATTAAACAATGAATGAGTTACCAATAAGGTCAAAAAAGAAATAAAAATCTTCCTGAAAACTAATGAAAATGAACACACAACAGCACAATATCAATGGGACACAGCAAAAGCAGTCCTGAGAGGAAAGTTCATAGCAATACAGGCCTACTTCAAGAAACAAGAAAAATGTCTAATATATTATCGAACCCTACAATTTAAAGATTTAGAAAGACAACAAAAATTAAAACCCAGAGTTAGTAGAAGGAAGTAAATAATAAAGATCACAGTGAAAATAAATGATATAAAGACTAAAAAAAATACAAAAGAACAATGAAACCAAGAGCTTATTCTTTGAAAAGATAAACAGGATTGATCAACCTTTACCCAGACTCACCAAGAAACAGAGAGAAGATCCAAATTAATAAAATCAGAAATGAAAGAGGTGAAATAACAACAGACACCACAGAAATACAAAAGACTGTAAGAAAACACTGTGAACAATTATGCCAACAAATTCAACAAAATGGATAAATTCCTAGAATCATTCAGTCTTCCAAAACTCAACTGGGAAGAGTCAGAAAACCTGAACAGACCAATAACAACTAAGGAAATAGAAGCAGTAATCAGTAAACTCCCAGCAAACAAAAACCCTGGTCCAGATGGATTCACAGGGAAGATTTTTCCAAACATTCAAAGAACTATCACTTATTCCCCTCAAGCTATTCCAAAAATTTCAAGAGGAAGGAAGACCTCCAAGCTCTTTTGATGGGGCCTGCATAATCCTAATACGAAAGCCACACAAAGACACTACAAAAAAAGAAAATTACATGCCAATATCCCTGATGAACATAGATGCCAAAATCCTCAACAAAATTTTAGCAAATTAGATCCAGCAATATATTTTTTAAAATTATACACCACAACCAAGTAGGATTTATCCCAGGAATGCAAACCTGGTACAATATTTGCAAATCTATACACATGATACACCACATAAACAAAATGAAAGATGAAAATCATGTGATCATATCATTAGATGCTGAAAAAGCATGTGACAAAATCCAGCACCCATTTTCGATAAAAACTCTTAGTAAAGTGGAAACAGATGGATCATACCTCAACATAATAAAGTCCATATATCACAAACCTACAGCCAACATCATACTTAATGGGCAAAAACTAAAAAGCATTTCCCTTAAGAACAGTAACAAAACAGGGATGTCTGCTTTCACCACTTTTTTTTTTATTTTTATTAACTTATTTTTGTTACAGATGTTTCTCCTTTTTTCCCCACTGACACCCTCCTCCCCATCCCCCCATCCTGTCCCCAGCTTTGTTGTCCATGTCCATCACTTATGCATACATGCGCATAAGTTCTGTGGTTTATCTCTTCCCCCCCCCACCCCCTCTTCTGAGGGGTGTCAGTTTATACCCTACTTCCATATCTCTGGGTCTACCCTGTTCCTCAGACTGTTATGTTCATTATATTCCACAAATAAGTGAGATCATGTGATATTTGTCTTTCTCTGCTTGGCTTGTTTCGCTTAGGATAATACTCTCGAGGTCCCTCCATGTCGTCTCAAAGGATAAGAGATCTTTCCTTCTTACAGCTGCATAGTACTCCATTGTGTATATGTACCACAGCTTTTTTATCCATTCATCCACTGATGGACACTTGGGCTGTTTCCAGATCTTAGCTATTGTAAATAGTGCTGCTGCTTTCACCACTTTTATTCAACATAGTGCTGGAAGCTTCAGCCACAGCAATTAGACAAGAAGAAAAAATAAAAGGCATCCAAATTGGAAAGGAGGAAGTGAAACTGTCATTATTCACAGATGACATGATATTGTACATAGAGAACCCTAAAGACTCCACACACAAAAAAATACTAGATTTATTAAAGGAATTTGGCAAACTAGCAGAATACAAAATCAACATCCAGAAATTGTTGGCATTTTTATACACCAATAATGAACACAAAGAAGGAGAAACTAAAAAAATAATCCCATTTACCATTGCAACAAAAAAATTAAGATACCTAGGAATAAACTTAACCAAGGAAGTAAAAGACCTATTCTCAGAAAACTACAGGACATTCAAAAAAGGAATAGAGAAAGATATTAAAAAGTAGAAGCATATACCATGTTCATGGACTGGAAGAATTAACATTATTAAAATGTCCATACTGCCCGGCCGGTGTGGCTCAGTGGTTGAGCATTGACCCATGCACCAAGAGATCGCCAGTTCAATTCCTAGTCAGGGCACTTGCCCAGGTTGTGGGCTTGATTCCCAGTGGGGGGGCATGCAGGAGGTGACCAATAGATGTTCTCGCTCATTGATGTTTCTATCTCTCTCTCTCCCTTTCCCTTCCTCTCTCTCTAAAATCAATAAAGGAAAAAAATTTTTAGAATAAAAATAAATAAAAGGTCCATATTACCCAAAGCAATCTATAGATTCGATGCAATCCCTACTAAAATACCAACGTCATATTTCACAGATCTAGACAAATACTCCAAGAGTTTATATGGAACCAAAAGAGACCCGAATAGCCACAGCAATCATGAAAAAGAAGAACAAAGTTGGAGGGATGACAATTCTGGATATCATGTTATACTACAAAGCCATCATAATCCAAACAGCCTGGTACTAGCACAAGAACAGGCATATAGATCAATGGAACAGAACAGAGAACCCAGAAATCAACCCAAGACGTTATGCTCAACTAATATTTGACAAAGGTGGCAATAGCATACAATGGAGTAAAGACAGCCTCTTTAATCAATGGTGTTGGGAATATTGGACAGCTACATGCAAAAAAATGAAACTAGACCACCAAGTTACATCGTACACAAGAATAAACACAAAATAGACAAAAAACTTAAATGTAAGTCATGAAACCATAAAAATCCTAAAAGAGAATGTAGGCTGCAAAATCTCAGACATTACACAGAGCAGAATTTTCACCCATACATCACCTAGGGCAAGAGAAACAAAGGAAAATATAAATAAATGGGACGACATCAAACTAAAAATCTTCTGCACAGCAAAAGAAACAAGCATCAAAATGAAAAGGGGCCCTGGCCGGTTTGGCTCAGCGGTTAGAGTGTCGGCCTGCGGTCCAGAGAGACCCGGGTTCGGTTCCCGCTAAGGGCACGTACCTCGGTTGCAGTTTGTCCCCGGCCCTGGTTGGTCGTGCGGGTGGCAGCCACTCGATGTGTCCCTTTCATGTCGATGCTTCTCTCTCTCTCCCTCCCACTCTATCTGAACAAAAAATGAAAAAATGTCCTCGGGTGAGGTTAAAAAAAAAAAATGAAAAGGGAACCCACTGTATGGGAGAACATAATTGCCAATGATACATCAGATAAGGAGTTAATTTCAAAAATATATAAAGTACTCATACAACTCAACAAAAGGAAGACAAAAATCCAATTAAAAAATGGACAGAGGACCTGAAGAGACTCTTCTCCAAACAGGACATACAAATGGCCAAGAGATATATAAAAAAATGCTCCATGTCACTAATCATCAGAGAGATGTAAATTAAAACAACTATGAGGTATCACCTCACACCTGCCAGAATGGCTGGCATCAACAAATCATCAAACAACAAGTGCTGGCGGGGGTGTGGGGAAAAGGGGACTCTAGTACACTGTTGGTGGGAATGCAGAGAATGGTGCAGCCACTATCAAAAACAATATGGTGTAGCCCTGGCCAGTTTGGCTCAGCGGTTAGAATGTCGGCCCGTGGACCAGAGAGTCCTGGGTTTGGTTCCTGCTAAGGACACGTACCTTGGTTGCAGTTTCCCCCATTACCCAGTTGGGGTTGTGTGGGTGGCTACCAGTTGATGTGTCTCTCTCACATCAATGTTTCTCTCTCTTTCTTCCCCCCTCTCTCCATCCTGCTCTATCTGAAGATAAATGCAAAAATGTCCTTGAGTGAGGATAAAAAAAAAAACACAGAAAAAACAACAATATGGTGTTTCCTCAAAATATTAAAAATTGAACTACCATTTGACTCAGTGATTCCACTTCTTGGAGTATATCCTAAGAAGCCTGAAACACCAATCAAGAAGACTATATGCAACCCTATGTTCATAGCACTGCTATTTATAATAGCTAAGATCTGGAAACAGCCCAAGTGTCCATCAGTAGATGAGTGGATTAAAAAGCTGTGGTACATTTACACAATAGAATACTATGCAACTGTAAGGAAGAAGGATCTCTTACCCTTTGAGATGACATGGAGGGACTTCGAGAGTACTATGTTAAGTGAAATAAGCCAATCAGAGAAAGACAAATATCACGTGATCTCACTTATTTGTGGACTATAATGAACAGAATAAGCTGATGAACAAAATAGACTCAGAAACATGAAAGTAGGGAACACCCTGATATACCTCAGAGGGAAGGGAGATGGGGGGGCGAAGTGGGAAGAGATAAACCAAAGAAATTATCTTGCCTTTTCCATTGGAACTGTATCTGAGACTGATAATAAACAACTTGGATTGGAATCAGTGAAATTCAAAATATGGAAATCTTTTAGGAAAAAACACATGTTTTCCTCAACCAAAAAATTATAAGAAAAGAAGAGGTGGCATATGAACTCAATGATTAAAACAGACTTGAAATGTATCTTCTAATGACAGCCTATGACATTATTTGGGTCCTGACTCAAACAATCTAGAAAACAAAATGAGAATCTGGAAACTTGAACCCTAATGACATAAAAAAATTACTGTTAAAAATTTTTAGATTTGATAATGATGTTGCAATATTTTTTAAGAAATTAGTATCTTCTCAATATAATATTGTAATATTTATGAATGAAAAGATATGAGATTCACTTCAAAATAATTGGCAGTGTTGCTTAGTGAGTGGAGTAAGGATGAAACAAAATTGGCTGTGAGTTCCTAATTTTTGAATCTGGGTGATGAATACATAGAAGCTTACTATGATATTTTCTCTACTTTTGTATACGTTTAACGATTTCCCATAATAAAAGTTAAATACATAAAGTAATAATAATTTCCAGAACAACTGCACCAGGATATAGTCCTACAAATGAGCATGGAAATGCCCATTTCCCCACATCCATACTAACAATGAATTTATCTTTTTCATCTGTACCAACTGATAAACAGTATTATATGTTTTATTATTTCAGTCACTGTATATCTGGTCCATGATGTATTAATAATAAATAACATTAACATTTTTCTTACTAATTATGGAAATGTAACTTACATTTGATTATTTCTCTGATCCCAATTTGCTTTGAAGAACCGTGGTCACTTCAAAAAATGTATGAAAAGGAAATGTTTTGTAACATGTTCACTGCTGTATATACATATATATTTTACACTTAAACATAAATATATATATATATATATATATATATATATATTTACACATAAATGAATAGAAAAAAAGCCTACAAAAATATGCACCAAAATATTAAGACTCATTGTCCCTAGGTGATAGATTTGTGAGTAATTTGAGGGTTTTCTTATATTTTCTAGTTTTTTAAAAAATAAACATATATTAATTTAACAGGTAAAAAGTTTCAGAAAAGTCAGTAGACACACACACACACACACACACACACACACACACGTAAGTTCAAAACCAGAGGCAGGAAATGGCACATCACATGTCAGCCACATTACTGTCACTTATCCTGCACCACTGATTCCTTGGGCATAGCCTTTCTATGACAGGTTAATTGACAGTGACACCAAGAGATAAAGCATAGTCTTTTAAGCCTTTTTGTTCAAAGCGAAGAGGTAAATATGGGTTGTCGGTTGGAAGCAGCAAATCAAAGAGCTGGAAGTCATCACAGACAATAGAAATCAAATTGCGAAACTGGCAGGGCTCCATCTTGGCCAGATCCATACGTTCGTCCATCCATCCCTTAATTCAACAAATCGTCACTTAACACTTCAAAATGCCAGGCACTGGACTGGAGCCAGTATTGTAACGTACGGCACACTTTGGACTCAGTGATCTAAGAGCCTAATAGAAAAGTAAGACGTCAAGTGATTGAACCCTGCTTATATCTTCATTCAGGTTTTCTAAATTACTGTCCCAACCCCCTCTAGTTTTTATTGTAGATCAGATTCATCTAATGTCTCTGTCCTCCCTAGAAAAATGATATCATCACATTTGTGTTCTCTCTAGGATAATCAAAATAATAATTCATATTTGAAGAAGTTTTTTTTTTTAACTTTTTTTTTATCCTCACCCGGGGACATTTTTTGCATTTATCTTCAGACAGAGCGGGAGGGAGGGAGAGAGGAAGACAGAGGGAGAAACATCAACATGAGAGAGACACATCGAGTGGCTGCCACCCACACGACCCCCAACCGGGGCCAGGGACAAACTGCAACCAAGGTACGTGCCCCCAGCGGGAACCAAACCCGGGACTCTCTGGTCCGCAGGCCGATGCTCTAACCGCTGAGCCAAACCAGCCAGGGCTGAATAAGTATTTTTAAGTTCCCTCCCCCATTTTCTAATGCTTACACATCTACTTTCTCAATGTTATGTTCATCATGTCACCCTGGTTTGTTCAGTGTGCCTAAAAGATTAATTCAGGTATATAAAAGTTAATAGTTACTCTTCCCAAACACTCTCTCTCTCATGATCAACTCAAAAGTCTATTTGGGCTCTGAAAAAAAAAGAGAGGGAGAAAAGAAGAAATGGAAGGAGGGAAGGAGAGAGAAAACTCACACATGAAAATATAAAAAAGACTACAAATATAGTTCACCCTGTGTGACTTACATCAATTAGATGGTGCTGACTCTCCTCTTTTGTTAGGGTTACCTGAAAGGAGGTTATTGCGCATAGTGAAAAAGGTAGCACAGTTTTATCCCTGTTTTACAGTCAAAACATTTAAGGTTATACTAATTAAAGGCAGCATTTATCTTGGAAATAAGACCTCAGAACCCGAGTTTAGAGTTGTCTTTACCAGACCAAAAATCAGCTGAGATATTGGGAGATTCCTGCTCTTCTAACTCTGAAACCCAATTTTTCTCATTTGAAAACCAAATTCTTGTTTTTGTTCCTCTTCAAACTCTTAAAATCAAGCCTTTCTGCCTACAGTAAGTCACTATTTAGCAGGACCAACAAATGCAGAGAAGTTCCTCCAGACAAACCCTCAGACTTCTCAGAAAGATCCTCTAGACAGCCAGAGCCTAAACATCAGAATTCGTATATGATAGAAAGCCCTGACTTTAAAGGAGTTTCCAAAATGGAGATTTAAAGAAAATATAGAGTACAATGCATTGAACAACTTATGAATTTTTTGCATACCTTAATTATAGCTGACGAAGCAGAATTAAAATATGTCCTGCCACAGAAGCAGCTCACTAGTGGATTATCCTGGTTTGAGCCCCAACATTTCTTCCCTCAGTGATTAGTAATTTGTCACTGTTCTGTAGTCCACTGAGAAGATGGCTGGCAAACACTAAATGCAAATTAAGGGCTCAATATGGTCAAAAATACTACAGAGCAGAAAACATAAGCACATTAGTAGGGTTAACCTTGCTTAATATAAGTAATTAGAAACCATTACTTCTACCAGCCCAAATATTGATATAAAAATTAAATAGCTGAATTCTGATCAAAGATTCCTAGATCTAAGAAAACCCATGACATTTGATTAACTTACAAGGCTTCTATAAATAACATTTAAATAAACAAATTGGCCTAAGTATTAGCAATTGAATATAATTTACTGTACCATCACTTATTTCCAGAATATTAATTTTCATTCATTCTGCTTAGAAAAGGCAGTAGTCAAGTCTTACCTATCTGTAGGTTTCAAGCCACGTCTATTGTAGCTACACCACCTGACTGATCTGGATATTTGCCAACTATTTCATGATGAACTAATTCATCAGCATGAATCCTGACAGAAGAGGTTTTCTATTTAATGGAAAGAAAGATTTTCACATGTTAGAAAAAAAAAGTGTACAATAATCTAAAACACAAGATTAGCAAGTATTGGGTTGAACAACAGGAAGCTGCCAATATTTGACCATTTTTTTCCTATAAATAAGGCAGTTTCATACATTTCAAATAAACTTAGGACATGCAACCCGCTACTTCCTCTGCCTCACACAGGCAAACATACTGATATGGTAATCTTCTTGCTGAGCCAAGATTCTCAGCTCTGTGCTCAAAGTATCCAATATCAACTAATCACCCTCAGAGAAGGAGATGTCAGATCTAGATCCCTCTTTTAACATATTACTCCTGCAAGATTTATTTATTAATTCATTAATTTATTCATTTAGTAATTACTTTTTAAGTGTCTACCCTATGAATAGCACTGAGTAAGGAGTTAGGGAGAATAAAGAAGAGTCTATACAATGGGATTTATAAGTTACTTTTATGTGCAGATTATATACACAAGAAAATGTATGTCTCAAAGTCAGATAAGAAGCATGTGATGTTATTGGGAAAAATACAGAGATATCTGTGCTTTGGGACAATAAGGGGGAAGGTATAATCCTATGGGTAAGATCAATCTAGACGGCTTTATTAAAACTTCATAATCTTTAGACAGATAGGATTTCATTACACAGAGTGAAAGACAGACTGCATACCAGTTGGAAGGAACCATGTGATCAACTGGGAATGCGCATGATGTATTTGAAGGAAGCAAGGGGTGGTGGGAGAAGAGAGGTCTGGAGGTGTGAGTGAAGTAGAAATTTCACCAGGAGAGAATGAGGGGTAAGGTTGGAGAAGAAAGTTGAAATGAGAGTGAAGAAAGTCTAATTCATATTTTATAGTATCCTCTAAATAATCTGACACTATTGAATGCTTTGAACAAAGGCACAGCAGGATAGAATGTTCTAGAAAAACTGGTCTAGCATGCAGGTTTAGAATAGATTGCAAGCAGAGGCAATCAGAAGCCAGCTAAGAGATGATTTCCCTACCATAACAAGGAATGGAGATAACTAAAATATGCGTATAAAATTGTACCAAAAAATCTAAAAGAAGATTATTTATTAAGTGAAAAGAATGAGTAATTTTGGTGTACATTTATATTCATTTCACCAGACAGAATGCTACTTCAGCATTTCACACTGTTGTGGCACTTTAGCACTCCATTCATTCAACAAATATCTAAAAAGCACTGTGTTCCAGACATTTCTCGGCTCTGAAGATACAAGGATGAACTAAGCAGACACAATCTACTGTCTCAAATAGCTACAGTCTAGTGAAAACAAAAAACAGTAAACATGATAAAAAAGAACAAATAAACACAATTGCAACCTGTGATGTTATGAAGGAATCAAACGGGGTGTGAAAACAGAAAATAACAGGGGATTCTTTTGCAAGAGTTCGCAGGTGACTGTTAAGTAAACACCTAAAGGAATTATTGGTCCTGGTTCTACAACAGCAAATACACTGCAACCATAAATTTCAAAGCCAACAACATTTCCTTTCCTTGTCCTTTTCCTCTTCCAGCTCTCTGTCAAAGCTTGATTTAGCCTATAGTTTGTTATCCTTTCCAACTAATGATGACCTGAAATTGTTACAGGACAGAAAGTGCCGCTGAGGTGGTCATTAACTTACTAGCAGGGAATCAACACGGAGATGGTCATTGCGGCCATAAATCCAAACCTTAGAAATAAATATTTATTGGCAGGAAGTCATATTTCTTTTTGTTGTTGTTGTTGTTAATTCTCACCTGAGGATATTTTTTCCATTTTTAGAGAGAGTGGGAAGGAAAGAGAGACAGGGAGGGAGAGGGAGAGAGAGGGTGAGAGGAGAGAGGGAAGGAGAGAGAAAGGGAGGGAGGGAGGGAGGGGGAGAGAGAGAGGGAGGGAGAGAGACTGATGTGAGAGAGACACATCGATCGGCTGTCTCCCGTGTGCGTCCAGGGCCAGGGATCGAACCCATGGTACACAGGCTGATCCTCTAACCACTAAGTCACATTGGCCAGGGTGGCAAGTCATATTTCTGCCCATTATGGTTCTGTTATCACACAGCCATTCAAGGCTGAAAGCCATTTTAGCAATGATTTAGCAAAGACTAGAAAGATAGGGTATATTTTTAGACTTAAATTTTCAGGTAATTCAAATACCTAGTTAAATTGGCAGAAAAAAAAAAGTCTTCTGTTGTGTTCACTGAATCTCTACTCAACTGACCTTAATACCTTAGAAAACTATTCCTCTATATTTCTTCTGATTCTGCTCTCTTAACCCTAGCAGACCGGTGTACCGATTTTTCAGTAATTTCCTAATTTTCGGTACTTTGCCTAGTATGTGAAAAAAATGCATCACAAACTAAAAATAACCAACCAGTCGTGGTCAAACCTCATGGTTAGCCATTGCAAATGTCTGCCCCCATGTGTTTGAATTGACTTTGTGTGGTTTTTTCTCTTTAATGCTCAGGAGCCCAGGTATAGGGGACAGTTAGGTTCAGGGCCTCAGGTCTGGTAAGGCTTTAGTTTCTATGATGTCACAGCTTCATTTGGCCATATTGTGGCCAACAGCCCTCATGACTACTGGAGGAATTCCCATGGTCACTTCTTTCTCAACACTGGACTCTTCTTCATGTCTTATGCTTATGATATTGTAAATACGCAAGATATCTGGGTGCATGCCTAATCCATATAGACTATAAACTCTTTGGAGATGTGCTTTATTAATCTTACGTCCCCCTAGCACTTAACACATGCTCAGTAAATACATGGGGAAAAACGAGTGAGAAAATGAGTGGATGGATAAATGAATTTCAGAGAAGAGCCCTTACAAATCTCTCTCACTGGCAAAATCAAATAAGACATTTTCTAGATCAGTGGTTTCTAAACCTGTTTGTATAGCAAAATCACCTGGAAACTTATTTAAAAATGTAAATTCCTGGGTGCTACTTTCCAAGTCCCCCAACACCAAAAAATCTGACTGAGCAGATCTGGTCTAGACTTAAGAAATCTGTGTTTCAAAAAATCCTCCTAGGTGTTTCTAATGTGCATTAGTTTTGAAATCTACTGATCTAGCAATCAGTTTCAATAAACAGAATCAAATGGAATACCAATAGAATGGCTTTCGTGTGAAGAAATTTGGGGCTTACAAAGAAATATATTCTACATGTTGTCTGTGAAATCTGTAACATTCTCACAAAGACCAGATCTAAATAACCAGGAAAAAATGGATCTGAAATCAAGTTTAGCTTTCTAAATAGTTAGCAAAGTCAAATTTTTCATCCAATAAATCTTATTTTTATCAGGGACCCTCAATGCAGTATAATTAAAGTTTTTTTTCTTGATTGATTTTAGAGAGAGAAGGGAGAAGGAGAGAAAGAGAGAAACACCAATGACATAGAACATCGATTGGCCGCCTCCTGCATGCCCCCACTGGGGATTGGGCCCACAACCTGGGCATGTGCCTTGCCCAGGAATCGAACCCGGCGACCTCCTGGTACATGGGTTGATGTTCAACCACTGAGCCACATGGGCCAGGCACAATGAAAATTTTAATTGCTTCTTTCAGTATAACACATTAGGTACTTTGAAAGATTTTTGCATGACAAAACAACTAGATCCTAGGTAAAGTCTCATTTTTTGTGTGTCACTGCTGGGGTTTTTGAAAATGAGAGAAATGGTGAGTAAGAGGGTGAAGTGTACTGACACCAGAATGGTGAACAACAAGTCCATTCAAAAGGCATGGGTTGCTCTGAGGAATTTAAATGACAACCATGATGCGGAGTCCAAGAAGCAAGGCGGAAAAACTGAATCTGAAACTCACATATTAAGTCAAGGACCCTGGATTAGGGAAAAAGAAATCACCGTTCAATAGCACACTCCTGGCTTTCAGTAGAATCAAAAATAATTTCTCCTTGGAGGAAGAAACTTTCAATTTAGACTCCTGAGTTTACTACAGATTAATTATGAGCACATTGGAGTTTATAATCAAGGAGCAACAAACATACAAGGAAATAAATAACCACAAGAAACAATAACAAAACAAAACAAAAATAGAAAAAACACCAAGGATGTCAGATGCTGGAATCATAACATAAATTAACTATGAATGAAATGTTTAAAGAAACAAAACTGGAATATAAAAAATAAGGATCAGAAATATTTTGGTGAAAAAAGAATAGAAAATATGATTGTGAAAAAATATTTTCACAGCAGATTAGAATCAGTTGATGGAAGAATTGAAATACTAGAAGATAGAACTAAGTAAATAAATTGCTCAGATTATAACACAGAGAAAAAAGAAATGGGAACTATGGAGGAGAGTACAAGATATTCAAGGAAGAATGGGAAAGCTTAAAATATGTCTAATTAGAATCCCCACGAAAACAATGACAGAATGAACAGAAAAATGTTTGAAGAGACAACAGTTGAAACTACATCTGTTAATGGTGGGCTAAGTAATTTGGACTAACCCTCCCATTAAAGATAATTTTTTAAAATTAGTAAAATATTTTTAAGAAGAAATTCTAAATAGTATCAAGAAGTTAATAAGAAAGTAAGAAATTACTGAACTGAGATTAAACAGAAGGTATGAATCTAGACAAGCAAGTCCAATAATCAGGTCCATTTCTGCACTGAGAGAGTTTGCTGTCCAGACAAGGTATCTGAGAGAGACTGAGGTGCACCTTGGCTCAGTGACTTTGGGTTCCCTGAGACAAAGTTGAGTGCAAGTAATTATTAAAAGGTGATCACAGAAAACAGGTAGGAGAGTGAGAAAATCAGAGAAGAAATGGCAACAAATAATGGCATTATTAAGCAAGTTCCCACTGTATGTAACTAAAGCTTAATCCTATTAGAGAACTCTGCAACTAGTGTAGACCATGTGACTAAAAATTATTTCACTCTAGGGAAATGGAAGTTGGAATATATATACACCAACTCCCACCAATCGCTGGTTGAATGTGATTCCCATTAATCATTTGCTCTCTGGCACTGATCTGCCACACACATGACTACTAGAGAAAGCCCTCAGGCAGAGATTCAGGTGCTGGCGGCTGGAAATCAGACTGACGCACAAAACACAATGGTAAGTCCCAGTGAGACGGGGTAAGACACCATAAGCACCTGCTTTCGGTGAGTTGACAGCACCAGAGAGAGAGAAAAGTCAAAAAGCATACACAACAGGTGGGGATCTTCGTAAAACAACCTTTCCTTGGTGATGGAACCTAGAAGGAATGAATCCTAGTGTGAGGAAAATGAAAATGAAAATCTGCACTGGATAGAGGTAATGTCATCCTGGAATTTAAATTATTTCCACCTACCAATTTTGAAATATAACTTCCAGGAAACAATAAACAGAAAGAAGACAAACAGGAAATAGACATCAGGAAGGATAACTAGCAAAAATAACAGACAGCAGACACAGACCAACTGTACTTATTATGGTCAAGGAAATAAAAAACAAATATTATTGTTTTGACAAGAAATTGGAAACTATAAAAACTTCTGTAAGAGCAAGGGTGGCTTCACCAGTGCCAGGCTCTGCAGTGCCAGCCCAGGACCACCCAGCAGCTCTCCCCTGCCCTCCTGCCCTGGCTGTTTTGTAGCAGTGTGCCTCTGGTGAGACACCATTTGTGAGCAGCTTTTCCCCACCCTAGAGGGCAGGTTTCCAGCAAGTTCCACTAGTGCAACTTGGCTGCCTTCCAGAGCCAAGGCTGTGCTCTCCCAACAACATCTGGTTCTCAGTTCGGGAAGAAGGGGAAGACTCTTCTTTGGTTGCTCTATTTCAGCCCTGAGGGTAGTGAACACTCTTATTCCTGTAGTGTTTAGAATTCTCTTTACTTCTTCCTGGTCAACTCTGTTATCCAATCCCTTCTTAAAGTAAACAATTCTTTATATTAAACTTCCCTTGTCCAAATTTTTAGAATCTGCTATAATAGAAACTTGAAGAAGAAATACAGTAAAATTCTGTAACTAAAAAATATAAATCTGACATTAAAAACTCAATGGACAGGTTGAAGAGCAGGTTAGACAAAGGTGAAAACAATAAGTGAACTAAAAGATAGATAGAAAAAATGAAGCACAGAACACCAAAATATAGAGCGTGAGACACAGTGAGAAGACTCACCATATATGTAGTTAGAGAACCAAAAGGAAAGAGAGAACAAACGAACAGAGACACTATTCAAAAAATAATGCCTGTGAATTTTTCAAAATTGATGAAATACATCAAGCCAAGTATTCAAAAAGATCAACAAAAGCTAAAAAGAATAAATTGAAAGAAAGGGACGACTTAATTACATCAGAGTGACACTAAAAGGAAAAAAATCTGAAAAAAAAAAACCAAAAATTGATTATTACTTTCTTTTTCTTAATGTTTTAATTGATTTTTTTTAGAGAGAAAGGGAGAGAGAGATTGACCTGCTGCC
The DNA here is from genome assembly GCA_030848825.1 of Tadarida brasiliensis. NCBI lineage: Eukaryota > Metazoa > Chordata > Mammalia > Chiroptera > Molossidae > Tadarida > Tadarida brasiliensis. The sequence continues at coordinate 83,509,468 of CM061259.1, forward strand.
TCCTGCACGCCCCCTACTGGGGATCCAGCCCACAGCCCAGGCATGTGCCCTGACCGGGAATCAAACCGGTACCTCTCAGGCCATGAGATGATGCTCAATCCACTGAGCCACACGGGTCAGGTTTGATGATTACTTTCAAAGTAGTAAAGGATAAACTGAAAGCTAACTTCTCAACAGCAACAACACTTGAATAATTTCTCCAATCTTGTGAGGAAATATTATTGCTAACCTAGAATATTCTATCATATGACTATATACATCAACTTGGAAACAAAAGAAAGACATTTTCAGACAAACAAAAACTGATAGTTTGCCATCAGAAGACCTACAAAATAAGAAATTTCTCAAAGGTGTTCTCAGACAAAAAAAATATTATTACAAATGGAAAAATCAGACATACAGAAAAAAATGGAGAGAAAAGACATACAAGTATGCTTAATAAGCATAGACTCTATAAAAGCATAATAATGACTTAAAGTTTTACACGTACACACACTAGCATTTCATTTGGAAGGGGTAAATAAAGTTATGTTCTAAGGAGGATTGATTTTGAGAGGAGAGGTACAGGTGTTAATTATTATCAGATTTTCATAAGTGAAGAATACAAATGATAATTTCCATGGTAATCTCTAAAAGATAGACAAAATGTGAATAAATTCCAATCTACTAGAGGTAGAGAAATAGAATGATTAAAAAATAAAATACTCAATCCAGAAAAAGAAATGAGAGAAAAGGTGATATATAACAGACTGGATAAGTAGACTTAAAAAAAAACTCTAACAGAAGCAGATTTCAAATATCAATGATTATTCTAAATTGAAATGAATTAAATATTCTCAGTTTAAAAGAAAATATTGTCACCCGGCCAGTGTGGCTCAGTGGTTGAGCATCGACCCATGCACCAAAAGGTCGCCAGTTCAATTCCTGGTCAGGTTGTGAGCCCAATCCCCAGTCGGGGGGCATGCAGGAGGTGGCCAATCGATGTTCTCTCTCATCGATGTTTCTATCTCCTTCTCCCTCTCTTTTTCTAACATCAATAAAAAGAAAAAAAATTAAAGAAAATAGTGTCAGTCGCAATGAAACAGAAACATAAGGACATAGAACCACACCTAAAGCACAGGCATCCTAGCCAATCCATAGGCTTGTGAGAGATACAAAATAATTCTTGAATACCACTGAGATTTTGTGCTTTCTTGTTATGCATCAAAATCTGCCTAAGAAAAATACTGGTACCTAGATGTGGAGTACTGCCATGATACAACCTTAAAGTATATGGTATTGGCTTTGGCATTGAGTGGCAGGTGTAGAGAAACAACTGTAAAAACTATTCAGCCTCCAACATGGGTATTTTCTCCCATATTCTCTTCTAAATGGCCAAATAAGAAATGGAGAGATCTTTTTCAGTGATTGAGCCTAGCTATAAAAATGTACAGAAAATACCAAAGTGCATGAGGAAACGTCAAAATTTTTCTCTTTGAAATAAGGGAGAGAGACTGAGCCTACTCTCATCAAATTTATTCGACAATAAACAAAAGACCCTATACTGTGTAGTAGGGCAAAGAGACAATAAGGATTATAAATGAAGAAATAAAATAGTCATTGTTTACAAATAATGTGTTTTTGTACAACAAAAATCCAAAGACTTTACAGATAACTATTAGAATTGAGAAATGAGCCCGGACGGTGTGGCTCAGTGGATTGAGCATCATCCCATTGACTGAGAGGTTCAGGTTTGATTTCCGGTCAGGGCACATGCCTGGGTTGCCAGCTCGATCCCCAGTAGGGGCGTGCAGGAGGCAACTGATCAATGTTTCTCTCTCACATTGATGTTGTTATCTCTCTCTCTCTAAAAAATCAATAAAAACATTTTTTAAAAAGAATTGAGAAATGAGTTTTGCAAGATTGCTAGATACAGGGTCAATTTAATAAAAAATAATTGTGAATCCCTAACCAGCAACAAACAGAAAATGAAAAAAAATTAAAGATATAATTTATAATAGCTTCAAAAATACCAGTACCTAGGCTAAATCTACCACAGTCCACAGATCAGTTTTACTTGGGAACTTAGTAAAACAAATCTAATTAGGTATATTTAAAAAACAGATGATGACCAAGTTGTGATTATTCCAAGAATGAAGGAATTATTTACAATTAGAAAATATGTGTAATTTACCTCATTAAAAGTGAGAAAGAAAATCATATGATTATTTTAATAGATGCAGAAATTTATTTAATAAAATTCAACACATAATTATAGAAGAAAAGCCCTTAGCAAAATAGGAAAAGGAAGAAATATACTTAATGCACTAAAAGATATGTACTAAAAAGCTAAAATAAATACCAACTTTAATGATGAAAAGCTCAAAATATTCCATTTTAATATCAGGATATTTTCTTTCACTACTTATATTTAATATTGTTCTAGAGATCCTAGCCAGGTGATAAAACAAGAAAAAGAAATAAAAGACATAATAATTGGAAAGAAACTATTATTTTTTTCAAAAATGATTCAATTATCTGTAAAAAAAAAATACAAAAACAATACAAACATATTATTTAAAATAAGATAATTTAATGAAATAGCTAGATGTAAGACTAATAAACAAAATCTATTGTATTCCTATATATCAGCAATAAACGGTTATAAATCAGTTTCTCTTAAACTGAATATTATAAAAATGTCAGTTTTCCACAGATTCATTTGTGCATTCGGGATAATTTTAATGGAATACAAAGATTTTTGAGAATAGGCAAGACTTCCCTGAAGAAAGAATAAGGTAGTGGTGGGGAGGAAAGAGAGGACAGGAATCGCTTCTGCTGCTAGATATCAAGACTTCTTTTAAAATAAAACCACAGGAATAGAAACAACATAGTACTGGCACAGATGAAAAAATTGACCAGTGGAACAGTATCTAGAGCCAAAACACAAATCCATGCATCTGTAGAAACCTAATACATTACAACGATAAAATTATGAATCATTGTGGAAAGGAAGGACTATTGAGTTAATAGTGCTGTGAGGATGAAATTATATTCCTTTCTCATTTCATACATAAAAATAAATTCCAAATGTTTCAAAGCTTTGAAGTAAAAGGCAAAATTTTAAAGCTTCTAGAAGAAAATACAGAATAAATTATAAACTAAAAGTTAAAAATTATTTCAAAATCAATACACTAAAAGAACAAATTATAAAAGAATGTATAAATGTGGTTACATTAATATTTACAAATTCTGTTCATCAAAACACACAAGAAAGAATGAAAAATAAAACTGCAAAATGGGAAAAGGTATGCAACATGTGTTACCAACAAAAAATTAGCAGAGCTCCTACAAATATTTTTAGAGCTCCTACAAATGAAAAATAAAAAATAACAATACAATGGAAAATTTGGCAAAACATATTAATAGGAATTTCATAGAAGAGGAGAGAAATGTTCTAGAAACATAAACCTCATTAGTAATCAGGAAGTGCATAAAAATATTTCAGACCCACTAGATAAGCAAAGGTTGATAATATAATATTGACAACATCAAGGGTTAGCAAATGCGTAGGTCTCTCTTGAACACTGCTGACAACAGTAAATACTGGTACAACCTGCTATTGGAAAATAATTTGGCACTACCTTTTTTTCCCCTTTTTAATTATTTTTTATTGTTGAAAGTATTACAGATGTCCCCCCTTTTTTCCAATTCACCCCCTTCTTCCCTCGCCCCCCCCCCTTCCCCAGCCTAGTGTCTGTGTTGATTGGTTGTGCATATACACATATAAGTTCTTTGGCTTATCTCTTCCCTCCCCTCCCACTCCCCCATCCCTCTGAGGTTTGTCAATCTATTCCCTACTTCCATGATTCTGGATCTCTTTTGGTCAACAGCTTATTTTATTTTGTTTATTATGTTCCACAAATAAGTGAGATCATGTAGTACTTGTCTTTCTCTGACTGGCTTATTTCACTCAGCATAATACTCTCCAAGTCCCTCCATGTGGTCTCAAAGGATAAGAGATCTCTCTTTCTTACAGCTGCATAGTATTCTATTGTGTAAACGTACCACCGCTTTTTTATCCACTCATCTGCTGATGGGTACTTGGGCTGTTTCCAGACCTTAGCTGTTGTAAATAGCGCTGCTATGAACATAGGGGTACATATATTCTTTCTGATTGGTGTTTCAGGCTTCTTAGGGTATATTCCAAGAAGTGGGATCACTGGGTCAAATGGCAGTTCCATTTTTAATTTTTTGAGGAAACACCATAATGTTTTCCATAGTGGCTGCACCAGTCTGCATTACCACCATGTGCTAAAGTACCCTTTTCTCCACATCCTTGCCAGCATTTGTTGTTTGAGGATTTATTGATGGCTGCCATTTTGGCACAGGTGAGAAGATATCTCATAGCCATTTTAATTTGCATCTCTCTGATGATTAGAGATGTTGAGGATTTTTTCATATGTCTCCTGGCCATTTGTATGCCACTACCTTTTAAAGATGAACTTTTAAAATTTTTTTAATTTATTGATTTTTTAAAGGACGGGAGAGAGAGAGAGAAGGAGGGAGGGAGGGAGGGAGGAAGGGGAGAGAGAGAGAAACATCAATTTGTTGTCTCATGTATTTATTTGGTTGATTCTTATATGTGCCCTGGCCAGGGATAAAACCTGCAACCTTGACATATGGGGACATAATGCTCTAACCAACTGAGCTATCCAGCCAGGGCCTAAAGATGAACTTTTTAATATATTCAGTGACCCAGCAATTACACCACCAGTCCTGTATTTTCAGGAACTCCTGCCCACATTCATCAGAAGGCATGTATAAAGACATTCCCAGCAGCACTGCTTCTAACCACAAAAATCTACAAACAGCTCAAATGACCATTGCCAGGAAAATGAATAAATTATTTGCTATATACAGAGTAAGACAAAAGTTGGTTTACAGTCCTGAGTACGTGAAACATTCTTGTATTATTATTTATTGATTATTGTATTTTCTATATGAACAATTATAAACCTACTTTTTCTCTACCTGGTATTTACACAATGAGTTATTATGCAGCAGTGAAAATGAATAACTCTAGCTGTACACATCATCATGGATGAATCTTACAAACAAAATAATAAATTAAAAAACAGCCCTGGCTGGTTTGTCTCAGTGGTTTAAGCATCGGCCCGAGAACTGAGGAGTTGTGGGTTCGATTTCTGGTCAAGGGCATGTACCTGGGTTGCATGTTTGATCCCGTGTGTAGGAGGTAATCAACTGATGTGTCTCTCTCACATCAATGTTTCTCTCTCTCTCTCTCTCTCTCTCTCTCTCTCTCTCTCCCCATCCCTTCCTTCTATTCTATCTAAACATCAATGAAAAAATATCCTCAGGAAAGGATTTTCTAAAAAAAACAACCCTGGCCAGTTTGGCTCAGCTGTGAGAGTGTTGGCCCATGGACCAAAGAGTTGTAGGTTTGATTTCCAGCCCTGGTCGGAGTCATGTGGGAGGCAACTGATCACTGTGTCTCTCTCACATCAATGTTTCTCTTTCTCTCTCTCTCTCCCTCCCTCCCTCCCACTCTATCTGAAAAAAATCAATGAAAAATATCCTTGGATGAGGGCAAAAAAAAAAAGTCACAGTATATCACTACAGTATATGATATCATTTTTATAAAACTCTTAGTTCTCTTCGAGGGTGAAAAAAAAAAGTCAAAGTAATTCCTAACAAAATTGCAATGCCTTTTGTTTCTCTAATCAGAATTATTGGAATTGATTGTGTGCAGAAAACATATTTAATATAACTTTAATTCTCTTGGTTGGTTAAGCAAATCGTTAGAGTGAGCCAATTAACGCACTGAAGGAAAAACTTTCTCAGTAACACTGGAAGTCTTTGGCACTGTCTAGAAATGGAAACCTTTGGTGACTCAAAAAGAATACTTTAAAGAGTTACCATTAAAACCATATATGGCCTTGGCCGGTGTGGTTCAGTGTTAGAGCATTGGCCCACACACAAAAGGGTTACAAGTTCAATTCCTGGTCAAGGACATGTATCTGGGTTGCAGGTTTGACCCTTGGCACTGGTCAAGACACGTGCGGGAAGTAACCAATTGATGTGTCTCTCTCACATCTATGTTTCTCTCTCTAAAAATTGAATGAAAAAAATATTCTCAGGTGATGATTAACAACAATAACAACAAAAACATAGACTACAACAGATATTTTTCCATTTATCTCCAGACAGAGTGGGAGGGAGAGAGAGAGAGAGAGAAACATCCGTGTGAGAGAGACACATCTATTGGCTCCTGCACGACCTCCACCAGGGCCAGGGATTGAACCTGCAACCAAGGTACGTGCCCTTGACCAGAATCAAACCCACGACTCTTTGGTCCATGGGCCAACACTTTACCACTGAGCCAAACAAGACAGGGCTTTTTCTAAAATTTTTTATCTTTATTAATTTTTAGAGAGAGAGGAAAGGAGGAGAGAGAAATATTGATGAGAGAGAACACTGGTTGGCTGCCTCCTGCATGCCCCCCACTGAGGATTTGGCCCACAACCTGGGTATGTGCCCTGAGCAGAAATCGAACTGACAACTTCTTGGTGCATGGTTGATGCTCAACCACTGAGCCACACCAGCTGGGCAGGTCTTTTTTTTCCTTAGTGAGTCTAGCCAGGGGTTTGTCAATTTTAATAATCTTTTTAAAGAATCAGCTCTTCCTTGTATTAACTTTTTGGATAGTCTTTTTGTTCTCTATTTCATTCAATTCTGCTCTAAGTTTTATTATTTCCTTTTTCTGCTTTTAGGTTGCTTTTGTTCTTCTTTTTCTAGTACTTTAAGATGTAATGTTAGATTGTTTACTAGGGATTTCTCGTATTTCTTGAGATAGGCCTGTAATGATATAAACTTCCCTCTTATTACTGCTTTTGCTGCATCCCAGAGTTTTGATATGTCGTATTGTCATTCTCATTTGTCTCTATATATCTTTTATTTTCTTTTGTTAATCCTCACATGAGGATACTTTTTCCATTGATTTTTAGAGAGTGGAAGAGAGGGAGGTGGGGAGAGAGAGAGAGAGAGGGCGAGACATCGATGTGAGAAAGACACATAGACTGGTTGCCTCCCGCATGTGCCCTGTCCGAGGCCAGGGATCAAACATGCAACCCAGGAGTGTGTCCTTGACAGGGAATTGAATCCATGATCCTTCAGTGTGTGGGCCAATGCTCTAACCATTGAGCCACATCAGCCAGGGCTCTGCATATCTTTTGATCTCACCTTTTATTTCTTCTTTGACCCAGTCATTTTTTGGTAGTATGTTGTTTAATCTACACATATTTGTGGGTTTCGCTACTTCCTTTTTGCAGTTGATTTCTCATTTCAAGGCACTGTGATCAGAGAATATGCTTGGTACAATTTCAGTCTTCTTGAATTTGTTCAGGCTAGTTTTGTGACCCAACATATGGTCTATCCTTGAGAATGTTCCATGTGCACTAGAGAATAAAGTATGTATAATCTGATGTGCTGGGTGAAAGCCTCTGTAAATGTCAATTATGTCCATTTGGTCAAATGTGTCATTTAAGGCTGATATTTCTTTATTGATTTTCTGTTCGGATGCTCTGTCTAGAGCTGTCAATGGAGTATTAAGGTCCCCAATTATGACTGTGTTTTGGTCTGTTTCTCCCTTAAGTTCTTTGAGTAGTTGCTTTATATATTTCCATGCTCCCTTATTGGATGCATATATATAAAGAAATACTGGGTGTCTAGGGGGGAAAAAGGAGAAACATCTGTTACAAAAATAAATTAATAAAAATTAAAAAAATTCAATTAAATGGATATTGTAAAATTTCCCTCAAAAATGATTGTAATAATTTATACCTCAAAGTGGTTTTGCTGCCCTGGCCGGTTTGGCTCAGCGGTTAGAGCATCGGCCTGCGGTCCAGAGAGACCCGGGTTCGGTTCCCGCTAAGGGCATGTACCTCGGTTGCGGTTTGTCCCCGGCCGTGGTTGGGTGATGTGGGTGGCAGCCACTCGATGTGTCCCTTTCATGTCGATGTTTCTCTCTCTCTCTCTTCCTCTCTCTCCCTCCCACTCTATCTGAACAAAAACTGAAAAAATGTCCTCGGGTGAGGATAAAAAATAATAATAATAAAAAAAAGTGGTTTTGCTTTATAGATGTCCACTTTTTAAAGTTTCTGCCAATATTTTTTGCAAATACTGCTTAATGTGTATTAATTTATCAGTGAGGTTGTGTCTTTTTTGTTGTTTATTAGCTATACAGTGTTGTGTGTTCTCCAAACTCTCGTTCCTATTTCTTTGACCATTTTTACATTGAGGCATTTCTCATTTATTTGTAGATTATTTTATACTAGAGTTAGATATTAATGTTGACCATTGTATGTTACAAATGTTTTTTTACGTGTCCTGTCATTTGTCTTTCAACTTTGATCACAGAATCCATTTTCCTAACAAAATTATTTTGTAAATGTTACCTCAAGAGAGAATATAATCTGTTCAGAATGTTGGTTTTATAATAACAGAAATAATAATTAAGTTTGATGAGTGAAATAAAAAGAATATTATGTCTTCTTAATGTAGTGTCCCCTTTATCATCATAAAATGTTCATCTTTGTCTCTTGTTACCTTTGTTATCTTGAAATCTATTTTGTCAGATATAAGTATGGGTATATCTGCTTTTCTGTGGATATTATTTGCTTGGAGAATCATTTTCCACCTTTTCACTTTGAATCTACCTTTATCTTTGCAGCTTAAATATGTCTCCTGAAGGCAGCATATGGTTGTGCTTTTGTGTGTGTGTGTGTGTGTGTGTGTGTGTGTGTGTGTGTTTTAATATACAATCTGCTACTCTGTGCCTCTTTATTGGTGAATTCAATCCATTTACATTTAGGGTAATTATTGATGGATGAGGATTTCCTATAGCCATTTTATCCATTATTTTCTGATAACTCTGTGCCTCCATTGGTGCTTTTCCTTTGTGTTTCTGTCTGTGGTTTCTGTTTGGTGGTATTCCATACTTCTTTCCTCTGTTTCCTCTTTTTTTAAGCTATGTGTCTCAGTTTAGGTTTTTTGTGTGTGGCTGCCATTAAGTTTATGTAAAACAAAGTTGCATATCTACAGTAGTTTTTTTCTATTGAGTGCATCTGATCTCCATCCTTCTTTGCCAATTCAGACCTTTACTCCCTCCCCTTTTATGTTTTTGTTGTCACAAATTATCCCTGTTTTTGATGTACGTTTTTTTGGTGATCTTTCTCATAGTGTTGTCACCTTTTGTTCTTTGTTTCAGGTAGAATAACGCTCTTGAGTATTTCCTAAAATGGAGGTTTTCTAGTGAAAAATTCCCTCAGCTTCTGTATGTCTGGAAAAGTCTTTATTTCTCCTTCATATTTAAAGGATAACTTTGCTGGATATATTATTCTTGGCTGGTAATTTCTCTCTTTCAGTCGTTTGAAAGAGACTCCCTTCTGGCTTGCAGAGTTTCTGCTGAGAAGTCCGATGATAATCTGATGAGCTTATTACCTTTGTAGTCACTTCCTTCTTTTCCCTGGCTGCTTTGAGAAATTTCTTTTTGTCATTAATTTTTGACAGTTTTAGTACAATGTGCCTTGGAGAGGTACTGTTTGGATTCAGTAAACTAGGTGTTCTGTTTGCTTCTTAGATTCAAGGATCTAGTTCTTCCAATAGGTTTGGGAAGTTCTCATCCACTATTGCTTTGAATAGACTCTCCATTCTTTTCTCCCTCTCGTCTTTTGGTATGCCTATTATTCTCACATTGCTTTTTCTGATGAAGTCAGATAATTCTCATAGAGCTCTTTCATTTTATTTTAAGCTCAGGTTTCTCTCTCTTCTTCCCTCTGAGTCATTTCTAGATTCCTATCTTTGATATCACTAATTTCTTTCCTCCATCTGGTCAGCTCTATATCCTATGTTCAGTAGCTCATTCCTGATCTCCTTAACTGAATGCTTTATCTCCAGGATTTCTGTTCGGTTCTTTTTTAAAGGTTCAATCCCTTTGATAAAGTATTCATTTTGTTCATTAATTTGTTTTCTGAGTGCATTAAGTTGTTTGTATTTTCTTGCATCTTGTTGAGTATTTTCAGAACTGTAATCTTGAATTCTCTGTCATTTATATCACATATTTCCATGTGTTCCAGTTTGCTTTCTGGAGATTTTTCATTTTCTTTCTGAACTGCCTCATTACCTTTGTTATTCATGGTATTTGATGGGCTCCTTCTCTGCCTAGGCATCTATGTATTGGCACTTCTCTAGCAGGTTTCTATGAAGCGATCTTTCTGCTATTTTCCAGTAAGTGATGCTGAAGGATAAAGTTTTTTAACTCTATGAAATCCTGCCACAGCCCTCAGTGTAGTCTTGATGCTGGGGGGTGGGGTTTCTTTTGCCCTCTCAGTATTGGTGATCTTGGACCTCTGTGGGATCCCCCCACCATGTCCGCCAACAGAGGATCAGTCACAGAAAGAAACAGCAATTCTGTGGTAATAGTTCTTGGGTTTGCAGATTATGTGCTCACAACCTGACACCAAGGGTGACAGGAAGCAAGTTTTGGGAGTCTAAGAGGGGCAGGGCTCTGTGGCTTCATTTCTTTGTTTGGAACATCATCACCCAATAATAGACAACCACGTCAGAACCCCTGTGCTGTGTCTTTGCCCAGGTGACTCAGCTGGCTCAGCCGCAGTTCTCACTGCTCACTCCTGAAGGAGTGCCCACCAAGACTCTGCACCTCGCTGCCAAAGGAAACGCCAGCTATAGCCAGCTTCCTTTCCTATCTGGGACAAGCCCGATGCATGCTGCAGGCTGCAGGGCTATGTCCCTGTCCATCTGGGTTCTCCTCCCTTTTCACCTCTCTTGTTTGTTCCTGGTTGCCCACTTTTAGATGTTGCAATGCACAGATCTCTCAGGTGTGCCTGTTTGTTGACTTATAGCTGATCAACCTGCTAAAATTTCTGAGGGAGAGACTAAAGGGATCTCTCACACCACCGTTCCGCTGACATCACTCCTGCACTTCCTTATATGTGCAAAACAAGCTCCCACCTCAGGGCTTTAGCATCTACTGCTAAATAGCTAACTAAATAAAAATGGGACCTCAGTGAACAAATGGTAAATATGTGCCATGATCCAATGTTTAGGATTTATCCCATCCCGTGTACCTGTGATACAATAACACCATCATTATCAGGCCTGATGTAAAGAAGATGGTATCTTCCTTTAAAGAATGACTGGGAACATGTGACTTGGAAGCCATTTACACATTGTATTTTAGAAAAATTGTCTCATTACCCAAAATATACTGTCTCTATAAGGCAATGAGGCATTCTGCAGAGGTTCTATATAGCATCCTCTCATGCTCCAGTCAGACTACCCATACTTCCTCCTCCCCCCATGAAGAAGCATGTTTTCTTTATTAAATACTCTTTCTCAGGAAATATGAAGGAGTCTAAGAAATGTAATCTTAATGAGATTTTGAATGATCACCTGAACTTGGAGGAATTACCCTTTTTATCACAGCTTGATCCTCCTGTTCTTTCAGGAAGAACTATCATCTCTGGCAATAAACTTAGCATTTTATGGGCAGAAAATAGAAATGGAAGACAGGAGAATCATAATTTAAGTCATGATCTGGCTTCTCAATTAAAGTGGTATTAAAAAGCAGTATAATCCTCCACCTCTGCCCACGTGTACCAGGGTTGCAGAATGATTGGAATCCCTCCCAGAAAGTACAATAAAGGATGCTTTAGCCTGGCACAACTTGTAGCACATCCAGAAAATCAGAGAAAATCAGAAAAGAAGCAGGTATAGGAGCGGAGCAAAAGGAAGGTAGCTTGAAAATTTCTTTAACTCTGCTGGCTGAAATTTATTCTTGGTCTCTGAGGAGTAAAAATCAGTGCTCTCAGACCTAATCTACCAGAACTGGGACGTCAGCCGGCCTTTGCTCCATGTGGCTGCTCATGAAGACAGTGGAGCTCGGGAACGGCTCCTAATACCCGCTCCCTTGACCCAGGAGCTCTGAGAGAACAGAGCCATGGCTGGGCCCCAGGAGTCCTTGAAACAAGTGACAAGAAGATAAACTTCTGTATGCAGGACCTTCTGAAAGGGGTGGATGAATGAAAAGAGATTCTATTCCCCAAAGAACCACTCTGAGCCCATGGGGAGAGGGCAGGTGGTGCACCAATGCCTGCCCGATTTAGAAAGTACACCTTGACTGCTAAGTCAAGGGACCACTGCTAATGTTTCAGGCCAACATACATGTAGTATATACCTAATAGTCCCAGCATTATCTCATTATTCACACGATCACTAGAATTCTAAAGTCCAATGAATTTTCAAAAAGAAAAAATACACAGAGAATGTGAACCCTTAGGGCTTACCCATGTCTGTCATCACATGTTTTGCCACTGATTAACCATGCAGTCTGGGCCAGATCACTTAACCTCTCTCTGACTCAATCTTCCTCAGATGAGAGAAACAGATAAATCACCAATTCTGCTTATCTCATAGGATCATGGGGAAACTGAAAGAAGTTATGGCATGTAAAGGAAGCTCCACACCTATGTGTAAGAGCACAACTATTCTTTTCCCATTCCACCCAGTCCCCACTACGGAACCTCTCTAGAAGATTCTTAGTCCAGATTCTCTTCCCACCACATCCTGAAGGCCCCCTGCTGGCTTTGGACTAGGATCACATGACAAAGTCTCTTCCAAGGAGTTAAAATGCCTAAAGACTTTAGGCCAGTGGTTCTCAACCTTCCTAATGCTGCGACCCTTTAATACAGTTCCTCATGTTGTGGTGACCCCCAATCATAAAATTATTTTCCTTGCTACTTCATAACTATAATTTTGCTACTGTTATGTTTTAGGTGACTCCTGTGAACGGGTTGTTCGACCCCCAAAGGTGTCGTGACCCACAGGTTGAGAACCGCTGCTTTAGGCACACCAGTTGGTAATTCACTGTCTCAAAACATCACTGTTATTAGTAGGTAACCCAAGAATCCATATGGCTGTGTGCCTGCCTTGCTCTCAGAAAGGAGTACCATATTTCTGGACCTACCATCTCTCCCTTTTATGAGCCATGTGACCTTGGATTAACCCTATAACTTACCTGCTCCTCAATTTCACATTTGCAATGTTGGAATAATAACACTCCTCTCCTTTATCCTATAGGCTTGCAGGGGGTAGATCAATAAGGCAATATATCAAGGAATCTCAAAAACACTAAAGACTAAAGTCTAAACCACAGCATATATTGTCTCCTCCTATTAAAATGTAGGCTTAATGAGGATAGGCGATTTTGGTTGTTTTATTCACTGTTGTATTTCTCAGCATCTTTCCAGAACAGTGCCTGGTAAATAATAGGCATTCAACAAGTATTTTTCAGTGAATGAATAACTAATAAATGCAAGCACTCCACATTATCACCAAAACTATTCTTCCAAATGCTCATGTAAAATTTAAGATCTAAAATTCAAAGCACCCTTTTTGTGTGCAGATTTATTTATGTGTAATTTAACCCTTTAATGTACACATTACAGAAGCAATTTCTTCTCTTAAATACACAAAAGAAACAGAACTTAGAAAACCATACCCCAGGCTCTACAGTGACCATGGCACCTGTAAACAGGGAGATCACTCTTTGAAAATTTGCTTCTGGATATTTTCAGAACTAATTAACTAGTGAACTATTTAAAAAACATCAAACCAATAATAAGGGAAATGCTAAGGTACAGGAAATCAGGAGCGAGGGACGACTATATATAAATAAAGAATCCTACTTCACGGAAATTCATTTATCGCAGTAGAGTCTGGAACTGATTAACTGCGATAAACAAGGGCCGACTGTAGCTTTAAAATTGTTCATGCCCTTTAACTTCATTAATTATAATAAGAGATCGCTTTGTAGGTCATGCCAGGTAGCCACAGGAAGAACACAAGAAGCAGCTGATCTTGGCCTGTACCTCTTGGGAGGCCCCAGAGCCAGTGGACAGCTTTAGACCATACCAAAGCACTACCACCCACTTCCACAAGCAACACACTCATGGGGTGAACTCAGCAGGCACCAGAGCCCTGTTAAAGTAAGTCCTGCTCTGGGGGTGGGCCCCTCACTGGTGGTCCTCCACAGTGGTCAGTGGTCACAGCCAGTCCTTGCAGCTGATCAGCCTGGGGGTAAATCCCTCTCATTGATATATCAACAGCAATCAAGGCTCAACTACAAGAGGAGGGTGTACACAGCCCACATGGGGGTTGCACCTGAGTGCCCAGCTTGGGTGCTTAAGGAGGCGATGCCACTGGACCCTACAGTGCACCTACTACATTAGGCCACTCTACCAAGCCTGGAAAACATAGCAGCTCTTCATAATACATAGAAATAAACACAGAGATGCTGCCAAAATGAGGAGACAAAGAAAAAGGTCCCAAATGAAAGAACAGAACAAAACTCCAGAAAGAGAACTAAACAAAATGGAGACAGGCAATCTACTAGATGCAGAGTTCAAAATACTGGTTATAAGAATGCTCAAGGAACTTAGTGAGAATTTCAACAGCATGAAAAAGGACCAGTCACTGCCCTGGCCAAGTGGCTCAGTTGGGTGAAGCATCATCCCGTACACCAAAAGGTTTGGGTTTGATGGGTTTGATTCCCACTCAGGGCACATAGCTAGGTTGTGGATTCGATCCTCAGTTGGGGTGCATACAGGAGGCAATCGATCAAAGTTTCTCCCACACGTTGTTTTTCTTTCTCTCTCTCTCCCTTCCTCTCTCTCTCTAAAAATAAGTATAAACATGAGGATTAAAAAAAAAAAAAAAAAGACTAGTTGGAAATGAAGGATACACTAACTGAAATGAAGAATAATTTATAGGGAATCAACAAGCAGAGTAGATGAAGCCAAGAATTAAATCAACAACTTGGAATATAAGGAAGCAAAACACACCCAATCAGAACAGCAAAAAGAAAAAAGAATCCAAAAAATGAGCAAAGTGTAAGGAGCCTCTGGGACAACTCAAGTGTATTAACATTTGCATCATGATGGTATCAGAGGGAGAAGAGAGAGAGCAAGAAATTGAAAACCTATTTGAAAAAATGACAGAAAACTTCCCTAACTTGGTGAAGGAAATAGATATAAAAGCCCAGGAAGCACAGAAAGTCCCAAACAAAATGAACCTAAAGAGGCCCACACCAAGACACATCATAATTAAAATGCAAAAGGTTAATGACAAAGAGATAATTTTAAAAGCAGCAAGAGAAAAGCAGTTAGTTAAGGGTCTTCTCTAAGAAGAAGAAGAAGAAGAAATAAAAAGATCTAAAATATGAACAATAAAATGGCAATAAATATATATCAACAACTGAATCTAAAAAACAAAATAAACAAACAAGCAGAAGAGAGACTCATAGATACAGAGAACATTCTGATGGTTGCCAGATGAGATGGGGGTTGGGGGATGAATGAAAAAGGTGAAAGGATTAAGACATATAAATTGATCGTTACAGAATAATCATGGGGATGCAAAGTACAGCATAGGGAATATAGTCAATAATATTCCAGTAACTAGGTATGGTGTCAGAGGGGTATGAGATTTATTGTGATGATCACTTAGTAAGTTATATAATTTCTCAAAATTTTTTTTATTTTTTTATACTCACCTGAGGACATTTTTGCATTTATCTTCAGATAGAGCAGGAGGGAGAGAGGGAGGAAGAGAAAGAAATACCGATGCGAGAGGGACACATCGAGTGGTCACCACCCACACGACCCCAACCAGGGCCGGGGACAAACTGCAACTGAGGTACACGCCCCTAGTGGGAACCGAACCCAAGACTCCCTGGTCCACGGGCCAACGCTCTAACCACTGAGCCAAACCGGCCAGGGCAAGTTATATAATTTCTAATCACTGGGGTGCACACCTAAAACTAATATAATAATGTATGTCAACTGTAATTGAACAATAAAAATAATGATTTAAAAAAAACAAAAAGCACACTGTCAGAAAACAATCAGACAAAGCCAAATTTAGAGATGTTCTACAAAACAACTGGCCTGGACCCTTCAAAAATGTCAACACTAAGATAAGGCTGGGGAACTATTCTAAAGTAAAGAGGACTAATGAGACATAACTAAATGCAACGGTTGACCCTGGCCTGGATGCTGGATCAGGAAAAATAATGCCATAAAAGATAATATTAATCAACTCACAAAATTATCATTCTTTTGTTTATTGATGTGTTACCTTTTCAGATTTTCTCCTCCCAGTAGAAAATCTCAATCATGTTTTTTGAATGGATAGATGAATGGATGGATGAATGAGTCGAATTAGCTCTGCTAATCCTATTATTTTCCATAAACTACAAATATTTTCCCAACTCTGTGCTAGATACTTTGGTTATCTTCAAATAAATAAATAAAGTGAAGTAGACACTATCAGGCCTGTTTTACAGATTAATAATCTAAGAATCTCACTAAGGTAACTAACTCCTTTGGAAATTAGGGGCAAAACCAAGATCTGAACCAAGTTCTGACTCCAAAGTCTTTTTTCTTTCTTTCTTTCTTTTTTAACTGACTTTAGAGATTGAAGAAGGGAGGGGAGAGACAGAGACATAGACAGAAACAGAGACAGAGACAGAGACATTGATGTGAGATAGAAACACCAATCAGCTGCCTCCCTCATAAGCTCAAAACCACAACCTAGGTATTGCCCCGACCGAGAATCAAACCCACAACATTTTGGTGTATGGGAAGATGCTCCAATCAACTAAGCCACACGGCCGGGGCAGTCTTTTTTCTTTCACTGTACGGTGCAGTCTCAGCAAAGCAGGCACGTTCAGTCTTCCCCTCTGATCACAGGCCTCTCATTAGCATCCTGAAATCATATTGCTAAGGACTTGACAAGGCTTCATTTTCTTCTGCTGCTTCTTTGACACAATGCCTTCAGCTGCTGTGGGTGATGGGAAGGCTTTTAACCCAGTGAATCAATAACAGATCCCAGTTTACCTCTCTCACTGAAGTGACATGTGGCAGCCTCAGAGACATCTCAGGTCTTTAGGGCATCTTGTTTATTGTCCTTCAGACCCACTTTTGCAAATTTTCACAACATTAGCTTGTCCTTTTGATAGGAGATGAAACCCTCAGTAATCATTTAGGGCATGCCTTGCATCAGCAGTAATGGTGGCTGGATTTTTGTCCTTGCTCCAAAAAAGTAAAAAGAAAGCACTGAAATTTTTGCGGAAGTTTCTGACAAATATTTATTAAGCCACCTATTGAGTTCCAGGTACTGCTTGCAAGGAGCTTTCAGTCCAGTAGGAGAAATAAATAAATTAATGCCATCAGAAAGAAAGTGCAGGAGACCATGGAAAAGGGGAGCAATCAATAAAGGCTTCCCAGTAGAAATGACATCAATGCTGACACCTGAAGGATAGATGAGTTATCCAGGTAAAAGGGTGGAAGGTATCAGTGCCCTTAGCAAAAGAAACTGTATATTCAGTAGCCTGAAGGTGACAGAGTATGGCACATGGAAGAACTTACGGAACCTCCAGGTGTCTAGAGCACAAGGTACAAGCCTGGGACAGCAAGACATGCAGCCATAAAATCAAACAGGGCCCAAGGGTTTAGACTTTATCCTAAGGGCAATGGGAAGCCAATATTAATTTTCCATCGGATGATCTTCTTCGGGCTTAGTTCGAACGATGGCGAGACAATGAAGGTAGACTGGGACTGGGACTGCTTCAGTCAGGGTCTCATCAGGAAATAGAAACTGCACCGATCATTTTAATGAAGATAATTTCATGTAAAGAATTATTAGCCAGTAGTCAATAATATTGTAATAATTATGTATGGTGCCACATGGGTACTAGAATTATCAGGGGTATCACTTTTGTAAATTATATAAATGTCCAACCACTATGCTATGTACCTGAAACTGATATAAAATAACACTGAATATCAACAGTAATTGAAAAATAGACCAAAAATGAGAAGTTCCCCCCGCCAAAAAAAGAATTATTAACCAGATGTTAGAAAACTGAAAGGACCAAAAGGAGACACTGAGGTATCATCAACGTAACTGCAGGAGGCAGCTATCACCTCCAGGGCTGGATAAGCAATGAGATAAGGTTGGTATCATTAACATTTGTAAGCTTACAGGAGGAGCACTGCAGAGCTCCAGCCCAAATCTCTGAGGACAGGATGTACCTGGCTGGTGCTGATTTCTCAGGTTAAAGAATGCAGCAGAACCGGGATCTAGACTTCCAGTTCATTTCCTAACACTCCCCAAACCTGCCTAAAGGAGAGCACCAGGAGGCAGGTTCTGAGAGTGGTAGATAAATAAACAGGTACCAAGTGCTGCTACTCACTAAAAGCAAGTGTCACAGGCAAGGTGAAGCAGCATTGCTGAGTTCCATAAACAGCTGGGTTCCTCCAGCTTCACAGCTTCTCAGCCCCCCTCCCCCACTGGCAGAGCCCACCAAGGAGCCAGGTGAGAAATGTGATTAGCAGAGTCCCAGCCCCAGTACCACAAAGCTGAGGAAGAAAGGTGGGCTTGCAGCTGAGAGACAACAGTTATACAACCACCACATCAAAGGTCTGCAGGCTGCTGTCTCCTTGCACACCTCCTCAACAGCTCTGGGGTGACGCCACACTGGGAAGCCATGGATTTAAGCTCCAGGGAGAGAGAAGCAAAAGGAGATGAAGTACATCCTGGCAGGCTAAAAAATGAGGAAGGAATCTGGCCATTGGGAGGATCACAGCAGCCCTGCTCTGCCCACTGCAAGGGCTCCATTGAATCAGGGCCAGCCACACGGCACAACAGGCAGTTTACCCACGGGCCCTTCCATCTCACTTGTGACCCCATTGTGGAGTCCCTCATGAAATTCCCCCCTTCCCAAACAGCTGCTCCGTGGTAAAGCTGGAATACTTTAACTTCCAGCCACCTTACTTCCAGTTTCCCTCTGGGGATCCTCCTCTTCTCCCACCTTAGTGCTTAGGGTGAAGTTCCAATTCTGCTTAGCAGTGGAGCACGTGACACAGGCCTGAGCCAATCAGAACACCACAATCCCCAGGGCACTGTGATTGACTTAAGATGTTCAGGTGACCCAATCAGACCCAATGAGACTGAGAAAGACACTCTGCTCGGCCACCAGAAACTTAGTCTGGAATTAAAGAGTGTGAGAACTGCTGGAGGTACATATCATCCACAGGTGGACAGCGTATTTCAATATGGGACTACAGACCGAAATGCAGAGCACAGAACCCAGAAATGGGTCCTGGGAACATCATTTGAGCCTTGAGCTATAACTGAAGCCAAATCCACTGTCAGGGCTTTACAGTTAAATTTAAATTACTAAATTTCCTTTTCCTATATAAGCCATTTGAAGAAAGGTTTTCTTTCACCTTCCACACAGACACACACACACAAAAGTTCCCATATGAAAAGATGCTGATGTGCATCTGTCTCCTGACTCTCCATCTGCAAAATAACCTTTCCCTGCCCCCCTTTCGGAGCACAGTACCAGCCCGAAAATGGCTTCGCACAATAGAAACCACCACTATTAAACAAAATGAAAATCGTTTGACTTCACTAGTAAACAACAACAAAAAAAAGCTAATTAAATGGTACAATGAAAATGATCTCATCTTGATTATTGCTCCCTTTAAAAAAAACTTTTAAATGACAATAACCAACTCAAACAAAGTTATGAGGAAACAACTACATTTATGTACTGTTCATAACTGTTTAAATTGGTATAGCTATTTTTTAAATTACTTCGCAATACATATTAATGGTCTGAAACTGTTCATAACCTTTGACCCAGTAATCATACTCATAAATTTATCCTAAGAAAATAATTGCATAGACCATTATCTTGCTTGACCCTCCTGGTCTGACTCCAGCTCATCAATATTCTATTTAAAGACTAATTACTAAAACTGTACACCATACTCTACATATAGTAGAATGCAGTGTTCCTACTTATTTTCAGGACCCTGAATAACATTTCTATGTATACTAATGAAGCTTGGGTTAACTTTTTATTTTAGACTTCATAATAGTCTTGTCAAATTTCTTTTGCAAGTAACTGGTACTTAAATCCTGTACTGTGTGTCCTTTTGAATGTTTATAACTCATCTCCCCAATAAAACTGGAAGCTCCTTAACATAAAGTACTAGCTCTCTCATCTTTATAACCATCCAACAACATTTCAGTCAGCAAACATGTAGCACATACCTACTGGGAAGTGGAAACTGTGTGCAGTAGATAGTGCAGGGCCATGCACACTTGGTGATGGATAAAGAGACTATGAGAACTGTCTTCCCGGGAATATTTGCACTTAGAAGAATAGGAAATAGAGCCAAGGCCAACTCCAAGTGAATCAACCCTAACAGTAGAATTCCAGGCAACTTCAGAAATTGTCTGACACCCCTAGGTGTTTCCCATTGTCTTAAAATCTTAACACAAAGATGGCCAATGGTTGCATGCATTCAACTGTCCCTTTCTGCAGCCCACGGATGATCAGAATAGGGGCTGTCTCTTTAGTACCTCAGGCTCCTCAGACTCCAGTAATTTTTGGTGACTAAAATTCCTTGAATACCATACACACTGTTTCAAAACTCTGTGCCCTTGAACATTTTCTTCTCTCTGTCTGGAATACCCTTCCCCACCTTGGCCACATGGTGAATGCCTCTATTAAGGCCTAACGCAAGCAAACCTTCCTCTGGGCTGCTTGCTCTAAACCCCTCCTTCCATGACCCATGCTAATGCTGTTCCCTGCATTTATCCTTCATGACAGCATCTCACGGTCTCAATTACTTATTTACCTGGCTAATGTTTCCACAATACCATGAGCTCCTTGAGGTTCTCATTTCTCTGTGTATTCCAGCACACCGAGCAGTGCAGATACACAGTATGCTCAATAAACGCTTAGTGAGTACACTGTAAACTGATTCCACCTGAATGTTTTTGACAGTCCAGGTGAAGGGGCAGAAAATGTTTACACAAATTTTTTTCCAGACAGTTCTGCAAGCTTGTATGTACACACACGTACAGACATACACACACATTCCCCTAGGCTTCAGGTGTATCCATGCTGTGTGCTTGAGAATATCAGCAAAGGCAATGCTTTACCAGCTAGAGACCTTCTCCCAGAATATCACCATCCATCAATCCCAAGAGTTTGGGCTGACACTTCAAGAGGTAAACATATTCAGTGTCTTCACCCAAAGGATGACATTTTGTCTAATGATGTTGATTTTACACCATAAACACTTTACATTACAAAAAGAAATCAAAATAAATGCCTGTCAGGTCGACAATTACAAATGGCAAAGGAGAGACAGATTAATTCCTGCAACAGTGAGTTTGAATTATCCAGAAGACAAATATTTAAAACCCAATTTGACAGAGATTAATTAGCTATGTCTTCAAAAAGCATGATCTTTTCTTTGGCTTGAAATACACTCCAATTTGCCTGCAATGTTAAGTATACAGATTTGGGTTACTTTCTTTGTTCCATCTTTACCTACATTTTCATTCTGAAGTTTCCATTATTTTTATTTACGGCCCTTCCCACAGTCATATCTCCATTTAGGAACACATTTTCACATGTACAGTTTGGGTTACCAAGTGGATTTTCAGCAAAAGCAACCATTTAATAAGAACAGGAAATACAGCTGGTCCTCACTTAAAGAAATTCAGGAAGCAGCTGCCTCCAGATGTATAAAATAAAAAAACTGCCCACTTTTCACATTCCTCCCTCATAAACTCCTTAAATTAGATGATTTTGTTGAACTTCACATGCCAGTTTGAGAAATTTAACCTAAGGAAGACACCATATAGCTATGCAAAGAGTTACTTTCACATTGCTTTATTGTAGAATTATTCATAATAGCAAAAAGTTAATGAGCATATAGTATGTGCCAGGTCCTGAGCTGGTGCTAAGAACGCAGTAGTGCCCTGGCCGGTTTGGCTCGGTGGTTAGAGCATTGGCCTGCGGTCCAGAGAGACCCGGGTTCGGTTCCCGCTAGGGGCATGTACTTCGGTTGCAGTTTGTCCCCGGCCCTGGTTGGTTGTGCGGGTGGCAGCCACTCGATGTGTCCCTTTCGCATTGATATTTCTCTCTCTCTCTCTTCCTCTCTCTCTCTCCTACTCTGTCTGAACAAAAAATGAAAAAGTGTCCTCGGGTGAGGATAAAAAAAAAAAAAAGAACGCAGTAGTGTCCAAGCAGTCAAGGTTCCTGCTGTACTTTACAAAGTATAATATCTGCCTTGGCCAGTTTTGCTCAGTGGTTAGACTGTCGGCCTGCAGACCAAAGGGTTGTGGGTTTGATTCCCGGTCAAGGGCACATACCTGGGTTGCAGGTTTAATCCCTGGCCCAGATCGGGGTTGTGCAGGAGGCAACCAATTGATGTGTCTCTCTCACATCAATGTCTCTCTCTCTCTTCCTCCCTCTCCCCCTTCCACTTGCTCTAAAATCAATGGAAAAATATCCTCAGGTGAGGATTAACAAACAAATAAATTTTTTTTTGAAGTATAAAATCTTAGGGTCACAATACTATCTGGCCCTTAACAGGAAAAGTTTCCTGACCCCTGCTCTTAACCATTATCATATTGGAAAAACTAATTTAAGAATTTGAGGGGAAATATAATTGCAGTCCATTAGATAAGAAAAGCCTCTTGGGTGTAGTTGTGCCTACTTAGTTTAAAGCTAACTGAGCTGGAAAAGCAGACTGTGCCTTTAAGGTTTAATGCAGTTAATGCTTGAGAAGAATTGCAAGAAGTCATTGCGTGACATTTAAACTCTTTTGATTTCAGCTGCCTGTTATCTGACAATCCAAAATAAAATCACTAAAAATCTGCAGCCTACTTACTTCGAAGTTCAAATATGAGACCTGTGATTTTCCTGATGCCCCTCAAAAACAAACAACAAAAAAACATTTTAGAGATGTGGTTTGTAAGGCAATAAAAAATAGAAATTCAAGACTGTGGTTATTATTAACTAAAAATAGCACCCATGCCTCTTTGCAAGCTCCATCATATAATATTTATATGCTTTTGCTCTTAAAATATTCTATATATATGCATATATATCTCTTAAAATATAATGGAGATTACAAGTCTACAGAAAATTTAGATTTCAATTCCAAGCCACAAATTCTCATGTAGTCTCTCATTCAACAAAATTTTATTGAGGACCTACTATATGCCAGCCATTGGTATTAATTACAGAAGTTATTTGTCAGGTGTCAGTAGCCTATCCAGTATTACATACCCCTCACCCATGATATTTTCACTTTTAAACAAGATGAAAAAACACCTATGTCCCTATTATCTTGGAGTATACAGTCTACTGGAGAAGAAAGAACCCAATAAACACAGTAACAAAAATTATATCATTACAACTGTGCAGAATGTGTGAAGAACAGGTTCTAGGAAAAAGAACAACAGGGCATCTCATTCCCACTGGAAGACTTGGAAAGCTCCTTGAAGGAAGTGGCATCTGAGATGGGACCCCGAGGAGGAACAGGGCGAAGCCAAGCAGATTTTGCAGGAAGAGTACCCTGGTCCCTTGCCACAACATTCACACCGAAATGTTACGGACTGGAACCAAGACATAACATGTAACATATGCAAGTTAGGTATGATTAATATTATTATCCTTCTAAACACGTATGTGCACACACACACACCCCAACTTACAAATGGGTCAACGGAGGCTAGTAGAACTGCTGATTCATCCATTTGCCAAGTAAGTCGGGCTGGCTCAGTGGCCAGAGCTTCTCCTGCCCCATCAGGGGCACCGCTTCCCTGCTGCTGACGCCAGTGAAACCCGGAAGCCACACGTCCTACCTCCCATTTCAGGTCATGTGACACTGGGCTATTCTCAGGAGACACTGATTTCAGAGCCATATGATTCTGCTTTAAAATTTCCAAATTTGGGGAGAAGAAATGTCCAAAGCCGTCATTTAAACTAAACTCAATTCCATACTCTCCAGCACTCTGGCAACACACTCACTCCACCCTCCATAATACAGCTGCTTCACAAATTTCTTTTCTGGAAAAATAACATCACCATCAATTCTTTAGACTTTTGGAGATTCCAGAAAGAGCCACCAATGTTTTGTGAAATGCAATCTCTACTTCACCGGGCCTCCTGGTCTGAGGGGGTTGCTCCCCTGCTGAGGATGCACAGGAAGCCGAGTGTACATTCTGCAAACTCCCAAGCAGAAAGCCACGTTCCTTTTAGAGCAAACAGAGATAGAGATAGACACAGCCACACATCTATTTGTGGACATTTAATTCCCATTTGACAGGTAATGAAAAATGATTGGAGTGCAATGATGGGACCCTCACAAGTCTAATAGCCATTTAGATGGCATTTCTAAAGAGTGATTGGAACCCAGGGGATTTTCTAATCATCAACAAGGCCCCCAACTTTCCCTTTCTTCTTGACATTAACCTGTAATGATTCTAGAACAAACAGACTTGGATTCAAATCTCAAATCCTCCACGCATTGTCTGTGTGAACTTGGGAACTTAACTGACCTATCTGAACCTTAGTTTACTAATACCATGTGCTCAAAAATTAATTTACTTTCCTATACCCCCTTTGATTGATATTCTGCTGGTTTTCACCAGTAGGACAGTATTGGAGTATAAAATATTAACTATATCTATAGTTTTAATAAATAGTCGCAGCCTTGAGCTCTCCAAGGAAACCCCCTCCCACTATCTTGAAATCTCTGCATAATTCAGCAACAAAACGTTTAATAATTGGCACATCTGGGACCTCTAGGACCCCACAGCTGGTATCTATTCTGATTGGCTGATTCCCAAGATAGTTAAAGTGCCCAACAGTGTCTTTATGCTTGCTCCCCACCATAGGTTCTCCCAGGGATCCCCAAGGGCTAGCCGTGCTTCCTCCACGCAGTCCTCCAGGTGCTGGGGATCCCTGGCTATCTGACAGCCAATCCACTATGCTCCCATACACCCATATTTGCTCCACCTGCCAGAGCGGGTCCTGATCCGGCAGAATTGGGGTGGGAATGCCTTCAGCAGACTATCACCCATATGAGCAAGCCCTCCGTGCCCATCTGGACCACAGAGCTGTGACTGCCCACCTCGGGCCAGCATTCCCTGGAATCATCTCTGTGAGGCCACTCCTGGACCCTGCAGCCACCATGAGCCAGGCTCTGAGGGAACCAGAGGAAGATGGGACAGCACGTGGTCAGGCCAGGAGACAGTAGGAGCCACTGCAGGCTCGGGCCAACGGCTGGAGATTCCAACTCTGTGGTTGGCACTCCCAAGAGAGGAAAATACTTTTTGGAGTCCTATATTACTATGACTTTTTTCCCATTTCACAGATTAAAAAAACAACAAACTGAGGAACAAGAGGCTATTTAAAATTAAGTGGCAGAGTCCAAATCTAAACCCAGACACCTCAGTGACAGAGGCTGTGCTTACCTTTCACCCTGCACCACCTCTCATCTGAGCTGAAGTGTACAGTGAACTTAATTAAAAATTACATTCTAGTAAATGATTTCCATGCTTAGTTGATTGGAGACAATTTGTCCATATAAAAATCACAGGCAACATTATAAAATCTAGAAAAAAAATTTAATGTAATTGCTTAGGTCAGCAGAAACTGAAAGAGATCTCAGGACCATAACTAATATTATTGATTTTAAAAGAAATTCTCTACTTTTTAAAACTGTGAGTCACTAATGACCCACTGAACAGAGAGGTGAACAGAACTGAATGTCATTCCCTGCATCACACCACACGGTGCCATTTAGCATGTGACAGCACACCATCAAAAGATCATACCAACAATGTCTAAAACTCAACAAAGGATATTTAAATCATCAACATTCTAATGAATTGTGTGCACTACAACTTCTATCACTTGGTAAGCAGTTTTATAAGTTTAGTTCAGAGAATAAAAAGAAATACATATTAATTCATGTATAGCTAGCTGGATCTGTACATTCACTTGTATTACTATAATTCTTCTGTATTTTTTTTAAATACCACCCCTGCATTCACTTACAAAAAGGATGTTTCACAAGTGTATATGAGAGTGTGCTAGCAAATTTATGGAAATCTGAGTATAGTATTCAAGTACCACTACCTTGCACCAAACGGCCCTCCTAATCGGGGAGTCACACAAACCATGCGTTGTCCATGGCTGGGGGTAGAACCACGCACAGAGAACGAGAACATCTAGATAAACATTAAGAAACTAGAGTAGAGTTTACTTTTTCTTTCTTTTTTTAATGGGGGAGAGGGTGCTCTCAGCATCCTTCCTTGGGGAAATCCACTCTCCCTTACTGTAGGTGGTCCAGGCAGGATGTATCAGGATGCTTTCTGTGGCATAAATTAAGAAAGAAAAAAAAACAAAAGACCTGACAACCATCCTCACATCATGAACCTAACAACCAGCCTCTCACATCGTAAGACAACACCAATAATTGTGAGACAACAATTTCACATAAGAAGCCAAAGAGAAGCAATTCAAAGACACTGGGTCCCCCGTTCTTCACAAAGCTAACGCAACCTTCCCTGGAAGCAATCCCACCCCCAGTATTCATTCATTTGTGTCGTATTAGCTAGAATTGAGCCACGTACACCCTTCTAAGCCAAGTATTCACACGAGGAAAGGAACTGTCTCCATGATGCACATACAGCCAAACAGTCCTTACATTCCAAAGCATCCCTAATAAAACTTCACCAGCCAAAAGTCAGAAGATACCAATTGGGCCTGAGTTCCACAGACACTAGAAAAATTCATAAAGACAGAACATATAAAGGAAAGAGTGTAATTAAACAGACTGATATATAATTATGTCCCTTTCTATCAAAAGATAGCAAGCAAATTCTGTTAAATAAAACAATCACTTATCTTTCAATCCTGACAAAAATGTACACTACCCATGCAAACAGGAAGCTGGATCCAGATTGGGAGCTAAATGTGCCATTCCCTTACTGGTCTGTGCAGCACCCATTGGCCACCAAGTCACAAGTGTGTTAAACCTTTAGAAGGAGCTGGTCAAATTGCCAAGCAAACACAATCTATTCAGAGCAGACAGTTAGCGATGAATGCTCGCATGGCTTAAGCAATCCATTCAGAGTTAGGGAAGGCTTTCAATGAAGCTTATTGACTCAGCAGCTCCAACATGTTCACCAAGGACCCTGGTGTCTCATCGTCTTTCTGCCTCTCCGCCCTGCCTCGCATGGGGCTGGCTTCACCATCAGACTTCTCGCGCTGGACATGCCCCACACACATGCAACAGCTCAAGCTTTACTCTCAGGACAAAATGGTGGCCTCAGTTTCAGGCCCAACATCCTTATCCTAAATAATCTATGCGTGGGGGAAAGGCAGTTCCAACAGCACATAACCAAGTCCTGGGATCTTTCATTGTCCCGAAAGAAGTCATTTGACTAAATCCAAATTAATAAGTGCAACCAGGGGAAAGAATGCACAGGTGGATATGGGTCAATATCACCTATCATTTGAACTGAGCGTGGGATCAGTCCCACCCCCAGACCACAAGGAAAGGGGTATGTTCAGGGTATAGTCAGAGGGAGAAGGGGAGAAAAAAAGCAATGGTTATTGGAGTGACAAACAACAAATTCCCACTGCACCTGTCCTGCACACCTGAGTTCCTCTCTACATACAGGAATGATTCCAGCAGGCCTCTAGTTTCCAAGGCTATCTCAGAGCTACATTTTACAAAACCACATGGCTCATTTTACTTATTCAACTTAAAAGAAAAAATCCATAAAATGATGGCACATTTTATTCAACAAGTGCCCCGGAATCATATTCACGGTACCTGTGGCATCCTCCTCGGTTGGCGCAGTTGCAAGTTTTGCAGCTACAGCTCTCACTGATAAGACATCATGTCAAAGCGGCCTCTGGATTCGTGCTTGCTGGTGTGTAACCACTGCTAATCGAGCTTGGAGATTAGTTGCTGGCAAAGATGTGAGACAAAAAGCTGGCTAAGCAATGAGATGCCAGCCCAGATTGGCAGGTGGATCATTTTCACCCAATTTCCCTCTGTCGATGGATCAAAGTAAAGTACTCTGAGCACAGCAGTCAACCAGGAAAAAATTCCAAAACTTGCATCTGTCCATCGGGCTCCCAGCTACAGCCTGGAGCAGAGTGAGAGAGAGAGACGAAATTCCCAGCTTTAAAGAGATATCAAACAAGATGAAAAATGAGCAAACTATGATCTATAGTCCAAATAGGATGTTACTGCTCTAACATCCCAAGTCCACAGCAGCAATGAGCAGCAGTTCAGTGTACTCAAAGCATGCCTGGGATTGGAGTCTGGAGATTTATATTTGACAAATTACTTTGCTACTTGGATAATTCACTTGGTGTCTCTAAGACTCAATTTCCTCCTCTGTAAAATGGGAGCAATATAATGAAGTATATAACTTTTGAAGTACCCGTATAATTCATAATTATCCCTCTTAACTGTCCCTCAATGTATAATCCATTCAGTAAATGATTCCTTAGAATCCATTTTCTACAATGGTTATAGGTGATCAGACCAGGAGTAAAATCTGGCCAGTTCTGGGCCAACCACATTTCTCTCCCCAATAATATTTAGAATCGGGTCTGAAAGTGAACAACTGGATCGTCAGGCTTCTTCAGAGTGGTGGGACCAGTAACAAGGAACCTCCTGCTGTTAGCAACCAAAACCCACCGCTTGTACTTACCAGCAGAGAAAGACAATCTATGCAAAAAGATGAAAGAGCCAACACACTCAGACACACAAATCCCATAATCTTAAATCAATCCTCCTCAATCCCCTTTTCTTGTTTAAGATACTTACGTTGGTTTGTTACTTACAAGCAAAGAATTTCCATGAACTCCTAGTGTCTAACTCATTAAGAGGCTATGAAAACTAAATGAGATAATAATGCTTTATAAATGAAAAGTACTATAAAAACTGATGATAATAAATTTTATGACTGACAAATATAATAGATCTAGACAAAAAATTGTACTGCTTTTTAATTAAAAACTAATATTAAATAAATAAATAATAAAATTATTCTGGAAAAAGTATTATCTTGACATGGAAAGATGTGTTTTTTTTTTGTTTTTTTTTTTGTTTTTTTTCCTCACCCGAGGACATTTTTTCATTTTTGTTCAGATAGAGTGGGAGGGAGAGAGAGGAAGAGAGAGAGAGAGAAACATCGACGTGAAAGGGACACATCGAGTGGCTGCCACCTGCACGACCAACCAGGGCCGGGGACAAACTACAACCGAAGTACATGCCCTTAGCGGGAACCAAACCCGGGTCTCTCTGGACCGCAGGCCGACGCTCTAACCGCTGAGCCAAACCGGCCAGGGCGACATGGAAAGATGTTTAGGATATATCATTAAGCCCGGCCGGTGTGGCTCAGTGGTTGAGCATCGACCCATGCATCAAGAGGTCTATGGCTCGATTCCTGGTCAGGGCACATGCCCAGGTTGTGGGCCCGATCCCCAGAGGGGGGCATGCAGGAGGCAGCCAATCGATGTTCTCGCTCATCGATGTTTCTCTCTCCCCTTCTTCCTTCCTCTCTCTCTAAAAATCAATAAAAAGAAAAAAAAATTTTTAAACAACATACCATTAAGCAGATGTTCAGGTTACCAAAGTAGAAATTGTTAATACCAGGGGTCAGCAAACCTTTTCTGTAAAGGGCCAAGTAGTAAACATTTTAGCTTTGGGGGCCATCCATCTCTGTGACCACTACTCCACTGTTGTATCAAGAAAGCTGCCACATATATAATGTGGAAACAAATGAGTGTGGTTGTGTTCCAATAAGACTTTACTTATGGACACCGAGATGCAAATTTCATATAAACTTTACATGTTACAAAATAATACTCTTCCTTTTTTAACCATTAAAAATATTAAGTGTGAAATACATTCTTTGCTAAGACTACACAGACACACAAAGCTTTGAAATTATTACTTCAAAATATCAATACAATTTATCTTAAGGTGATGGGTTTCAAGAAAACTTATTTTCTCCTTTTTGTTCACCCATATTTTCTATTTTTCCAGAGCAAGCATATATTACTTACAAAATTATTCCTCATTAATTTTTTTAAAAGTAAAGTGGAGTCATGAAATGTAGTTCAAAGATAAAGGAGGCAGGGAAATGGCAGAGTTGGGACATGCAGGCCCTCCTGAGGTCCCCTGGAGCATCAGTGTTCTTCCTGGGAGATGAGCTGGATGAGTCTCGCTGCGAACCGTAACTACACCACTAGGACAAAGCAGGGAATCCTGTCTGAAATGACCTTCCCAGATAGCAGAGCTGCCTTACCACGTACATGAGCCTCAGCTATCCCAGCCTCCAGTTCCCTATGTTACAACAAGACCTCCAAAGCATGAAATCATGGTGTTTTCCAGAAGAAAATAAAAATTGGTAAGTGTAACTTCTTCTTTTTGGGCCCAGATGATCAATGAGTAGTTGGTTTTCCTTTATACAAGGGAGCTCAAGAGACCATCCACCCAAACCCTCACCAAGGTCCAAATGCCTCCATGCAGCAACCCTTCCCAGTTCTCAGCCAGCCTCCGCCAATCTGAGCATCATGTGCAGTGCAAGTCAACATCTGTGGTTCACTTCCTATGTGCTAGGTGCTACTGAAAAGATGTGCTCCCTCCACCAATAGCTGCAGGGCATGTTCTCAATGTCGGTACTGTTAGAGTTCGGTTTAACATATGTAAAATAAAAACAGCAATAATAATAATGGTGCTATGCTCCTGGTACCCATTGTCTCATTTTAAGTCTTCACTTTACCTGTGATGCATAATAACCACAGTTAAGAAAATGAGGCTCAAGTCCGGTCGGTGTGGCCCAGTGGTTGAGCATCAACCCATGCACCAAGAGGTCACTGGTTTGATTCCCGGTCAGGACACATGCCCAGGTTGTGGTCCAATCCCTAGTGAGGGGCATGCAGGAAGCAGCCAATTGATGTTCTCTCTCATCGATGTCTCTCTCTCTCTCTCTCTCTCTCTCTCTCTCTCTCTCTCACTTCCTCTCTCTCTAAAATCAATAAAGGAAAAATATATATATTATTTTAAAGAAAGAAAGAAAATGAGGCTAAAAAAACCAAAGTGATTTGCCCAAGATCACTCAGCCAGCAACTAGCAAAGAGCCCTGGGAGTCAATCACAGGTCTGACTCCAAAGTGACTGAGCATCCATGCCCTAGGCCTAGGACCTTACCATGCAAGTGAACACTTGGGAGCCCATCAGAAATGCAGAGCTTCAGCCCTACTCCAAGACCTGCCAGTTCTGAATCTGCATTTTGACACAATCCCTAGGTGAGTCCTGTGCCCAGTAAAGTCACTGTCCTAAGAGACTAATTCTTCCAGTTCAAAGGAATGAGAGGAAGGAAATATGATGTATTAAGTGCCTGTGGGTCAGAAACTGTGCCCCTTTGATCATTCATTTTCTTTTAATCACACAATGACGCTGATTTCATACCCACTACGTTAATATACAGGTGAGGAATCTGAGGTTTGAGGAACTTAAATAACTTGTCCAAGATTGACAGCCAGTAAGAGGCAGGGCCAGGATTTGACCCCAATGACCCCTTCTTGCCTTTCCTGTCAGGGACTGAAGGGAGTTGGAGGACCACGAAGCCAACCTGGAAGAGGACTCAGTTAACTTTGGGATTTGAATTTACTAGTAATGTTGGAAAGAGAATAATTATGATAAGCCTTAACCTTATAATAAGCTACATTAGAGGACAGTAGGAATAAAATCCACCAGGAATGGGATTTTTCTTTTACCTCTGTTAAAGTGGAATGTGTAATTTTCTTACAAGTTTTATCCAAAAGGTGATGAAATGGCAGCCTTTGGGATTGACAAGTTTCTCATTTCTAATAAAAGTGGAAACAGAAATTAGTCTCAGGGCAGCTGTTTTTATTTTTTTTTATTTTATTAATTTACTTTTGTTACTGATGTTTCTCCTTTTTCCCCCACTGACACCCTCCTCCCCCTCCCTCCCCGCCCCGTCCCCAGTTTTGTTGTCCATGTCCATTGGTTATGAGTACATGCGTACAAGTTCTGTGGTTCATCGCTCCCCTCCCCCACTCAGGGCAGCTATTAAGCCCACTGTCACAGCTATAGAGAAGGTTCTGAATAACACTGAGAAATGTTGGATCTTCCCAGAACAAAGAAAGACCAAACAATTATTCAAATTAAGTCATTAAAAAAAAAAAAGACTTTGCAGGATGGTTTAGATCAAGTGCTGTCCCTGATTCTAATGAAAATTGCATGGGAGGAGCAGAAAAGGCCAGAGACAGAGCCCAAGAGAACGCTATACACCCACACCTCCTGCCTTTCCTTTGGCCTCAAAAGATATCTGGCCATAGTAAACACTGAATAAAGAGTTGGTGAGTAAATAAATGAATGAATGGTAGGTATCGGGCAAAGACTGTTAAATGTATCAAATGTTGCTCCAGAGCCCTGGCCGGTTTGGCTCAGCGGTTAGAGCATCACCCTGCAGACCAGAGAGTCCTGGGTTCAGTTCCCACTAAGGGCATGCACCTCCGTTGCAGTTTGTCCCCGGCCCTGGTTTGGGTCATGTGGGTGGCAACCACTCAATGTGTCTCTCTTATATCGATGTTTCTCTCTTTTCCTCCCTCTCTCCCTCCTGCTCTATTTGAAAGAAAAAAAGAAATGTTGCTCCAGAAAATCTGAGACATTCTACAGGGGGACATGGGAGGTGAGAAGAACAGACCTGCAGCTCTCTCTGCTAAGATGGACTTAAAAAAAAGTATCATCAGAAAGACAAACAATCCAATTAAAAATGGGCAAAGGACCTGAATAGACACTTCTCCAAAGAGGACATACACATGGCCAAGAGACACATGAAAATATGCACAACTTCACTAATCATCAGAGATGCAAATTAAAACAACAATGAGGTATCACTTCACACCTGTCAGAATGGCTGCCATCGACAAATCAACAAACAATGGTGCTGGTGAGGATGTGTGGAAAAGGGGAACCTCTAGCACTGTTGGTGGGAATGCAGACTGGTGCAGCTACTGTGGAAAACAGTATGGAATTTCCTCAAAAAATTAAAAAATGGAACTGCCTTTTGACCCAGCTATCCACTTCTGGGCATATATCCTAAGAATCTCAAAACACCAACCAGAAAGAATATATGCACCCCTATGTTCATAGCAGCACTATTAACAATAGCCAAGATCTGGAAACAGCCCAAGGGCCCATCAGCATATGAGTGGATAAAAAGGCTCTGGGACATTTCACAATGTAACACTACTTGGCTGTAAAAAAGAAGGGACTTTTACCCTTTACAACAGCATGGATGGACCTGGAGAGCATTATACTAAGTGAAATAAGCCACTCAGAAAAAGACAAGTACCATATGATCTCACTAATATGTAGAATCTAATGAACAAAATAATCTGACAAACAAAATGGAACCAGAAGCATGGATACATGGAACAGACTGGCTGGTGCATGAGGAGAGGGCGTGGGGTTACTGGATAAAGACGGTGAAGGGATTAGCTACAGAACATATATGCATACCCCATGGACACGGACAATAGTTTGGTGAAAGCCAAGAGAGAAGGAAGCGGGGGTGGGTGGAGGTGGGCAAAGGGTGGGGAAAAGGAGGACACCTGTAAGTATATCAAAATCAAAAATTTTTAATAAAAAGAAAATTATTACTACAAAAAAGGAAATAATAATTTTGAAAATCCTGGTACAATAAAGAGATAAATGAAGAAAGAAAAAGATTCTAAGTCTCCCTATTCTGAAATGTGTGAGTTTGAGCACGTTGCTTAACTTCTGAGCCCTAGTTTCAAAACTTTGTTGAGTTGGGTTTGATAATTTCCAAGGTCCTTTCCAACTCTAATGTGATTTTATTTCATCATTTTAATTACTGTCCAATTTTATTTTTTTCTTTCTTCTTTAGATTTTTAAATTTGTTCTAATATTTTACAATAAGCACGTATGTTTTGTAGGCAGAAGGTTTATTTTCAAAGACATGTAAATTAAGTTAAACTTAAAAATAAATCCCTCCCAAGTATTCCCTGCATTTGCATTGTTTTTAACAAAAGCTAGAAGAGATATTTTCCACGTTCTCGCCTGGGGAGAACAGAATTTAAAATCATGCTGTTGGGAGAGCTGGAGCCTTCAAAAGCAAGTAATGCTTAATCTGTTCTATTTCTGAGGCACAAAATAAAACCAAACAAAAAAGAAAAATAAGCTACCGCTTCACCAGTGCCAAGTTTCCTCCTGCATAAACAGAGATCTATCCAGAAAAACAGCCTTCTCAGTCGGGTGGGACAAATCCTTGTGCTTTTGTGGAAAATTCCCCCAGCAAATTGGCATCAAGGACACTGTCTACAGCTGCCTCCACGTATGGCCAGAAAACTACACAAAGGTGGTGAGATGCCATGAGCTCTGCAGGGCAAACGCCTGAATGAGAAAGCCGCTCTATCCCCATCCCACGGAGTGAACGTGGCGGACAGTTCCTGAGCTGACTGCAAGGCCATCCGGAGCTAAACTAGGGTAGGAGAGGTCTGATTTTAGACCTCCAGTCTCCTGTTCTTTAAGTCCTTTCCTGGTCCACAAATGCCCTCCTCCATTCCCCTCATCCTGCCCACTGTGAATCTTACTCGTGCTCAGTTCTGCTTCTTCATGGACCTATGGTTAATCCTCTCTCCTCCTCCTTCCTCGTTACTCTCTCACTCAGGAAGGGACCCTAAGCTACAATCATTCCAAAATATAAATAAAGATATGACTTCCTGTAATATCTCTCCCAATATACTTTAATGGAAACCAAGGAATAATTCCCTGCTTAAGGAATTTCTAACTTTGGTGAGATTGGTGGCAGGTATTAGGAGTAGGGTTGGCTTCTGTGTTCATCTGAAATCAGACATCAGAACTGCCACATTCTGCTATTACCAGATTGGGCCTCTTTCTCTTCTATATCTACACCCTCCCTCTAGGTAAACCCACCCAATCTCGTAGCTTTAAATGCCATATCTGTATTGAGGACTTCTGTAACTCTCCTGAAAATCCACACTCAGATAATCAAGTCGCTATTTGTCGTTTCTATTTGATATCTAATGGAAATCTTTACTTTAATATGATCAAAATGGGACTTTATTCCCCAGAAAGTCTTCAGTCGTTTTCAGAGATCCTCATTTGATTACTCATGACAAATCTAGGGAGTTTTCTTTGGCCCTTTTATTTCATTTATGCCCCACAATCAATTCAATGGCAGGTTCAGGTAACTTTATTTTTAAAAGGACCCCAACATCCATTTCTCTCCTTCTCCACTGCTCCGACCCTACCACAAGCCATTATCGTCTCATGCCTAGACCTTGCCATACCCCCACCTGATTTCCTTGATTCCAGTCTCCCTAAAATCCATTTCCCACAGAACAGCCAGTTGGATGTTTTTTGAAACACAGATCAAGCAAATCACTCTCCTATTTAAAGTAATTTAATGCTTCCCATCCCACTTAGGATAAAATCTAAATAAACTCCTTGCCCTAGCTTAGAAAGCCACACAATATCTGATGCCTGCTTTCTTCTCTGACCTCAGTTCACCCACAACTGTCCAGCCACACACTGGTCTTTTTCTACACTTCATACTCACCAAGCTGGTCTCTGCTTCAGAGCCTTCACGTGTGCTATTCACTCTCCTGCAATGCACCTCCCAGGATCTTCCCATGGATGGCTTCTTCTAGTCACTTAGGTCTCAACAGGTAAGCTGTTACCAGTACAGAGAAGTCATTCTTGACCACCAATAAAAAGTAGTTCAGGTCAGATATCATCATATCATTGTATTTTAATTATTTGCATAGCACTTATCATTGATATTTTCATTTGATTATTTATTGGTTTAAATCTAAGACTTGTGTTATCATGCAAAATCCAAAAGTTTCCCCATTGTTCACCATAGTTTACCACTGTCTATCCAGTGCCTAGAACAGTGCCTAGTACACAGTGGGCTCTCAATAAATATCTGTTGAGTGGCTGTATGGATGAATAACCAGGGAGATGAAACAAAGATGTTTACAATGACGTAAGAGAAAACCATGAGGAAGCCTTCATATTATGATGGGCTACCTTAGTCTTGACTCATCCTGGTCAGAGCAACACTGGATGAGGGACTCAGTCTGAGGGTCCTCAGGAACCTCTTTCTCATCTTCAAGGGCAAGATTTCTTCAAGTCTAGATTTCTTCTTCTCTCTCTACATTTCTTTTAATTTTATACTAATATAACATTGAAGGCATTTTGAAAACATGAGCGGCAACCCACAGTATCATCATCATAAGCAAAGCAATTCTTTCCACATATACATATTTCTTTTGAGTTTTTACTTAATAGGCAGATATACTTTTCACAAAATTGAAAACAAATACTATACACTATTTTAATGGGTTGCTTTTTGTACTTACTATTTTATCGTAAACATTTTCTATGCTACTGAAGATCTGAATATTTTAATAATACTAATGATAACTAGCACTTATTGAGAGTTTGCTATTTGCCAAGCATTGTTCAAAGCACTGGTGTTACCTTGCTTTATCTGCACAGTATCTTTTTAAGGTAGATACTATCATTATTTCCATTTTATAGATTCTCCTGTTAGACAAGGCACTTGCACGTGCACACTATGTGTATCAACAACAGGTGTCAGTATGAGGTTGTTGATAATATTAACTGGTTACCACTCATATGTCCATCACTAATTGAATGCTTCAATGAACTATGATGCATCTGGTCTGTGTATACTGTACTGCCATTAAAAATAATTACACAGAAATGTAAAAGTGATATGAAAGAAATATTAAGAGAACAAAGAATCAGAATGATGTGTTTATTATGATCCCATTAACACTCATTTTATTTTATTTTTTTATTTTGCACTTTTATTTTTTATTTTATTTATTTATTTTTGGTACAGATGTTTCTCCTTTCCCCCCCAACTGACACCTTCCTCCCCATTCCCCCCCAACCCATCCCCAACTTTGTTGTCAATGTCCATCGGTTATGCATACATGCATATAAGTTCTGCGGTTTATCCCTTCCTTCCCGCCCCCTTCTAAGGATTGTCAGCCTATATCCTACTTCTATGACTCTGGGTCTATTTTGTTCATCAGTTTATTTAGTTCATTATATTCCAGAAATAAGTGAGATCATGTGATACTTGTCTTTCTCTGCTTGGCTTGTTTCACTTAGGATAATACTTTCCAGGTCTCTCCATGTCGTCGCAAAGGATAAGAGATCTTTCTTTCTTATAGCTACATAGTACTCCATTGTGTATATGTACCACGGCTTTTTCATCTATTGATGGACACTTGGGCTATTTCCAGATCTTAACTATTATAAATAGTGCTGCTATGAACATGGGGGTACATATATTTTTTCTGATTGGTGTTTCAGGCTTCTTAGGGTATATTTCTAGAAATGGGATCACTGGGTCAAATGGCAATTCAATTTTTAATTTTTTGACGTAACACCATAGTGTTTTCCATAGTGGCTGCACCAGTCTGCATTCCCACCAGCAGTGTACTGGAGTCCCCTTTTCTCCACACCCTCGCCAACACTTGTTGTTTGATGATTTGTTGATGGCGGCTATTCTGACAGGTGTGAAGTAATACCTCATTGTTGTTTTAATTTGCATCTCTCTGACTATTAGTGACATTGAGTATTTTTTCATATATCTCTTGGCTATTTGTATGTCCTGTTTGGAGAGGTGTCTGTTTAGGTCCTCTGCCCATTTTTTTTTTTTTTATTAATTTATTTTTGTTACAGATGTTTCTCCTTTTTTCCCCATTGACACCCTCCCTCCCCATCCCCCCACCCCATCCCCAGCTTTGTTGTCCATGTCCATCAGTTATGCATACATGCGTATAAGTTCTGTGGTTTATCTCTTCCCTCCCCCCCCACCCCCTCTTCTGAGGGTTGTCAGTCTGTACCCTACTTTCACATCTCTGGGTCTACCCTGTTCCCCATACTGTTATGTTTATTATATTCCACAAATGAGTGAGATCATGTGATATTTTTCTTTCTCTGCTTGGTTTGTTTCGCTTAGGATAATACTATCGAGGTCCCTCCATGTCGTCTCAAAGGATAAGAGATCTTTCTTTCTTACAGCTGCATAGTACTCCATTAACACTCATTTTAAAAAGTCATGTGCAGTCCGGCCGGTGTGGCTCAGTGGTTGGGCGTCGACCCATGCACCAAGAGATTGCCGGTTCGATTCCTGGTCAGGGCACATGCCCAGGTTGGGGGCCCGATCCCCAGTGGGGGGCATGCAGGAGGCAGCCAATTGATGTTCTCTTTCACCAATATTTCTATCTCTCTCTTCCTCTCTCTTCCTCTCCCTTCCTCTCTCTCTAAAAAAAAAAAAAAAAAAAAAAAAAATCAATAAAAAAAAGTCATGTGCAGCCAAGTTTAGTAAAAGGCAAAAGATTTATTACGTTTTGAAGAAAAACCCTGAAAATGTGTGCAGCCAAGTTTAAAAAAAAGACTATATATTGTTTTATTTCATGTACATGGAATATACACAAATCCACAGTGACAGAAGTATATTAGTGATTGCCAGAAGCTGGAGAGAGGGAGAAATGGAGAGTGACTACGAACAGGTATGGAGTTTCTCTTGGGTGTAATAAAAATGTTCTGGAAATAGATGGTGTTGATGGTTGCATAACTGTGAATATAGTAAAACCCACTTAATTATACAGTTTAGAATGGTGAGTTGTACGGTATGTGAACTGTATTTCAATGAATAATACATTGCAAAAGTAACTGAAGAAAAAGTGTGTGTGTCCGTGTGTGTATACACATACATACAAAAGGATACCCAGAAAACTATTAATAGAGATAGAAGTAGAGATGGACATACAAAATAAGATAAAAGGGTTTTTTCTGTCTAATTCTACATCATTTGAATCATATGATTTGAATAATTTGCAATTACAAAGTTTTAATGTATTACTTCTTTAATTTAAAATAATAAACTGTGTAATAAAAATGATGACAACAAAATTATTAAATGTTAAATCAAGTTACATAAAAGAACATTTATGTTTGCCCTGGCCAGTTTGGCTCAGCAGTTAAGAGCGCCGCCCGCAGACCAGTAAGTCACGGGTTCGATTCCGGTCAAGGGCATGGACCTCAGGTGCCGTTCATCCCTGGCCCTGGTCGGGTTGTGCGGGAGGCAACCAGATGATGTGGCTCTATCACATCAATGTTTATCTCTGTCTCTCCCTCCCTCCCACTCTATCAGATGATAAATGGAAAAAAAACCAAGTGAGGAATAAAAAAAACAAAAATACATTTATGTTTGATTTTTTGTAGCTCACCAAGGTATTAGGATCAACAGATAATTGTCTGGCCAGTGTGGCTCAGTGGTTGAGGGTCAACTTATACACCAGGAAGTCACTGGTTCAATTCCTGGTCAGGGCACATGCCCAGGTTGTGGCCAGATTCCCAGTGGGAGGCATGCAGGAGGTGGCCAGTTGATGTTCTCTCTCATCGATGTTTCTGTCTCTCTCCCTCTCCCTTCTTCTCTGAAATCAATAAAGAAAACTTTTTTTTAAAAAAAGATCAACAGATAGTATACAAATGAAAATATTTCAGGGTAATGTGTCTCTTTCTTAGTTCATTTGGTCTTCAAAGACTGAATACTTTCTCCATGGATCCAGAAAGGGTTTTAACCTAATACTACATTAAATATATATTGCCAGCTACCAAATAATCACACAGTAAGGGTAAGTAAGCATAACTGTAGTTTATAGAAAGCAAAGAATAAATCTGACACTGCTGTATTTTCTTATTTTTATTTCACAAGAAAGTACAAAATAAAATTCTCAAAATGTAACAGTGAGAAAGTGGAGCCATTATTTATAGATTATATATGATCACCACTAAGAAAATCAATATAATCTAGAGACAAACTATCAGAAAAAGAGAGCTCAGCAGTGTTGCTGATATAGGACTGAACTACAGAAATCAATAGTATTCCTCAGCTTCAGCAATAACCAATTCGAAAATATAGTAAACAATAAGATACACAACAAAAATATAAAATATTTAGGAATCAAGCTAAGCAATAAAACGCAAGATCTCTCTAAAAAATGTTTTTAATCTAATAAAGGACATCAAAGATCATCAAAATAAGTAGAAATTAGAATAATTTTAATGTAAATTTTTCCATCACTAAACTATAAATTCCCAATTTCAACTTGAATAATCTTTGAAAAATTCATCATATTTACTCTAAACGCTACATGGAAGAACAAAGGTCGATGCATAGCTAAGTGGACTTTAAAACAGAAAACTAAAAAGCTGTCCATCAGATATTAAGACCACTATAAAACCATAATAATAAAAAAATAGTTCAATAGAATAGCACAAATCCCTTAGAAATAGAGTCATATGTACATATATGCTAATAAACAAGAAAAAAATTATTAGGAGAGAATATTAGGAAAAAACTTGACCGATACATGGAGGAAAATAAAACTAAACCCCTTTATAAACTACATAAAAAAGGAGCCCTGGCCCTGCCGGTGTGGCTCAGTGATTGAGCATGGACCCATGCACCAAGAGGTCGCCGGTTCGATTCCCAGTCAGGACACATGACCAGGTTGTAGGCTCGATCCCCAGGGGGGCGTGCAGGAGGCAGCCAATCATGTTCTCTCTCATCAATGTTTCTACCTCTTTCTCCTTCTCCCTTCCTCTCTCTCTAAAAAGAAATAAAGGAAAAATATTAAATTTAAAAAAAGGAGGCCTGGCTGGTGTGGCTCCGTTGGTTGGAGTGTTGTCATAAACCAGAGGTGCTGGGTTCGATTCCTCGTCAGGGCACATACCCAGGTTGCGGGCTCCTGCGGGAGGCAATCCATGGATGTTTTTCTCTCTCTCTCTCTCCCTCCCTCTCTCTGAGATCAACGTTTTAAAAAATATGTACAAAGGAAGACTCCATAGATTTAAGATATAAAGGCAAGAGAACTAGAAAATTAACTGAAGAAAATATCGTGCACTTCATTTTAAAAAACAAACTACTAAAAATATTTAAAAACAAAACACCTATATTCAAAGTAAATCATATGGTGGCGGGAGGTGTTTGAGTGGGTTACATGACACTTAAGGATTTCTGCTTCTGGGTGGGCTGAGGACAGTGGTGGTCCCTAAGTCAGAATCACTTGACAATTTCCCCAAACTGCACAGATGAACCAGAAGAACAAATGACACCAGGGCAAAGCCAGCCCTTGGGCCGAAGTACAAGGCAAAGGGCTGGGCCAAGGCCTTGGAGGGGAGAGACCAGGCCCACGGGGGGAGGGGCCGGCAGGGCCTGTGGGTGGGAAACTGGCCGCGTGCCCTGGAGGCCAGGAGCCCACGGACACGCTCCGCCGGCAGCAGGTTGAGGCAGCAAACAACTCACCGGAGCTGGTCTCGGCCGCCAGCCCAGCGGCTCTCCGCGTCCAGACCCCGGACTCGCCCGGCGCACGGGGAGGCCTCGCTGGGCAGCGGGCAGCGGGCTCCGCACCGGGCTCTCGGCTGCGCCGGGAAAATGGCCCCGGCCGTGGGCGCCGCGCGACGTGGACGGCGCAACGAACATGGGGGGGGGGGGGGCTCCGGGGCCGCGAGCCGTCCCCTGCGGGCCTCTCCGGGACCTCCACCACGCACGGGGAGTGGCCCAAGATGGAATTAAAATCACCTGGCAAAGAAGAAGTACATAGTAATTGGGGCAAAACGTAAGAACAGAAATGCTGCAGGGAAGAGCCCTAAAGCTGTGCAGGACCCAAAGCAGCATCTCAGAAAGGGACCACAGCCGAGGGAAGAAATACAGGTCAGAGTCTGGGGTGGTGAGGACAGAGGAGCAAGTGAAAGGAATGTGGTATCCTACAAGACAAACAAATGTTGAATTGGGGACCACATGGCACCTTTCCCACTGTGATAGATACAGACAGATGACGTAGATAGATATCCATCAAAGAAACTGCACTTTGCAGACAGAGGAGGAAAGTTTTGAATTAAATGCTTGAACTCTTCCCAAATTGTCAACTTGATTTACAAAATAAAGACTCCAAAACAGTCTATTTCTACACAAACTTGGAAAAATAAAACTGAAACGTAAATTTGAAACATTTAAACGGGTGAAAAATCTCCCACGTCACCCCCAAAACGACAACAAAGCAGAAGAAACTATAGCACAATACTCCAAACTAAGTACAGTATTCTCTCAAGCAAGCATATGGGAATATGAAAAACACCTTGAATCAGATGGTGAAAATCTAAGGAACAGAAATGGACATAAAACGGAAAGAACGTTAGCATCAATTTAAAGATATAGAAAGAAATGGAAGAAAAGTCATTTCAAAAATTAAAAATCAAATTATAAGTTGCCCTAGGAAGGTTATGTCTGAATGAACATTTAACAAAGTGAAATAAAGAAAAGTAGAAAAACAACCAAAATAATAAAAATAAGATTTAAAAGGGTCAAAAAAAAAAGTAGTTTAAATAGAAGATAAGCAAATGAGATCCAAGTATACATAATTGTACTTTCTAAATAAGAAAAAAAACAGCAA
Organism: Tadarida brasiliensis; assembly: GCA_030848825.1. NCBI lineage: Eukaryota > Metazoa > Chordata > Mammalia > Chiroptera > Molossidae > Tadarida > Tadarida brasiliensis. The sequence goes on from CM061259.1 coordinate 83,552,044, forward strand.
TGGACTAGAACTATTCCTTTAAAATACAATCCATTAAAAGGTTCAGGAAATCACAGAAAATCTAAACCCACAAACCAAATGGGCCCAGCAGGAAATTTTATCCAGAATGATCAACCCGTAGACATATCCTACTAAAACTATTAGATTTTAAAGGTAAAGAAATAAAAAAACCTCAGGTTTCCAGGCAGGCAAAAAGACTCAAGTTTTTTAAATAGCAAGAAAATTCAACTGCTATCAAGCATCCCAAGAGCAACATGCAAAACAAGATAAGAAGCAAGGTAGCATTTGCAAAAAACACATGAGGGAACAATGTGAACCAAGGATTTTATATCCAGCTAGGCTGTTCTTCAACAACAAGGCCATAAATAAATAAATAACTTAAAAAAAACCTTTACACACGCAAAAACTTGGAGAACACTGTATTCATGAGTCTGAAGAATTTGTTAAAGGATGAACTTCATCTAAGCAAGTTATGACTGAGGGAATTTAGGTAATTTAATACGTTTACTGTTAGAGTGAAGACTAAAACAAAAATGAAGTGTATGAGAATAATATAAAATGCCATATGTTCTGACAAAGTCAATATAATGGGAATAAAAAGTGGAAGAGAAGGGAGAGGGAATGTGAAAAAGAGAATAGATTTATTGATGTTACACAGAAGTAGTTATCAAATATTTTGGCCTTTGAAATCCTCTGCACTTCTAAAGATTCTCAAGAGCCTCAAAACATTTTGGTTTTTTGAGTTATATGTGTCAACATTTTCGATATTAGAAATTAAAACTGAAGACCAGAATAGAGAGCCCAGAAATAAAACCACACATTTATGGTCAATTAATATTTGACAAAGGAGGGAAGAACATACAATAAGGTAAAGACAGTATATTCAAAAAATGGTATTGGAAAACTTGAACAGATTTGTGCAAAAAATGAAACTAAACCACCTTCTTACACCATACACAAGAATAAAGTCCAAATGGATTAAAGACTTAAATGTAAGACTCAAAACCATAAAAATCCTGGAAGAAAACACAGACAGCAAAATCTTAGACATTTCTTATAGCATTGTTTTTCTGATATGTCACCTTGGCAAGGGAAACAAAAGAAAAAAAATTAACAAAATTAAACTAAAACGTTTTTGCACAGCAAAGAAAACCATCAACAAAATGAACATGCACCATGTTCATGGATTGGAAAAATTAACATCATTAAAATGTCCATACTACCCAAAGCAATCTATAGATTCAATGCACTCCCTGTTAATGTACCAACGGCAGCCCTGGATGGTTTGGCTCAGTGGTTAGCGTGTCGGCCCACGGACCAGAGAGAGCCGGGTTCGGTTCCCACTAAGGGCACGTACCTTGGTTGCAGTTTGTCCCCGGCCCTGGTTGGAGTCGTGTGGGTGACAACCAGTAGATGTGTGTCTCTCACATTGATGTTTCTCTCTCTCTCTTCCTCCCTTCCTCCCTCCCACTCTATCTGAAGATAAATGCAAAAAGTGTCCTCAGGTGAGGATAAAAAATAAATAAATAAATAAATAAATAAATAAATAAATAAATACATAAAGTACCAACGGCATATTTCACAGATCTAGAACAAATACACCAAAAGTTTATATGGAGCCCTGGCCGGTTTGGCTCAGCGGTTAGAGCATCGGCCTGCGGTCCAGAGAGACCCGGGTTCGGTTCCTGCTAAGGGCATGTAACTCGGTTGCAGTTTGTCCCCGGCCCCGGTTGGTCGAGCGGGTGGCAGCCACTCGATGTGTCCCTTTCACGTCGATCTTTCTCTCTCTCTCTCTTCCTCTCTCTCCCTCCCACTCTATCTGAACAAAAAATGAAAAAATGTCCTCGGGTGAGGATAAAAAAATAAACAATAAATAAATAAAGTTTATATGGAACCATAAAAGACCCTGAATAGCCACGGCAATCTTGAAAAAGAAGAACAAAGGCGGGAGGGATAACAATACCACATATCAAGTTATACTACAAAGCCATCATAATCAAAACAGCCTGGTACTGGCACAAGAAGAGGCATATAGATCGATGGAACAGAACAGAGAACCCAGATATTGACCCCAGACAGTATGCACAATTAATATTCAACAAAGGAGGCAAGAGCATACAATGGAGAAAAGACAGTCTCTTCAATAAATGGTGCTGGGATAATTGGACAGCTATATGTAAAAAAAGAAACTAGACCACCAACTTACACCATACACAAGAATAAACTCAGAATGGATAAAAGACTTAAATGTAACCCATGAAACCATAAAAATCCTAGAAGAAAATGAAGGCAAAAAAATCTCAGACATCATAAGTCATGAAATTTTCACTGATACAATGCCTAGGGCAAGAGAAACAAAGGAAAGCCTTAATAAATAGGACTACCTTAAACTAGAAAGCTTCTGCATGGCAAAAGAAACCAGCATCAAAATGAAAAGGGAACCCACTCTCTAGGAGAACATATTTGCCAATGATACATCGAATAAGGGGTTAATATCCAAAATATATAGAGTATTCATACAACTCAACAAAAGGAAGACAAACAGTCCAATTAAAAATGGGCAGAGGACCCAAACAGACACTTCTCCAAACAGGGCATACAAATGGCCAGGAGACATATGAAAAAATGCTCAACAACTCTAATCATCAATTAGAAAATCAAATTAAAATAACTATGAGGTATCACCTTGCACCTGCCAGAATGACGACCATCAACAAATCCTCAAACAAGGGCTGGCAAGGATGTGGAGAAAAGGGTACTCTAACACACTGCTGGTGGGAATGCAGACTGGTACAGCCACTATAGAAAATAATATGGTGTTTCCTCAAAAAATTAAAAATGGAAGTCATTGAACCCAGTGATCCCACTTCTAGGACATATTCTAAGAAGCCTGAAACACCAATCAGGAAGAATATATGTATCCCTATGTTCATAGCAATGCTATTTACAATAGCTAAGATCTGGAAACAGCCCAAGTGCCCATCAGCAGATGAGTGTATAAAAAAGTTGTGGTACATTTACACAACGGAATACTATGCAGCTGTACGAAAGAGAGATCTCTTATCCTTTGAGACGACATGGAGGGACCTGGAGAATATTATGCTAAGCGAAATAAGCCAGTCAGAGAAAGACAAGTACCCCATGATCTCACTTATTCGTGGAACATAATGAACAAAATAAGCTGTCGACCAAAAGAGATCCAGAATCATGGAAGTAGGGAACAGACTAACAAACCTCAGAGGGATGGGAATGGGAAGAAATAAACCAAGGAACGAATACGCATATATGCACAACCAACCAACACAGACATTAGGTTGGGGAAGGCAGGAGGGGAGTGGAAGTGGAAAGGAGGGGTCAATGGGGAAAAAGTGGGGACATCTTTAATGTTTTCAACAATAAAGTAAATAAACAAACACATAAATAAAAAGAAAACCATCAACAAAATGAAAAGACGACCCACTAAATGGGAGGACATAGTCGCCAATGATACATCTGCTAAGGGGTTAACATCCAAAATTTATAAAGAATGTATAAAACTCAACACCAAAAAACAAACAATCCAATTAAAAATAGGCAAAGGACTTGAACAGACACTTCTCCAAAGAGGACATACAGATGGCCAATAGACATATGAAAAGATGCTCAACATCACTAATCATCAGATAAATGCAAATTAAAACCACAATGAGTTATCACCTCACACCTGTCAGAATGTCTGTCGTCAATAAATCAACAAACAAGTGTTGGTGAGGATGTAGAGAAAAGGGAACCCTCCTGCACTACTAGTAGGAACGCAGATTGGTGCAGCCACTGTGGGAAGCAGTATGGAGTTATCTCAAAAAATTAAAATCAGAACTGCCTTATGATTTAGCGGTTCCACTTCTGGGAATATATCCGAAGAAATCTGAAACACTAATTCAAAAGAATATATGGTCCGACTGCTGTGGCTCAGTGGTTGAGCATTGACCCATGCACCAGGAGGTCGCCGGTTCGATTCCTGGGCAGGGCACATGCCCAGGTTGTGGGCCCGATTCCCAGTGGGGGGCATGCAGGAGTAGGCGAATCCATGTTCTCACTCATCGGGGTTTCAATCTCTCTCTCCCTCTTCCTTCCTCTCTCTCTAAAGTATCAATAAAGAAAAAAAAAATTTTTTTTTAAAGAAAAGAGACTTGACTTGGATGGTGAACACACAATACAATATACAGATGATGTATTACAGAATTGTTCACCTGGAACCAAATAATTTTATTAACCAAGGTCACCCCAGTAAATTCAATAAAAAATTAAATAAAAAATAATAAAAAAGAAATTAAAACTGAGATGTTATTTATCTACTTATGCAAAAATAACAATAATAAACCTATTATGTGGTGACATAAATAATATTTTTATAAAAAAATATTTTTCTAAAAAAATATAGTGAAAACAGCAGCATCATTTTACATTTTTGCAAATCCCTTTAAAGTTGGCTTCATAGATGACAGCTGGAAGATAGGTGTTTCACACATTTCATTAGACATCACAGTGATAACATCACCACATATCATGTAGCCTCTGAAAAAGTTTCATGTGCATTTATGAGAAAATGAAAGTAGAAAAGTAAAATAATGTCTTCGTATTTTTATGAAAATTGTTTTCACCTCACAGAGCCCCCTGAAAGGATTTCAGGGACCTCCAGGGGATGTCATTTTGAGAACATCTGTTGTACAGACAAAAGGGAGGAGTCAAAGGATACATTAGAAACTGACAAATCAGGTAAGAAAGGTTAACTAAGAAAACAGTGGAAAGGGGCATTTCAAAAAGTAAGTACAAAGGTTATCACTAAATACCTAATTCTAATACCAAAGGAATTTTTTAAATAAAAGAGCAAAGCAAACACATCATGTAAAGAAACAGAAAATACAGTAAAATCATAGATTAACTATAACTGAAACAAAATGACAGGGTAGAGACCAAACACAAAATGCATATTAATAAATGTGAATTGGCTTAACTCATCTTTTAAAATAAAAATATTTCCAAAATGGCTCACAAAGAAATATCAAATCGCTGATATATACCAGTCATACTAGAAATAAAGAGATTCGGAAGGCTAAGTGTATAAGATGGATACAGCTATAACAGTCAAATTAAATCAATAAGAAAGCAATCTTATCAAGGGTATACCCCACAAAGAAACACCCAGCCCAGGTTTCACAAGGAAATTTTTACCATACTGTCAATAACTAGATAGTTCCAATGTTACAAAAATGTATTCCAAATATAATATTGACACCCAAATAGGAGATAGTCCAAATTTCTTCAAAATAAAATTACAAACTAATAAAATTTATAAATATTAATGCAAAATATTAGGTATTTATTAGCAAACAATTCAACACCACCCTGTTAAAATAATACACAATAGCCAAGCAGGATTTGTTCCATGAATGCATGGTACAGTCAAAGTAGGAAATCTATTAGCATAAAATACCATAAATCTAAGAAGAAAAATCATGCTATTATCTTCATAAATGTTGCTATTATCTTCATAAATGTTATAAACTTCTTTTTATGAATTCAACACCCAATAAACACCCCCCACCCCGCACCCACCCACACACACACATCATGATTCTGAAGTCACAATCTTGGTATAAAAACACTCCAGATAAGGGCAAGACTTGTACATCCAAGATGGTCCCAATAATCCCCATCTCCACATATTCACTTCTTTGTATAAACCCCTCCTACGTTGAATGGGCCTGATCTGTATACCCAATTACACAAATTATTGAAATGATGTTGTGTGACATCCAATACTAAATAATAAAAAACAACTGTACTTTCTACCTTGTTCTCTTTCTTCAATCACTTGTTTATTGCAAGCCAGCTGCCATGTGTGAGGACACTCAAGCAGCTTATGGAGAGGACTTTGTGGTGAGAAGTTGTGGCCTCCTGCTAGCACCAATTCGCCAGCCATGTGACTGAGCCACCTTAGAAGAACCAATTAGTAAGCCTTGGATACCTGCAGCCCCCACCCCTTGACTACTCAGCTAAGCCACTCCTGAATTCTTGACCTACAGAAAATGTGTGAGATAATAAATATTTATTGGTTTAAGCCACTAAGTTTAGAGGTAATTTGTTATGCCGCAATAGCTAAGTAGCACAACCTGGAAGAAAAAACCTTAAAAGCAGTGCTGAAAGACACAAAATCAGATTTGAACAAATGCAGAGGTAGCCTTGTTCTCGGACAGGACAACTCAACATTATAAAAACATCACTTCTCCCTACACTTTGATTTAAAGGCCAATAGCAACAAAAATACCAATAAGTCTTTTTTAGGAAGCTAAATAAGTCGCAACAAAAGTTCATATGGAAAAATAAACATGCATGAATAGCTAGGAAAACACTGAAAAAACAAAGCCATGAAAAAATATCGATCAAATATTAAAACATTCTATAAAGCGTCCATAATTAGAACCACGTAGTGCTATCACATGAATAGGCAGGCAGACCGGTGCAAGGAAAGAACAGACTGCCCACATGGAGACCCAATACATATGGACATTTAATATATGATAAAGGTGGCTTTCAAATCATTAGGCAAAGATGAATTTTTAAAAAAAATGATACTGAAAAGATGAGATAGCCTTTTGGGAAAAGATGCAATGAAGTGCACTGCTCATATCACATGTAAAAAATGAACTCTAAATGCATCCAGGTATCTAAATATAAAAAATAAAACCAATCAAAAACTAGAAGAAAACATGGCTGACTTAATCTATAACCTGGATACAAAAAAAGTTTCTAAGACTTAAACGCCAGGTGAAAAAAAAGTAAAGACAATTTTACTATATAAAAATCAGTATTTTTTTTTTCATGGGAAAAAATGCCAGAAGCAAAGTCAAATGGCAAGCTGGGGAAAAATATTCGCAGAATATATCACAGATAAAAAGGCATTATCCTTAATATACTTTAAAAATTTTACACTAACGGGGGAACAAAAGAGACTAAAACCTCAATAGAACAATGAGTTAAAGACATAAGCAAACAATTCATTAAAAAGATATACAATGGTCGTTAGTCATATAAAACGATTTCAATTTTACTTGTAGTAAGAGAAAAGCAAATAAAATTACATTGAGATACCATTTTTCTTCTATCGGGCTGGCACAACAAAATGAGAAAGCAGACTGCTGTCTGCTGGCAAGACTGTGAGGTTCTCTCATGGCTGGTAAGAATGATATAATCCGCTGCAGAAGTGGGCAATCTCAAACAAAATTACGTATGAATCTCCTTTAAACTTAGTCATCCCTGTTCTAGGAATTTACCCTGAACATACACCTCTACCAATATGCAAAGTATTGGAAACAACCTAAATGTCTATACATAGTATATTGGTGGAATACATTATAATACATACACACAATGATTTATAATAAAGAAAAGACATCTCTATGAGCTAATAGGAACTGAGTTCATCATATATTGATTAAGTGACAAAAGCAAAGTACAGATATATTTATATTTCCATAGTTAAAACATGTCTACCTAAAAGCAGTTCATTACAAAGGAAAAAATGGTCATTGGCAGACTCACCTTAATTAAGTGACCAAAGTTATCGCCTTCAGAAATGGTGTCACTTGATACGTGCCTCCCGACTTGATGCCTTGAGAACATAATATCACCTTTGTAGCATTTCTGCAAAAAATTCATAACATGGGTTTTGTCCTCCGCCACCTAAAGCTGCTGGGACTCCGCCTAGCCGCAGGCTCCCAGCCTGGCGACCGCCCCCGGAGACCTTCAAGCAGCGCCGCACTTTCCAACAAGGAGTAGACGACGGCCCACTTACCCGAGAGCAGCATCCAACCAAAATCCCGGTGATAACAGAACGATACAAGGGTGAGAAGCAGCTTCCTGTCCTGGATAAAACCAAGTTTCTTGTACCTGATCATGTCAACTTAAGTGAACTCTTCAAGATCATTAGAAGGCGCTTACAGCTCAACTAATCAAGCCTCCCTCCTGTTAGTGAATGGGCACAGCGTGGTGTCCACGCCGATTTCGGAAGTGCATGAAGTGAGAAGGATGAAGACGGAGTCCTGTATATGGTACATGCCTCTCAGGAGACATTTGGAATGAAATTGTCAGTGTGAGACTAGAAAAATGCATCTGTTCTAGAATTTTTTAAACCCTTACCAATGAGGAAAAAAGGGGATGTTACCAACTGAGATTGATCAGTTCATCTAATCACAGGTCATTAAAAACAGTAGTCTTCCTGCCTAGGAGTTTTAGAAAGTTGTTTTTGTACTTTAAGCAGAAAAACTGAGCTCCAAGTGAGCACGTTCATCTTTGCAAAACTATATTATTTAACCTAGGCTATCTTGTTTTCAAATTTAGAAATTTAAAAATAAAATACTTTGCACTCTAAAAAAAAATTCATAACATGAAAAATCACACACACACACACACACACAAACACACACACTAGGGCCTATAATATAAAATGTTAGGGCATAAAAGATAAAGAATCCTGAAGGAAAGAAGGAAAGAAGGAAAGAAGGAAAGAAGGAAAGAAAGAAAGAAAGAAAGAAAGAAAGAAAGAAAGAAAGAAAGAAAGAAAGAAAGAAAGAAAGGAAATAAAAGATATGTGACAGGTCGAATCCTGGACTGGGGGTAGAAAATAGTTCTAAAGTTCAATATGAAGACAACTGGCAAAATTTGAACTTGGAGAGTGGATTAGAAATAATATCAAATCAATGTTAAGTTGCCTGATTCCATGCTTCTACTCAGGTTATTATAGCTTATTCCTGTTCTTAAAAAACACACACTGAAATAACCAGGAGTAAAGATATATACATTCTTTACTAGGAGTATAGAATAGGTCTCCAACTATTTGCAAATGGTTCTTAAAAACATATATTTAAAAATTCATATGTGTGTGTGTATATATATATGTATATATGGAGAAAAATGTTTTTAAAAAGTTGAGTCTCAGTAAATAATATATTGGAGATCTTATGTATCGCTTTTGTAACTTTTCTGCAAGTTTGAAGTTCAAAATAAATAGCTTTTTAAATGTGGATTTCTGTTTGACAAGCGTCAACATGAAGGAAGTTCATGGTGTTGAAAGCACAGGAGAAGTTACTTGAAAAGTCTAAAACTCACCAGGCCTTGACTGAATGTAAAAGGAAATCCTCCTGCAAAGCAACAAGAAAAAAACAGCAATCCCCATAGAAGAAGAAGGGGAAAAAAAGGCTACGAACAATTTACAGAGGAGAAAACCCAAAAAGCTATCAAACATATGTTTAAAATGCTCAGAATCATTGATAGCTTGAGAAATGCAAATATGAAAACCAATGAGATATTACTCAACCCTATTAATTCACAAATATAGAATTCTAAATAATTCTAATGACTGGTAAAAATTGTGAGGATGGCCCAGCCAGCATGGCTCAGTTGGTTGAGTGTCATCCCATGAACCGAAAGGTCACCGGTTATATTTCTGGTCAGGGCACATGCCCAGGTTGTGGGCTCGATCTCTAGCATGGGGTGTGCAGGAGGCAGCCAATCAATGTTTCTCTCTGATGTGAATGTTTCTCTCTCTCTCTCTCTCTCTCCTGCTCTCTCTCTCTCTCCTTCCCCTCCCCCTTTCTCTCTAAAACCAATGAAAACATATTTTTTAAAAAGATGGGGATGTAGGAACTCTCAGGCATTGCTAACAGATACATATAGAAATATAAATTGGTATAGCCATTCTGTATAACAATCTGGCACTACTTAATCAAATTAAAAGTATGCACTGTTAAAAACTTCACTGGACACTTATTAAAAGCTTTAACCATTGCAACAGGAAAGAGAGATCGAACTCAATTCTGCTGAAACAAAAGACAGGCGAATCTTAAATGCTAGGGTTAGCTAATTAGTGTGGAATTCCTCTGGAGGACATTGCGGGGAGGGGCTCTATGTAATTGGGCCATCTGTGTTTGCTAATTGTCATTTTTCCAAATTAGGCTCCTATCCTTCCACAGAGACTGGGAAAGAGGGTGCTATCTCCTTCCATGATTACATTTTGAAGGGATGACTTCCAGATCCCTGAGAAAGATTTCTGGGTTGTAGAATATTTACAGTACAACTGCAAGTTTTCTAAAGTAACTACCCTAAGAAGAAGGGAGATCAGCGACCTACAATCAGAAAGAAACCTGTCTGAAGTTTAGTCAAGTTGAGGAGAATGTTAAGGCAGTCTTGGTCAACAACCACCAGTAACTCACTCCTGAAGATCTATACATAGATGATAGATCAACAGACAGACAGGTGATAGATGATAAGATTGATAGATGATAGATAATAGATAATAGATAGATAGATAGATAGATAGATAGATAGATAGATAGATAGATAGATAGATATAGATAGAAAGATAGATAGATCATAGGTAGATAGATAGATGATAGATAGATAGATAGATAGATAGATAGATAGATAGATAGATGATAGATAGATAGATAGATAGATAGATAGATAGATAGATAGATAGATGATAGACAGATAAACAAGCAGATATGTACGAGTATGAGGACAGGATCTGGAGCACAGAGACTCACTAGCTGAATAATCTTAGGCATGATATTGAATCATTCTTAGCCTCACTTCTATTGAAATTAAGCTTTGAGAAATGTCAAATTTAGCAAAGAGAATGGTTTGTTTGTCTCCATTCAAGAATCTAAATACCTGAGCATATAATCAAGGCCATAAGGTTCTACCTTTTCCCTCTCAGCAGGGACCAGAATAGAGAATTCCATGTCCCTGATTCCAGGAAGAAACCAGAAGGTAAGAGCCTAACTTTGAAAAGTGACAGTTAGCAAACACAGATGGCTAAACCACATGGACCAAAAGCCCTTTGTCCATCACCTTCTATATTTTCTTAACTGCAGGCCTGTCTGGACATTCCATGCACAACCACTGGTTACAATAATGACTCTATGTTTAAACACAGCTTTAAATCAACAGGTTTCCAAATTACAAAGCGTTATATGTTAAGTGTGAGTGATTTTAATTATGACCTCAAGGATTATAGCGTGTCAGTGTAGAATTCCTCCAGAGGGCAACTGGGTAGGGGCATATTTGTAGTCCTTCAACTTGCTGGATCTAGAACTATGACGCCCATGTTCATGTCCTGAGCCTTTCTTCCATCTGCTCTAGCAGAAATTCTAACACAGTTCTGAAGAATGAGTTATTTCACACTACACAAAGGCATGCCAGTTAGAGAAAATGTTTCCAACTAGACAATCATTAGAGTTAGAGCTGGGAGAATTCCTATAGAACATTTAGGGAAACGTTGTCCAATAGAACTTTCTGGGTTGATTGATACATTCTCAACCCAGCTGTGTTATACAATAGCAGCCACTAGCTACATATGGCTATTGAGCACCTGAAATGTGGCTAATGTGACTGAGAAACCTAATTTTCAACTTTATATCATCTAAATTCAAGGTTGAATTTAAACAGTCACATAAGACTAGTAGCTAATGAATAAAGCAGACTAAGGAAAAACTTCTTGACCTGGGGACCCACCGATCTCCTAGTATCGGACATACCATGCAATATACAGATGATGTATTATAGAATTATACACTTGAAACTGATATATTATTAACCAATGTCACCCCAATAAATTTAATATTTTTTAAAAGAATAGCATTCAGAAAGTACATAAATTCACTTAGAATTGTGTGTGAAATATTGGATATGCAAAACAATACTATTTTTCTTCTAATACATACCTACCCAAGAATAAGTATTATAAATAAAGTATTATAAGTATTATACCTACCCTAAATAGATAAATTAGGGTAGGTATATATGGGGAGGGTGGTACAGGGGTGGGGATGAAAATGAGGATAAGAGGTGAAGGTCAAATTAAAAAAACTTTATAAAGTAAGATAAAAATAAGAGGATGGCTCTGCACAGTCTAAAAATGATAGCAAATCAAGAACTGAAATGTACAGTAACTCAACTCTTTATACCCAAGGTACAAAAGAGAGATAAATTGTTTGTATGGGTGTTTTTCAAGGTCAGACTTAACTTTCATCAAATTTTCAGAGGTCCAAGACTCCCACCAAAATGTCAAAAATCTATGAGCTCAGAACAGAAGGGATGAAAATGGAATGTTAGTTGGTTAAATATGTAATAGACAACCTTTTATCTGACACAATTGGGATTGGCAGTTGGCAGGTTAACCAAGAAAGTGAGAAATTTTATCTTTAACTGGGAAGACATTAAAAAGATAGTACTCTGACACTTAAAATATTTTACTTCAACTTATATATATAAAAATACATGTATTGGCCTTTGCCAGGCTTCTGGTGTGGAGCCAAGGACTTTTCTTTGTGAATGTGTTTATTAACTAGATTTCTGCATCATATTTCTTCCACAAATCAATACCATAATGCATTTTCTGATCTCCAGTGTGTTTCTCTAAATGGAGCCAGAACACAGAAACACTTCTGAAGCAATCTGAGTGGAGGATCCTTACCAACTTTCACAGTTTTCCCAAAATTTTACAGATGTCTCACCTACATCTAATTCAAAAGCAGTACTTTTTCCTTTTAAATTAATGAGTCTTTCCAAAGAAATTAGGTTGCATAAAAACTACCCCCCACCTCTTCTCTCAAATGTCAACAGTTGTAGTAGGCAGAGTAATGGTCTCCCAAAGATGCTCTAATTCTCAAAACCTGAATATTTCCTTTACATGGCAAAAGGGACTCTGCAGAAGTGATTAAATAAGGATCTTGAGATGGGGAGATTATGCTGGATGATCTGGTGGGCCCAATGTCATCACAAGGGACCTTGTGAAAGAGAGGGGCAGAGAGTCAAAGAGTCATTTCAAAATACAATGCTGGTGCCCTGGCCAGTTTGTCTCAGTGGTTATTAAGAGTGTCAGCCTGTGGACCAAAGAGTTGCGGGCTCGATTCTTGTCAAGGACATGTGTTGGGAGCGGTGTCACTGGAACAGCGACCACTACGGTTTGACATAGTCCCAGGTGAGCTCCACAGTTTGACATAGTCCCTGGAGATACGAAGACCTCCGTGGTTTGACATAGTCCCTGGGGAAGTGAATTCACTGCGTGGCAGGAATCACGAAGAACATTGACTGAAGATATCAAGTGATGGGAAAATAAAAATGCAGGATGGCAACTGAAGGAGACTAATCTTTGCTTTCTCTATCTGTTAGCTGTCTGTTAGGAATCATTATAGAAGTAACATGTAGATGATTAATGATGTAGATGTTAGAAAAGACTGAAGGAAGAATAAACAAGAAAGTAATAAAGATTTAGGATAGAAATGTGGAAGCTTGGAAGGATCTTTGGAGGAAAGGTCAGGAGTCTAAGAGGATGTCTGGGTGAAGGATAAAAATAGTTGGTAATTAACATGTAATATACTTAAGAGTTGGGTAAACAACCAAAGGAATGTCTGTACTTATTTGCCTAAAAGGTTTAGGGGAAACAATGTAACCTGCAGATATATATAAATAAAAGCTCTTCTGCTTAAACTAGTATTAAGCAGAAGAAGAAAAAAGATCAAGCACCTTCTGTCTCACACGTCTCTCTCTCTCTCCCAGACTCTGTCCACACCTTTGGGAACTCCTGGACCTGCCAAGGCTGGACCCCGGCAGACATGGATCTCGGCAGACATGTACCTCGGTTGTGGTTTGGTCCCTGGCCCTGGTCGGGGTCATTGGGGAGGCAACCAATCGATGTGTCTCTTTCACATCAATGTTTCTCTCTTTCTCTCACCCTTCCTCCCTCCCTATCTATAGATAGAGGAACAATATCCTCGAGTGAGGATTTAAAAAAAAGAAGATACAATGCTGGTGACTCTGAAAATGGAGAAAGAAGCCAGCCACAAGTCAAGGAATGCAGGTGGCTTCTAGAAGCTGGAAAAGGCAAAGGAGCAGATTCTCCCTTAGAGCCTTTGGAAGAAGTAGCAGCCCTCCAGGCCCCTTGATGTTAGTCCAGTGAAACCTACTGAAGACTGACCTCCAGTAAGATGATAAATTTGTATTGTTTTAAGCCACTAGGTCCGCTAAGTCAACAACAGGAAACTAATACACCTGTTTGCATACGAGTTAAATAAATAATTATCTTTCCCCGTTGCTAGTGGGAGTGGAGTCCTTACAACATCTCAAGAAAAAGAATTTTCTGAGACTCACAAGGGAGAACGATCCATTTGATATGAAATACCTAGGCTCTTAAGGTCCCTTCCAAACCTGTTGCTATATTTCCCAGATGCTTACCTAAAACCTCATCTTACAGAGAAAAAACTACAATTAGACTAAGCAAGTCTAGCTCTGTCACCACAGTAGTCAAGATCATAGCAAGAAATAGAATAATCACCCAGCCGGTGTGGCTCAGTGGTTGAGCATCGACCCATGCACCAACAGGTCGCTGGTTCGATTCCTGGTTAGGGCACATGCCCAGGTTGTGGGCCCAATCCCCAATGCGGGGCATGCAGGAGGCGGCCAATCGATGTTCTCTCTCATCGATGTTTCTCTCTCGCTATCTCTCCCTTTCTCTCTCTCTAAAATCAATACAGAAAAAAAAAATTAAAAACAAATAAAATAACCAAACAGGGTCATTTGAAAGGAACCGAATAAAGGACTTTTCACAAGATGCACTTTGACACACACTCAGAAACACATCAAATAGTCAAAATGGAGTTTACTCCACCTCAGAGAAAGGGTAAATGAGATCGCATGACAATGACATGCTGTGGTGTACATAATAGTTTGTGATCAGGAAATATAAGCCAAGGGATATCTAGGTGGATTTACGTGACATGGCATTACTATCAAATTTCATTTGATGTTTGATAAATACGTGGCCACACAATGATTCCAGTGTGGCCACTTACTAGCCGTGTGCTCTTGGACAAGTCTTCTACCCACTGTGAGCCTTTGACTCCTTATCTGTAGTCATCCCTTGTCATCTTCACAGGGTTGCTTCAGGGATTAGATGAAATCATGAATACAGAAGTGCTTAGTAAATAAGCTAAAACATCCTCGACAGATACGAGAACAGTTACATGTGAAACAGGTGACGTGGACGAGCAGCATGAGCAACCACGTCATGAGACAAAAACATTCTTATCTTCCTCGGCGCTGCCTACGGAGTTGGCAGCAACTTTCTACTCGGCGCCATGGCTGCCCTCAGACCCCTCACGAAACCCAAGACTGTCAAAAAGAGGACCAAGAAGTTCATTCGGCACCAGTCAGACCGATATGTCAAAATTAAGCGGAACTGGCGGAAACCTAGAGGTATTGACAATAGGGTGCGCAGAAGATTCAAGGGCCAGATCTTGATGCCCAACATTGGTTATGGGCACAACAAGAAAACAAAACACATGCTGCCCTGTTGATTTCGTGTCTGGTCCACAACGTGAAGGAGCTTGAAGAGCTGCTGATGTGCGACAAATCTTACTGTGCGGAGATTGCTCACAACGTCTCCTCAAAGAACCGCAAAGCCAGTGCAGAAAGAGCAGCCCAGCTGGCCGTCACAGTCACCATCCCAATGCCAGCCTGCGCAGCGGAGAAAATGAACAGACAGATTGTGTGCGCACTGTATTTGTGTTAATAAAACCATAAAATTCTGCCAAAAATAAAAACCACCAAAAACCATTCTTACGGGGCTCCCTTTGAAGTAAGTGAAATCTTAGCTCATTAGAAAAATGCTGGCTTTTGTTGAAAACTTTGCTGATGTTATAGGCGTATCGTCCGGGATCCCTCATCTTTGTCTGTGACATCTGGGAAATACATATCCAATATCATTTTAAAATAAAACAAGATCATAAATTAAAGTTCAGGCAGGTTCCTTTGCAATTACACCCTAACACTGCAACTGGTTCTTGGTGAAATGGTTTCATTAAATCCAACGATTCAGTTCCCTCTTGCAATGCACAGTATTTAACCGTTACTACATAGTGAGGTCACACATTTCTTATAAAAAATAAAATGCCCAAAATCACAAGCACTTTGGCCTTTTTAAAAAAAAAAAATAACAAAGGTTTACTCAGGTTCTTCAAAGTATAAATAATATAGTGACCAGTGGGCTGTCCAGACCATTTTTTTTTTTAATCCTCTCCCAAGGACATTTTTGCATTTATCTTCAGATAGGGCAGGAAGGAGAGAGGGAGGAAGAGAGAGAGAAACATCAATGTGAGAGAGACACATCAAGTGGTACGTGTCCTCAGTGGGAATCGAACCTGGGACTCTCTGGTCCACCGGCCAACGCTCTAACCATAAGCCAAACAGGCCAGGGCCCCAGACCTGTTTTTTGAGAAAAGCATGCTTGTTTGAATGTATGGACTGGGGAGGCAGATTAGATGCTAAGTGAGTTGTGGAAAGGATTGTCTTCATTTTACCTCTCTCACATTCCTGAGCAAAATATTTGATAGCCCTACAGCTATTAAAGAAATTACATGTGTAATTAAAAATCTCCCCCAAGCCCTGACCGGTTTGGCTCAGTGGTTGGAGCGTTGACCTGAGGACCAAAGAGTTGCAGGTTCGACTCTGGTCAAGAGCATGTGCCTCAGTTGTGGCACATGAGATGGGGAGATGGGGAGTTCAGTTCCTGGTCCTGTTCGGGGTCGTGCTGGGGGCAGCCAATCAATGTGTCTCTCTCACATCGATGTTTCTCTCTCTCTCTTCCTCCCTCGCTCCCTCCCACTCCATCTGAAGATAAATGCAAAAATGTCCTTGGGTGAGGAGTAAAAAAAAGACTGACTTCTATGGAGGGAAAGCCCCCCTGAGAATGACACCAGCACCCAGGGCAGAGAGCAAAGCCAAGAGGTCAGGAGAGGTGATTTCTGCTGAGGTCACAGAGCACCCAGGCAATCAGCTGCGTGAGGATGGAGACTCTGCCTGCCTCACCCACCAGGCCGGGTGCTGGCCTTTCCCCTGCAGAACCACATCTGTTACTGTTGGAGTTCCCATCATCAAGTCCAAACACTGCACACTACACGCTTCTCAAACTCCAGGATGCACAGCCCCAATTCTGTGTAGTAGAGGATGAAAACCAGAGTAGCCAACACATCTTTCTGGAGCATCAAGTTTATTACAGAATTATGAGAGAACCAAATACTTTAAGGAGAACCCCCCACAAACATGGGAACAAAGGACAGCTGGGGAGGGAGAAGGGCCCTAGAAAAACAGTCCAGTGTCTGAAGTTTCATTCGCGGTGGGACGAGGGGTGGACGCACAGTGAAGGCAGCCTCTCCTCTTGACCTCCAGGGACTCCAGGCCATCCTCCAAGCACAGCAGGTATTTTGAAGATGCTTCTGAAGGTCACAGAGATGCGGGATGCCCTCCTGATGTGCACCCCGTGCAGAGAACGCCTCGGCAGTCTGCACACCCCATCATCCACTGCACCAAGTCCTCTCACCTTGCACAGCGTGTATTTCTGGAACCTCTCTCACCCACAGCTGTTTGTGTCCAGCATCTGCTTCATCGCCTCCACCACGTGGCCGGCCTCCTGGGAGCTCAGTACCTTCAGGTTCAATATTCTGGGGGTGCTGCTTGATCTTCACAGAATCTTTGTGGTCCTGCCATGGCCAACCACACTTTTTTTTTTAAATCCTCACCCGAGGATACTTTTTGCATTTATCTTCAGATAGAGCAGGAGGGAGAGGGAGGAAGGGAGAGAGAGAAACATCGATGTGAGAGAGACACATCGACTGGTCGCCACCCACATGACCCCAACCAGGGCGGGGACAAACTGCAACCTAGGTATGTGCCCTTAGTGGGAACCAAACCCAGGTCTCTCTGGTCCAAGGGCCGACGCTCTAACTGCTGAGCCAAACGGGCCAGGGCCATCCACGCTTTTTAAAATTTGTATCAGCGCCTGGCTGGTGTGGCTCAGTGATTGAGCATCAATCCCATACACCAAGAGGTCGCTGGTTTGATTCCTGGTCAAGGCACATTCCCAGGTTGTGGGCCAGATCCCCAGTGGGGGGCATGCAGGAAGCAGGCAATCGATGTTCTCTCTCATCAATGTTTCTATCTCTCTCTTCCTCTCCTTTCCTCTCTCTCTAAATCACTAAAAAGGGAAAAAAAAAAGTCTAGCTAGTGTGGCTTAGTGGTTGAACGTCAACCCATACACCTGGAGGTTGGAGGTTCGATTGCCCAGGTTGTGGGCCTCATCCCTAGTGGGGGGCATGCAAAAGGCGCCCAATCGATGTTCTCTCCTCTCTCCCTCTCACTTCCTCTCTAAAATAAATTAAAAAATAAATAAAAATTTGTAAATAAATAAATAAAAATTATATCAGTTTCACTCTTGACCTTTTGAACCACCGTTTGTGACTAGACGACACACAGCACATAAGTCCTAAAAAAAACCCTAAAGGCTCTCCTAGCCTTACTCTGTTGGCCCTGGATGTGGCCAGGTAAAGAGGCTGAGAACTCACCATCAGAATGAGCAGCCTGAACATAGTTTTCATTGGTGGTTTCCTGCGGGGCTCCACCAACCCTGCTGGTGCTACTGCTGTGGAGGATGGGGGAGCCCCTAGGGTCACACTGGTGGGATGAATTGGAGGTGGAGGTCCCTGACTTTGGGCCGGGTATGGGAGTGTTGCTCCTTGCTTCTTCCCTGGCTGGGGTGGTAGTGGTCTTCGCTTCTTACCTGACTGGGATAGTGGTGCTCCTTGCTTCTTCCCTGGCTGGGATGGTGGTGCTCCTTGCTTCTTCCCTAACTGATATGGCGGTGCTCCTTGCTTCTAGCCCTGGCTGGGATGGCGGTGCTGCCTGCTTCTTCCCCGGCCTGGGTGGCGCTGCTCCCTGCTTCTTCCCTGGCCAGGGTGGCGCTGCTCCCTGCTTCTTCCCTGGCCAGGGTGGAGGTGCTCCCTGCTTCTTCCCTGGCCTGGGTGGCGCTGCTCCCTGCTTCCTCCCTGGCCAGGGTGGCGCTGCTCCCTGCTTCCTCCCTGGCCTGGGTGGCGCTGCTCCCTGCTTCTTCCCTGGCTATTGTGGTGGTGCTCCTTGTTTCTTCCCTGGCTGGGGTGGTGGTCCTGCCTGCTTCTTCCCTGGCTGGTGTGGTGGTGCTCCCTGTTTCTTCCCTGGCTGGGGTGGTGGTCCTGCCTGCTTCTTCCCTGGCTGGTGTGGTGGTGCTCCCTGTTTCTTCCCTGGCTGGGGTGGTGGTCCTGCCTGCTTCTTCCCTGGCTGGTGTGGTGGTGCTCCCTGTTTCTTCCCTGGCTGGGGTGGTGGTCCTGCCTGCTTCTTCCCTGGCTGGGGTGGTGGTGGTCTTCGCTCCTGGCTGGACACATGCACAGGTTGTGGGCCTGATCCCTCTGGGGGGCATGCAGGAGGCAACGAATCGATGTTCTCTCTCCTTTCCCATCTCTCTATCTCTCTTTCCTCCTCACTTCCTTTCTCTATGAAATCAATTACAAAAAAAAAATAATTTCTGAATAAAAAAATAAATGAAAATTACAGTGGTTTCACTCTTGTCTTTTTAAACCACCGCTTTTGACTCGATGGTACACAGCACATCAGGCCTACAAATATCCTAAATGCCCTCCTAGCCTTACTCTGTTTGCCCTGGATGTGGCCAGAGACAGAGGCTGAGGACCGACCATCGGAACGGGCAGTTTGAATGCCGTTTTCGTTGGTGGTTTCCATGGGGGCTCCACCAACCCTGCTGGCGATGATGCTGTGGGTGATGGGGGAGTTCCCAGGGTGACCCTGGAGGGCTGAACTGGAGGTGACAGTCCCTGACTTTGGGCCAGCTTCTTCCCTGGCTGGGATGCTGGTGGTCTTGTGTTCTTCCCTGGCTGGGATGCTGGTGGTCTTGTGTTCTTCCCTGGCTGGGATGCTGGTGGTCTTGTGTTCTTCCCTGGCTGGGATGCTGGTGGTCTTGTGTTCTTCCCTGGCTGGGATGCTGGTGATCTTGTGTTCTTCCCTGGCTGGGATGCTGGTGGTCTTATGTTCTTCCCTGGCTGGGATGCTGGTGGTCTTGTGTTCTTCCCTGGCTGGGATGCTGGTGGTCTTGTGTTCTTCCCTGGCTGGGATGCTGGTGGTCTTGTGTTCTTCCCTGGCTGGGATGCTGGTGGTCTTCTCTTCTAGGATGGCTGCTAAAATGTTCTTCCCCCCTTCCATGCTGGGTGGGGAAGTGGCCGGGTCTCTGCCCTTCTGCCCTGGTGCCTCAGCCCCTTGGAATGTGGAAAGGTTGATGTTACGGTCCGTTGAGGAACAGGGCCTTACCCTAATGGTGGAGATCTTCATGTGGGGTGTCGTCGTAGATAGAATTAGGTAGGTCCCCATAATAGGGTCATAAGTTTTTGAAGTTACAGATTCGTGTATTTCACGCTCCTCATACCCCATATTTTTCATGATGTCGATTACCTGGCCGTTCAGGTCCTCCTGGGGTGGCTCGGTGTATGGCCTCATCGCCTCGGCGTGGCCCATGTTCAGCCAGCGATCTTGCATTACATCGTCCAGTGTTGGTCTCTGGCTGGCTTTGAATGTTAATAACTTTTTCAAAAGTTCTTTAACGTCTTGGGAGAGATACTTTGGTAAATGGAAATGTCCCCTCAATATACTACTCTTTTTTTCTTCAGTGTTCCTGCCCTGGAATGGCTGTGTTCTCGTGAGCAGGTGATAAAGGACTACCCCCACACTCCAGACGTCTGCCCTCTCATCATACGGCTCTCCTCGTAATATTTCTGGCGCTATGTAAGGGATGGTCCCACAACAGTCTGTTAGCTTCTTATCTGTGAGTACTACACTCAACCCAAAATCTGCTAGTCTTATTTTCTTATCTCGATCTATTAGTATATTTTCTAGTTTTACATCCCTGTGGATGAACCCACGCCGGTGGCAGTATTGCAAGGCCGATATTAACTGGCGCAAGGTAGTTCGGGCTTCCTCCTCTGTCATGCGGCCTCTCATAGTTAAGTGATCGAATAAGTCTCCCCCGCTGATGTACTCCAGGAAGAGATATACATTACCATTGTTCTTAATTACTTCAAACAACCGCGTGATGTTCGGGTGATTGAGTACCTGGAGAGCATGGACTTCACCAGAAGGATCAGAGAGGTTCCGCTGACTAATGATCTTTACTGCCACCGTTTTGCCCGTTACAGTGTGCCGTGCCAACCACACTGAGGCGAAGGTTCCCGAACCGATTTCTTTCTGGAGGATGTAATTGCCAATGTGGTGGTCAGAGAGGGCTGCACGTTTGTACATGGCGGTTGAACAGAAAGGGAAAAAAAAGAAACAAAACAAAACAAAAAAAAAGAGAAAAGAAAACAAAAATAAGAAACAAGAAAATTAAAAACAAAGAATAAATTAAAATAAAAGAAAAAAGAAAACAAAAATTAAAAATTAAGAAAATTAAAAACAAAGAAAAAAATAAATTAAAATAATAAATTAAAATAATAAACTAAAGAAAAATAAGAAAAAAGAATCAAAATAAAAAACAAAACCAGAAAAAAAAAAGAACAAAGAAGAAAATGACAGAGAACTAGCCAACAATTTGTCCAAGTCCCAATTGGTCACCACAATCAGTTTCCTGGGCTATCACGGACTGAAGCCTCAGTCCAGCCAGGGCCTTCTATAGGACTGGCTGTCATTCCATCACAATGGTGCCTTATGACAGTGTTATGAGGCTGGGGATAAACCAGAGTGGTTTTCTCACTTTTTGGTCTCATGACCCTTACTATGGGAAAAAAATAAAACAAAACCAAGGAGCTTTTTGTTTATGTGGCACATTAAAGATTGATATTTACTTTATCAGAAATGAAAATCTGTAAGATGTAAATAAAATAAAATAAAAATGAGAAGTCTCACTTATGCTGAAGAGTCTCATGCTCCGGGTCTGAATTCAAATATCACCTGTTTGGTGAGGGCTCCCTTGATCCATCCATTCCTTCCCACCTCACCCAGCTCGTCACGTTTGTCATCTTCAGAGCACCGACCACAGTGTATCAGATTCTTTTTAATCCTCCCCCGATGATGTTCTTAGTTATTTATTTATTTATTTATTTATTTATTTATTTATTTAGAGTAAGAGAGGAAGGGAAAGGGGGGGAGAGAAAGAGAGAGAAATATCAATGTGAGATAGAAACACTGATCATTCACCTTTCTTACGCACACTGAACTGGGATTGAATCCGAAACCTGGCATGTGCTCTGACTGGGAATTGAACCCAAGACCTTTTGGTGCATGGGACAATGCTCCAAGCAACTGAGCCACACCGGCCAGGGCAGTGTAGCTGATTCTTGTTTACTGTGTGTCCTTCCCATGAAGGGAGGAGCAGGGCTGTAGTCTTCCCAGTGTCTTGCACAGTGAACGGCAACAAAATAAGTGTTTAATAAATATTTGTTCACTGGATTAATAAAAGAGTTGGGTGAGATGGACACAAGAAAATATGACACACTGTTTATTTAATCAAAGTGATTCATTTAAAAGAATCTTTAAAAACAAGTTAGGTGCTGTCCTCACTCAGCTTTTGGGCCAGACCAGATAGGAAAGAGGAGGGCTGAAGTCTGGCTTTCCAGGTATCTGGGCACTTGGTGAGGCTGAGGAGAGGCCAATGCTAGCAGCCTTGCTGTAAAGATTACAGAAGATGACCGGTCTGTCCAGTGGGACTTGCCAAAGGATGCAGTGAATTGGGACCTGCAATGAGCTGCAAGTATTTTCACACTGTGAGTATCCATTGCCAGATCGCACAAAGGACTTGTCAGGTGACCCTGAGTGGGCCATTTAGGTAAATTTCTGGGTTACTTGAATGAACCATCTCTGTGGACACAAGTGATGATGAGGCTTGTCAATGGACATCTGTAAAAACACTCTGAAGCCTCTGGATGGAGGAATTTCTGCAGAGGCACAAAGGGTGAGGTAATACGTTGGGGCAAGTTCTACCCTTTATGGCGGCAGAGAGGGGGCAGGCAGGCTTGAGGACACTTCGGGGCAGCCGCTGGCACATTGTATTTCAAACTAATCCTCGAAGAGAGCTCTGTACTTTCAGTATATCAAGTGTTTTAATCACATGTATGAGTTATTATTCTAGTAACTGTCTTTTAACACTTCCCTCCTACAGTCTCGGCTTTGTGTAAAGTGATTCTTAGAGGGATCAGCCTGTGAGCTTTTCCCTCTACATCGTTTAGTTTGTTAATTTTTACCTTACGGCAGTGATGCTCAGCTCCTGAGCATGACAGTCTCTGTTGCTGAGCTGACTGGGATACAAACAGGGTCGTTTCATTAATCCTAGGCAGATGTTTACAATTTATAGTCAAGAGACTAGAATAAGCTCAGGAAGGAGACAAGAGAATTTCAACAAAAGCTGCCAGTCTATGAGTCAACTATATCCATTTATAAAAATGCTATTAAGAATTACTTCAGAAATAATGCCAATAGAATAGAACATTTTCTTAGCATAATGATGTGATTTCAGCAAAGTGAATGCAGACTCAAAGATAAGACATTTAAAATATAACTGTCAAGGCCAAAGCCAAGCTCTGGATACGTCTAATCTGAGGTCTCCTACAGGCTGGGTGTTCAATCAGGTGAATCAAGTACAAGCTTGGGAACTTTTAAAATGAAAACATAAATTCGTGGATCAGTACCTTTCAATCGTTCAACTCAATATCCGGTGTGGTCCACTCCAGCGAAACTGGAGGGCGTCCTTCTGGAGATGTCTTTTGTGATGGACCATGAATCCAGGCTGTAGGCCGTGATGTTCGGTGTCTGTGTCTCCTGCAAGCGTGCACTGGAAAGACTGCCCCAGGAACTTGCATTAATTTCAAGAGCCTGTGCAAGTTCTTTGCAGTAAGTTAGAAAGCCTCCTTAGATAAGGGAGGTTCGCACCATCCCTGATCTAGCCTCACAGGCTAGGCCTTCCAGTAACAATTTTAGAAGGGAACTATCGATGTATACTAAAAGGAACTGATCTTATGCAATACATAAATAAATGAATAAATAAAACCCAGGCTTCAGAGCCAGACAGGCTGGGGTTCAAATCCCCCCTCAGCCACCCCACCATCTTAGGCAAACATGGGTAAGACCTTGTCTTTCTTTTATTTTTTATTTAAAAAGAGAGGCTCACACTAAAAAATTTTAAATGCCAATATAAAAATACTACAAAGTAAAACGTCCTCATGCCCCTCCTAGCCTATTGCTCAGAGACAATGGTTACAAGTTGGTGTTGATTCGTATGTTTTGTATGCAAATATGAACACTTGTAAACACTTTGTTTTCCATAGCACAATCATATTAGATACACTGCTTTGCTCTTTTAATACCTGTATCATGGATATTCTTCCAGATGACGATGTACCAATATCCTGAACATCAAAGCTGCTGAACACTCTGCATCAACATTTGAACCCAGTTTCCCAGTTGTAAAAAGGGAAGGACTGTGTTTTCTTTAAAGAGTTGTTGTATTAACAAAGATTATGTGTGCATGCACACTCCGTTTGTAAAAGAGGAACTGACAGTACTGGCAGACAGCAGGTGCACAATAATTGGTGATTAGGATTTTTCAACACCTATTAACTCAGTACTGACTTTGTGTCTAATCCTACACGGGACCCTGGAAATACAAAAGGACACAAGACACACATAAGCATGCTCCCAAGCAGATCAGAGTCTGGCCAGGGAAACAAACAGCACATATATCTTAAACATGATTAAACTGCAACTGTGTGATAATGAAAAGCACCGACTACTGGGAGAGAGTGAATAATCTAGACTAGGATAAGAGAGGGTTTCCTTGAGTAAGTGACATGAAAACTGCCACTCAAGGAGGAGTTGGACCAGCACAGCAAGGGGCCAGGGCACACCGAGTGGAGGAAGCAGAGTGTGTGGAAGCGCCGCGCCAGCTACGTGCTAACGATAAGAACAGCACAGCAAACTCTTAAGGGAGCAGTCAAATGCCGAGAGACCAGATAACTCCAGTTCGCTCTCTTATTTACAATTCTCCCGTGTCCCTCCATACCGTGTGAACAGTTGTACCACCCAGACAACATTCCATTTTGTATATCGAAACAACAAACTCATATTGGAAAGCATGGTTCTAAGAAAAATGGGAAACACGCCGAGCAAAGAAGAAAAATGTGAATAACAGACACACAAAGTCACTGAGAATATTCTATAGAAAAAAATCAACTCCTACAGCATAACTGACCCAACAGCTGGCACTGTCATTTCTGACTGTGACCCCAGCACGGTGATCTGACTGTTCAGCCTAAATGTCCTTGGAGGTAGAGACGGTGCCTTCTCTTCCTCTTCCTGGGCAGACCTGCTCAGTGCTGACCAGATGTGAACACTAGCCACATACCCTTTCTTTGATGTGAGACAGCAAGATGTCCTAAATATCTAGGGAGTCATCATTCAATGGGCTAACAAAACCACATGTAATCCTCAATGCACTCAGATTTCCCCAGCACCACAACTGTGGATGACAGGAAGCTGCACAAGCATGCCTTTGGGCTGTGGTAAGGGATCCACGGATGTGGCTCTAGCCTTGGAAGCTGGACAACAGCACACACAGGGGAACTGGGCTTTCCTTGAGAGCAGAGACCAGCCTAATCTAGACCTGCAGGCCCACAGTGGCTTCTCTGTAAAGATGACGGTTCCCGTGTCCTTCCTCATTCACTCCCCCTCACTCAAGCATCGGCATGTAAGGCACAAACACTTCTTTCTCCATGAAGGATACTGAGAGATCACACTGCAGTTGGAAACTCATGCCTGGATCTGCAGCTCTGTCAAGATAAAACATGGCACGAGGGCCAATGATTCCCCTGCCATTCTGGCCCCAAACAATAGAATGCACTCAGAGCAATCGGTCAGTTTCACACACATGGCGCTGAAGCTCTAAACAGACTTTGCAACCATCTACAAACATCTACCCATCCTTAGAAAGGCTCTCGGGTCACTTCCTCACAAACCCCTTTCCTGACCCTTTCCCAGGAAATGCTGACTGTCCCCTCCCCTGAACCCTAGTCTACCAGATTCCACAGGGCACATCTGGGTTATTTTCATTCCTCTCTGTCTCTGTATCTCTGTCTCTGTCTCTCTATCGATATCTTTCAGCTACATAGACTGTAAGCACCCTTAGGAAGGCCTGTCTCATTCCTCCCCGTAGTTCCTACAGGTAAGCAACTCGGCACCTACTGGGCCATCAGTAAGCACTTGATGGGACAACTCACTGATCAATCAGCTCACACACCAATGGGTAAGTGGACACATCAGAAACTTCCCCTAAGATCCTTTCAAACCTGAAAATCCAAAACAAAACATTAGTCCTCCAAAAGCTTTGACCAAAGCTTTACTGCCTTTATCGTGTTCATTAGAGTAAGATTGGAACAGGCACTACACCTCATGTCATAGAGGAAATAAATGTCATAACTTCTATTTTACAAAAAAGGAACTTGAGGTTCAGAGAAGGTAAGCACTTGCCTAAGTACACACAGCTATTAAAGGGAAGAGCTGGAATCTGAACCCAATCTTTGAGACTGCAAAGCCCAGAGTCTTTCCAATATATCACATTGCATCTCGTCATACATGGTTCCTGGGGCAGAATGAACATTTGCTGGGCCTCCAGCAATGAACTGCTACTTAACACAGCTGAAGACCTCAGCAAAGAAAACTCTCCAGCTCAGGCATAAGAGCTCGGGGGACACAGGTGATGGCCGCAGTGTTTCTCCAAGCAGCCGCCTCGCTACTGTGAAAGTGCTCTGATCCCCTCGACAGTCTCACATGAGGAAAACTTAAACAGCGTTACTGATGGACTTTAAAGTTCAACTGACCCTTTCCCCCACTGAGAATTTCCTCAAACCAAGGCTGTTTCATTAGGACTCAACAAATACAATATAATTAATTCAGGGGCTGTTGTTCTAGTAGGTAGAATAATGGGAAGGCTTTTTTCCCTCTTTTGATAAAACTAACACTCCATTTCATGTCTTCGGGGAAAGGTAATATACATTTCTTTAAAATGGATTTGCTCATGTCGAAAGGACCTCTTAAACACAGTGACAGGAGGCACAGTGCCCCATGACTGCAAGGAGAATTTTACTACCCTTCACGATTCCCTAGTACTCCCTCCAAAGGGTGGAAGACGACCCAGAATGGCTTCTGCTCCTTGGTGCTGGAGGCACTGGCAGCTCCGAGGGAGGCCAGGGTGAAGGGGAACGTAACACGGACATAGCCATGGGCACCCCGTGAGAAGATGGAGCCCACAGTGGGCCTGACAGAGCTGATTGAGCTGGGAAGAAAATGAGGTTTACTGAGCCCATGCCACACACCAACTCCTGGCCCTTCACAAACACGCTCTCACTCCATCCTCACAAACACCGGCAAGACAGCTGCCATTAGTCCCACTTTACAGATGAGAAAATGAAGCTAGATAAGTCAGATTACTCAAATGTCTGCGGCAAGTTCACGGGAGGCCTGAGGTTGAACCCCACTCTGGCCTCCACACCCCACTGTGCCCACAGGACTACGAGAAGAGAAAGTACCTCTTACTTCAGCCTTTGTGCTTTCACCCTGAGCCACCTCCTATCTAGTCCCAATGGTTAAAAGGCCCACTTAATTCCACTGGTTTTATTGAAGTTATATTCATACCTCACTGGTTAAACTGTAACCTTTGAAATTAGAGCATCAGGCTTCAAATTTTTCATTTTTCCTTCCTTGATGAGGAAAACTTAAACAGACTCGATGCTGCCTGCAACCACTACAGCTTAACTGTCACAGATGGGAAGGGCCCCAGGAACTGTCTAGCCAACCCATGTTATTTCAGAGATGGACAAACAAGTCAAGAAAGACCACATGATTTGCCTCAAGGTGCACATTTTAATCGTGGCAGAGTTGTGTCCCACCTCAGCCCCCAACTGGGATACGACACTCTGCAGGCCAGGTGGCTTGATGGGAGAATCCATCACTGGGTTAGAAATGCTGCAGAAAGGCAGCCCCAACAGCACAATGAATGGATACCATGTCAGTGTCCACCGATGCGGGAGTAAGTGGATAAACTGAAGTATAAAGAAATATTACAATATAAAGGAATTAACTAGATCTACAACTATCAAGGCAAAAACAATTTTCAGTAAGATAAACACGTTAGAGAAATAGAACATTGATTTCTATTGTACAACATAGAAGGTGACACATCGGTTGTAGACATGCGCACATGACATGAAAATAGAAGAACATGGACAGAAAAGCATGTTAACGATATGGTCACCTTTAGGGAAAAGAACGTGGGAAAGAGGATCAAGGAGGGGCACCTGTGGGATTTCAACCTTATCGCTGATGTTTCCTTTCCTCAAAATAAGCAAACAGCAAAGGCAGCCAGTGATGAAAGATAAAACTTTCAACTTGATCTAACTGCAATGAGGATAGACTGAGTTAAAGCAGGAGCACGCCCATATTTGAATTAATAAGTTTCCGTTTCTTTCCTGGCACAATTGACCTGGAACATTTAAAAGTCAATACTCTAGAATTCTTTTTAATACTATTTTATTGTCATAATGAAGACAGAAGAAGAGAGGCTAGAGTGGGGTGTGAATGTCTGGGGCAGGAATGAGTTGAGTAAGAGGATCTGTTGCTATAGGAAAGAACAGTCCTTAAATTATGTGGAAAGGAAGGTAGGTAAGAGAGAGAAACCAACCAGACCAAACATGAGAAAAGTATTAAGATGAGTCCCACAAACAAGGCCAGCGGCCTCTGAAAACCAACCGTTCAAGGAATCAGGTAAGATCCTTAGACACAAAAATGTGTCAAGGCTGTATGAGCGCAAATCAGAGGCTGTTTTGGGGGTGAGGTTAAATTCCACATCAAGAGGAAAGCAAGGGCAACTGAAGATTCTTAGTAAGCCTATCGTGTAAAATTTCAGATTAACCTACAGGAAAACATATTTTTTCTGAAGAACAATTTTAAAAATGAACCATCCTGCCTCCTCCTTGAACCCTTTAAACCTTCAATAAAACACTAACGTTGGGATAGCCACAGGGTGCTGGCTCCAGAAACTCAGCTGGAACATGGGAAGAACTCTCTCCTTTCGAGTTTAAGAATTTTCGCCTCAAAACAGTTCAGGGCCTTGGTCAGGATTTGAGCTTGTCAAGATCTATAACAAGCTATAACACATGGCAAGTCAAAGGGCAAGGTTTTCTTCTCTTCTTCTATTCAAGTGAACAATAGGGAAGGGGCCCCTGGCTTTCTGAGTGTTATTTTTATCTGGAGATCAATTTCTACAACTTCATAGTCTGCTCTGAACATCACCAGCATCACCTGAGATTCAGTTAGAGCCAGGCTGCCCTGGAAGAGTGATAGCAGTCACTCCACAAAGAAAAAAAACTGCATCATCCTTAAAATCAACAGCTTTACCTAAAATATCATTTATTCCCCATGAAAGGAACCCGCTCGTCTCAAAAAAGTTCCCTGATAAATGCCCCCACCCCTTCAGCCAGTTCTCCTAAGATGGTTTGTCTCACCAAGTGGAACGTCACAGCCAGTAAATGAGTGGGTTCTTTCCTGAGTGAACCATGGCGACAGGCAGAACCTAAGTTAACTTGTGTCTCATCGCTTCGGGACATCTTCAGGTGATCAGCATTTTATATTAAAGTGAAGTGTTGGTTATGTACCTAAATCACCTTCCCAACCCCCCAATGCAAGAAGAAAACCTTTTATACAGATGAACCACTATGAACAATTTCAATTTTCTTCTTCAAAAAAGACTGCCAGAGAAGCTCTGAAACAACTTGTTAGAATTCACTTTGCTCTTGCTCATCCTCTATTCTCTGAATCCCAAGCAACACCTTTTAATTTTTTTACCACAGTGTTCTCGTTCAATAAATCCTCTTTCTCCCCTCTCCAGGCCCTAGGGAGACCCTTCCTCAACAGCCCCCATCCAAGGGGAAAGAGAACCTTTGCTTTGGCACCTTTACCATGGCACTGAAGGTGACCGTCAAGAAGGGGGGTGGGACGCTGCTCCACACACCACAGGCACAGAATGAGTGCGGCCACGCTGCAGCAGAAACGTCACCTCAACTAAACCTGACCTACGTCACTTATGTAAACACACGGCACCTCGTGGGCCTCCCAGTGTCCCAGACCAACCCCGCTTCGCTTCCCCACTGGTTCTTGCTCCTGCCCCATCACATCACCCCCAGGACAGTAGTCCCCCCTTATCTGTGATTTTGCTTCCCATGGTTTCAGTTACCCATGGCCAACCAAGGTCTGAAAATATTAAATAGAAATTCCAGAAATAAACAATTCATAAGGTTTAAATTGTGTGCTGTTCTGAGTAGAGTGGTGAAATATTGCCCCATCCCATTCCCTCCGACCAGGGCATGAATCATCCCTTTGTGCAGCATATCCATGCTGTGTACACTACCTGCCCATCAGCTGGGTCGGTTATGAGATCAGTTATCAGAGAGAGACAGAGAGAGAGAGAGAGAGAGAGAGAGGATAGAACACTCACATAACTATTATTACAGTATATTGTTATAATTGTTCTATTTTATTATTAGTTACTATTACTAATTTCTTATTGTGCTTTATCTATAAATTAAACGCTATAATAGGCATGTATGTATAGGGAATAACATAGTATATATAATGTTCAGTACTATCCGCAGTTTCAGGCATCCGCGGGGTGGGCGTGTCTAGGAAGTACCCCTTGTGGATAAGGGTGACTACTGTACTTACACACATATGATGCTTGTTTAAGACCTTAGATAGATGACATGATTGGTAAGCAGGAATGTCCAACACAGAGGCCTTCCTAGTGTGGTCCCCGTTATCTAGCACAGTGGGCTTAAACATTCAGTATTTGGTAACTTTGTGCAATAAATGAATGCACACATTAAGAGCCTGAACCTCTTGAGCCCCAGTAATGAGGATCTGGGGTGTACCACTACAGTGACCTGTTGTATTATCAGCCCCCTGAACAATGTCTGCTGCAAGATCTTACTAGCAACATAGGCTCCGTGGTCATGGGCAATTTTTAACATGTCTGAACCTCAGCTTTCTTATATGTAAAATGGGGACAGGCAGGTCTATAGTACTTCATGCATTTGCTCAATGTAGCTTCTTCTTCCAGGAATGTCCTGGACTCTCTCATTTCAAAACCTTGCTTGGGGTAACTTTTTCACTGAAACTATCCTTGACACCCTCTCGTTTCCCAGGAAGAAGTGACATCTCCCTCCTTTGTGATATGCTAAGTCCCATAATCATTCTATCAAAGCACCCACAGCCCTCAGTGACATTTATCTACTTACAAGTCTATCTACTCCTGACGAACGATGATTTCCTAAAGGTTAGCAACTATATCTCTTATTCATTTGTATGCTGAGTGCCGAGAACAGTAGAAACTTGACAACATTTCTGAGCGAATAAAGGAATGAATAATGAAGAACTATAATCAGCTGAGTGATGTGATCCTTTTGGGATTTTAGAAAACATGCCACTGACATAGTCAGGCAAATGGGCTAGAGTTCAGAAGGGGTTAGATCAAAAGCATCCAGATTCCTTGGGGTTCAGACACTGTCTCCAGAATGTTTCTGTTAACTTCATAAGCAACCCTTGGTCAGGCAGGCCGATATCTGCAAAGAGTCTGCAGAGCACAAGACAAGGAGTACATGTCATGAGGGGTCCAGGAAATAAATGCTGGAGCATGAAGCCCCTTGAGAAGGGATCAGCCTTGGCGGGTGTCCTGGCACAGTGAGGGACAGCATGGTTGAGCAGGTGGGCACCTGAGACCTTGCAACTACTGCACAGCTCTCCCAGGGCCCTTTGGAAACACCTTATGCTTGGTGGTGGGGGGTGGGGCGGTTGTAAAATAGACTTGTTTCTCAAAAGCAAGGACACATCAGTCTTTTTGTTGGGTCCTGGAAGTCCCCGAAGCCAAGTGGGATACCAGGGTCACCAATGCCCAAACCTGCCTGGAAAAGAGGAGGGCACAGAGGCAGCATCCAGTCCTGTCCTCTGGGGCCAGGTCATAGATGGGCAGATGTTAGCCTAGGAGATAATGGGTTTGGGG
The DNA here is from genome assembly GCA_030848825.1 of Tadarida brasiliensis. Lineage (NCBI taxonomy): Eukaryota > Metazoa > Chordata > Mammalia > Chiroptera > Molossidae > Tadarida > Tadarida brasiliensis. The sequence continues at coordinate 83,584,049 of CM061259.1, forward strand.
AAGGGATGGTTCTTGCTCCAACTGTTCTCCTAAACAGGAAGTGACTGAGGCATTCAATTGTAGAGTAAGGACTATCCGGACTTTTTAAAAAAATCTGTGTTAAATCTACACAGATAAATTCTGTTTGATTCCAGCGTATTCTTCTATTAAAAAAAACAAAAAAACAAAACAAAAAACTCACCCAGCCAGTGTGGCCCAGCCAGGTTGAGCGTTGGCCCATGCACCAAGAGGTCGCTGGTTTGATTCCCGGTCAGGGCACATGCCCAGGTTGTGTGCCCAATCCCCAGTGGGGGACATGCAGGAGGCGGCCAATCAATGTTCTCTCTCATCAGTGTCTCTATATTTCTCACCCTCTCCCTTCCTCTCTCTCTAAAATCAATTAAGAAAAAAAATTTTTTTAAAAAGAAGCATATCAGCAAAAATTTACTGAATTTTCTAAGCCAAGACCTTATTAGAGCCCACAAATGTGACTGAGCCTCAACTATTGTTCATGGAACAGGCAATATGCTACATGTGCCTTAACAGAGAAAGCCGAAAGATGAGCCTTATCTACACCATTTTACAGATAAAAAACTGAGGCAAAAGACATAAAGTGAGTTGTCCAATATAACTAGGTTGGTAGATGCTGGAGCCAGAATTCAAGCTCAGGTCCAGATATTCCAAAGACCACATTCTCTACAAATTTCCGCTTAGCTTCGCTGTTCTGGGCAGGCACAGGGCAGGGACCCACATTTCAGAATCTAACAAATCAGAAGTCTAGGTGTCAAGGAATTCACAGCCACACGTGGAAGAGGCACATGGCCAGAAAGAGGAAGAAAGATAGTCCTAAGGTCTGAGGTGATCCACTGTGGGGCAGAGATTCAAGGGCTGTCACGGCACCCCCTCTACTCTCCTGGTTTTCTTTCTATTCTGCCAGCTGAAGCCCCGGGATCCCCTTCAGCACAGCCGCCTACAGCCACACCCTTCCCCACCGGTGATTTCCATGTACTTATGCCTGTGCTTGGCTCTCTGCTCACTGCTGCTCAGCCATAGGTGTGGGTGAGTTTAACATCACCCCTCTGAATCCTGACTTCCTGTGAGCCTCCCTCACTCTGAAATAACAGACAGCTGCAGGACCTGCCCAATCAGCCTTCACACCTGGGCTTCCTGCACTGCCAGAGTCAGCACGGTTCTCCAAGTTCCAGAGCCCATGCGTGGTTAGCTTCCTTCCTGCTTTTCATACTGCTCCACCATGAGCCTGGGTGACTGAAAAAAAAAACACCCAATTTCACCCTTATCAAGGGTATTCAAGTACTGTGGATCTTCCAGTCAACAGGAAAATTTCATTACCTTGGTGGGAACTAGGTAGGGGGAATGTTAAGATGACTTCAAAATGTCAGCCAGGTCCTTCCCCTCGGGGGTTGAAGGGAAGACACTAGCAATTAATTCAAAAGGATACTGGCCAAACTGAACCAAATGTTAGAATGGCTGGAAGTGATTGGATGATGATGATAATAATTGCTCCTTGAATATTAGCTATGTGCTATCTTCAATCCTCTCAGTAACACTGTTAGGCATTTTATGCCCATTTTATAGATGAGAAAACAGACTAAGATGAATAAGCCTCACATACACAGTTTACATAGGGCAAAGCCACTCTTAAAACTAAGTCCACTAGGACCCTGTTTGGGTTGGTCCCAATGTACCATGTTGCAAAGGGAAGGGCGAATACATTGTAGTGGTCTGTGCCAGTCTGAGAAACTGACAGATAACAGGGTTGCAGGAATAGTTTGGGGCCAGATCTGACTCCAATCCAACCTTCCTCGTTGGCTTTTCCCCACGGCCTGTCCATCAAGCTGAACAAAGATGTCAGTTGTACTCAGGAGACACTTTTCTGTGTTTTTATGGATTATCTTATTTAATCTTCATAGCCCTCCTATGAGACTCAAGGGCTACCATTGCCATTGTGAGAAGCAAAGCCAATAGGTTCAATTAGAGGCAGATTAGCAAGTGAGCAGGAAGTTACTTGGAACTCTTACCAAGAGGAACTGCAGGATTCAGTGTTCAATCAGAGAGCGTAACAGAAGAGGACACTTGGCATGAGGTACAGGGCAAAGAAAAGCCATTCCATTCTGTTGGAAAATGGGGCACAGGGGGCTCCCCACTTCAGATTATGAGGTCAGGGTGATGTGGAAGACTCTACAAATTGGGGAGAGAATCAACAGGTATAATTGGGGGGTCTACATGCCAGGCCATGTGCCAGGAACTCCTTACGTGCCTTCAAATTAAATTACTAGAACACGTCTATGAGAATATAGAGCTTCAGAGAGGTCACTGACTTACCTGAAATCCACTCTGTCCACTCCAAGTACAGGGTGGGGCAAAAGCAGCTGTGAGTACATAAGGCAGTTTATTCTTGTATTATTATTTATTAATTATTGTAATATTTTCCATACAAGCAACTGTAAACCTACTTTTGCCCTACCCTGTACTTTGCAAGAGTCCCCTTGTACAAAATTATTTCCCACATTCTCTTCCTAGGGGCAGAGTATGATGTCAGGGGCTAGCAGTTAGGACAGCTGGTTTTCACTGGAGTAGATCATACTCTTCACTTCTTTCTTTGAACCACCAAGTTCTCAAATATTCCTCTTACTAGGACAAATTCTATGGGACAATAAAGAGATCTTCCTGTAGCCATGAGTTGTAAAAGTAATCATTTTTCTCCTACATGTCTCTAATTTACAAAACATGAATATCACCAATTTCTAATGCAGTGGATAGTTACGCTTAATTATATTTTACATCATTGCCCACTAATGTGTTGGAGATGTGGTTGAAGCACTAGAATTGCCATTTGGGAGACATGGTTCATCTCAGCCCAAGAGCTCCATTCATCAATAGGGGAATGGAGTCACTATCCCAGCTGAGACAGTGGATGTGTAAAGCCCATATCTGTGTGTGCAGGCTCTGGATATAGAGGCTGTAGGTTATGACCCTCTGTGTGGATACAGGGCCAGGATAAAGAGTTGGAAGACTCATTAAAATAGTGTACATGGTGAAGTAACCAGCTCCATAGAGCTCTGAGTGAATAATGCTCCCTTTAGTGACTTTCTACATTTCAAGATGCAATGATCATTCAGAACTCATTACCATCTCAAAGAATATAGGAAGTTGGCAATTGTCTTTCAGCAATTTTAATTCCTACCATTGGGAGCAGAAATAACAGTGGTAGGAGGAGGAATAAATGGCCCAACTCAGGCCCCTCTCTCCTTCCTCATCCCCCTTCCCTACAGTGAGACAACCTGCTCTCAAGGATCCTTGCTTCCTTTTCCACCTGTCTTTCTGCTTTCTGCTGTCAAACGCTCTGAGCAGGTTTCCCTTCTCATCCATTAGAAAGCCCACTCCTTTCACTGAAATCCCATCTCTTCTAGGAATCTTACACTGGCCTTGGCCCAAATTCTAGGCTCAGATATCCTCTTTCCAAATAAAATCATCCACAAGAAGGGAATAATAAATAGCACATATAAACAAACATCATCATCTTAAGTTTGAATTATAAAGTTATAAACAATGATGGCTTAGACCCTCCAAAAACTTTCAGAATGGTGTGCATGGCATGTTGCCAGATTACTGAAGCTCATGCAAAGCTTCTCTATCCAAACACAAATAATAGTGGTAGTTTACTGAGGTCTATTACGTACCTAGCATAAGCTTGTATTTATAAATAAAATGATCAATGACATATACTCCCTTTCCTTTAGGACCTCTCTGTACAGAAATACTGATAGACAAAAAGTATGAGAAGTAGCATGGGAAATCACTCATGGGATTACCAACAGAGGAGTCTATATCCAGATATCTGGAGAAGATATCAGGAAAAGATACAGTATATCATTAGTTGGGTTGTGAGGAATCAGCAGGAATGTGGCAGGTTGAATGAACTGGTGAAGAACTTCCCAGGAAGAGGAAGTAGCAGATACAAAGCTATGTGGATGTTAAAAGCAGAAGTTCAGTGGCTGGAACACAGCAGTGGGACAGGGTGCAGGAAGAGCAGCATAAGAGGAGGCTGGAAAAGAGGGTGGAGGCTGATCTGGAAGGGAGTCTAAGACATGGAACCTTTTATCTTGCAGATGGTGGGGAGCCACTGGAGGGCTTCCAGGAGAGGAGTGCTGGCATCCCACTGGTTCCCAGAAAGTTCATCTAGGCAGCAGTGTGCAGACTAGGGGGTGGGGGGATGGAGATGTGGCAATGGGGGGAGGAAGACCAATCAAAAAACTCTCCTCATGGTCCACACAAGAAAGGATCTCTGGTCCAGCCGTTGTGGCTCAGTGGCTGAGTGTTGACCCACGCACCAAGAGGTTACCAGTTGGATTCCTGGTCAGGACACATGCTTAGGTTGTTTGCCCAATCCCCAGTGGGGGTCATGCAGGAGGCAGCGATTCATGCTCTCTCCCTCTCCCTTCCTCTCTCTCTAAAAAAAAAAAAAATCAATAAATAAAAGAAAGATAGGATGTCTGATCGCAGTAGAGGAGGGATGTCCCAGCATTCTCAAAGACCATGGACAAATATTCTGCTTCAGCTAACATTTACAGTATATAACAGTGTCCAAGGAACAAAATGTGAAAATGCCCAGAGATGGTTTCTGATACACTCAACTGTACTGAACTCTAAAAGGAAATTTTGCATTTGGCCCTATTTCCTCATGCACATTCATCATTGTCTGCAATCATGAGAACTACACTAAGAGATATCTGTGATGGTTTTCACTTAAAAGACTTTAATGTCTTATCGTGAGTCTCCTTTCATTTTGAAACAAGGTGGCTGTTTCTGTGCACAACTCAACTAAACAGAGACCCCAGTGAGCCTCACTGGAAGACAGCTCTGTACACCACCCACCAGCTCAATATTCCTGCAGTAGAAGGTCACTCCCTCCCAGAGAAACAACCTCAAAAATTGTCATCCCCTTGAGAGCTTTCTGTTTGTTTCTGAAGCAGATTACAGGTTAGCAGTGCCCTCTCCTGGCAGTTTGAAGTTATAGTTTGACATCCCCTTTTCAAGCCCTGCAGAGGGAGGATTTTCCTATAGAAAGAAGCAGTGGTTAATACTGGTTCTCCCTACTTGGAAATATAAATTAATAAATTACTTGGGGCCAAGAGCTGTGGGTGAAATAGGAATCAACGAGAAGGCTGCATTTCCATGGGCAGTGTAAAGGAGACAAAGTGTTAAACAAACCAAATGAAAAAAATAAGCCTAAATTTGGTCCAAATCTGGCTTCACAGGTCCGCACTGCTCCTCCCTCCCAGGTGACCCTGTGCAGGTCATTTCCTCCTGGCTCACCTCGCACGCCCTGTGAGCACTAGATGCGCTACAATGCCTCTGAGGGCATCTGCATGTGGTGGATGTTCAACAGGTCATATAAAAATCTGAAATTTCCCCAAAGTGCAATTGATAGAACTTTCCTGGGAAAGAAGAATCTGCTAGCAAATGTTAAAGACCTTTGAAAAAGTTTGTGGACCTTTTCACCCAAGATTTACACTTGTAGAGTTTATCCAAAGGGAAAATAATTGAAATGTGGTAAAAGTTCAATGTATACAGATGCTCATTATGGTGCTATGTGTAATGCAAGTTAGAAATAATTCAAAGGACCAAAAATTAAGGAAATGGTCAGATTGACTCGCTATATCCATAAAATTTTTAAAATGCTTATGATGTTAGAAAGCAGGTTATACATTATGTCAAGTATAATATAAAAAATGTAAATATAAAAATTTAAAAAAGCCTTTGAAATAAAAATTGATATCAGGTATTGTTAAGGATATGGGTAAAATGAGTACTATCACATATTGCTGAGAGAAGTGAAAATTTGTCAAGTCAATCTGGACAGCCTTTTTTATATGTTTGGTATATATATGCTCCTTTTGCTCCATATTATGCTTGGAGATTCAAAAATTGTCTTCCAAGTAATTATAAACTATTCATCCCTACTGTTTTATACTGCTGTATAATATTACATAGCGTGAATATATCACAAATTTTTGGTCCATGCTTTTTTCTTTATACTGTTCCCAGACCCTTTGCCTATGATTTTTTCCTTTTTCTTTTCCTTTACATATTATGTTCAATATTATTTTGTATTAGTGTCAGGTGTACAGCTTAGTTATCTTTGCTTTTTTTGTTTTGTTACAATGTGCTTGGGTGCAGTTTTCTCTGTATTTATCTTTGGGTTTTTAGAGCTTCTGGGATATGTGGATTGATTTCTTCCATAGGTTTTCAAAAATTCTCAGTCATTGACTCTTTAAATACTGCTTCTGATCTATTCTTCTTCATCTCAATTTCTAGGACTCAAATGTTATATGTTTTTGTATCTGGCATTATTTTGTCTCTCTGTGTTCAATTTTGATATGTTCTTCTGACCTATGTTCTGTTTATTAACTCTTTCTTTGACAGTATCAGATCTTTATTTCAGTTAATGTATTATTCATTTATAGAATTTCCATGTTATTATTTTTACACTTTACTGTTTTTTAATATAAGTCTCCATTTACAAAAAATTCTTTGTATATATGAATCATGGCCCCACTAAAGTTCCCATCTGATAACTCCAATATCTGGATCTGATTGTTTGTTGGGTTTCTTTGTGTATGAGTGTTTGTGTGTGTGTGTGTTTTATTTATTTTTCTTTTTTATTAATTTATTTTTGTTACAGATGTTTCTCCTTTTTCCCCCCATTGACTCCCTCCTCCTCCCTATCCCCTCCCACCCTGTCCCCAGCTTTGTTGTCTATGTCCATCGGTTATGCATACATGCATATAAGTTCTGTGGTTTATCCCTTCCCTCCCCCCCCCCCCCACACACTTCTGTGGATTGTCAATCTGTGCCCTTCTATGACTCTTGGTCTATTTTGTTCATCAGTTTGTTTAGTTCATTATATTCCAGAAATAAGTGAGATCATGTGATATTTATATTTCTCTACTTGGCTTGCTTCGCTTAGGATAATACTTTCCAGGTCCCTCCATGTCATCTCAAAGGATAAGAGATCTTTCTTTCTTACAGCTGCATAGTACTCCATTGTGTATATGTACCACATTTTTTTATCCACTCATCTACTGATGGACACTTGGGCTGTTTCCAGATCTTAGCTATTGTAAATAGTGCTGCTATGAACATAGGGGTACATATATCTTTCTGATTGGTGTTTCAGGCTTCTTAGGGTATATTCCTAGAAGTAGGATCACTGGGTCAAATGGCAGTTCAATTTTTAATCTTTGAGGTAACACCATAGTGTTTTCCATAGTGGCTGCACCAGTCTGCATTCCCACCAGCAGTGTGCTAGGGTCCCCTTTCTTCACACCCTCGCCAGCACTTGTTGTTTGATGATTTGTTGATGGCTGCCATTCTGACAGGTGTGAAGTGATAGCTCATTGTTGTTTTAATTTGCATCTCTCTGATGATTAATGACACTGAGCATTTTTTCATATGTCTCTTGGCTATTTGTATGTCCTGTTTGGAGAGGTGTCTCTTTAGGTCCTCTGCCCATTTTTTAATTGGATTCTTTGTCTTCCTTTTGTTGAGTTGTGTGAGTACTTTATATATTTTGGAAATTAACCCCTTATCTTATGTATCATTGGCAATTATGCTCTCCCATACAGTGGGTTGCCTTTCCGCTTTGATGGTTGTTTCTTTTGCTGTGCAGAAGCTTTTGAGTTTGATGTAGTTCCATGTGCTCATTTTTTCCTTAGGTGATGTATCAGTGAAAATTCTGCAGCGTATGATGTCTGAAATTTTGTTGCCTGCATTTTCTTCTAGGATTTTTCTGGAATCACGACTCATATTTAAGTCTTTTATCCATTTTGAGTTTATTCTTGTATATGGTGTAAGCTGATGGTCTAGCTTCATTTTTTTGCATGTAGCTGTCCAATTTTCCCCACACCATTTATTAAAGAGGCTGTTTTGGCTCCACTGTATGCTCTTGCCACCTTTGTCAAATATTAACTGAGCATATTACCTTGGGTCAATTTCTGAGTTCTCTATTCTGTTCCATTGATCTATGTGCCTATTCTTCTGCCAGTACCAGGCTGTTTTGATTACAGTGGCTTTGTAGTATAACCTGATGTCTGGTAATGTGATCCCTCCTACTTTGTTCTTCTTTTTCAAGATTGCTGTGGCTATTCGGGGCCGTTTTTGGTTCCATATGAATATGGAACAAATATGAGTATTTGGTCTAGTTCTATGAAGTATATCATTGGTATTTTGATGGTGATTGCATTGAATCTATATATAGTTTTGGGTAGCATGGACATTTTAATGATGTTAATTCTTCCAATCCATGAACAAGGTATATGCTTCCATTTTTTAATATCTTCCTCTATTTCTTTTTTCAATGACCTGTAGTTTTCTGTGAAGAGATCCTTTACTTCTTTATTCCTAGGTATCTTAATTTTTTTGCCGCAATGGTAAATGGGAATGTTTTTTTTTTTTTAGTTTCTCTTTCGGTGAGTTCATTGTTGGTGTATAAGAATGCCATCGATTTCCTGATGTTAATTTTGTATCCTGATACTTTGCCAAATTCATTTATTAAGTCTGGTAGATTTTTGATGGAGTCTTTAGGGTTTTCTATGTACAATATCATGTCATCTGCAAATAATGACAGTTTCACTTTCTCCTTTCCAATTTGGATCCCTTTTATTTTTTCTTCATGTCTAATTGCTATGGCTAAGACTTCCAGTACTATGTTAAATAAGAGTGGCGAAAGTGGGCATCCCTGTCTTGTTCCTGTTCTTAAGGGAAATGTTTTTAGTTTTTGCCCATTGAGTATGATGTTGGCTGTAGGTTTTTCAGATATGGACTTTATTATGTGGAGATATGATCCTTGTATTCCCACATTGCTGAGTGTTTTTATCAGAAATGGGTGCTGGATTTTGTCGAATGCTTTTCCAGTATCTATTGATATGATCATGTGGTTTTTATCTTTCATTTTGTTTATGTGGTGCATCACATTTGTTGATTTGCGAATATTGTACCATCCTTGCATCCCTGGGATGAATCCCACTTGGTCACGGCGGATAATTTTTTTGATGTATTGCTGGATTCGATTTGCTAATATTTTGTTAAGGATTTTGGCATCTGTATTCATCAGGGATATTGGCCTGTAGTTTTCTTTCTTTGTAATGTCTTTATGCAGTTTTGGAATTAGGATTATGCTGGCCTCATAAAATGATATTGGAAGTGTTCCATCTTCTTGGATTTTCTGGAATAGTTTGAGAAGAATGGGTATTAGATCTTCTTTGAATGTTCGGTAAAGCTCACCCGGGAAGCCATCTGGGCCTGGGCTTTTGTTTGCTGGGAGTTTCTTAATTACATCTTCAATTTCCTTTGTTGTTATTGGTCTGTTCAAGTTTTCTATCTCTTCCCAGTTCAGTTTTGGGAGACTGTGTGTTTCTAGAAATGTGTCTATTTCGCCTAGATTGTCCAATTTGTTGGCGTATAATTGTTCATAGTATGTTTCAATGATCCTTTGTATTTCTGTGGTGTCAGTTAATTCTCCTCTTTCATTTCTGATTTTGTTTATTTGGGTCCTCTCTTTTTGCTTCTTGGTGAGTCTGGCTAAAGGTCCATCGATCTAGTTTATGTTTTCAAAGAACCAGCTTTTTGTTTCATTGAGCTTTTGAACTGTTTTTTAGTCTCCATGTAGTTTATTTCTGCTCTGACCTTTACTATTTCTTTCCTTCTACTTGCTCTGGGTTTTTCTTTTTGTTTTCTTTCTAGACCTTTACGTTGTAGGGTCAGAGAGTCAAATAGGGATTTTTCTTGTTTCTTGAGGTAGGCCTGTAGTGCTATGAACTTCCCTCTCAGGACTGCTTTCACTGCATCCCATAGATTTTGTGTTGTTGTGTGTTCATTTTCATTGGTTTCCAGGAAGTTTTTAATTTCTTCCTTGATCTCGTCGGTAACCCATTCGTTGTTTAATAACATGCTATTTAGCCTCTAAGTGTTTGAATGTTTTTGTTGTAATTGAGTTCTAGTTTCATGCCATTGTGATCCAATAAGATGCTTGATATGATTTCAATCTTTTTGAATTTGTAGAGACTTTCTTTGTGTCCTAACATGTGGTCTATCTTTGAGAATGTCCCGTGTGCACTTGAGAAGAATGTGTATTTTGCAGCTTTGGAGTGAAATGTTCTGTAAATATCAATTAAGTCCAACTGATCTAGGTCATCATTTAAGGACTCTATGTCCTTGTTAAGTTTTTGTCTGGAAGATGTATCCCGTGGTGTAAGTGGGGTGTTAAAATCACCCACTAAGATCGTATTGCTATTGATCTCTCCCTTGAAGTCCTCCTGAAGCTTTTTAATATATTTTGGAGCTTCCATATTTGGTGCATATATGTTTACCAGGGTTTTGTCCTCTTGTTGTATTGACTCTTTTACTATTATGTAGTGACCTTCTATGTCTCTTATTATGCCTCTCGTTTTGAAGTCTATCTTGTCAGTTATGAGTATTGCTACACCAGTATTTTTTTTTTTTTTCATTATCATTTGCTTGGTAAATTTTTTCCATCCCTTCACTTTCATCCTGTGTGAGCCTTTTCTTGTGAGGTGAGTTTCTTGTAGACAGCATATATATGGGTCATGCTGTCTTATCCAATCAGCCACCCTATGTCTTTTGATTAGAGCATTTAAGCCATTTACATTTAAGGTTATTATTGATAGATAGTTATTACTTGCCATTTTAATTTTATGCCTGTGTTCTTCTTTCTCTCTCTGTGTTTCTTCTTCTCCTTCTTACAACAGTCCCTTCAGCATTTGTTGTAGTGCTGGTTTGGTGGTGGTAAATTCCTTTAGCTTTTTTTTTTTTTTTTTTTTAAATCTGTGAAGCTCTTTATTTTTCCTTCGATTTTGAATGATAGCCTTGCTGGATAGAGTAGTCTTGGATTCAGACCCTTGCTTTGCATTACTTTGTACACTTCATGCCACTCCCTTCTGGCCTGCAGCGTTTCTATTGAGAAATCAGCTGACAGTCTAATGGGAGCTCCCTTGTAAGTAACTTTCTGTCTCTCTGTTGCTTCCTTTAAGATTCTTTCTTTGTCTTTAATGTTTGTCATTTTTATTATGATGTGTCTAGCTGTGGGTCTTCTGGGGTTGATCTTGCTTGGGACTCTCTGTGTTTCCTGGACTTGTGTGACTTTTTCCTTCACCAGTTTAGGAAAGTTTTCTGCCATTATTTCCTCAAACAGGTTCTCTATTCCTTTCTCTGATTCTTCTCCTTCCACTGGGTATACCTATAATGCGAATGTTATTACATTTTGTATTATCCCACAGCTCCCTTAAACTCTCCTCCTTCATTTTAAGCTTTTTTTCCATTTGCTGCTCTTTTGGGGTGTTTTTCTCTACCTTGTCTTCTAAGTCGCTGATTCAAGCTTCAGCTTCTTCTCATCTACTATTGAACCCTTCTAAGGTATTTTTCATATCAGCTATGTCATTCTTTATTTCCTCTTGATTTTTATGTATAGCTTCTAGCTCTTTATGCATAGCTTCTACCTCTTTTTTTAAGCTGAAGTAGTTCCCAGTGAGCTCTTCATAATTCTTATTAAGTTGCTTGTAGTTCTCACCAAATTGTTTGAGCACCCTTATAATCATTGCTTTGAATTTTTTGTCTGACAAGTTGCTTTCTTCTAGTTCCTGTAGTTCAATTTCTGGTGATTTCTCTCTGTTTTGCACTTGGGTGTTGTTTCTTTGTTTCACCATTTTAGCAATTTGGTAGTTCTAAGCCCAGTGAGGGATGTTGGAATGTGTAGGCAGGTCAGTGTGTATCAATTAAGGCTGCTGTGCCTCTCAGCCTGTTTTGGTGTATGGCTCCTCTTGTATGCTGTGGGTCCTGGAGGGTTGACACCTGGCAGCTGGAATTGGTCTGCTGTGCTGGTCTCGGCTCCCTGAGACTCGCTGCTGCTTAGGCTGGGGCACCACTCTTGATCGGCTTCTGCTGATGCTGCTGGGGATGGGTCTTAGCTGCCAATATGTGCTGTTGCTGTCTGGGGGTGTGCAGGTTTGTCTAGTGCTCTTCTGGGGTGTGGGGGACCTGCTGGTATGATGCTGAGGTGTGTGGGGTTCCACTAGTGCACTGTTGGGGTGCATGGGTTCCACTGGCACACTGCTGGGGTTTCTGGGTCCCTCTGGTATGCTGCTGGGGCATGTGGGTCCAGCTGGTGTCCTGCTGGGGTTCGTGAGTTTTGTTGTTACGCTGCTGGGGTTCGTGGGTTCCACTGGTGTATTTCTGGGGTTCATAGGTCCCTCTGCTATGCTGCTGGGGTGCGTGGGTCTTGCTGGTGTACTGTTGGGGGACCCTGCTGCCTGGTGGGGCTCAGCTCCTGATCAGTTGCTGCTAGGGGTGAGTGTCAGCTCCCAGTTCTCACTGCTACTGCTGCTGCTGCTTCTGCTGCCAGGGTTGCTCTCAGGTCCCAATCCTTTTTGCTGTTGGGGCTGAGGATGCTCCGCACCTGGGATTTTGCTGCTGCTGGGGGGAGGAGCTCCACTCCAACTCCACTTCTGCAGTTGTCAGGGGCAGGTCTCAGCTGCCCTATCCCTGCTGCTTGGTCTGGGGCACCACTCTTGGTCAGTCTTTGCTGATGCCGCTGGGGATGGTTTCAGCTGCCAGACTGAGCTGCTAATGTCTGTTGGGGGTGGGGCTCTACTTGTGCCCAGTCACTGTTGCTGTGGGGGGCAGTGCCAGGCTCCCAAGCTAGTGCTAGTGCCCCCGGGAGCCTGGGCAAGCTGCCTTGAGCCTAGGTGGGCTGCTGCACTGCTGCAGGCCTGGAGCCTGGGGCCTGGGCTGGCCTGCTCGCCACTGCAGGCCTGGGTTCCAGGCTGGGTGCACGCCTCCGCTGGCCTGGGTCCCGTGCTGGCTGCGCGCCGCCGCAGGCCTGTGTCCTGGGCTGGCTGCGTGCCACTGCGGGCCTGGAGTCTGGAACCTGTGAGCCACCATGGGCCTGGTTCCCGGGCTGGGTGCGCTCTGCCGGGGGCCTGTCTGCGGACCACAGTGCCCCTGCCGCAGACCTGGGCAAGCTGCTGCTGCTCTTGGGGGTGGGGCTCCGGCTCCCACTGGTTGTGTCTACTGCTGCAGGCGTCTACTGTGTGCTGACCGTGCCAACACAGCTGAGTTCACTGGACGGATGGTGCAGGGCGCTCTAGTGGACTCAGGTCGCTGGGCCCTAGCCACTTCCCGTTTCCTCCTCCCAGAGACGACCCGGGATCCTCCAAAATGGCAGGGCCTCCCGGCTGCGCTGGGGAAAATTCACTGACTTGCCGCTTACCATGTAGCCTTCTGCTATCCTCCACAGCACAGGAACCTTCTGCCCCGTGTCTCTGCACTGCTCGAGGTTGGTCTTCCACGTCACATTCACTCACACTCTCTCTCTCTCTCTCACACTCTCACACACTCACCCACACTCTGGTCCTGCCCGTCGCCATCTTCCCTTCTCGTTTGTGTTTTAATTAAAACTTTTTTATCATCTCTAATATTCTGTGAAGTCTGGTTGAGTATGATGAGGCTTGTGCTAAAACTACTACAGAGATCATTTGAGGCTCTGGATGATGTTATTATCTCCCAGAGATTTACTTTTCTTCTGGTAGGCAGCTAACCTGGGAGAAAAATCACCCTAATGTAGTTATGGCTTAAGCTTCATTCTTTGTGAAAGCTAGTCTAATCCAGCATGAAGTCCTTGGGGGTGAGGATTAAAACAAAAACTTTGGGATATTTACCAGGGGCACCCCTCTTTGTCAAGTCCTGAAATCCAATTTCCCCCCAATCCTATGAGAGAGATCAATTTCTGCACAAGTTTTCAGTTTCTCATCTGTTTCTTTCTGCTCACATTTTCAGTCTTTGTCACACTTTCCAATCTCAAATGTTCCAGGAGGGGACCTTTGCAAATGCTGGGCACCCTTCTCTGGGCTTCCTCTCTCTCAGAAATCTTGAATATCTCAAGTTTTAAATGTCTATATAACTCTCTAATACCTTCAGACAGACATTTTCCAAGTATTTTTTTTCAGCCTTTCTAATTGTAGAAAAATAACTGGTCAAATATTATGCTAGTCTGATATTTCCAGAAGCAGAAATTCACAACTATATGCTTGTATCTTTGCCAGCTTGGTAGATTAAGTGGGATCTCATCATTATCCTCTTTCCATATCTAAGATTCGTACTAGAACAGTGGAGAAGTCCACCTTCAAGTGACTGGACAATTAAACTACTGTGGTTAAAAGGAACCAGCGGGGACATACAAATGGCTAAGAGACATATGAAGAAATGCTCAACATCACTAATCATCAGAGAGATGCAAATTAAAACAACAATGAGGTATCACCTCACACCTGTCAGAAGGGCCGCCATCAACAAATCGTCAAACAACAAGTGTTGGCGAGGGTGTGGAGAAAAGGGGACTCTAGTACACTGCTGGTGGGAATGCAGACTGGTGCAGCCACTGTGGAAAACACTATGGTGTTACCTCAAAAAATTAAAAATTGAACTGCCATTTGACCCAGTGATCCCACTTCTAGGAATATACCCTAAGAAACCTGAAACACCAATCAGAAAGAATATATGTACTCCCATGTTCATAGCAGCACTATTCACAATAGCTAAGATCTGGAAACAGCCCAAGTGCCCATCAGTGGATGAATGGATAAAAAAGCTGTGGTACATATACACAATGGAGTACTATGCAGCTGTAAGAAAGAAAGATCTCTTATCCTTTGAGATGACATGGAGGGACCTCGAGAGTATTATCCTAAGCGAAACAAACCAAGCAGAGAAAGAAAAATATCACATGATCTCACTCATTTGTGGAATATAATAAACATAACAGTATGGGGAACAGGTAGACCCAGAGATGTGAAAGTAGGGTACAGACTGACAACCCTCAGAAGAGGGGGTGGGGGGGGAGGGAAGAGATAAACCACAGAACTTATACGCATGTATGCATAACTGATGGACCTGGACAACAAAGCTGGGGATGGGGTGGGGGGATGGGGAGGAGGGTGTCAATGGGGAAAAAAGGAGAAACATCTGTAACAAAAATAAATTAATAAAAAAAATAAAAGGAACCAGCGGTCATTTTTACATGTGGAAGTAACCACCAAAGTCATACTCTTTACTGTAGATTTAACCACTGTGTGCTTGGGAACAAATAAACAAACAAACAAATAAAAAACTAGCCCACCAAGCAGGTTTGAAAGGGTATAGTTGGGAGAGTTTTATAATTGTATCCTGTTAAATTCTTCTCTTTCAACAAAATGCTACATCTACAGCATTGAGAACAATAACAAAAGCACCACAATTACTCTTTGAACAAATTATGCTGCATTGGTTAATTCATTCAACAAATAAGGATTTAACACCTAACGTGTGCCAAACTCTGCAAAGTACTTGGAAAGAGTTGTGAGTGACAAGGACCTGGTCTTTCCTGTCTCCTTAGGGATAAAAAGGAGCTTAGGAGCAAAGTTTCAATTAAGAACTCTGGCTCTAGAGCCAGAAAGTTATAATTTTATGCCTTTAGGGACCTCAGAGAAAATAATGGCACTTAAGGGACAAAGAATGTAATTTGTTTTTTCCAATATTATACAAAAAAATGAACACTTGCTACAGCTGAATGAATGAATGAATGAATAAGTGAATAAGTGAGATGATTAATCTTTGCTGCACTGTCTCTCATTTTGGCAGGTTGGGCAAGTTCTTTCCTCTCTGGTATTCAGGTTCCCCCTAGAAAAAGGTTGGTTGCACTCACTAGATTATCTCTAATGGTTTTTCATTGATTCTAACAGTTTGTTTTCTGTTGCTCTATAAAATCTATGGCCAGCAGTGAGAAGACATTTTTAGGTACAAATAGTTCTTAACACTCTGAGACACTAGAGGGCAGAAAAACCACACTCATAAAAAAAATGCATATGCTGTTGTTGAGGTTTATTGCAGCGAGAAAAAACCCTCTTGCTACTGTGCATGCTTTCTTCCTGCCTAGGTTGATTCTGCCCTGGCTACGAGGTATAGATTTTTCTCATCACTTATATTTTCCTGCTCTTAATCCTTACTGTAGAGCAGTGGTTCTCAACCTTACTAATGCCGTCTTTAATACAGTTCCTCATGTTGTGGTGACCCCCAACCATAAAATTATTTTTGTTGCTACTTCATAACTGTAATTTTGCTACTGTTATGTCTTAGGCGACCCCTGTGAAAGGGTCGTTCGACCCCCAAAGCGGTTGCGACCCACAGGTTGAGAACCGCTGCTGTAGAGACTATATTTTTTATTATAATTGACATACAATATTATGTTAGTTTCCAGTGTAAAATATAGTAATTCGAAATTTACACAGCTTACAAAGTGATCACCAAGCCTAATAACCATCTGTCACCCCACAAAGTTACTGCGATATAATTGACTGTACTCCCAATGCTGTACATTACATCCTCATGACTTGATTTTATGTATTATTATTATTATCATTATTATTATTATTTTCATCCTCACCTGAGGACATGCTTATTGATATTGCGGGTGGAGGGGAGAAACATTGAGTTGCCTTGCTGTACACCACCCGACAGGGGATCGAACCTGTAACCCAGGTTTGCGCCCTCTTTCAGAGCACAAGACAATGCTTCAATCATCCAAGCCACACAGGCCAGGAAATGACATTTTATAACTGGAAGTTTATATTTCTTCATCCCCTTCACCCTTTTTGTCCATCCTCCCACCCCCCTCTAGCAATCATGAGTTTGTTCTCTGAATCCATGTGTCTGTTTCTACTTTGTTTTCTTTTTTTAGATTCCACATATAAGTAAAATTATACAGTATTGGCTTTCTCTGACATATTTCACTTAACAGAATTCCCTTTAGGTCCACCCAGGTAGTCACAAATGGCAAGGTTTCATTCTTTTTTTTTTTTTTTTTTTTTTTTATGGCTGAGTAATACTCCATTATACAGGTGGGGCAATAGTAGGTTTACAGTTGTTGAGTACATGAAACACAGAGTTTATTCTTGTCTTATTACTTATTGTATTCTTTTTCCATATGAACACCTGTAATCCTACTTTTGCCCCATTATATATACATGCATGATATCTTATTTATCCATTCATCTATCAATGGACAGCTAGGTTGCTTCCATATATTGGCTGCAAAAATAATGCTGCAATGAACATGAGGCTGCACATATCTTTTGGAATTAGTGTTTTCAGTTTCTTGGGATAAATACTCAGAAGTGAAATTGCTGGGTCACAGAATAGTTCTACTTTGTATTTGTTGAGGAACCTCCATACTCTTCTCCACAATGACTGCACAATCCCACTAAAGTACATTGCACAAGTGTTCCCTTTCTCCTCATCCTCACCAACACTTGTTATGTGTTGTCTTTTTAATCACAGCCATTCTGAGATGTGAGGTGATATATCATTGTAGTTTTGATTCATATTTCCCTAATGAATAGTGATGTTGACTATGAGTTTTTCATTTGTCTGTTGGCCATCTGTATGTCTTCTTTGAAGAAATGTCTATTCAAGTTCTCAGCCCATTTTTTAAAAATCCTTACTCAAGGACATGCTTATTGATTTTAGAAAGAGAGGAAGAGGGGGAGTGGGGAGAGACAGAGACAGAGACAGAGAGACAGATAGACAGAAATATTGATGTGAGAGAGAACATGGATTTGTTGCCTGCATTTGGTTGCCTCTACATACTATAGACCAGGGATCAAACCTGCAATCTGGGTATGTGCCCTGACTGGGAATCAAACCCCCAACCTTAAAGTGTACAGGATGATGCTCCAACCAACTGAGACACTGGCCAGGGTGTCTGCCCATGTTTTAATTGAATTGTTTTTTCATAAGTATGAGTTCTTTACTTATTTTTTATATTAACCCCTTATCAGACATATCATTTGCAAATATCTTCTCCCATTCAGTAGGTTGCCTTTTGTGTGTTAATGGGAAATAAATGGAAGGACATACCATTCTCATGGACTGGAAGAATTAATATCATTAAAATGTCCATACTACCCAAGGCAATCTGTAGATTAAATACAATCCCGATTAAAACACCAGTGGCATTTTTCACAGAACTAGAACAAATCATCTGAAAATTTATATGGAACTACAAAAGACCCTGAAATGCCAAAGCAATCTTAAGAAGAACAGAGTTGGAGGGATATAGTGTAATATAGTGATTTTACACTATATTACAAAGCTATAGCAATCAAAACAATATGGCACTGGCAGAAAAACAGACACACAGATGAATGGAACAGAACAGAGAGCCCAAAAATGAACCTGTGCTTATATGACGAAGGAGGCACGAGTGTACAATGGGGGAAACACGGTTTCCTCAACAAGTGGTGCTGAGAAAACTGGACAGACACACGCAAGACAATGAAACTGGACCACTTTCTTACACTATATAGAAAAATAAACTGAACATGGATAAAAACTTAAATGTAAGACCTGAAACCATAAAACTCCTAGAAGAAAATATAGGCAGTAAACTCTTTACATCAGTCTTAGCAATACCTTTTTGATATGTTTCCTCAGAGAAAAGTAACAAAAGTTAAAATTAACAAATGGGACTACATCAAACTAAAAAGCTTCAGCACGACATAGGAAACTGCACTGACTAGTCTCACAATTGAAACTTGGAACTCCTGATTTGGAAATAGAATGCAATACTTGAAATTGAGACTATTCTGGGGAATCCCTGACATGAGCTTGTTATAGCTAAAAGCCTTTTGTGTCTGATCATAGTCTCTTCTGGTTCAACTCATGCACGGAGAATCGGTGGAAATAAGTACACTTGTTTGTGTAAGTGATGGAGAGAGGGCACAGAATAAAAGCATTTCAGGGATGCGGACAGCCAGCACCGGCTGGTCGCAGAGCAGCAGAGCTGAGGATGGGAACCTCCGTGTGAATGTGCAGCAAGAAATCAGAAACCAGAGGAAGGAGGTTATGAGAGTTTGTAACAGTGAAAAGCTTTTCCTTATCTGTTAAAAGAACAGGAATGAAGAGCACACTTCAAATATAGCAGGAATGATTTTGATTTAAAATCAAGGGAAAGGTGCCCTGATCCTGAGGTATAAGTTGTCTTGGACGGAGGCTTATACTATTCATCAACAGGATGCAAGGCTGGGGAGGGCCCTTTGACTGTGCAGGCCCGGCCTTCTCAGTGTGTAGATGGGCAGATTGGGGTCCAGCAAGGGGTGATCTTGAATGACTCTCACAGCAAGCCTATGACAAAGGCCATTGTTATTGTAAGTCTTGGTCCAAGATGATAATTCCTTACACTGAACATCCAGGTTTAGGGAATAAGTAATTTGGGGGGGACCAGCTAGTATTCAGTTGTTGGTATGCTTCCCAGAACGGCCTACTCCATCCAGGATGGTGCAAGTTCTAGCATAGCTTGCAGACCCTGAAGACCATCTTCGCTCAGTGAGTCCGTTCCTTTCTTGTGTATTACAATCCTTCCATTGCTCAAAAGGTTCGGTGGTCACTGAGAGAGGCTGGTAGGCTTTTTGTGACCAATTTCCTTCCCACCCTTTGCTTTGATAAGGGACTGACAGCTATCTTACTCAACCCAATATTCCTTCCTTTTGTCTTATCAAAGAGTCTGCTTTTTGCCCTCTCCTATAAGTATAAAGATGAGCTTTTCAATTAGTTGAGATCACTTAAGAGGCAAATGGAAGAGAACCGATTTATACCTTATACTCATTTGAACCAGATAGTGAGAAGGCTACTTTGAGCATATGGTTTTATTCACTTCTCAAAAACATCCTTGTTAGAGGGAGACTGTCATCCTATTTTAAGATGCAGAAAGTGAGGCTCAGAAATGTTAAGAAACTGATTAAGGATCAAGGAAATTATAAACTGCAAAGCCAAAATTCAATACTCGGCAGATTTAATTTTACTAACCATTTTTATAAAATAGAATGAGGATCTTGATTAAGGAAGTTGGGTACTGGATTATGCGACACCCAGAGCAGGGCAGACAGAACCAGACAAGAAGGGGTTCTCATATAGAAGGAGGTTCTCTCCAGGTTGGCTCAAAACTGAACACAGGCACTGTGATGTAAGCTTAAGTGGACAGGTTGTGTTAATAAAGTGGAGGCCTGCCAATTTAATGATGTGGGACACTAATGTTGCATGATGCATTATGAAGCACTTTTATGTACATTATCTCATTTGTTTCTCACTGCAATTCTGCAAAACAGGAAGAAATGGTGTTGCTAATGTGCGGCTATGTTTGAACAGATTTGTATACAATTTGATAGAGTTTGAAAATTTTTCAGAAGTAAGGAAATACCAGGCCTGTGGTACAGTCTCCCCATGTTCAAGATAAAAAACTGGGCTCATAAGAATGAATTTTGCTGTCATGACAGGAGAAGGCAGTGTTGATATACAACAGAATCTTTGGGCAATGCCTGTATTTTCCAAGGGGCTGGGTGGCACATGTGCAATGCATACACTGCTGCCATTGCACACATGTCATTCTCAGTTATTTACCTACACATTCATCCATCTTCAGATGGGCATTGAGCACCTGCTAATTGTCTGGCATCATGCTAATCTTATAAATACAAAGGTGGGCAAAAACAGGTTCTGTCCCTATCTCATGGAACTGAGACTTTACATTTTGTGCCCATCTGATAGGTATGTACTGTCTCTAATTGTGGTATGAATTTGCATTTTCCAGGTTACTGATGGTTGAGTATCTTTTCCTGTGGGCAGCTATTACAATGTCTTATGTGAGGGAATGAAATGAACAGACTTGCCTTTCTGTAAGATCTCTCTGCATCCAGCATGTAGAATGAACTGAAAGGAACCTGGCAGGAGGCTGGTTCAGCAGTCCAAGCCAAAGGAGACCGCAGCTCAGGTTCAGGGCAGAGACGAGAGCAACAGACTCTAAGAGAAATTTAACAGATAACATTGAAAGCAGTGTTTCCAAATTCCCTGGAATTCCTGGGAATTCTCTAAAATTTCCAAAATCATGTTTTACTTAAAATACTCCCAACATTCTTTATACTCTTCAATCATTATTAAGGTTACCTGAAAATTTGTTTGATGTGTAGGAATCAATAAGAAGGATAAGAAATGTAAAGTTGAATGTCTTTACAAAAACTGCAGCTTGTAGCAATATTGAAACACTGAAAAGCACCAGCAAATGTTACAGATGGTGTTCAATACTGTAGCATCCTAGCAAGATTAATGACATCACACAGAATCACATGTCAAAATGCCAATTTAAGGAATTAGTTTGCAAAACTTGTTATTTCTTGAAACATTACTCATAGGATTTCTACAATGCATACTATGTGTGTAAGTTTAAAATATACATTTTATTTGCAAGAACAACTACTAGCAGCAGACAGGGCCGGTAACACGCACTTACAAACATGGCAACAGCTATAAGGGGAACAGGTTAGACTGTGACTGTCTGGGTTCTGAGCAATGTCCTCCTTTTCAGCTTCTCCTGTTCTTACTTCGAACTTGAAATCAGTTGATCCCTTCCCACCAGTAATGTTTCTAAACTACTTAAATTTTTGTTCTCAAAGGAGATTTATACTTGTTTCCCATTTTTCTGACTTCTTGATTGATTCTTCTCAGAAAACAATGCAAAAAAAGTGAACTAATTGATTGAGATAAAATAATCCGATTATCTCAAGTGGCAATAAACCAAGTCCCTGACTCATCAAATAATCTCAATCCTTTTTCTTTGGTTCTGAATCCAAAAACTTGCCCCCCAGACACATTCCAGATTCAAAGAGAGTAAAAGTAGAAATTGGATATTCAATCTATGTGCTTATACTAGTGGCCACTGGCAACATTTCTAATAGCAGAGATTTCTCTAGGTCCTTTTCCACAATTGTGACTTGGATACTTACCCAGGAATTGTGGTGATTAGTAGTGCTGAAGTCTATACCTGAGTTGGAAAGACACTTTGTTCTTTCTCTATTCATTTATCAAGCACTTGTTAAGTACCCTCTGGGCACTGGGAATGGTCCCTTTTGTTTTGGGCATTTGTCATATCTTTCCCCATGGGGAAATGTGTTCCAAGCTGTGCAGGGGGAAAAAAAAAAACTGGGAGGAAAAATGAGCACTGCAGAGAGTGGAGGAATATAGTGTGCTAGAAAAATCTTAAAGACCCAACAGCTATTTATAGATCTTGAAATAAATGGCATTCCTTTGATTGGAAGAGGCACTTCTAAAAGAACTTAAAAAAAAATGGTGGTGAAGTGGGAAAAATTATCTAAGACCTGTCTATCTGATGTAAGTTTTTCACAGGGGGAAAAAAATCAGAATTACCACATTATCACATGTACCAAAAAAAAAAAAAAATTAATTGAAGAAGTGGCAGATCTTCCAAAGGGTTTTTTTTTTGGTAAGGGGTTGGTAGTGTCAGAGATAAAATCAAGGAACTGATTAAAAATTGCAGAAACCTCTGGTTTGCTGCTGTTTTTTTAGGGTTGAAGTTTATTTTGCAAAGGCATTGGTAGCTAAAGAAAATGAACAGCATGTCACTGTATTCTTAGAAGACATTATATGCTGGGAAGACTGAAAAATACATGCACAATTTTATGTACTTTTTAAGTATTTAATTATTTGCCTCCAGTTCCTAATCAATTTGAGAAAATCAGTGCAGCTGAATGAGTATACAGAATGCCGGAGACGGGCAATGAGGAGGACGTGGAGCTAGGTCCCGACTGACTGCATGGATGAAGGGTATAAAGCAGATTATGAAAATCTGCCAATAATCTCGGAAATTCAGCGTCAACAGGAGCAGTGACTGGTTCTTACCCTTGGCTGCCCATTAAATCACTTGAAGAGTTGTTCTTTTTTTTAATCTTTGAAGTGTGGTTCTCATCAATTCTCATTGAATTGGTCTGGGATGTGTCCTGACATTAAGATCTTTAAAGGCTCCCCATAATTCTGATGTCCAGCAAGACTATGAACCACTGATCTGAGAGGCCGATTAGGGCAGTGAATTAGTAGTAGCCTTTGTCCCTTCACAATCTCTTGTTGACCGAGGAGATCTGGGCTCCAGATGTGTGCCCTGTCGAGCCAGACCGGGAAGATGAGGTGTGGACTGTGATGTCTGCCCACTGCGTCCTGGCTCCACTTCTGCTTTCCGTGGATTTAAAACCATGTCTTTGTCCTGGTTCACGAGTGTTTCCCCTTCACCTGGCGACCAAGTGCTTAGCATGATCTGAGCAGTTGGTGGTGCAACTCCACAGTTAACACACATAGTTTTTCTTCTTTTCCCTCTTTGTCTTGTTTGGCTTTGCATTTACCTTGATTCAAAAATACTGTGACTCTCCCACTGACATAAAACAAATGGAACTCTGACATTTGTCTACATAGCTGGCTTCGTGTAAGGTCATGTTTCAAACACTAAAGGCTACTTTGGAAGCCATTTATGCCTTCCTATGGAATACTGCCTGGTGACCTGCCCATGGCTGCTGTGCTTACATGTGACCCTTGGGCAGCCCAGAGCTGTAACGTGGCAGCTGCAGAGCAATGGGTTTCAACATGGGCTTCACACTGAACTCCTAGCCCGTTAACCGCTTCCAAGATTTTGCACTGCTCAGTTAATGAAGAACCAGGGTCTGGAGTCAGTAAATCATGTTTGCCAACCAGACAACTCCTTCACCATACAGTGTATCTGCAGTTGGACTGTCTGTCCACATTAAGAGCCAAGGCTCAACCTGACCTGAAGTGCAGTACAGAGAAGCAGCCACACAGGAAAGGATGGTTACCACTCTTTTATTGTGAAGTTAAATCTCTAGCCACCACCCGCAACTAGCAGAGCTACCAAGCCTCAGCTGAGAGGGGCAGCGTCTAAGCCAAGAGTTCCCACATCAACCATCCCCTGGCAACCGCCTCTTCTTCCTCCCTTTTCTTCCTCCTGCCAATTGTGACTGTTTCCTGTCAGGCTGTGTGTGGGGTAGGGAGGAGGCCACATACCCTCAGAGGGGCAGGCAGAACAAGCAGGTCTGCATTTTGATCCGGAGACAGTGAAACCAAACCTCCAGGGATGCACAATTCAGATGTTTGTGGTTTGGACAAAATGAGGAGTAGAGTCTGGCTGCCCTGGTCATACTCATGGTTGGCGGTCTCTCCTCGGCACTCACTGGCCATTATCTATCACTCTGGAGCCGAGCTGACCTGATGGATGAGCCCACTGGTGCTCCCTGTCTGGGATCCTCTCTGCCCTCTCACGGAGTCAGCCATGAGGGCGAGGACCAGGCTCAACGTCAGCTACTGCAACAGCTCCACAAGCCACAAAGTGAGAAAGTCCCTTCACGGCATGCCCCCTTGCTTCAGTGGTTTCTTGACTCTGCCCTCCCCCTACATTGACTATTTTCTTGGTGACCAGAGGTTTTAGAGGTCATTTCTATTGCCCCTGCATAATTTTTCCCTACCTAGGTAGCTTTGAGGCTAGTGGCCAAAGCTCACATGGACCGAAATCTGAACTTGAATTAGCATCAAGACCTAACCCAGCACCTCATTTTACTTTTATTCTAGCTATTACAGATAATAATTACCAGAGGATTGTATTTTACCATACTTCTTATTATTTTGCATTTTCTTATGTGTCCAGAGATTCAACTCCCCAGAGTTGGATCCATCTCTACATTCCGGTTGTGACTTTACCTTTAGTAACTGAGTACAGCACAGGTGCTGTTTCATACCATGGGTGACTGTGGCCACCCAGGAATCAGAGGCTTTTCATCCCTTGCCTAGTGGAGGAACACCAAATATATATTTCTTATTACACATCATCCTTTCTCTTCCCAAACCCTGTTTCTATAAGCCATGGCTGGCTCGCAAATCCCACTTGTGACACCAACTAAAAGGGTTCTGGGACTCAATTCCAATGTTGGGGTGGGGTGGGGCGGTGTCCATCTATAGCACCAAGCTGTTCTACAACACCAGCTGGGTATCCTACAATTAAATTAAATTCTGACACTATCCACCTAAAGAAAGCATGGATGCGTGGAACACACTGAAAGATCTCAGAGGGGAGGGGGATGGAGGAAATGTAAAGATATTAACCAAAGAACTTACATGCATATATGGATAGCCCATGGACATGGACAATAGACAGGTGTAGTCCTGGGGTGGGGTGGTGGCTGGGTAGAGGGGACGAAGTGGGGGGAAATGGAGGACAACTGTAATAGTGTCGACAATAATAAATAAAAGAAAGCATCAGATCATACAGGCTAAGGACTCAGTCCTACAAGACTACCCACCCCACCCCCCTACCAGTGAGACATCAGTTGCAAGCCCAGGTGGTTGCCTGAGCTTCTGACTGACTGGCTACAGATGGATGGTTCCAATGACTCCCTCCTTGGGTTCAATTAATTTGCTAGAGTGGCTCAAGAATCAAAGAAACATTTCACTTACTAGACCACCGGTTATTACAAAAGGATATGACTCAGGAACAGCCATATGAAAGAGATGAATTGGGCAAGGTACGGGGAAAGGACTGGAAATTTCCATGCTCTCTGAGAACACCACTCTTCCTGAATCTACACGTGTTCACCAATCCTAAAGCTCTCTAAGCCCAGTCTTTATGGAGGCTTCATTACCTAGGCACGACTGATTACATTGTTGGCCATTGGTGGTTGATTCAACCTCTAGCTCCCCCCACCGGAAGTGCAGGGTGGCGGTGACACTAAAAGTTCCAACCCTTCAATCACATCAGTCCCTAACCTCAGGTGCACTCCAAAAGTCACCTTCTTAACCTCACAAAAGCACCTTTATTGCTCTCACTACTTAATAAATTCCAAGGGGTTTAGGAGCTCTATACCAAGAATAGTGGAGGAACACCAAATATATATTTCTTATTGCACATCATAATATCACACTTGCCCTGAGAACACATGCTGCCTTATTTGGTTTCACTGCTTCTCTGTGGATATGCCTTTACCTGCTGGGGAGACTATACTCATTTTAGGGTTGACACTGTATCCCTTGAAACCCTAGCGAGAGGGGTAGGAATATGCTAGGAATATAGTGTCTACAGTGCTTAAAGAAATTAAGGCAACTGAATAAATAGCAGACTCAGCAGTGCGGTGAGCCTAGACAACCACTGGGGTGCGGTGGAGGACCAGGCTGTGAGCCTGGCTGGGGCCTCTGGACAGAAATCCCAGATGAACAGTACCAGTGGTCCCCTCACAGTACAGCCAGGGAGGATGACCCAGAGAAAGACTCTCCAACAAGGTTTGAAGGAGGGCTAAAAACCCAGGAGAGGAAATGACCCAGAGACAGGCCTTTCTAATTTCCCCACGCCTATAGGTTATGTCCCCTATCCCCCCATAAGTTTTGGGGACGTCCTCTGGGATGCCCAGAAATGGGGAAGGGGTTCAACCAAAGTAGCATGTTGTCCTCTTTAGGCCACACACAGCACTGATAGAGTGGGGTCCCTTCGTTCAGGGCAGCCACCTTAACCCTGGCACAGACCTTAGCCAGAGTCATGGGGAAGAGACCACACTAAGGACTCAGGAAGCCAAGAAAATACCCCAGAACAGAGGAATCCAAGGTTTCAACCACGCTTTGCTCTGAAAGCTGCAAACAAACCAGCACCAATAGTTCCCAGGAAATATGCCAGACTGCCTTTACCCCTGCTGGCGGCGTTCCCAGCATAGCTGCCCTGTCCCACCGCTGGCCTCTGCTCCCTGCTCTGAGCTGACAAACTGCCTCCTTCCACTGGTGAGGCGGGAAAGGTGCCTCCAGGGGGCCCACCACACACAGCCTCAGAGAACCTTCTGGATGCTCACGGGGTGGATGGAGGCTGAATCACAGAGTGTTTCGGTATCTTTCAGTAGCTCTGTTTTCATTAGGACTTGACCTTGGCAGGAGGGCTATTTTCTGAGTGTTCAAAGCCAGGGTTTAGAGGTCAGGACTTATCTGTCCTCTACCTGCGGGAGGAGCTGGCTGTGTGTCTGAACACGGAGGAAGAGACTCTCAGATTTCTCCAGGTGGGGAGAGGGAAAGGTGTTGGGCCTCATAAACTTATAGCCATCTTGAAGTTCCTTAAGTGCAGGAACCAGGACGGTCTGGTGACTGTTGAATTCTCAGCACCTGGCACTATACTTGGAACACAAGACGCATGCCATTTCTGTTGAATCTAGGCATTGTGTCTAGATTTTTATCCATTCATCCATCCATCCACCCACCCACCCACTCACCCATCCACCCATCCACCCATCCATATGGCAACCATTTGCTGCGTGTATCCATCCTCTGTCTTCAGAGACAAATAAAGCCAGTCTCTTGTGACACTGTATGAAAATTGCTAAGAGAATGAATTTTAAAAGTTCCCATCACAAGATAAAAGGTTCTGTAACTGCATGGTGACGGACGTTGACAAGACGTATTGTGGTGTTCATTCTGCAATACAGTCAATACAGCTGACCCTTGAACAACACAGCTTTGAACTACGGGGTCCACTTATATGCAGAAGTTTTCATCTTGTAAACAGACAATGTAAACTTACAGTATCAATAGGTACATACAGTACTGTGTGTTTTTCTTCCTTGTGATTTGTTTAATAATATTTTCCTTTCTTTAGCTTACTTTATTGTAAGAATACAATATGTAATACATGTAACATACAAAATATGTGTTAATTGACTGCTTATGTTATCAGTAAGGCTTCTGGGTCAACAGTAGGCTACTCGTAGTTAAGTTTTGAGGGAGTCAAAGTTATATGTAAATATTTGGCTGCACGGGGGGTGGGGGGGTTGGTGTCCCTAACCTCTGCATGTTCAAGAGTCAACTGTATATACAAACATCAAGTCATTATGTTGTATCCCTGAAAGTAATATAATGTTGTATGTCAATAATACCTCAATAAATAGATAAGTAAAATAAAACAAGAACTTCATGGTTTAAAAAAGAATCAATTAATTAACTAGACATTAGTGGTAAATACCAAGAAAGATTTTGGAAATATAAAAGTTAAGAAAACAGAAGCATATATCAGATCATGTGTATTTTAGGGCCCATTGGAAAATATTTTAGTTAGATTGAGACTTTCTTGGGGTATTCACAGGAGAGAATCAATCACATCAAAGGAAAAAATTTGAAAAATGTTTGCTTTGAAGAAATGGTTTTAGAACTACAATCATTTGGTCTACAGAGGCGAAAACCAACATCTAATGTTAGTTTTAATTATAACAACATAAACACTCCAATGATTTTCTTCTTTTATGAAATTTCTGTTACTCAAAGTAATACATGTACTTAGTTACAAAGGGGGGGAGGGGGAGTGTCTCCAGAGCCCCTGTTAAAACAGGCATATATACATTACCTGGTGGTAGAACACATGATCTATTCCAGCTACTAGCAGTTATGCAAGAAGTAGGTCACATACTCACCAGGAAGCTGCTTCAAGTTTCTGCGGAAGCAGAAGCCAGGGCGAGTCTTTTCCAGGAGTGAACGTTGGGAGGGAGGCAGCAAAGATGGCAATGGTCTAGCAGACAGGCTCTGCCCAGCAGGCATTCCTGGGGCAGAGAGGGAACAATGAGATACTTCAGGCTAGAGCTCAGGAAAGGAGGCCTCTGGCAAACTGGATTCTCCTCACTTATGGAGGTATGTGTCTCCTTTACAGCATCACTGATTCCCCGGCTACCCTCCTACCTGGTGAGAGCTGCAGAGGATGGAAGTACTAGGTGGGAATTAGCTTTGAAATAATTCTACTTCCTATTCTTTCCTAAGATAAACTCAAGGTAATATTTCTCAAAGGGATGATGCCAACCTATTCTTTGAAATTGCAGTGTAGTGTTGTTAGAGTGCTATCTTTTATTCAAGCTAGGAGGTGCCTGCAGCCAAAGGGAAAATGTCTTTGTGTCTTTTCAACTATGTCTTGTGATTTCTGGCAGCACTGTGGTCCCATACAAGCTGCCTTCCTTGACAGTGACCCTTCAGATGTACATAAAGCACTCTCCTGGAGAGATGAGAGGAAGCAGTCAGCCTGGGCATGGCATTGGAACTCTCTTTGCCAGTACTGCTATGATTTTTTAATGCTTTTATTATCAATACAATTTTTCTCAGTCGTCCTGGTGTGCAAAATTCCAACTACAGTTTCCATCACCTATCTGCTCTCAGAACCCAGTCCCATCGCATTGCAGAGAACGCTTCCTTAGCTGTACCGTGGTGGAGAAACAGCTCCCAACTCAGAGAGAGAATAAAATGAGGCACTGTCTCTAGAAATCTGGAACCCAGGAGTCTGGTCTCTGTGGCTATCGTAGTATCTGACCTTTGACATTGTGAGTAACCATTTCTGGCTCACTTTTCTCAAAGGCAAAATAATGATAATAATTCAGGGGGTGCCATTTTGTTTCATTTCATTTTTCAATGCTTATGTTTATATAGTGTTTGCAAGTGTTAAGGGAAATAAAAGCATTAAAGTGAGAATTACAAAGGCAATAATAATAAAACCTTATTCAATAACAGATGGAAACCAGGCGGGTGTAGACAACCATTGGTGGGGCTTCCTCAGAGCTCATCTGTGTGAAGCCCACACCAGTTCAGCATGTAATAAGATCAGGCCTTTAAAAATTCATACTAAGTCTCACAGTCCCTGTCCATGTACAAATTCCAGGCTGCTGTGGGGTAATACCTGCAAAGTAGCTGTGCCTTTCTCATAATTGATGTGCTCTTTTCACTCTGTGGGGGCTGAATGCAGATGCCTGCAGGAGTATGAGTTTGATTAAGTCATCGAAGATTCTGGCCTGTGTGGGTGGCTCCGCTGTTCCTGCTGGGCTGGTGCTTCCCACACCACTGGGCAGAAGGGCTGAAGGAGAGAAGGTCTCAGTCAGTGCACCAAAAAAAAAAAAAAAAAAAGGAGAGAGATAGCCTAGCTACCAATCCCAATAACCAAACAAGGAAAAGTGTGATCCTATATTTCTTTAACCAGATCAAGCTCTTTTATATTCCTCCAAGGGACATCCTGGGCCTGAGCAAGCTGTTGGAAAATTCAAAGGCTCATCCCTAGGGTCAAAGTAATGGGTCTCAAGACAGCTGGAGACTGTCCTCATCCAGAAAGCATGGGGGTGGGATAAAAGGAGATATGTGTGTGTATTGGGGAGGTAGGGACAGAAGAGTTTGCTGAGAATCCATGTCCTTTGGGGATAGGTTGCTTGCATATGCAATGTGATGAGGCAGGTGTCCTGAAGAGTGGAGTTTACAGCGCCCTCCCAGGGAACACCAGGGCCAGTACATTGACTCCCAGACATTCCAGGGGAAAGGTCTCTCCTGCCTCTGAAGTGAGCCTCTCTGGGTAGTTTATCTCATGATCAAGACATTGTTCTTTTATCTCCAAGTCTGGTCCCACAAAAGGATAATCTTCACTGGATCGCAATTCTATTTAAGTCACCAAAGAATACCCAGCACCTGCTCTATGTCTATGTCAGACACAGGACTGCGGTGAACATGATCTTGGTTCTGATTTCAAGAACTCACAAAACAACAATAGCTTCCCGTATGTTAGCCATATGCCGAGCTCTGTCCTCAGCCCTTCACACTGAATCCTCACCATGGCCATCTGTAGTGGATGCGTTACTGTTACACCTATTATACCGATAAGACAGTTGAGTCCCAGAAAGATCAGATAACTTGCCAGCTAGTCAGTTGTAGAGCCAGGATTTGAACCCTGGCAGTCCGACTCTTGAGTTGATGCTTAAACTATTATAGTTTGCTGCAGTGGACTATGGGGGTGGAGATCTGCACAAACCAAATACAATGTGTTAGGTGCTGTGGTGTTGAGCACAGAGGCTGTGAGAGCAGAGAATCACATGTGAGAAGATGAGGCAACCAGACACTACTTCGCAGAGGAGGTGAGGTCTAAGCTGAGACCTAATGTACGATTGCTTGTTAGCCAAGCTGAGTGGGGTGCAGGTCCCAGGCAGAGGGAAAAGCAAATGTAAAAGTCTCATGGTAAGAGAGAGCATGGTTTATTTATATTAGAAGAGAAGGCACCCGGCTGGTGCGGCTCAGTGGTTGAGCATTGACTCATGCACCAAGAAGCTGCCAGTTCGATTCCTGGTCAGGGCCCATGCCCAGGTTATGGGCCAAATCCCCAGTGGGGACACGCAGGAGGTGGCCAATCAATATTCTCTCTCATTGATGTTGCTATCTCTCTTCCCCTTTCCCTTCCTCTCTCTCTAACATCAATTAAAAAAAAAAAAAGAAACAAAGATAAAAGAAGAGAAGGAACTGAGTCACTGAATCATAGATCTCACAACAGGAACAATTTAGCTGTGAGGTTGCAGAGGTTTATTCATTCACTCAACAAACATTGGTTTAGCATCTGCTATTGTCAGGCATGGTGGTAAGACAACATTAATTACTACAAATAAGGTGATGACTTCATGGGGCTTGTAGTCCATAAAGTGAAATGATGCTTCCTCATCTCACCAACTAAGAAAGAACTAAAAGTAGGCACAAAGGTGAGCAGCAGGATCTTTCACTGTCAGCTGGGACACTGTTAACAGATTCACACGGAGATATTTCTCTAGAGTAATGTGCCCATGTGTGATTCTGCTATTTACTATCAGTTATGAAATCAGTCTTTTGTGAAGTTAAATGCACCAATGTAGGTATCTATCTGGTAGAAAAAGACCTTCAAAGGTTATAGTTTTAATGGCCACTAGAATGTTAACAGATTTGACTATCTCAGTGTGGTAGTTTCCTATTGTTGCCATAACAAATTATTACAAATTTGGTGGTTTAAGACAATGCAAATGTATTATTTTACAGTTTTGGAGATCAGAAGTTCAGTACAGGTCTCCCAGACTAAACCTAGTTGTAGGCAGACTGTGTTCCTTTCTGGACATGACAGGGGAGAGTCCTTTTCTGCTCATTCCAGTTGCTGGAAGAATTCAGTCCCTCCGGGGTGCAGGACAGAGGCCCCTGAGTTCTTGCAGACTGTAGGCTGAGGCCATGCCCAGCTTGTAGAGGACACTGTGTTTCTGGCTTCATGGCCAGCAACAGCAGGTTCCTCTCACATGGCATCATTCGGGCCTACCCTTCTGCCTTCCTCTTCCATTTTTAAAGTCTCATGTGATTACACTGAGCCCACTCAGATAATCCAAATTCTCATCTTGAGATCCTTAACCTAAATTGCATCTTCAAAATCCCTTCTGCCTTGTAAGGTAACATTCACCCAGGATCCGGGGATTCCAGTGTAGGCATCTTTGGACAATCATTTTTCAGCCTACCACATTATAGTAACTACCATGACTTAAGAATACCTTTTTTATTTTTTAAATCTTATTTTCTTTATTGTTTTTAGAGAAAGAGGAAGGGAGAGAGATAGAAACATCGATGAGAGAGAACATCGATCAGCCGCCTCCTGCATGCCCCCCACCGGGGACTTGGCCCACAACCCGGGCATGCACCCTGACCAGGAATCAAACAGGCAACCTGGTGCTTGGGTTCACACTCATCCACTGAGCCACACCAGCTGGGCAAGAATACCTTTTTTTTGGAGGGGACATAAACTACATATAACCCCTATTCTGCCAAACACAACTTAGCTTCACCACCTTACTTATATGTATGTACGCATAACTGATGGACATGGACAACAAAGCTGGGGACAGGGTGAGGGGAGATGGGATGGAAGGTGTCAATGGGGAAAAAAATGAGAAACACCTGCAACAGAAATAAATTGATTAAAAAAAAAATTTTTTTTTTAAAGTAAGGTTTTGGTATGCTTTCCATGAACAGACCAGTGAATCTGAACTTCCAAAACATTTTATGCTAATTTACTGATGTTAGTAGCTGATGTTATACCTACATAATACTTAGAATTGTGGAAATTGTAAAATTACAACCCAATTAAATTCTGTATCTGAAAAGCCTTTTATATCAACAGCAATTATGACTATAGCATGTCAGTTTAAGGATAGTTCCCAACACTTGAACTTTAAATCACAGACTAATATAAAATGGAGTTAATGAATGAATCATTGTTGGATACCTGGAAAAGTTCTAAGCAAACTAGAATACATAAATCTTGGTTACACAGTATATTCTTATAATATGTTCTTTTGCTTTTTATTCTCATGTTACAGAGTGACTGCATCTTTGGGTCATGTTAATGGATGTGTTCCTCTCTGCCACTTTGAGAAGGAGTTAAGACATGTGGCTCATGTTATATGTTCTTGTGAGCTTTTTGGTCTGTTTAAATGCTTGGGTATAACAGGTAATTCTCAATTTTCTACCTACCTCTTAGTTATGTCTTTAAAATAAAATTTGGTTACTTCAGTTAAAAGAGCTAATGATTAAGACTATATACTCGGAGTAACCTTGGTTTATAATACGTGCAAACACTGAGTCTGAAAAATTTCAAAGGAGTGTGCTAAGATTTTGGAAAACCTTATTGTGTTCATGGACTTATTCATAAGATATGTTTAATAAAAGGGGTGGGAGGAGCTGGGAAATCCTTACTGTCAAATCTGTCATTAATGTAAAACTGGAATTTGATTTCTCCATTAAAATGATAAAGTGACTGTAGAGCATTTAGGCTGCTTTTACAAGGGAGAACCAAAGGTTATTCTTTGCATTGTGTTATCCATCTGGTCAGCAAGGATTCTGTTCTCACCAGAATGATTTTCTGTCTTGGTGCTGACTTTATCATGCCTTTGATTCTTAAGAAGCTGAGGTTCCACTGAACTGTGCCATCTTCTTCTATGTTTATGTAAAATGTTCTATTGCCCCCTTTTTAAAAATAAGTTTATTTATTTATTTTTTATTCCTTAGCCTGGGGATATTTCTCTATTTATCATCAGATAGAGTGGGAGAGAGAGAGAGACAGAGAGAAACATCAAGGTGAAAGAGCCACACTGACTGGTTGCCTCCCGCATGACTCAACCAGAGCCAGGGATGAACCACAACCGAGGTATGTGCCCTTGACCATAATCAAACCCATGACTCACTGGTTTGCAGGCCGATGCTCTAACTGCTGAGCCAAACCAGCTAGGGCTCTATTGCCCCTTTGATTAACAGTATCCAAACTATTGCTTCTCTATTAATCAAGTGCCCAAATATCCTCTCATAAATTTTGATTTTGCTATCCCCAAATCAGACCATGATTTAGAAAAAACAAATTTTAGGATTTCTATTACAGCAAAATATCTTTGCAATGTCCCAAAGCTCCCATGAGAACTCACAAAGAGTTATTTTCTAATGTTATTTTAAAAGAGGCTAGAAATAATTAGGTTTGTTTTACATATTTCTTTTTTGTGTGTTTTTATTGGTTTGTTTTTTTAGAGAGGTAAGGACAGAGAGAAAGAAATATCAATGTGAGAGCGAAACATCCATTGGCTGCCTCCTGCATGCCCCCCTAATGGGGATGGAGCCCACAACCTGGGCATGTGCTCTGACCAGGAATCGAACCAGGACCTCTCAGTCCACGGGACAGTGCTTGATCCACTGAGCCACATAGGGAGAGCTACATATTTCTTAATTAGTTCCTGATAGTTGTAAAAGCTGAATGACAAAAACTGGTTTGTCCAATCAAAAAATAGTTTTGTAATGGTAAAACGTCATTCATACTACTGTTTCAGAAAGTGGCCACACTGCAGAAGGGGTTGGGAGGTGCTAGAGATTTGCTGATGCTCAATTCATCTGCCAGTGAATTCTCGGGGAAAGATCTGTAGTATATCCCAACAGAGAAATCACCACTCTTCTATTTTGATATTATTTACTGTACAAATGAACCACAGACACACAGTCTCATCTACAGGTGGTTTCTACTTTCTTCTGACATTTTCCCAAAGGCCCACAGGCTAGAATCTGGACCTTCAACAAAGAACAGACTCAGTGTGAGGAAAGCACTGGACTGAGCATCAATAAATACTGATGTCTCCAGCACTTGACTTGTGGGTACAAGCTTTAAGTGTGAGAATGACATCATTTAGACACCTGCCAGGCTGTGTCGGAGGACTGGGCAGAATGTCCAGATGCCTTCAGTCCAGAAGCACACAATTTCAGGAAAGCAACTCCCAACTCAAACCCCAGTGGAATAAACTTAATTTCACAGGATTGAAATAAAGTGATTTACTTTGGCATATTGTTTGTTTTTTAATTTTTTTTTCTTTATTGATTTTAGAGAGAGGGGAAGGGAGAAGGAGAGCGAGATAGAAACACCAATGAGAGAGAACATCGACTGGCCACCTCCTGCACACCCCCCACTAGGGATTGGGCCCACAACCTGGGCATGTGCCCCGACCTGGAATCGAACCGGCAACCTCTTGGTGCATGGGTCGATGCTCAACCACTGAGCCACACCGTCAGGCGGCATATTGGTTTTTTTTTAATATTCTGTTTCTGATACGTATATGAGAAAATCTTTTTTCTTTCTTTTTAATCTATCTCTAATTTAGCAGACTATGCTTTGGCCAACTGAAAAATGACACTTTTAATGGCATCTGATTCTTACTGACGCCTCAGAACACAGAAACTAACACCTCTACTGAGTTTCTTCACTCTGCACAGCAATACAGTTGCTTGCATAGGTTCAATGAAAACCTGGTCGCCTTTCACCAAGATATACTTTGACAAATCAGCTGTGCAACTGAGGCCTTATCTGGAGTGTCATGTTGAAAATTAAACTCATTTAATCAAGTGTGACAAGCTCACCTTTAAAAAGATATACTTAACATTCAATGTCCATATTTACAAAGTGCTCCAGGACACCTGGCCTGAGGCCTGTTCTGTGGTTTATAGGGTGTCTGTCTGTCTGTCTCTCTCTCTCCCTCCCCTCTCCTAGCCTCTGACAATGTATGGAAGGGCACTTTCTGGCATGCCAATGATCTTAATAAAATTTTCAGGGTCTTGAAGAGAAAAACTCACCAATACCTATTGCTACTGCATGTGAAGGCTGGTGGAGTTTCCTGAGTCTGTTTCCCAGCCTTAAGATGTAAGAACAAATAATTGAGCCGTTTAAAAAGCCAGCCTGAAACTCCTTATTGAAATTTCCAGACAGAAGTTAATTCTCTAGCCTTAGGATTTGCTCAATACTATCTGCTCAAGGAGTTTTATATGATTAATTCACACCTCTTGCTTCAACTTTGTAAAAAGTCAGACTAAAACATAATGGGACCAGCCTTTTCTGTGATCAAGAATCATCTTTAAATATTATTTATGATCAAAATGGGCGGGCTGTTAGGAAATAGCTCTTACAACTTGGAAAAGAGGGGGACAGCATGTCTCTTCAGTGTCATACTGGAGAATTGTTTCACAGGCTTGTGAGGATTAATTCATTACCTAAAGGACTATCTGCATTTGGCTCTGCAATTAAAGGATTAGACCCAGTGAAGTTACATGTAACGTGTAGACTCCTCTCAGGTAAAACGATAACCCTAGAGCTGAGGTTCCGTTGCCCTGCAGGATATTCCCGCTCCATGTCTAACAGCACGTTTACGTCAGAAGGCCTTTCGGGTAGACGATGTAACCCATTCTTCAAAAGCTCTTTGAACCAGCTTACAGGTTCCTTCATTATTTAGTTGATAATCACTGACACATTCTCATTCCATGTGAAAAGAGACTCATACTTTTGTTTTTAAATCATAACTGGACACAGCTTACCTATCAGGATAAAAAAAGCCTGTCTTTCCTTCTTAGTCCCCAGGCTTCTGAGTCAAGGGCACTTCCACATCTCCTCCTGTCCCCTCCTCCCTACTCAGAGCTGGGCCCTTGTTATTTGCCACCCAGTCCTATGCCTGTATTATAATTCATGCCTCACTTCTCTGGGAGTAAATCAGCGGTTGCCCTAAGCTGTTCCAGACATAGCCAGAAAGACAAAGGTCATCTTACCCACTGCTGATAGGGCTGTTCATTTATTTATTTATCCAATGATTTATTTCTCACTGTTTATTTATACAGTGATTTACTCAGTATTCATTCACCAAGACCTCAGAAACTGGTACAGAAACCACAGTGGATGATTAAACTAATCAGGTGTAACTAAAAGCTGCTCATTGGCTGACTGTATGCCATAAAGTAATCAATAAAGCAAACAGCTGTTTTGGTGTGTAGGCAGACATTTTTACGTGCAGGTAGCTGCTGGGCAAACTCCAACATTTCCACAGCTGAATGCAGAGGTCTACTTTTACTCTTCAGGGTCCAGTCTGTGGTGGAGGCATCCATTCAAGAATCCAGGCTATAGATTCTCTGCCATCATCAATAACTTCTTCCAAAGCTGCCCTGGACACTGGTATTCAAGAGAGACTTGAAGATAGGGTGAGAGGTTTTCACAGGTCAGGCTAGAAACGTATCTTCCTCCCATATTCCACAGGACAGACCTCGGTGACAAAGTCACAGCCACCTTCAAAGGAGGGGAGGCAGGACACTTGTCCAGCTGTGTTTGTACGTGGAGAAGGAAATGGCCCGGCATCCACTCAGCCCCCACTGACACTGACTTTGGAGGTCACCAGAGCGAACCCGAGGTTGTGTCCGTGGACAACCTCACCTCGCTGTGTTGGGCCCTGGCTCAGCAGCAGTTGCTATGCTTACCAGTAAAATAGTGACAGTGGCTTTATTTCTCATCTACAGGTCCTGAGGGCAGAGAGAGTGCTTTCCTTCTTTCCCTTTATCCTCAGAGACAGAAAAGCTTTCATGGTTATTCTGAGAACTTTGGTCAGCAGGCATTGGGAAACTGTTGACAGTTCTGGAGACGGGACTGATATGGTCACAGCTGAGCTTCTTGAAGGTAACTGGGCTGATGTCTCTGGCTTCACCTGTAAGGCCTGGTGGATGATTCAGCACACCTACAACCACAGATTTCAGAGTCTCTAACTTGACTCCTTGGTGTTCCCGTTCAGCATTCTGAGCCACAGAGGTTAAGGGCTTTCCCTAAACCACCAGCATGGTGCAGGGCAGAGCACAGACAAAGCCAACTTGCTTTGTTTCCAGCCCACACTCTTATGCCACACAGCACTTCCAGCAAGTAGTGAATGACTTATCTTCTGTTTTAATGAAAACTATAATGAAATGTTGCGTCACCAGAAATATTAGTCAATATAGTATTTTCTGAACTGAATTTTCTGGTTAACTCCATTTTAGCCGTGGAGGCTTTTTATTTCAACCTAAGACATACTAGTTGTCCCTGACTTAGAAACAATGTTCCAAATGAGCAAACAACATTTCCTTGATGTTGTCCATACAGACAATTATTATTCCAAGGGGGGAGGGAATGACAATTTTCAATTACCTGAAGCTCAACTGTGGTGAACTGATAAATTGTGAGAGTCTGTTTTCAGGTGTTTTCCCATCAACAACCTTTAAATTTCAGAATTCAAATCAGAGTACAAACTACTAAATGTACTAGACAGTGTTCCTGCTATTAGCAAAGGGGACCTGGGAAATTAGTACATCTGTACCTCGGCCACTTCCTCACCCACAGTTGGACAAAAGGCCTCTCTGTCCAAGTCTCTTAGTACCTTTCAAATATAAGTTACTTTGTGCCTTGTTTTAAATAATATTCATCAAATAAAAACCATGCTAATTATGGTTCCTTTATTCATATTTCAGGATGACTTTTAGGTCATAAGTCCATTCAATAACTGTGTAGATTAAATAATAATAAGACCTTTTCTTTTTTTTTTTTTATCCTCACCCGAGGACATTTTTTCATTTTTTTTTGTTCAGATAGAGTGAGAAGGAGAGAGAGGGAGAGAGAGAGAGCAACATCGACGTGAAAGGGACACATCGAGTGGCTGCCACCCGCACGACCAACCAGGGCCGGGGACAAACTGCAACCGAGGCACGTGCCCCCAGCGGGAACCGAATCCGGGTCTCTCTGGACTGCAGGCCGATGCTCTAACCGCTGAGCCAAACTGGACAGGGCAAGACCTTTTCTTTATAGTCATCATTGCTTCTCACTATTTTACATTGGTCTTATCTTAAAATTGTATTGTTATAAGACTTTAGACGTGCTTCCTTCCAGCCATGGAAAAGCTGAGACCCAGAAATGTCAGGCAGCTTGACTAGAAATGTCAGGCCACAAGCTAGAACTTGGGACAGCCCAGTGCTCCTGCTTCGAGTTCAGTGTCTCTCTCTACATCTGGAATAAGAACTATACAAATCATCTGTTTTCAAGTAAAGCTTTGGAACATGTCATCCCTTTTGCCCTGGTACTTGGACAATAATCATTTGTAAAGCAAAACTCCCCTGGCCATATAATCGAGTACTGGGATACTGGGATAGATTTCCCTTGCCCAGATGGAAAGAGTGCCATACAAGGGAGAAGGAAGAGATGTTTGGAGTCTTACTTGGGTCAGGGAGCACTGCTGGGCTACATTTCCTTTTTATTTTCAGTGTTGTAGGAGAGACGTCATCATCTCCCCTTTACAGATGAGCCCATGGCGGCACTGAGTTATGAGCTTGCTCCTGGAGAAACCAGACTGAAACCAGGACTCTCCGGCTACATCCTGGGGTGGGACTCCTCTCTCCCGTTCAAGACATCAGGGTCCTATTTATTCCCTACTTTCTGCTGGTCTTCCAGTCCAGCTACACTGATGGGAGGGTCTCCTAAATATGACTCTTCTCAACTTGACCATGGAGACCACGGAGAAGAAACTCCCTGAGGTCCCCCAATTCTCTCAATGCCAAAAACAAAAACAAAAACAAAACATGGGT
Organism: Tadarida brasiliensis; assembly: GCA_030848825.1. NCBI lineage: Eukaryota > Metazoa > Chordata > Mammalia > Chiroptera > Molossidae > Tadarida > Tadarida brasiliensis. The sequence goes on from CM061259.1 coordinate 83,623,700, forward strand.
TAAAGTTCCCAAGTAGTGGGAGGACATTCACCCTAACCTGACATCAGGTGCATATTCTCAAGAGAAATCAACTTGCTGAGAAAAGCTTGTAACCCGGATATGTGTAGGAGTCTTCAAACCAAAAGCCTTTTTCTTCTATTCATTCTCTTTCAAAAATATCTTATTTTGAAATTACTTGGAACACATAGAAAAGTGCTACCTTCTAGTTTTTAACTTTTCAGTTGGCCTCTTGTCATGCTTACTTCAGATTTTTAAAAAATTTATCATTATTGTTGAGAGTATTACAGATGTCCCTCCTTTTTTCCTCCATTGACACACTCCTCCCGGAGCCCCCCTTCCCCCGCCTTCACCACACTATTGTCTGTGTCCATTGGTTATGCATATAGGCATATACGTTCTTTGGTTTATCTCTTCCTGTCCCCCCTTCACTCTGAGGTTCCTTAGTCTGTTCCATGCTTCCATGCCTCTGGATCTATTTTGATCGACGGTGTATTTGTTCATTAGATTCCACATATAAGTTAATCTTAGCATATATTCCTAGAAGTGGGATCACTGGGTCAAATGGCAGTTCAACTTTTAATTTTTTGAGGAAACACAATATTGTTTTCCATAGTGGCTGCACCAGTCTGCATTCCTACCAGCAGTGTACTAGAGTCCCTTTCTCCCCACATCCTCGACAGCACTAATCATCAGAGAGATGCAAATTAAACTGACTATTATGTATCACCTCACACCTTCCAGAATGGCTACCATCAACAAATCAACAGATTTTTCTTTTTTAAAGGAAAATCCAAAATTGATGTTTATTCTTTCATCCATGTTTTTACATTCTTACTACATAGATATGTATCCACACATGGTCTTGTTTTGTCTTTTAGAAGTTCACAAATATAGCTTTATCTTTCTGCATCTTTCTTTTTGCACTGGACACTATGTTTTTAGATATACCCATGTTGACATATGTAGTTGTGGCTCATGCATGCTCACTGCAGTCTAGTAGCCCGGTGTGTGAATACACCAGTTTACTGGCCCATTCCCCCTATGAAGGATACTTGGGTTATTTCTTTTTTCTTGCTATTACAGACTATAATGGTTAATTTTACATATCAACTTGACCCGGCCATGGGGTGCCCAGATATTGAGCCAGTCATTATTCCGGGCGTTTCTGGGAGGGTGTTTGGAATGAGATTACCATTTAAATCAGTAGACTGAGTAACGCAGACAGTCCTCTAATGCGAGGGGACCTCATCTAATCAGCTGAATGTCTGAGTAGACATTCCTGAGTAAGAAACAATTCCTCCTGCCTGACTGCCTTTGAACTAGAACATCTGCTTTTTCCTATCTTCATATTCAGACTGAAACATCACCTCTTCCTTGGTCTCCAACCTGCTGATCTGTGGACTGCTTGGTCTCCAGCTTGCCAACTCACCCCATAGGTCTTGGGACTCACTTGTCAGCCTCCATAGTCACATGAGCCAATCCTGACAATACATCTCTTCCCATATACACAGGTATCCTATTGATTCTAATACACAAACAAAGCTGGGCCTTTTTTATGCATGGCTCCTGTGCCCACAGAGTGGGCTTGAAGAAGGGACTCTGGAACCATCTAGCTCTATATGCCCAGGGTTCCCTCCTTCATTCAAGCCACCATCCCTGTGACAAGGCAGAGTCTCCATTTCCCCTGTGAAGCTTCGCAAACTACTCTGATTACTTGGCTGTGTTGGCCTCTCCCAAAAGCATGGGCCACTACAACACAATAAGGTGGCCTCCTTTGTTCTCCACCCCAGATGTTCTCAGGTAACTGTCTTATTCTCTACAGGCCCGCTAGCCCTCCCTCCCTCCCTTCCTTCCTTCATTCCACTATCAGTTGCTGAATCACAGCAGTCCAGGCACTTTCTAGGTGTGGGAGATTCCAACAAGTGTTAGCATAACCCTTGACCTTGAGGAGCTCCAAGTTCAGCAAGACTGATGAACTTACAAGTAAACAAATTGCAATCATCCTCATACATGGAGGCGGCGCCCCACACAGGGAGCCAGGTTTTGCCACATTTGTTTTACTGGCTTGGTGTGGGGCGTGGGACCTGAGAGATGTAAGAGCTTCCTTTCAACAGGAAAGGAAGGGCCTGAGACTGTCAGAGACACCAGCTCTTATTTTAAAAACACAATTCATTTCTTCTGCTCATTTGATCAGCAGTTTCTTAAACTAATGTAGAAAAGAAAATTCATTGTGAGAAGTTGCTATTTTATTAGGTTTTCCTGGCTCGTTCTCCTAAAAAGGAGGTTCCCCTAATTGAAGGACATGAAGATGGGTTTTGGCACTGCTGGCAGGGAACCTCCGGAGGGCCTGCCTGTAGCAGCGTCTCTGACTTCAGGAGGCTCTGTCACTACAATGGAGCTAATTCACTGAAAGAGTTTGTTTCTACCTGCTGTTAAAATCACCTACATTATGCCACGCTCTAACCGCTGAGCCAAACCGGCCGGGGCTCATTACAGAACATTTTAAATATTTTTTAAGAAGAAGCACTTGCTAATGCATACTCCTCAACCCAAAGAGAAGCTAGGGTGCCCAGATTTCCCTGCTCAGCAAGGAAAGGAACGCAGGCTATTTACCCTGCTGAGCTATGGACCCTCCTGGGCTCCCACACAATACTGACATTTTCTGATTACAGAATGGGTGCCAACACCTCAACCTACTGCAGATACCAGTTTTTTCTGTCTGTGCCTTTAAGACCAGAAATGGTAAAAAAGTCCTCAGAAGGAGGGGAAAATTAAAGATGGGCTTGGCTTCTCTGGCCTTTTTTCCCCTAGATGTGACATTTTCCTAGCTTTCCAGGGATCTGTCCTGAAATCTGGCTTCCTAACAAGCTCTGCTTGCCCTCGAATCTAATTCTAATTTACACAGACTGCTCAGGTTAGAGTCTCCTGTGGAGCTGATCAACCTCAGACTCCACACCCCGCCACCCTCCCTGCTCCAGCTCGGCCTCATGTCACACTCCCAAGTCTGACATGCAGTCCCAATGACCACTCCTGCCCTTGGCTCCCTGGCTTTGGGTTTCTCCGCCTCCATCCTGACAGCTGCTGTCACTGCTTCCAATTGAACTGCCAAGGCACAGAGTCTGCTTCCCACATAGCTACATCCGCACTACTTCTGAATCAGGCCCAGAGTCCTGGAAGGGGAGATGGGCAGCCTCTACCCTCCAAGCTGTGCTTTTGGCCTCACCCAGAAACTGGAACAGACCAGCCTGCTCTGCTTGGGCCCACAGCCCCACGATCTCATCCAGGAGTCGATCCAGAATTCTCTGCTTGGGACGAAACCATATATGCACTTAGTAAGGATTCAAAACATGGGATCCTACAAGGGTTGACCTATTTTGCAAAGCCCTTAGATATTTTCTTTAAATTATTTTCCAGTTCTTTTTCATTTTTTTGCTCATTATCAATACCAACCCCTGAAGGGGCTGAGGTACATGTGGTTCTGTATCAGAACATGAATTCTATAATAAGTCCCGGTTTGTGGACATGCAGGGGCCACTCTGTCCTGATTCTTGTCCCAGGGCTCTGAATGTGTCTCCCTTTCCCAAGGGTAGATATTTCAGATTCACACTTCATAAAGTCACTTGGCTTCACTGTGCAGGACACAGCAGAGGAACAAGGCTGGACAATTAAGAGACTGGTGAAGTCATATTAAGAGTCTTGATAAAAGACACTGAGGACACTTATTGTCCCTGAACATCTATGATGAAATAGCTGAGCATAAGCGATTTCAGACTAAAGAGGCCATTAGAACACTCCATCTGTTCCCCACCTTCCACTCCCCCAGCACTAACTCTTGAATCTTATTACCATTATGTAAGAAAGACAATCACCAGCTACAGTGGGAGACTCTGCCTGTCCACTAGGGCCATCTGTGCCCTTACGGCTTGTCACTTACTGGAAAATGAGTCCCTGAAATTGACCAATCAGATTACTGCCTTCCTCAGAGTCAAATCCATGGAATTAAGAGAAAAACTTTGATTTGAACTCCATGCTCAGTGAGTCTAAAGGAAGCAGAAATTATTAGTCAATTCCTAAGAGCCTTTGGGCTTAAGCATAATTGAGGCCCCTTAGGCTTAGTCACTGGCGACTTTCTCTGACTCCCTACAAAAGCAAGGAAGGGAGATTGAAGCCGAATCCGGGAGGCCAGGGAGTGATAGGGTCCAGCAGAGAAAGGACGTGTTCTACAAGAGGCAGGAAGGTTTGAGACTTCATTGACAGCAGTGTTATTTAACAAGAGCCTCAGAGACAGCATGGCATAGTGGGACATAAAATATCCCTGAGACAGGGGTGACAGCAGTTTTAGATCTAATTTAGAAGACATCGGAGTCAGAGGTACAAGCACATTTATCACATATGTCTCTGTGTTATTAACGATAAAACAGAAGGTTTAAATTGCTCTTTGTTTACATTTTCCCATATTTGATTTATATGAAAACATTACATAATATGGACTGGTGGGGAGGGAACAAATGACAACCCAAGAAGTGGGGCACGACTCCCATCAGAGTGAGGGAAAGACACACGTGGAGGAAGACAAGAGAACAATGCTCTCTTACCACTTAGTTCATAGGAGGTGAGAAGAAGGAAGGAGAGAAGACATATGGCAGAGCTTTAGTGACCCAAATCAGTATGTGACATCTTTCTTAACAGGGTGAAATCTATGGGAATGCAGTCAAGGTTGGAACAGCAGGAGAATCCAGTAGGAAGCCTCAAGACAAGGACAGTACAAAGCAGGTTCACTAGTCTTCTGGTCCAAAAATGGCAAATGGGCTCTTTGTACTAATTTTATGTTTAGTAGTGACTTCTTGAAACTGTGTATTGAAAATCTGACGTCAGTTTTTTCAGAGACTGAAGATGTCGACGGTCAGGACCGGAGTGTGGGTGAGTGTATGAGTGTGTGAGAGAGAGAGTGAGTGAATGTGAGCGTGGAAGACCAACCTAGACCAGTGCAGAGACACGGGGCAGAAGGTTCCTGTGCTGTTGACAGAAAGCAGAAGGCTACGTGGTAAGCGGCAGGTCAGTGAACTTTCCCAGGCGCAGCACGGAGGCCCCGCCATTTTGGAGGATCCCGGGTGATCCCTAGGAGAAGGAAACTGGGAGGGGCTGGGGCCCAGCGACCTGAGTCCACTAGAGCGCCCTGCACCATCCGTCCAGTGAACTCAGCTGTGTTGGCACCGTCAGCACACAGTAGGTGCCTGCAGAAGTAGCCGAAACCAGCCAGGAGCCAGAGCCCCACCCCCAACAGCAGTGGCAGCTCACCTAGGCCCATGCTGGAGCTGTGCCCCACAGGCCCCTGGCCCCCGGAGGCATGAGGCCAGCCCAGGACCCAGGCCCACGGAGGCGTGCACATAGCCCAGGCCCCAGGCCTGCGGTGGCACGCAGGCCCACCCAGAACCCAGACCCGCAGCAGGGCACAGGCCAGCCCAGGCTCCAGGCCTGCAGCAGTGCAGCAGCCTGCCCAGGCTCAAGGCAGCCTGCCCAGGCTGTCGGGGGCACTAGCACCAGCTTGGGAGCCTGGCACCTCCCCACACAGCAACAATGACTGGGCAGGAGTAGAGCCCCACCCCCAACAAGCACTATCAGCTCAGACTGGCTGCTGAAACCATCCCCAGTGGCATCAGGGAAGACTGATCAAGAGCGGTGCCCCCGACCAAGCAGCAGGTCTAGGGCAGCTGAGACCTGCCCCTGACAACTGCAGCAGCGGAGTTGCAGTGGAGACCCTCCCCCCCAGCAGCAGCAAAATCCAAGGCACGGAGCAACCTCAGCCCCCAATAGCAGTAAAGGATTGGCACCTGAGAGCACCCCCTGGCAGCAGCAGCAGCAATGCGAATCGGGAGCTAACACTCACCCCCAGCAGCAACTGATCAGGAGCTGAGACCCACCAGGCAGCAGGGTTCCCCAACAACACACCAGTGGAACCCATGTACACCAGCAGAATACCAGAGGGACCCACAAACCCCAGAAGTGCACCAGTGGAACCCACGAACCCCAGCAGAGTACCAACGAAACCCACAAACCACAGCAGGACACCAGCTGGACACACATGCCCCAGCAGCATACCAGAGAGACCCACAAACCCCAGCAGTGTGCCAGTGAAACCCACGCACCCCAACAGTGCACTAGTGGAACCCCACACACTTCAACAACATACCAGTGGGTCCCACACACCCCAGCAGGGCACCAGACAGACCCGCACACCCCAGGCAGCAGCAGCACATATTGGCAGCTAAGATCCATCCCCAGCAGCAGCAGCAGAAGCTGATCAAGAGTGGTGCCCCAGCCCAAGAGGCCACGAGTCTAAGGGAGCCGAGACAGGCACGACAGACCAATTCCAGTCACCAGGTGTCAACCCTCCAGGATCCACAGCAGACAAGAGGAGCCATACACCAAAACAGGCCGGGAGACACAGCAGCCTTAATTGATACACACTGACCTGCCTACACATTCCAACATCCCTCACTGGGCTTAGAACTACCAGATTGCTAAAATGGTGAGACAAAGAAACAACACCCAAATGAAAAAAAGAAAAGAAAAAAAAAGAGGAATCACCAGAAAAGGAACTAGAGGAATTACAAGAAAGCAACTTGTCAGATAAAGAATTCAAAGCAATGATTATAAAGGTGCTCAAACAATTTGGTGAGAACTACAAGCAACTTAATAAGAATTATGAAGAGCTCACTGGGAACTACTTCAGCTTAAAAAAAGAGGTAGAAGCTATGCATAAAGAGCTAGAAGCTATACATAAAAATCAAGAGGAAATAAAGAATGACATAGCTGATATGAAAAATACCTTAGAAGGGTTCAATAGTAGATTAGAAGAAGCTGAAGACCGATCAGCAACTTAGAAGACAAGGTAGAGAGAAACACCCAAAAAGAGCAGCAAATGGAAAAAAGTTTAAAAAGCAGGAGGAAAGTTTAAGGGAGCTGTGGGATAATACAAAATGTAACAACATTCGCATTATAGGTGGACCCAGTGGAAGGAGAAGAATCAGAGAAAGGAATAGAGAACCTGTTTGAGGAAATAATGGCAGAAAACTTTCCTAAACTGGTGAAGGAAAAAGTCACACAAGTCCAGGAAACACAGAGAGTCCCAAGCAAGATCAACCCCAGAAGACCCACAGCTAGACACATCATAATAAAAATGACAAACATTAAAGACAAAGAAAGAATCTTAAAGGAAGCAACAGAGAGACAGAAAGTTACTTACAAGGGAGCTCCCATTAGACTGTCAGCTGATTTCTCAATAGAAACGCTGCAGGCCAGAAGGGAGTGGCATGAAGTGTACAAAGTAATGCAAAGCAAGGGTCTGAATCCAAGACTACTCTATCCAGCAAGGCTATCATTCAAAATCAAAGGAAAAATAAAGAGCTTCACAGATTTAAAAAAAAAAAAGCTAAAGGAATTTACCACCACCAAACCAGCACTACAACAAATTCTGAAGGGACTGTTGTAAGAAGGAGAAGAAGAAACACAGAGAGAGAAAGAAGAACACAGGCATAAAATTAAAATGGCAAGTAATAACTATCTATCAATAATAACCTTAAATGTAAATGGCTTAAATGCTCAAATCAAAAGACATAGGGTAGCTGACTGGATAAGAAAGCATGGCCCATATATATGCTGTCTACAAGAAACTCACCTCACAACAAAAGACTCACACAGGATGAAAGTGAAGGGATGAAAAAAAATTTACCAAGCAAATGGAAATGAAAAAAAATACTGGTGTAGCAATACTCATAACTGACAAGATACACTTCAAAACGAAGGCCATAATAACAGACAAAGAAGGTCACTACATAATATAAAAAGGATCAATCCAACAAGAGGATATAACCCTGATAAACATATACGCACCAAATATGGGAGCTCCAAAATATATTATAAAAATTCTGGAGGACTTCAAGGGAGAGATCAATAGCAATACGATCTTAGTGGGTGATTTTAACACCCCACTTACACCCCGGGATACATCTTCCAGACAAAAACTTAACAAGGACATAGAGTCCTTAAATGATGACCTAGATCAGTTGGACTTAATTGATATTTACAGAACATTTCCAAAGCTGCAGAATATACATTCTTCTTAAGTGCACACGGGACATTCTCAAAGATAGACTACATGTTAGGACACAAAGAAAGTCTACAAATTCAAGAAGATTGAAATCATATCAAGCATCTTCTCGGATCACAATGGCATGAAATTCAATCATAACAAAAACATTCAAACACTTAGAGGCTAAATAGCATGTTATTAAACAACGAATGGGTTACCGACGAGATCAAGGAAGAAATTAAAAACTTCCTGGAAACCAATGAGAATCAACACACAACAACACAAAATCTATGGGATGCAGCAAAAGCAGTCCTGACAGGGAAGTTCATAGCACTACAGACCTACCTCAAGAAACAAGAAAAATCCCTATTTGACTCTCTGACCCTACAACGTAAAGATCTAGAAAGAAAACAAAAGGAAAAACCCAGAGCAAGTAGAAGGAAAGAAATAGTAAAGGTCAGAGCAGAAATAAACTACATAGAGACTAAAAAAAAAAAAAAAACAGTTCAAAAGATCAATGAAACAAAAAGCTGGTTCTTTCAAAACATAAACTAGATCGATGGACCTTTAGCCAGACTCACCAAGAAACAAAAAGAGAGGACCCAAATAAACAAAATCAGAAACAAAAGAGGAGAATTAACAACTGACACCACAGAAATACAAAGGATCATCGAAACGTACTATGAGCAATTATACACCAACAAATTGGACAATCTAGACGAAATGGAAAAATTTCTAGAAACACACAGTCTCCCAAAACTGAACTGGGAAGAGATAGAAAACTTGAACAGATCAATAGCAACAAAGGAAATTGAAGATGTAATTAAAAAACTCCCAGCGAACAAAAGCTCAGGCCCAGATGGCTTCCCGGGGGAGTTTTACTGAACCCTCAAAGATCTAATACCCATTCATCTCAAAGTATTTTAGAAAATCAAGAAGACTGGAGACTTCCAATCTCATTTTATGAGGCCAGCATAATCCTAATTCCAAAACCGGATAAAGACACTACAAAGAAAGAAAACTACAGGCCAATATCCCTGATGAATACAAATGCCAAAATCCTTAACAAAATATTAGCAAATCGGATCCAGCAATACATCAAAAAAAAAAATTACCCACCATGACAAAGTGGGATTCATCCCAGGGATGCAAGGATGGTACAATATTCTCAAATCAATAAATGTGATACACTACATAAACAAAATGAAAGATAAAAACCATATGATCATACCAATAGACGCTGAAAAAGCATTCGACAAAATCCAGCACCCATTTCTGATAAAAACGCTCAGCAATGTGGGAATAGAGGGATCATATCTCAAAATAATAAAGGCCATATATTATGGCCAACCTCAAACCTACAGCCAACATCATACCAAATAGGCAAAAACTAAAAACACTTACCTTAAGAATAAGTACAAAACAGGGATGTCCACTTTCGCCACTCTTACTTAACATAGTATTGTAAGTCTTAGCCACAGCAATTAGACATGAAGAAAAAATAAGAGATACCCAAATTGGAAAGAAGAAAGTGAAACTGTCATTGTTTGCAGATGACATGATATTGTACATAGAAAACCCTAAAGACTCCATCAAGAATCTACTACACTTGGGGAACCAAAATGGTGGCAGAATGAGTGGAAGCTACACAGACCATCTCCCAGGACCAAACTGGAATTACAACTAAAATAAAGACAAATAGTCGGGGAAAAAGCAACAGAAAAGCAGCTTGCGAGCACCATACAACGAGGGACACTGAATCGATCCTGGTAGGATTGCGGAGGCGTGAGAGGGGGGCTGGGAGCCCACAGACAACAGCGGTCTTAGCTGTGAGCAGCACCCTCAGGGTTAAAGCCCAAGCTGGCTCCACAGCACACAGGGCCGGGACAGTGTGCTAAAATAGCCACAGCCACTCACCTTGGGCTCCAGCAGAGGGAGGGCAGACTGGACTGGAACTGTGTGGGGACACTCGAGATTTGGTGGGTGCTCAGAGATTTTGCTGATTGCGGCCAGGCAGGACAGTGGCCATCTTACTCCTTCCCAGGGCTCTGGGAAGAGTCGGCAGCCCCTCCCTTGGAGATTCAGCCCCACCTAGGTGGGCCATTGAAATGAAAATTGAGGCTCATTAACTACCAGCATCTACCCTACCGTTGGGAAATCCTCTTACACTGAACACCTGAGGGAGATTTTCATTCAACTGAGAACCCAAGGCTATCCAAGTAACCATGACTAAGAGCCTCTAGGTAAAAAGCTAGAGGATAACTTAACCTTTACTGGGCTTGCAAATCTACCCAGGAAAGTAAGACTTGACAGTGGTGTTTAACGTGAGTCCTCCCACACTCATGCAAACCCAGTAGAGGGGATCACAAACAGCAGGACACCAGCATCCACAGGGAAAATGTGGCAGGCTCCAAAACCCACTGAGATAGCCAAAATGGTGAAAAAAAGAAACAAATCCCAAATGAAAGAACAAGTGACCTCTACTGAGATGAGATAAATGAAATGGAGTTAAGCAAGTTAACAGACCTAGAATTCAGAGTCATGATTTTGAGGAAGCTCAACAGCATGAGTAAGGACATCAACACCATGAGTAAAGACATCAACACCATGAGTAAAGACACAGAAACTTTGAAAACCAACCAAGTGGAAATGAAGAAGCACCAAGAAGAAATGAAGAATGACATAGCAGAAATAAAGAACACATTGGAAGGACTAAACAGCAGAGTAGAGGAAGCCAAGGACCGGATCAGTGAATTAGAAGACAGGGTAGAAAAAAATCAACCAATCAGAAAATCAAAAGAAAAAAACAATTAAAAAACAGGAAGACAGCTTAAGAAAACTGTGGGACAACTGGAAACGTAGTAATATTCGCATTTTAGGAGTCCCAGAAGAAGAAGAAAATGAGCAAGTGTTAGAGAATATATTTGGAGAAATAGTGACAGAAAACTTCCCTAATTTGGTGAAGGAAGAAGGCATTCAAGTTCAAGAAGCACAGAGAGCCCCAAGTAAGAAGACCCAAACAGGCCCACACCAAGACACATAGTAATTAAAATACCAAAAATTAAAGACAAACAGAGAATCCTAAAGGCAGCAAGAGATGAGCAACAGGTTACCTACAAAGGAACCCCCATAAGGCTATCAGCTGACTTCTCAACAGAAACACTACAGGCCAGAAGGGAATGGCATAAAGTAATCAAGGTCATGAAAAACAAGGATCTGAATCCAAGACTACTCTAACGAGCAAGGCTATCATTCAAAATAGAAGGTCAAATAAAGAGCTTCCCAGACAAAAAAAAAAAAAAGGCTAAGAGAATACATTAGCACCAAACCAGCACTGCAAGAAATGTTAAAAGGATTGCTGTAATTAGTAGAAGAAATAGGAAGGAAAATAGAACAACACTAAACAAAAATGGCAATAAATAAGTACATATCTATAATCACCTTAAATGTAAATGGATAGAATGCTCTGATAAAAAGACACAGAGTAGCTGATTGGATAAGAAAGCATGACCCATATATATGTTGTTTACAGGAGACCCATCTCACAACAAAAGACTCACATAGGTTGAAAATGAAGGGATGGGAAAAAATCTTCCAAGCAAACGGAAAGGGAAAAATAGCTGGGGTAGCAATACTCATATCTCATAAAACAGATTTCAAAATGAAGGCCGTAACTAGAGACAAAGAAGGTCACTACATAATATTGAAAGGATCTATCCAACAAGAAGATATAACCTTGGTAAACATATATGCACCCAATATAGGACCACCGAAATATATTAAAAATCTTCTGGAGGACTTCAAAGGAGAAATCGACAGCAATACAATCATAGCAGGGAACTTCAACACCCCACTGACATCACTGGATAGATCATCTAGACAAAAAATTAACAAGGAAACAGAAATTCTAAATGAAGCACTAGACCAAATGGTTTTAATAGGTATCTACAGAGAATTACACCCCAAAACCACAGAATTCACATTCTTCTCAAGTGCACATGGCACATTCTCAAAGATAGACCACATGTTGGGACACAAAGTAAGTCTCTACAAGTTCAACAAGACTGAAACCATATCAAGCATCTTCTCAGATCACAATGGCATGAAATTCAATCATAACAAAAACATTCAAACACTTAGAGGCTAAATAGCATGTTAATAAACAATGAATGGGTTACGGAGGAGATCAAGGAAAAATTAAAAACTTCCTGGAAACCAATGAAAATGAACACACAACACCACAAAATCTATGGGATGCAGCAAAATAAGTTCTGAGAAGGAAGTTCATAGCACTACAGGCCTACCTCAAGAAACAAGAAAAATGTCTAATAGACTATCTAACCTCACAACTTAAAGAACTAAGAAAACCCCAGAGCAAGTAGGAGGAAGGAAATAGTAAAGATCAGAGCAGAAATAAATAACATAGAGACCAAAAAACAATTCAAAGGATCAATGAAACAAAGAGCTGTTTTTTTGAAAAGATGAACAAGATGGATGGACCCTTAGCTAGACTCACCAAGAAACAAAGAGAGAGAACCCAAATACACAAAATCAGAAATGAAAGAGGAGAAGTAACAACTGATACCACAGAAATACAAAGGATCATTAACAAATACTATGAACATTTATATGGCAGCAAATTTGACAATCTAAGTAAATGGACAAATTTTTAGAAACACATAGACTCCCAAACCTGGACTGGGAAGAGATAGAAAACCTGAACAGACCAATAACAACTAAGGCAATTGAAGATGTAATCAAGACTCTCCCAGCAAACAAAAGCCCAGGCCCGGACAGCTTCATGGGGGAGTTTTACCGAACATTCAAAGAAGAACTAACACCCATTCTCATGAAACTATTTCAAAAAATTCAAGAAGGAAGACTTCCAAACTTGTTTTATGAGGCCAGCATAATTCTAATTCCAAAACCAGAAAAAGACACTACAAAGAAAGAAAACGACAGGCCAATATCCCTGATGAATATAGATGCCAAAATCCTGAACAAAATACTAACAAATCGGATCCAGCAATACATCAAAAATTGGAACGAGCAATACATCAAAAATCGGATCCAGCAATAAATTATTCACCATGACCAAGTGGGATTCATCTCAGGGATGCCAGGCTGGTTCAATATTCGCAAATCAATAAATGTGATACACTACATAAACAAAATGAAAGATAAAAACCACATGATCATATCAATAGAGACTGACAAACATTAGACAAAATCCAGCACCCATTTCTGACAAAAACACTCAGCAATTTGGGAATAGAGGGATCATATCTCAACATAATAAAGGCCATATATGAAAGACCTACAGCCAACATCGTACTCAATGGGCAAAAACGAAAAACATTTCCCTTAAGAACAGGAACAAGACAGGGATGCCCACTTTCGCCACTCTTATTTAATATAGTACTGGAAGTCTGAGCCACAACAATCAGACATGAAGAAAAAATAAAAGGGATCCAAATTGGAAAAAAGGAAGTGAAACTGTCATTATTTGCAGATGACATAATATTATACATAGAAAACCCTAAAGACTCCATCAAAAATCTACTAGACTTAATAAATGAATTCGGCAAAGTAGTAGGATACAAAATTAACATCAAGAAATCGACAGCATTCTTAAACACCAATGATGAACTCACAGAAAGAGAAACTAAAAAAAACAATCACATTTACCATTGCAACAAAAAAAATTAAGATAACTAGGAATAAACTTAACCAAAGAAATAAAGGACCTATTTGCAGAAAACATAGGACATTGAAAAAAGAAATAGAGGAAGATATAAAAAAGTGGAAGCACATACTTTGTTCATGGATTGGAAGAATTAACATCATTAAAATGTCCATATTACCCAAAGCAATCTATAGATTCAATGCAATCCCCATCAAAATACCAGTGACATATTTCACAGAACTAGAACAAATACTTCAAAAGTTTATATGGAACCAAAAAAGACCCTGAATAGCCACAGCAATCTTGAAAAAGAAGGACAAAGTAGGTGGGATCACAATACCGGATATCAGGTTATACTACAAAGCTACTGTAATCAAAACAGCCTGGTACTGGCACAAGAGCAGGCATATAGACCAGTGGAACAGAACAGAGAATCAGGAAATTGACCCAAGACATTATGCTCAATTAATATTCGACAAAGGTGGGAAGAGCATACAATGGAGTAAAGACAGCCTCTTTAATAAATGGTGCTGGGAAAATTGGACAGCTACATGCAAAAAAATGAAACTAGACCACCAACTTACACCATACACAAGAATAAACTCAAAGTGGATAAAAGACTTAAACGTGACTCGTGAATCCATAAAAACCCTAGAAGAAGAAAAAATTTCGGACATCATACGCAGCAGAATCTTCACTGATACATCACCTAAGGCAACAGAAACAAAGGAAAAAATGAACACATGGGACTACATCAAACTCAAAAGCTTCTGCACAGCAAAATAAACAACCATCAAAACGGAAAGGGAACTCACTGTATGGGAGAGCATAATTGCCAATGATACATCAGATCAGGGGTTAATTTCCAAAATATATAGAGTACTCACACAACTCAACAAAAGGAAGACAAAGAACCCAATTAAAAAAATGGGCAGAGGAAAAAAATAGCCACCTCTCCAAACAGGACATACAAATGGCTAAGAGACATATGAAGAAATGCTCAACGTCACTAATCATCAGAGACATGCAAATTAAAACAACAATGAGGTATCACCTCACACCTGTCAGAAAGGCCGCTATCAACAAATCATCAAACAAGTGTTGGCAAGGGTGTGGAGAAAAGGGGACTCTAGTACACTGCTGGTGGGAATGCAGACTGGTGCAGCCACTATGGAAAACATTGTGGTGTTACCTCAAAAAATTAAAAATTGAATTGCCATTTGACCCAGTGATCCCACTTCTAGAAATATACCTAAGAAACCTGAAACACCAATCAGAAAGAATATATGTACCTCCAGGTTCATAGCAGCACTATTTACAATAGCTAAGATCTGGAAACAGCCCAAGTGTCCATCAGTGGACGAATGGATAAAAAAGCTGTGGTACATATACACAATGGAGTACTATGAGGCTGTAAGAAAGAAAGATCTCTTATCCTTTGAGATGACATGGAGGGACCTGGAGAGTATTACCCTAAGTGAAACAAGCCAAGCAGAGAAAGACAAATATCACATGATCTCACTTATTTGTGGAATATAGTAAACATAACAGTCTGAGGAACAGGGTAGACCCAGAGACGTGGAAGTAGGGTACAGACTGACAACCCTCAGAAGACGTGGTGGGGGAGGAGGGAAAAAGATAAACCACAGAACTTATATGCATGTATGCATAACTGATGGACATGGACAACAAAGCTGGGGACGGGGTGGGGGATGGGGAGGAGGGTGTCAACGGAGAAAAAAGGAGAAACATCTGTTTTTTTTGTTTTTTTTTTTATCCTCACCCGAGGACATTTTTTCATTTTTTTTTTTTGCTCAGTTAGAGTAGGAGGGAGAGAGAGGAAGAGAGAGAGAGAGAGAGAAACATCGACGTGAAAGGGCCACATCGAGTGGCTGCCACCCGCACAACCAACCAGGGCCGGGGACAAACTGCAACCGAGGTACATGCCCTTAGCGGGAACCGAACCCGGGTCTCTCCGGACCGCAGGCCGACGCTCTAACCGCTGAGCCAAACTGGCCAGGGCAAAAGGAGAAACATCTGTAACAAAAATAAATTAATAAAACTAACAAAAAAAGAATCAATTAGACTTAATAAATGAATTTGGCAACGTAGCAGAATACAAAATTAACATCAAGAAATCAATGGCATTCTTATACACCAATGATGAACTCACAGAAAGAGAAACTAAAAAACAATCCCATTAACATCATGGCAAAAAAAATTAAGATATCTAGGAATAAACTTAACCAAAGAAGTAAAGGACCTATTTGCAGAAAACTACAGGTCATTGAAAAAAGAAATAGAGGAAGATATTAAAAAGTGGAAGCATATACCTTGTTCATGGATTTGAAGAATTAACATCATTAAAATGTCCATACTACCCAAAGCTATATATAGATTCAAAGCAATCGCCACCAAAATACCAACGATATACTTTACAGAACTAGAACAAATACTCCAAAAGTTTATATGGAACCAAAAAAGGCCCTGAATAGCCACAGCAATCTTGAAAAAGAAGAACAAAGTAGGAGGGATCACATTACCAGACATCAGGTTATACTACAAAGCCACTGTAATCAAAACAGCCTGTACTGGCACAAGAACAGGCACATAGATCAATGGAACAGAATTGAGAACCCAGAAATTGACTCAAGACAATATGCTCAATTAATATTTGACAAAGGTGGCAAGAGCATATATTGGAGTCAAGACAGCTTCTTCAATAAATGGTGTTGGGAAAATTGAACAGCTACATGCAAAAAATGAAGCTAGACCACCATCTTACACCATACACAAGAATAAACTCAAAATGGATAAAAGACTTGAATGTGACTCAAGTTTCAATAAAAATCCTAGAAGAAAATGCAGGCATCAAAATTTCAGAGATCACACGCTGAAGAATGTTCAGATACATCATCACCTAAGGCAAGAGAAACAAAGGAAAAAATGAACGCATGGGACTACATCAAACTAAAATGCTTCTGCACAGCAAAAGATACAGCCATCAAAATGGAAAAGGAACCCACTGTATGGGAGAGCATAACTGCCAATGATACATCAGATAAGGGGTTAATTTCCAAAATATATAGAGTACTCACACAACTCAACAAAAGGAAGACAAAGAACCCAATTAAAAAAATGGGCAGAGGACCTAAAGAGACACCTCTCCAAACAGGACATACAAATGGCCAAGGGACATATGAAAAAATGCTCAATGTCACTAATCATCAAATTAAAACAACAATGAGGTATCACTTCACACCTGCCAGAATGGCTGTCATCAACAAATCATCAAACAAGTGGTGGCGAGGGTGTGGAGAAAAGGGGACTCTAGTACACTGCTGGTGGGAGTGCAGACTGGTTCAGCCACTATGGAAAGCACTATGGTGTTACCTCAAAAAATTAAAAATTGAACTGCCATTTGACCTAGTGATCCCACTTCTAGGAATATACCCTAAGAAGCCTGACACACCAATCAGAAAGAATATACGTACCCGTATGTTCATAGCAGCACTATTTTCAATAGCTAAGATCTGGAAACAGCCCAAGTGTCCATCAGTAGATGAATGGATAGAAAAGCTGTGGTACATATACACAATGGAGTACTATGCAGGTATAAGAAAGAAAGATCACTTATCCTTTGAGACAACTTGGAGGGACCTGGAAAGTATTATCTTAAGCAAAAGAAGCCACACAGAGAAAGACAAATATTACATGATTTCACTTATTTCTGGAATTTAATGAACAAAACAAACTAGTGAACAAAATAGACCCAGAGTCATAGAAGTAGGGTACAGACTGACAATCCTCAGAAGGAGGCGGGGGGAAGGGATAAACCACAGAACTTATATGCATGTATACACAACTGATGGACATGGACAACAAAGCTGGGGACGGGGTGGGAGGGGATGGGGAGAAGGGTGTCAATGGAGCGGGGAGGAGAAACATCTGTAACAAAAATAAATTAATTTAAAAAAATTAATTAATAAAAAATAAAACGAAAATCTGAGGTCATGTCTGGGATCAACACTAAAGTATTACAATTGATTAGTGATGTCTGCCATGGGACCAGGGTTGGAGAGTGGGCTCAACTTATGTGGGAGAAATTCTACTTTTGGCCAGTCTCTTTTACTGCCATTCTCTATATTGGGGTTTAGGGTCAAAGGCCTAGCTAACACTAAAGTGATGATAGATTGATCTCTGTCCTGTGCATTATTTCTCTTGGGGATTCCTATGGTGAGTGATGCATTGTGAGTAGGTAGTGTTCCTGGATCCCATGGCACTGAAAAACCTACTCTTGATCCCCCACATTTTATATGCTGATATTTTTGGATCTTGGGACATACCGTTTTCCCTTGTAGGGTCAGACAGAGCTTCTAGAGGTCTTGGTGGTAACTTGGGAAGTGGAATGGGAATGAGATCTCTGGGTGGGCTTCAGTGAACAAGAATTGTTTCCAGGCTCTCTCTCAAATCTAAGAAAAGTGATGCTCAAAGGTCTTGTCCTACACTGCAGGACATCTTGGATCCTGGACACCACTGGCCCAGGCCAGGAGGGCCAAGGGGGATGTAGAGTTGATCCAAATGAGAAAAAAGACCACTAGGCAACCCGTCAGCTGAAAGAACCCAAACTTCTCCTAGACACCTGGTTCATGGCCCCCATAGTCTTGAGTTTCATAGCTCGCAGGATGAAACCCTTGTAATAAACTCATTTTTCCGCTTTGTTTTACTCTTGTGCAGAGTTTTTTGGACACCTTTCTCATAGGCACTTCCCACAGGGTCTGCTGTGCCTCCTACTTGGTCTTTGCTCTCACATTGTTTCCAACATCTGCCTCTTCTCTGATTTGCACTCTAGATACTGAGCCCCTTGAGAGATGCTGCTGAGTCATGATTATTTGCAAGCCCACTGCCTAATGCAGGGCTATGTTCAGAAAGTCTCTCAATAAACACTTGCAGAATTCAATTGTCCGATAAGCCCTCTGACTTTCTCTTTCCCAAATTCACCTGGAAATCCCCTTTTGATTATCTCCTAGTCAACTAAGTAGTAACCTTAACTGAATCTGTATACAGTCCCCTTGCCATGTAACAACCTCATGATGAGTGCTGCCCCCTCAGAGTCACAGTGTCTGCCCACGCTCAGGGTCACTGGGACTCATCTTAGAATTCTGTTCACCCCACCTCCTCAAGCTGATTCCCCCTTTTGATATCAGTTTCCTCAGCTGGAACACAGGGATAAATAAACCTACTGCCCAGACTTGTGGTGAAGAGTAAACAAAAAATACAAAAGACCCACTTGCTGACTTCAGGCCACTTCTCTTCCTGTTTTGTCCAGGCTGCCATCTCATAACTGTATCCAGGTTACCCAGGAACACAGACGCAGCAGCTGGACTATATGTCTATGAAGTGTCTCTATGAGACCCTTTGTGACACGTGTGGATTTAAATAAGAAAAGACTAATTGATAATAATGAGTGATCTGATTATTGGAGAGTGGTAGTAGCTGAGATCTCCCAGCATTAGCTTACTAGTCAAGTGATGGTGATTCTATAAAGTCTCAAATCCAAGCTCCTCAAGTGGAACATTACTGCTATAAAGGCTTCGAACCATTGTTTGTCTTCACAAAACAAAACCATGCCCCTTGAGCTTTAATAAACTGGATACCATGAGAATGGAAACCCATGGCTCCGGGTTTTAATAAACTAGATGCTAGGACCCAGACATACGGATGCTGCCGGCTTTCAGGATACGGCTGACACAGCACAAGGCTAGGTTGGTTCTCTTCAGCTCCCCCTCTCCGTGGGTCCTTGCCCCAGGTGTCTACTGCTCATGCTGGCTGCATGCCCAGCTTCCTGGGGACCTTCAAAGTGGTGTCCCTTCTGAGTGAGTTCTCCTCCAGACATTATTGATTTTTCTTCACATAACTTATCACTTCTGTATTCTAGCCATTCAGTGCCCTGCTGGGTCCCTGACTAATTAGGTACAGAAGAATAAAGATGCCAGCCAATGAGAAGGGCTGACTATGACAGTCTCCTCCTGGTTACATCTGCATTCCACAGAGGTCTTCCATGTTATTCAACCAAAGAAGACTTTCTTCCCTCTCACAGTTCAGATTCCCAAAAAACAGAATCACAGTTCTTCCCTGATGGAGCAGAAACCTACTGCTTACAGAGCTCATCAGTGGTCTGGGAGAAATCACACCTGCAGAAATTCCAGTTCCATCTCTCCACCCCCTCACTCTAGATAGGAACTTACCATTTGCATTTTCCAAAGGGCCTTTGTCCTTCATGACACATCTGTAAGACAAGATGGCACCACTGGGTCATTGAAATGCAAATAAATAACCTTAAAATGCAATATTTAAGTATGAGTTGAATCCCAAAAAATTTTGTAGCAGTGGAGTTTTAGGTGAAAGAAAACTTGATTGTGTCCTCTAAAGTCTGTATTTTACAAACATCTGTTTTATTTAGATAATGAGGAGGAAGAAAACACCAGCATTCCTCTTTTTTTGGCTTTTTATTATGATTTCAGAAACACAAAAATTCAATTAACCCTCATCAAAGGCGTAACTGTTTCATTCTAGCAGTGGTCAGGGACCTGTGTGCTCTAAGGCTGAGCTGACCTGCAGCAGGCGGTGCCCAGTGGAAGCATTGAGACATCTGTGTCACTGAAGCCAGCTTGGCTGTCCCAGGGCATCAGTGGCTGTGGTTGGGTGGCTGGAGAAGGAGAAAACAGCAATTGGAGCCGTGGAGCTTCATGGTCCGCTTTGGGGACCCTTTGGGTAGAATCCAGAAGCAGTAAATGTCACCCCTTAGAACTCTGCAACTATGTTGGGGTTGAGAAAAGAAAGGGAAGAAATGAAAGAAAAGATGACCCTGAGAGATGAGGCTGACATGGGCTGAGGTGAAGCTGTTGGCTGGGGAACATGGAGGAGTGACAAGGCCATCCTGATCTCTTGAAACATCCTGAAGGAAGAGCAGTCACAGACACCCTGTATCAGCATTTCAGTCTAATGTCAAGGGCAGGCGGCCAGTCCTGGCCAACAGGGTCTATTCATTGTGAGATCCTATACTCGTCCTCACCGTGAGAACAGTGTCAGCTTCCTGGGAAAAATGAATGGTTTAGCTGGATTCCCTGGCTCCTGCTGTCTCTGACATGAAAGCAATGATGGCGGACCCACGAGACCCTGAGCATCCTCTCTGCCTAAAGCATAGCCTTGAGTTATCTGCTTGTTACTTGGTCTGAGGGCCTCAGGATTGGGTTAATGAATGAGCTTCTCAGACCTGTGGTTTCACCAATTAAGACAGAAACTCACTGCAGCCCCTAAAATGGCCAAACAAGCCATAGCAAATGAAAACTGACTGGAAATGATCAGGAGATGTTTTCTAGGTCAGATCTGTCCGTTTCTCCATTAAGCTGTTCCATCAACAGCAGTAATATTAAGTTTCTCAGGACAGGAGGTCATGCCTACTTCAGAAAACCCCGTTGACTCGGTGAACTGGTCCTCATCTAGCATAACTGTGGGCAGTTTGTGGGCAAAATGTGGGTTCTTGGGGTTCCAGGCAAGGAGGGTGGGAGGCCCAACCTTTGCTCTCACATCTCTAGTTGGGTAGTGGGGGGTGGCGTCTGCAACAAAGCAAGTGGTTCATTTATTTGAACTAAAAATACCCAATAAAAGAGAGTAAACTAGGAAGCACGCTCTCAGATGCTGTTTTTTACTTTGGAGAATGTTAGATGAAGCAGGGGAAAGTGCTAATATAAGATAACGTTAAGTGACAAAGGAAGATGCAGATTTGTATTTGTGATGTTGTCATAACCATGCAAGCAAACAAAAGCAAAGATCCCAGGAACCTATCTATAAGGACAATGGTAAAATAATTATCACTGAAAATTCTCTTTTCATTACTTTTCTGATATTTCTGAAAAATGACTATATTTTATCTTGTTAAATGTTTTTAAAATACCCCTATGAGAAAGGGTCTTTAAAGGTCATTTCACTCAGTGGCTCCCAAACACGGTTTTGCTGAGTACCTAACTGGCTGACCTCAGCATCTCCAGGGAAGCTTATTAAATATGCATGTGTCCAGGCCACAGCCCTAGAGGTCCTGACTTAACAAGCCTGACATTGAGCCCAGAAATCTGCATTCATTAAGTTAAAAATAAAAAGCTTTCCACGTAATTCAAAGTGGAGCCAGGGCTGGAGGTGGTTGTTCTAGTCCAGTCCATCCTCTCATTTTGCAGAATGAGCAAACTGAGGCCCCAGAGAGTGGAGTCACCTGACAGGGGACAGAAACAAGACCACACCGCTCAGTACTCATTCTGGTGGAGCACAGTGGACTTGGGTAATTAGATAAAGACTTCTGAGCTGTATGGACTCTGCCCCCTCAGTGTTTCTTATTGTGTGGTCTGCCTTTGCAAAGGAATAGACTCACCCTAGAGACTGCTTAAGAATGCTTTTTTGAGTCAATGTACTCTTTTGGTAGCCTTTTATGAACAGAGGCATTTTGCTGTCTGGATTTGAAATGTGAATATGGAGGAACTGGATATAAGGGCTCTGATTTTGCCCCCCTTCCCCAAGGGCTGGCGTTAAGATGCCTGTTTATTTTGGCCTTTAGGCAGACCGTGAAATTGCTCATAAAATGAGATGTGTGTAAATAGGATGCTGGAAGGGCCAGCTGGCCCCAGCTTCCAGCCACACCTCCCCAGTCAGGGCCTAACCTTCACCCTGGGAGGTGCAGCAGCAGAGCTGCTTGGTCAGTTCTGCGCATGTTCCTAGTTACACACGTGCCATGAAGCCAAGTCCTTCCCAGCAGACACCCTTCAAAGCTGCCTTCTTCCTTATTTCTCATTAAAAGGTAAGTCATCAGAGATGATGAGTGTCAAACTGCATTTTCCTGCCTCCTGTCAAAACAGCCGCACCTGGATGGTGCTTCCTTCAAACAGAAGCAGCCCTGCCCCACTGTGCAGAGAAGATCCGAGGGTTTGGAGATCACCTCATGTCCCGGCCAGAGGCTCCCTCAAGTTACTGAAAGGGGAAAATGGCATTATTGTTGGGATACCCAGGGTCTGGAGCAGGGCCAGAAAAGCACTCAAGAAGCATGCAGTTGTAGGTGCCAACAACAATGATAATGCTAACAATGGCTAATGTGGTGAGATAATAATGTATGCTTTCATCCTCCTGTCTTCTTTCCTTCCACTCCTCCCCCTGGTGAAGAGGATGCCTGTGATGGGACAGAGACAGACACACACAGAAGCTTTCCTGAGTTTCACAGGGCTCTGAGAGACATCTATGCTGCAGTATCTAAGGGACCTGTTGTAGACAGCCAGGAGGAGGTTCAAAGTGACCAGAGAGCGACGCTGCACCTCTTAGATGAAGATGGGGGTCCCAGGAGAGGACAGAGACTTGGCTTGACAGGATAAAGCACAGGAAAGATTTAAGGGTGAGTGGAGAACACAGTCTCCAAGGCAGCAGACTTTATACTGTATGTGAATCAGGGGAAATATTTGCGTTATCTCTCTATTCTCTTTACAGAAGTTTAAATTATGAAATCACTGTCATATGAAGAAGGAATGAAAGAGAATATAGACAAAAATATAAGAAAAGAGATGAGTCAGACAATTAATAAACATGTTCATTATACAACAATATGTGTTTTTTTTCGACTTTTTTATGTTTGGGGTATATGTCAGCCTTCTAAATTTTATAGTTTCTTGTGTGATTTTTTTCATTCGAAGTAAATTTCCCCTCTCTGTGCCTAATTTAGTACTTTATAATGTTTTTCCCCTTTACTGATTTTAGAGAGAGAGGAAGGGAGAGGGAGAGATGGAAACATCTATGAGAGAGAACATCGAGTGGCCGCCTCCTGCATGGCCCCCACTGGGGATCGGGCCCACAACCTGGGCATGTGCCCTGACTGGGAATCGAACTGGCGACCTCTTGGTGCATGGGTTGATGCTCAACCACGGAGCCACACCAGCCAGGCAGTACTTTAGTATTAGTATTATTATTATTATTTTTTTTAGTATTATTATTTAGTATAATTTAGTATTATTATTATTTTTTTTTAAATCCTCACCTGGGGATATTTTTCTATTTATCTTCAGATAGAGTGGGACGAGGGGGGAGGGAAGGAGGGAGAGGGAAAGGGAAAGGGAGAGGGAGGGAGGGAGAGAGAGAGAGAGAGAGAGAGAGAGAGAGAGAGAGAGGGAAACATCGATTGGTTGCCTCCCGCATGACTCTGACCAGGGCTGGGGACAAACTGCAACTGAGGTATGTGCCCTTGACTGGAATAGAAGCTGCGACTCTTTGGTCTGCAGGCCAATGCTCTAACCGCTAAGCCAAACCAGCCAGGGCAAGTATTATTTTTCTTAAATAGGGTCTCCCAAACTGTGTAAGCTTCAGACCCAACAAAGCCCAATTCTCTCCTGGTCTGGGTCACCAGCCCATTCAGACCTGAAGGAGATCTTGGAGCTGGAACTGAACGTGGCAGCTGAACAAGACCCAGGAGTGTGAGTGAGTTGTCCATAATTGTGTCAGGATTGTTGAAGTGAGTGCAGGAGAAGATGGGTGTGAATATATGTTGGGGAATCAAAAAGGTGAGCGAGTGAACACAATTGCTTATCTGCTCAGCAGCCATCTCCCCTCCTTTCCTTCCTGACAGAACTCCAAACCCCTTCATGTAAGGCAGTGGACAAGTAACCCTTCTTCTCTCTACACTAAGTAAAGCTGGAAGGCCCAGACAAGGCTTTCTTTCTACTTTCTTATTTATATCCTATGGTCACAAAGTTTGTCTTCTACTCCATATGTACTTTTATACTCTGTTTTTTATGTTTAATATTTTTGTAAATATTTGTCCTAAGACGTTAAATATTTGAAATTTAAAAACATTTTTCAAAGGTGCATAAGCATCCATCATAAGCAGGTGTCACTATTATTTAACCATCTCCCCAGTCATGAGCTATTATAAACAACGCTGCAATGCACATACACGTGCACAAGACTTTGTCTAGACTTCTGTTTCCTAACACAGACTCCAGACAGTGCGATTTCTGGTCCACAGGACGCAGAGGCCCGACAGCACGTGGGCCACGGCCACAGGTCTGGAGTCGCACAGGCACCGGAACCTCGGCTGAGCGGAGTGTGATGAATGACTCTGGGCAAGTACATACTCGCTCTAAGCCTGTCTCCTGCCTGCAAACAGCGATGAGAGCAGTGTGTGGCTCACAGGATGGACGTTGAACTGAGATGAAATGACACGTGTAAGTAGAGCTTCTGACACACACGCTGTCCCCAGTAAACAATGTGACAGCTATTGTGGAGGAACAGAAGTAGCAACAGAATAGATATCTTGAAAGTTTGAAAAATGTTGAAGAGTAGAAAGGACAAAAGGTGACCCATGTTATGTTAACTTTTCACATGTTGACATTTGCTTCTAATTTTTGTTTTTTTTAATTACTCAAATCAGATATGAATACACTCTCCCTTATAAAGCCAAAGGATAACTTTCCCAATCTTAGCACAATCACAAGTTCAGTTATAATTGTTTTTCTAAAATCACCTTTGTGCCAACAGCTTGCCTGAGGACTTTGAGTCACTTTCGCTGTCACCTATACCCGAAGTTACTCAACCTAGGCTTCAAACTAGTCAATCACGTCGAAATGCACCTGAAGGCTATGGCTGCCCTTCATTTTGCTCATACTTCTGTTTTGTCCTCTTGAGCCATTTCTTTCCATTCCAGCGCTGAAACACATCGTGTCCTAGTTTCTTCGCAGAGTAAAGGCTATCTGTAGTCTCTGCTGCAGTCTGAGTGAACAGGGAGCAGCTGGTTGAGGTACAGAGGACTGTCCTCTGCAATGCTGTCAAGAGGGCTCCCAGGGAACACTCCGTTTGTTCAGTTAGCAACAGTCCCCGGGCTGTGGGCTGGCCACCCGCCTTTCAGGTTCAGGTACCGGCTTTGCTGGACTCTCCAAAGGAGAAGCCTCTCGGGACAGACTCATATCACTTTGTCTCTCATAGACTGATGTGAACTTATGGGGCCAATTTTTAAATTTATGGTGAAAAATATCACTTTCCAGGCACCATGCATTCCCAGTGCTTCTCTCCCCAAAAGAGATAAACATACTAGTCCAAATTTAAGGCAGAAGTCGCTTGTGCTTATAAAATTAAGATGAAAAGCTCTTAGAACATATTGCCCAGACTCTACGAGAGTGGTGCCAACTTAGGACCTCACTGGCTGTAGATCACTGCCCACTTAATACACTCTCACCAACACGTTATCACTGAAACAGCTTTAGCTAAATTGCAGGCCAACCCCCATTCTCGTGTCAACTGGCATCAAATATCACTTGAATGCTCTCCACATCTTTGGGGTGTACTGACAGTACCATGTCAATCAATGTTATGTGCAGCTCTAATGAAGAGGTCGTTTTGGTCTTTGGGAGGTTCCACAGTAACAGCCGAAGGAACGGCCTTCAGAGCTGTGTCCAGAGCTCACTGGACGTCCCTAAAGCTGACTCTGGAAAAAATGTTTTTCCAGGGAAAAATAGGAAAATACTTCTGATTCTAGTGCTAGAGCACTAGGTTGTAATCCTTCCCAAACCTCATGTGTATCCATCCCATGCTTAAAATACTCGAGCACAGAGCTTGGTTTGCGTCAACTAGTATACATCCATCAGAACTCTGGTTATAGCATATACGTTCTAGTAGCTACCATCATAAAAGCAATAAATCAGGGCTTGAGAATAGAAAAGAGTAAAACAGAATGGAGATATTTATGGGGAAGACTTGGGAAGGAAGAAAAAGGCTGAAGGAGGGGGACTGAGGCTCAGAGCGACCCCCTGGCGTGCTCTGGGAAGAGAGCGCTGCGTGGACGCGTCTCCGAGAGGACACTGACAGACTGCTGTGCTTCGGGCTCCGTCATGGACCACAATGAGACCACACGGGGGGAGGCAAAAAGTCTGAGTCATCTGATCAAAAAGACATTAAACATTCGGAATGAAAATCAAGGAGGAAAAAGTGATGTGGTATCTATGACAATGCAAAATGAATTTCCAAACATTCTTCTGAGCTTCAAAGAAGGGTAATACTACATTTTTTGATGATGTATAAATTATAAAATACCAGTTACTGTTGATTTAAAATATATTAAATGCAGTTGGCAGCCTTTTCATTGGATTGAGTTGGATTTTTGTGTGTGATGAACATGAAACTTTTATAAGGGTGTTCACAGGGTTTTCTGTGACGTCAGTCCTGGCAACTCTATGTTAATTATGGTTTAAAACCCTCAGCCAGCCCTGGCCAATTGGGCATTTTAAAGATATTTCCAGCTGGCAACAGCAGTGTGAGCCAAGACGGCAAAGCATCACGTCTGGGTAGAAAAATCGCACATTGGGATGAGCAGGAAAGACCAGAACCAGATGAAGCGCCACACTCCAGGCAAGGAAGTACTAACGTGTATTTATTTCATAGAGGAGGGCAGGAGATAAAGATGTGTGTTTGCATCCACAGCACCTAAGATTATGCTAAGCACAGTTCTCAAACACTGACAACTCACCAAGTGGCCAGCAGCATCTGAAGAGGACTTCCAAATAACAAGCCCTGGTTATCAGGGTGGGCAGGCACCACTCAGCTGCCAAGACCACCTCCTACCTGTTGCTATTACCTGAGAACCTACTTCCAAAGAACCACAACAACCTCCTCAAAAGGTCTTCACTTCCTGGTGGACTCCACAGGCCAGTCCTAGCCTCCAAAAGCCTTCATCATGCATGCTCCCAGATGGGGTCTACCTCACCAGACAAAGAAGGACTTCCCTTCCAAAGGAGCACTGGTCCACCCTCCTCCTAACACAACTCCAAATCCGGTCATCTGGCTCCTTGAGAGCATTTGCCTATGACCTTCTCTATAATGAAGGCAAGTAAACTAGTGAAAATAATTGAGGGGGGGGGGGAGGAGAAAAATGAATATGGAGAACCAACGCAAAATTTAAAAATTATTCAATTGAATCCAATTTTAAGAAATTATTTCAAAGTTTTGATCACTGTAAGTGATATAAAACAATTCTTGACAGAAACTGCAATTACCAAGGAAATGATCTGTTCTGCAACAGTAATTTTAGTGACATTTATAACACACAAGAAATCATGACACTTAATTATTTGAGTTTACTGGGGCTATCGATGCCGTGCTGGAATCTAATGAAATAGATCCACCAGAACTGGCCATCTGAAGAAAAGTTGTCAAACTGTGCACTGGTTCTTAAGAGCAGTTTGTGAACAGCCTCCAAATAGGCGGTGAGTAATGATCTTTCTTTCTTCTTCAAACTGTCATTTGGGGGGGGAAAAAAAAAGACACATCTCTATATTGATCTTCAGTCCTTCACAACAGAATTTACTTCAACTCCTAAAACACATCCCCATTCCAATGATCTTCTATAGCTCTCCAGGATAAATGGAAACTCCCTCACTGCTTACCTTGCAGGTCTTACATACAAACGATATCAGATCTCAAGGAAGTAGGTGCAAATCTTTAGGTGGTTGAAAAAAAGATTTCCTGCCTCAATTTTTTAAGAATGCTAACAGTCAAGTATTAACAGCTTCAAGAAGTTCTGCAATTCCTAAAATATCAATGAATTGCTTGTTTAAATACTAAGTATTCCATGAGGTCAAGACTCTAATTATAAAATTAATAAATGCTCAAAGAAGAAAATATAGAAAACTAATAAAAGTATAAAAAAGAGAAGAAAGTTAAAACTGCCAACAATCCCACCAACCACACATAAACTCAACTAACATTCTGGTCTCTTTCCTTCCCATGTATTTTCTAAGCTGACATATCTTTTATCACAATGTCAACATGTTCTAGTTATAATCTAATATCTGATTTATCATTAAACATTGTATCAAGCACATTTAATGTTTCTTTAAACAATTCCATATTTCTGAATTTATAGCTTATTCCCAAGTTTAAGACCTTCAACAATAAACTGACTCAAATCCTGGTACCTAAACCCATATCTGTATCTCTGATTAATACCTTCAGAGGGATTCTAAGAAAGAAACTCCTGGAAAATTGTTCATTTACATTTTGAGGTTCCCAATAAGACCAGCCAAATTGCTTTTACTCAAAATTATACCAATCTGCATTTCTACCAAAGGTGTAATGAACAGCCCAAATCGAGAAGTATTATTTTTTCTTTCCAACAGCATTATTAAATGTTAGTGAATGCCTTATCAATATTTTCTGTATGTTTCTCTTTGTTTTAACAAATTTTGATATACTACTTTGTCCTGTTTTCCATTAACTTTACAATTAACATTAGGATCTTTAAGGTTCCTTAAAATCAGGATTCTCTTAATGCACACATATAGACCCATCATATAAAATACATTTCTTTAAGGGGAGAGGTGTTGAAAGCTTGAATACCTTTTCTTTCTTTTTAATCCTCACCCGAGGACATTTTTTTTTTTTTTTTTTTTGCATTTATCTTCAGATAGAGCGGGCGGGAGAGAGTGGGGAACAGAGAGAGAGAGAAAAATCAACTGGTCGGGGACAAACCGCAACCGAGGTACGTGCCCTTAGCGAGAACCGAACCCAGGACTTTCCGGTCCACAGGCCGACGCTCTAACCACTGAGCCAAACTGGCCAGAGCTTGAATACTTTTTAATGTTTGTTAACTATTTATTAGCTAGTGAATTAGCTATTAATTGCCTGCTTACATTCTTTGCCAATTTCCCTACTAGAGTCTTAGAGTTCTTTTTTATTGATATAGTAACACAAAATTAACCCTTTGTTGCATGCTTTTTCAATTTTTTACCAGTCTTTTGCCTTCTTGGGGAAGTTTTTTGAATTCTGGGAAAGTTAATTTCATATAACCAGTCATCTTCCTCCTCTGAAATTTTCTTTCTGTTGACTCCCCTAATATCAAAGAGTCATCTACAATTTTTCATAGTTTTTATTTCTTATGATGGTCATTTTTACATTTAACTTTGATGCAACCAAAATTTATTTGGGTATATTGTGTGAGGAAAGGCTATAACCATATTTGTTTCAAGTACTTAATTTAGAATTTATTAAATAATCCGTCCTTTCCCTTCATCATGCACTAAACCCTCTTTCATATTAAGTTCTCTTTTAAGACTATTCTGTTCCACTCAGTATGTTCCCACACTAATAACTACCTGGTCTTAATTAGCATAGGTTGAGTACATTTTATCTGGAATGCAAATATCCTCTGACTATACATTATAATCACTTTCTTGGCAATTTCAGCCAGATTATTTCTCAAGAACTTGAGAATAATTTGACATATTGCCAAAAAAAAAAAGAAGAAAACTCCAGCTGAGATGTTGATTGCAATGGGGTGAAATAATACTTTATTTCAGAAAGAACTGACATCTTTATCACCCTGAGAGAAAGTGACAGCTTACATCTCCATTTATTCAGGTCGACTTTTATGTCAGTCAATAAATTGTTGAGATTTTCTTCATATGGATTCTTTAACAATTTTTGTTATGCTATTCCTGTGTGTTTTATATATTTTTTTACGCCTAAGTAAACTATACCAAGCAAAGAAGGTCTCAGATGATCTGCCCAAATTTCAATGCCACATCATGAAACATTAGGCTTGTCTTTCCAGGGCCTGACAGAGAGGCTCAACCTTTCATGGATGGATGTATGGAGGGATGGATGGATGGATGGATGGATGAGTAACAAATGGGTCCAAAGCCCTGGTGCTAAAAAACTGGGTTGGCTAGATCATGTAGCAGACTCACCAGGATGGTTCTCTCATGCTCAATTGTTGGGAGCGGTGTCACTGGAACAGACCACCACGGTTTGACATAGTCCCGGGTGAGCTCCATGGTTTGACATTGTCCCTGGAGAAGCGGATTCACTGTGTGGCAGGAATCACGAAGAACAGTGACTGAAGATATAAAGTAAAAGGGAAAATAAAAATGCAGGATGGCAACTGAAGGAGACTAATCTTTGCTTTCTCTGTCTATCTGTTAGCTGTCTGTTAGAAATTATTATAGAAGTAACATATAGATGACTAATGATGTAGATGGTAGAAAAGATTGCAGGAAGAAAAGCAAGAAAATAATAAAGATTTAGGATAGAAATGTGAAAGCTTAGAAGGATCTCAGATAGGAGGAAAGGTCAGGAATTTAAGAGGATGTCTGGGTGAAGGGTGAAAATAGTTAGTAATTAACATGTAACATACATAAGAGTTGGGTAAACAACCAAAAGAATGTCTGCACTTTTTTGCCTAAAAGGTTTGGGGGGAAACAATGTAACCTGTGGATCTATATACATAATAAAAGATTCTGTTAGTCTGAAGCAGAAGCAGAAGCAGAAGCATTAAGACTAAGCAGAAAAAGAAAGATCAAGTATTTTCTGTCTCCCAAGTTGCTTGCGCGCGCTCTTGCTCTCTTGCTCGCTCGCTCGCTCTCTCTCTCTCTCTCTCTCTCTCTGTCTCTGTCTCTCTCTCTCTCGCCGACTCCGTCCACACCTTTGGGAACCCCTGGAACTGCCGAGGCTGGACCCCGGCACTCAATATCAACTTTATATTTTCAAGGTATTTTAAAATATTCACACAACTACCTCTGGTAGTTTTGTCCATCAGGGTACACTCTGCCCACACTCCTGACTCCTGATCTTCTACCACCTCCCAAGTAGTAGGTGAAACCAAGCCAAGGTCTTTCTAGGGAAATTCCATTTTGAGCAGAATGAAACTGGCCTTTGGAACTGAATGAGGATGGTGTCAGCCCTGATGGATATTAAAAAGATGGTTTGAAATAGAACAGAGAACAATTGTATTGAGACACCATCCACTTGCCATACAACTACCTTTCAAAGTTTATGATGCCAGGGAATTCTGGTCAAGATGGCAGCATAGGAAAATGCAGTATTTGCCTCCTCCCAAAACTACATCAAAATTACAACTAAACTACAGTACAACTGTCATTCAAAACCACCTGAAATTGAGCTGAATGGAAGTCCTACAACTACAAAATTAAAGCAGCACATTGAGACTGGGAGGAGGGGCGGAGGCACGGACTGGCTGGTCCCACAACCACGTGTGGCGAGTAAAAATCAGGAAGGTCCTCCCTGAGGAGCAAGGGGTCCCTGTCCCACACCAGGCCCCCCAGCAAAGGGTTCCAGTGCCAGGAAGAAGAGTCCCCATAACTCCTGGCTGTAAAAACCAGTGGGAATTGAGGCTGAGGGAGGCTGAGACTTCTGGACTCCCAGGCAGCTCCTCTTAAAGGTCCTGCACACAGACTTACTGAGACTCCCACCCTGCAGGCTCCAGCATGGGGGAAGCAGCTTGAAAGGCACCAGAGACAACTAGGGAAGAACTGAGTTGTTTGGCATCAGGGCAAGAGCTGGAGAGGCAGTTTTCTCCTGGACAGACGTGCTGTTGAAGGCCACTGTTACTTCGGTGAGCCCTTCCCCTACAGTGTCAGTGGACAGGCACCATATCTGGGACTCCAGAAACCTGGCTCACACTGTTTGCTCTGCCCTATGATTCCCTGAGGTCTTGCCCTACCCAACTTTCAGGCCCATGGAAGCAGTTTCCAGTGACTTTACCATAGGATTGGCCTGTCTTGGCTACTGCTTCATAATTTACTAAATTCTCTCAAACAAGCAGCATCTAGCCTCAGCAAGCCCCATACCTCTCGCTAAGTGGCACCAGGCCTGGCACTAGGAGCAGTCAGACTTGGTTCACAAGTTAGCTTTACCTGGGCACCTATAAGCCCAGCACAAGAAGCAGCCATCTGCAGATCACTTTGTAGCTTGTGCTTGGTGGCCCCGGGTAGAACACAGGCAGTGGCTGACCTTGCCCCAAGCCAGCACACCCAGTGGACAGCTTCAGACCACGTCAAAGCACCACCACCCAACCATCTCCACAAGCAACACACTCAAGGAGTGGACCCAGTGGGTACCAGAGACCTGCAGAAGTAAGTCTTGCTCTGTGTGGTGGGCCTGTGCACAGCTGATCCTCCATGGCAATCAGAGATTAGTGGTCAGTGGGCACAGCCAGTCCTTGCAACTGATCAGCCTAAGTAAATCCCTCCCACTGATATGACAACAGCAACCAAGACTCAATTACAACAGAAAGGTGCACAGTCCATATGAGGGGTGAACCTCAAGGGCACAGCTGGGGTGATCAGGGAGGCTGTGGCACTGGACCCTAAGGGACACCTACTACAATAGGCCACCCTACAAAACCTAGGAGACACAGCAACTCTACATAATACATAGAAACAAACACAGGGAGGTGGCCAATATGAGGAGATAAAGAAACATGTCCCAAATGAAGTAACAGAACAAACCTCCAGGAAAGAACTAAATGAAATGGAGATAAGCGATCAAACAGATGCAGAGTTCAAAATACTGGTTATAAGGATGCTCAATGATCTTAGTGAGGGCCTCAAGAGCATAAAAAAGGACCAGTCAGAAATAAAGGATGCACAGTCAGAAATGAAGGAGGCACTCACTGAAATAAAGAATAATTGACAGGGAATCAATAGTAGAGTAGGTAAAGCCAAGAAGCAAACCATCAATTGGGAATATAAGGAAGCAAAAACACCCAATCAGAACGGGAAAAAGAAAAAAGAATCCAAAAAAAATGAGGACAGTGTAAGGGGCCTCTGGGACAACTTTAATCATACCAACATTTGCATCATAGGGGTACCAGAAGGAGAAGAGAGGGAGCAAGAAATAGAAAACCTATTTGAAAAAAAAAAATGACAGAAAAATCCCCCAACTTGGTGAAGGAAACAGACATACAAGTCCAGGAAACACAGAGAGTCCTAAACAAGATGAATCCAAAGAGGTCCACACCAAGACACATCATCATCAAAATGCAAAAGGTTCAAGACAAAGAGAGAATCTTAAAAGCAGCAAGAGAAAAGCAGCTAGTACCTATAGGGAGTTCCCATAAGACTGTTAGCTGATTTCTCAAAATAAACTTTGCAGGCCAGAAGGGGGTGGAAAGAAATATTCAAAGTAATGAAAAGCAAGAATCTACAAGCAAGATTACTCTATCCTGCAAAGCTATCATTTAGAATCGATGGACCTATCAAGAGTTCCCCAGAGAAGAAAAAGCAAAAGGAGTTCATCACCACCAAACCAGTATTATATGAAATGTTGAAGGGTCTTCTTGAAGAAAGTGAAGATCAAAAATATGAACAATAAAATTGCAATAAATGCATATCTATCAACAATTGAATCTACAAACAAAATTAACAAGCAGAACAAAAACAGACTTATAGATACAGAGATCTTTTTGTTGGTTCCCAGATGAAAGGGGGTTTGGGGGATGGGCGAAAAAGGTGAAGGGATTAAGAAGTACAAATTGGTTGTTAGACTGAGGAACCTTAAAGGGAAAGGGGGAGGGGGTCAGGAACAGATAAACCAAAGAACTTCTATGCATATATGCATAACCAATGGACACAGACAACAGTGTGGAAAAGGTGGGAGGAGGGCAGGAGCAGGGAGGAGGGGGTCAATAGGGGTCAAGAGGGAGGCATCTGTAATACATTCGACAATAAAGGTAAGTTAAAAAGTGAATTAATTAATTAAAGTGAATGATGCTATAGTTTGCAGTGCTGGAGTTGTGCAAGTACCACTCAAAAAAGAAAATCTCTGGCCATTATAATATGTTTAAATGGTAAAATGCATGAAACATAAAATGTATCATCTTAACTCTTTAAGTATACAATTCAGTAGTGTTAGATATATTAACAATGTGTGCAACCAATCACTGAAATCTTTTTATTTTGCAAAACTGAAACTGTCCCCCCTCCTTTGTAGCCTCGGTAGCCACTGTTCTACTACTTTCAGTGTCTATGCATTTGACTGCTCTAAGTACCTTGTGTTACAGGAATCGCACACTGTCTTTCTGTGACTGGCTTATTTCATAATGTCCTCAAGGCTTTTCCATGTTGTGACAAGTGTCAGGATCTCCTTCCTTTTTAAGGCTGAATACATTTTAAACTTTTTTAAAAGAAAGAAGGAGGGAGGGAGAGGCAAGGAGAGAAACAGAAAAGGAGGGAGACCAACAGCTGGGAGGCCCCCACACTCATCCAGCAGGAGATCCTGGCGGCCTGCCCTAAGCAGTGATGGGGAAATGGAGAACAGTAGATGTATCCAAAATATACTTTGGATTAACAAGCTATATTGAAAGATAGAACGGCAGGACTTAGTGATGGACTTCAATACTCCAGGATAAATCCTTGACTAACTGAGAGGGAGGGGGAAATCAAGAGTCAAGTAGCTCCTGGGAGCTTCTCCTAAATAAACCAAAATGAGTCCCACGGTGACAGTGCCAAGACAGGTCAGGGTGACAGCTCTGCGTAGGCCTAGGAGACCTAGTGGTCACGGTCCAATGACACCCAGAGAGATCTGCTCAGGAGAATGGAACTGCTGGAGCTCCCAGATGCAACTGGGTATCTTCAGAGGAGAATTGTATATTGCAAAGGTTCAAGGGCAAAATTAGTGATAAATATGTATAAAACCCAGCAAATTTTAAAAGGTAATACAATCAGTACCAGAGAAAATAAGCTGTGGAGGAAGAAAAAAAGGAAACATGTTTTGCTAGATGATTAAATTACAGTATATTAATAAGATGGGATACTCTGTACTTATTTATAAGTATGTTTCCTTTTTATTCATTTTTTATAGGGAGAGAGAGAAACATTGATGTTAGAGAAAAACATCAATCGGCTGCCTCCCGCACGCCCCCTACTGGGGATCCAGCCCAAAACTCAGGCATGTGCCCTGATGGGGAATTGAGCAGAGACCTCTCAGTCTATGGGACGTCACTTAATCCACTAAGCCACACTGGCCGGCTCAAACAGTTACTTCTTAAATAGCCTTGCTAGTATGTTTAAGGACAATCATAATTCACCACCACCACCACCACCCCCCCCCCCCCCCACCCCACACACAAACTAGATTAAGGCAAAGGAGACTCTTACTGGATGAGATACCAGCCCACAGCAAATGAGGAAAGGTGTAGAGAATAACCGGGGATGGTCAGAGAGTTGAGTTCAAATCCCTCATTTGCCACTTATTATCCATGGATCTTGGGCAAGCTGCTAACTTCCTTCAGTACAGTTTCTCCACTAGCTAAATGAAGATAGTATCACCTAACTCACAGTGTTGTGTCAAGAGGTAAATAATATAATACATGTTCAATACTCAAATGTATTTCCTTGTACACAGCAGGTGATCAGCAAATGTTAGACACGGATGTACACCCACATTCATAGAAATTAAGGACCCCCACAAACACTTTTAAACGCAGTGAGACAATTCTAACACCAAGACCTTAGACAAAAGCTGATCTATCATGTGCACTCTAGGAAGAAAAAAATAAAGGGGCACTTGCCAACAAGGAAAAAACAAACAAAACAGAACTAATTATAGTAGGTCCTCTGTGTCCTGTGCCCAAATGAAAATCAGTGTGTTGCTAGGCTTCTTCTCTGGCCACAATCATGGTACAACCAAATCACTGGCATTTTTTTCCATGTTCCATTCAAACAGCCTCCTTATCCAGGTCTCCATTATGTGACCTGCTCAGTGGGGCCAGCAGAGAAAGGAGGTCAACAGCACCCCCTCAGACTTCCACCTGCAGTGGTCTAGTTCCCTGAACTTGCTATCTGCCCAAGTTGCTGAGGTTGCCTGGAGGAGGAGGGTTTTCTGGACTCTGGAACCTCCTCCTCAACTGCAATCAGTGTCATGAGACGAAAACAACACAGACTTTGAAAAAAGGTAGATCTACCACTCTGGCTGGACGGCTAACCCTGGACATGTTATTCAAACTCTGAGCCCATAAATCGTGGCTAATGCCACCCACCTGCAAGGCTGTTGCAGGTTTCAAGAGTCAGCCACACGAGGTTGCCAGTATAGTGCCTCAATCGTCCAAGACCTTAAATAATAACAGCTACACTGGCCATGCCCCCAGATTTCCTCCTGCCTCTCCTGCTAGTCCTCTCAGTGACCTCTGTAGACTCACCTTTTCTGGCCTTTCCCTGAAACTCTGAATCCCCATGGCTTAGTTTTTATTTCCTCTCCTGCTTTAACGCACTCTCCCCCTGGACAGTCACTCCACACTGATGCTTCAAAGATCACCCACAGCATGACGACTCCCAAATGGCTGGGTCAAGCTGAGTCTTCTCTTTAGGACCCAGACCATTAATTCCAGCTCCATACTTGA
Source organism: Tadarida brasiliensis (assembly GCA_030848825.1). Lineage (NCBI taxonomy): Eukaryota > Metazoa > Chordata > Mammalia > Chiroptera > Molossidae > Tadarida > Tadarida brasiliensis. Next base: position 83,660,690 of record CM061259.1, read on the forward strand.
CTTCCTTATCCAGCTGCCCCCCATTTCCAAAACCACACATCTAAAACACATCTCAATACCACCTGCCAGGCCTGTTCTTACTCAGTCACCCTTAGCAGTCCCCACTCACAGATGCACAATGTCTTATGGTTTGTAACTTCTTGCTGGTTTTCCCATTAAAACTGTTCCTCAATTTTGTTACCACTGCTTCCTGAAGTTCATTATCACTCATCTTGCCTCCAGTCATGCTCCCTGCCCCACCATCCTCTCCACTGCCTCCTGAATCATCTCCCCAACTTGAAATCTCACCCAGTCTCTCTGATGATTAAAATCCTGCAGTGGGTCCTGGCCGGTTTGGCTCAGTGGTAAGAGCATCGGCCCTTGGACCAAAGGGTTGTGGGCTCTGATTCCCAGTGTACCTGGGATGCAGGTTTGATCCCTGGCCTGGTTGAGGTTGTGAGGGAGGCAACCAATCAATGTGTCTCTGTCACACTGATGTTTCTCTCTCTCTCTCCCCCTCCCTCCCTTGCACGCTATCTGAAAATCAATGGGAAAATATCCTCGGGTGAGGAGTAACTAAAAGAAAACTTATCCTACAGGATCTCATCACCTACAAGTAGGATGAAGATACCATTTAGTATCAAACCTGGAGACTTGCAGAGTGAAAGAGGGCCACTCTTCATAATTACACCAGGTTAACAGGCATAAACCAGGACTGTCCCAGGCAAACTGAGAAGTACAGTCACCCTACCTATGAAGGGTGAGCCTCAGCCAAGTTCAAAGGGACCTTCATGATCTAGCTCCTGCCTGTGAACAAACCTTACTCTCATTCTCTCTTACACACCACCTGCTCAAGCCAATGGACTTTCCCATCTCCTCAAATATGTCATTCCCTTCCCTACCTCACGTGCCTCCACCTCTGCTCCCACTGTCCACCAGGCAAGCTCCTACAGCTGCCACTCCTGTTATCTTCTCTGTAATATCCTGCCCACGCCCTCCAGTGCCGTCCACACACTTCTGTCTGAGCACTCGTCACAAGGGCTCCACCTGCATGTTCCTACTGGTGTAGAATGAAGTGTGGCTATCTAAGTTTCATCAAACACACATGTAAGCGTCCAACCAACGATCCCTCCCTGGGTTCTGAGTCCAGATGGAATAGGGTTCTGGGCCACAGCAGAGGTGACAGACTGACCAAAGCACACTAGGACCAAGCCACGAAGCCTGGCCGCCGAGGAGATCAAACTCGGACCTCTGTAACCAGCTTGTGAGAAGCAGCCAGAACTCTAGCTCTTCTCCGAGGCTCCGTCCATTCCTTAACACTCTTAGGTCAAGCAGCAGAGGCAGCCTCACTCCACCCCAGAGGTGACCCAAGGAGAAAAGGAGAAGCTCCGATGCAGCCACAGGAGTGCTGCAGGGGGTGCAGGCAGGACTGTCACCTGGCCCTGCGATGGGGCTGGGTCCCAAGGACTGGAAAACCACTCCATTTATTCTCATCTCTCTCCTCTCCTTCTGCTAGCCATCCTCCTCCCCGCATCCAGGCAGGTACCAGATGTCTCCCTCCCAGCTCCCAAGCTCACATGACACAGACCCAGGGATCCAAGTTTCTCTCCCAGTTCCTAGTCCAAATTCCAAGGAATGAGGCTCTGACTGGCCAGTCTGGGTCAGGAGCCCACCCTTGGCTCAATCAACTGTAGATATTGGGTAGGATGCTTCAAGACAGAGGGGCCCTGAGGGGCCCTCTACGACAAATGGTAGGGAGTGAGGTGGCGTGACAGGGCTCACTGTGAGTTAGGGAAGCAATGCAAAAGGAAACTCTACTGCCCATCTCCACCCGGGACAGTTTGCTTTTTCAAAACTTCACCTCTCTATATTCCTTTCCTCCAAAATCGACTATTCTTCCTCTGCTAGAGCTGTGTTCATGAAATGTCTGCCCATTCTTCAGAACCAAGACCAAATCTCACCTCATCATGAAGCCTTGTTGGGCTAACTCTGTCTGTTTACTAAACACTATTCACATTGCTTAAGGAAGCTGCATTTTATTTGATTATATTTTTTCATCAATCCTGAGTATGGTCTACTTAAATTTGGTACAGTGTGGGAACTGTAGGAGGCCTAGAGCCCAGGACACTGGACCACAGAGGGAAGGAGGACTCAGGGGCCCCACGACTTGAGGGGCAGAAGGATTATTTGAAAGGGGAAGGTGGGGCGAGGGATATTTACACAACAGAGCTGGCTGCAGAAGACAGCACAGAGGCACAAAGGGGGCAGGGCCAAAACAACAGGCCATCCCTCCAAGAACCTGGCCAATCTGCGTACCTCACTTGGCACAGGTGACTCATTCCTCTGCCCCCAAAATGTATGTTAAATTGGAAATGTGTGAAGCGTGCTTTTTAAATGAACTGAGAAAGAGCAGGCTACTTAGGGGAATCCTTGGGCAAACACATCTGATGGAAATACATCAGGAACTTTGGACCTGCACGTCCCACCCGCTGCCTGGAACTCTAGCACCTCCCCTCCTCACCTGGTTTCTCCTGTCATCCAGTGGGTCTCAGCTCCAATGCCTTTCCCAGCGACACATTCCTTCCCCTTCCCGTTACATTCTCCAAGCGCCTGTACCTCTACCTATAGCACTTTCTCAATTCTAGTGAAATCATTATTTCTGACTGTCTGTCTGTCAACCTAGACCATAAACTCCAGGATACAAACTGTCTTCTTCACCCAGCACCTAGCAAAGGCCTGGCACGTAGCTGGCATTTGGAGAACATTTTTGCACAGACAAACCACCATGCCCTGTGCTATTTGTTACTGTCAGTGTTCTCCTAATCTGTTTCGGTTGGCATGAGTTATAGGTCCTCTGAGGCCTGTAATGAGGGGACTGAAGCGCTCTGTCTCTGATAGAAGGAACAGAGGCCTGGCCAATCCGACCAGTATTTTCCTATGGATTCCAAAGCCAACAGGAAGCATTTGCTAGACCTGCAGGAGCTTCCCCGTGGACAGTGATGCAGAACCCACCCACCCCAAAGCCAGCCCTGGACCACTCTACAGAACAAGACCAAGTTTTTATCTTTTGAGATGGGCTGGAGGCAACTGGATCAGAGCTTCAAGTTGAAAGTGAAACCAATGAGGGCTTGGCTGGCATAGCAGGGCTCCCTGGGGAGCTCTTCACATAACTGGGATTTCAGGCACAGCTGGGTGCAAACCTCCTCTCAGACACATCATGATGAGGGTTGCCAGTTTCTGGAGAGGTCCAGTGATAATGTGAAATATGAAGGGGAGGGCTTCTGTGCCAGGAGCTGCACCTGGAAAATAACAGAGACTAGACCATGTGGAACCTCACACAGCCTCCCAGACTGGCAAGGAATGGACTGAGAACAGAACAAGGATAATGGAACAACTTCCCCAACATTTCTCTAAGACATGAGACAGACAGCAACCTCTGTGGCTGTGCGCCAAGAACTCACTCATGCTCACAGAGCAGAAGTTAAGAGAGGCGACCCTCAGAAAGCAAATCAGAATAGCAGGTACACCAGACTCTGGAAGATCATGAGCATCTGCTTGGTGCCGGGAGCTCACGCAGTCCTCCTCAAAACCCCACAGAGCAGGGAGGACACTCCAGTTTTACAGACGAGGAAGGTGGTGCTATAGAGACCACCAGGCCCCACAGAGTGCGTGGGGAAAAGAACGCGGGCTGGCCCTTGCGATCCCATTACAATTACAAACTCGGGTCACTCCAGAGTAAGAGAAACGCCAGCAAAAGGAACACCTCTGATTCTTTGACCCTGCTACAGGTAATTATCCTGGAGTTAAATGTCAGGGCCAGTTTCATGTGTGCAAAAGGAGAAAAATGCCAAGTTTGGTGTAAGCAACAATACTATTTTAATCTACTCGGAAGTTCATTATTAGCAGAAGATAAGCCCTCACGTGACCCCTACTATGTAAGCTGTGTCCACCTGGCTTCTCATTCTACTTTGTCTCAACCCAAGGTTCTTCACTGATCACCCTTCCACTTAGAGAGGGAAAGACCTGCAATGTGCCATCAGTGGAGGCTCACACCCAAAATCCACTGCAGTCTTGATTGGCCACTGTGCACAGTAAGAGCCCAGAATCAGACCGCCTGGTTCCAGTCCAGGCTCCTCTACATCCCAGCTCTATACCTCCAGGCCAGAGACTTAACCTCCCAGTAAATCAGGGATAATAACAGTATTTCTCTCCTAGGACAGTTATAAATTAAATGAGGTAATATATGTAAAGTACCATAAACAATGTCCTGCACACCAAGTGCTTCATTAATGTTAGGTATTACCTATTTCTGCAATGTTTTATTTTATTTTATTTTATATCCTCACCCGAGGACATTTTTTCATTCTTTGTTCAGATAGAGTGGGAGGGAGAGAGAGGAAGAGAGAGAGAGAGAAACATCGACGTGAAAGGGACACATCGAGTGGCTGCCACCCACACGACCAACCAGGGCCGGGGACAAACTGCAACCAAGGCACATGCCCTTAGCGGGAACCGAACCCGGGTCTCTCTGGACTGCAGGCCGACGCTCTAACCGCTGAGCCAAACCGGCCAGGGCTGCAATGTTTTAATTTTTAATTACAATCAGCATATATTACCTTTATAAAAAAACTTATTTAAAAAGAAAACAGGATTGCCCAGCCGGTGTGGCTCAGTGGATTGAGCATTGTCCCATGGACTGAGAGGTCCTGGTTCGATTCTTGGTCAGGGCACATGCAGGCTCGATCCCTGGTAGGGGACGTGCAGGAGGCAGCCGATCGATGTTTCTCTCTCACATCGATGTTTCTATCACTCTCCCTTCCTCTCTAAAAAAATCAATAAAAACATATTTAAAAAATGAAAACAGGATAAGAAATGTGTGACAGTGTAAGAGAAAGGGTGTCATCCAGGAGACAAGAGGTTACCCGAGTAAAGAGACCACTAACACTATTTACCTTGTTCACCCTTAGAGCCAACTACCCTCGCAACGGTAGGCAGTCAAATATTTGTTGGAATGAATGAACACACAGATGAAGGTAAGAATAAACAGAGGAAAATTTCCTTACAAGAATAGTTATGGAAAGCCAAATAAGATTCAGAAAAAAATCAGGAGAAGGGCTGTGGCATCTCGACCCCTCAACCTCAAACCACAGAGAAGTTAAAGCATGACAGTTGGAAGTAGAAAAATTATTGTACAACTAAATACCAACATCTATCCTTCTTCATCCTCTCCTCTTTAATACTGTATTTGTGCAAAAGTCTGGATCTCCATCTGGCCCAAACATCCCAATTGCTAGTCTATATAAGAAGAATGAGAAACTTTGTAACTGGAAGATAAATTACATTAGTAAAAACAGAATGATGACCAACCTAACAGACCACCAATACACTGAAGAAGCCAACATCTCCTAACATGTGAATGGTATGATGCTCTCAGGTATATCACTCCAGGTAACAAGACATGGAAAAATCCTGAAATGTTTACTTCTGGAAAGAAGATAGCAGTTATTTGTGTACCTAGAGCAATAGGACCACTTCACAGCGGTAAGTACCGGCTGTCAGGATATCTCTGGCAACGACACAGCACATACAGGCAGGGGAGCATGCAGCACACAGACCGCCATCATTTCTACTTCCCAGTCAGCCCAATGACACCACCAATGGGTCTCATCAGCTCTCTAAAGGGAGCACCGACTTTTCAGTTTCACAAGTTCAAAAATTACTTCCAAATATCTCTGCCCCAAGTGCAAAAAAAGTCATGAGTCAGGGGGAAAGGTGAGAAGTTTTCTTTCACACTAAGGTTTAAAAACTGGCAAGCATCGTAATAATAATCTCAGGACAGTCTTTCAAAAGTCATCGGTAGCTTCAACAACACACCTAAAACAATAGCAGAGAAGCTGTTTGTCAACCTCAAGCAAGGCCTGGCTCGATGAAAACTATCAGACTGGCTGAGCAACCGCATTAGCTGGGGCTTGGTCTGCCGTCCACTGAACAGCTGGTTTCCATGGCAAGCCACCTTTTACTCCCTGGTCCCAGGGGACTGAGGCTTTGTGGTTATTCCAAGTAAATGGCCCAAACGAAGACACTTGGACTTGGGCTAACATATAAGCTGGTTGAGTTTCACAACACTTTACGAGGTTAATGGCATTAGTTGTGTCTGATCCATGGCCAGCATCAGAGGACCCCATAAAGCGTATAAAACCATTGCTAATTGAAGATGTTTGGGACTTTTAAACATTTTTTGATGTTTTTAATGTTATTATGGATTAAGTTATAATTTTACAATAATATATGCTGCTTTAAATTTTAGTTTCACACGTAAAATTACTCCAGAAACAAAAAAGCAGCACATTTGAACATAGAAGCTTTTCTCTTTTTGTTACGCTTTGGACATTTTTACAATATTGAAGGCATCATAAGAATTACCTAGAATTGCCCTGGCCGGTTTGGCTCAGCGGTTGGAGCATCGGCCTGTGGTCCAGAGAGACCCAGGTTTGGTTCCCACTAAGGGCACATACCTCGGCTGCAGTTTGTCCATGGCCCTGACTGGTATTGTGCAGGAGGCAGCCACTCGATGTGTCTCTCTCACATCGATGTTTCTCTCTCTCTCTCTCTCTTCCTGTCTCTCCCTCCCACTCTACGTGAACAAAAAAAATGGAAAAATGTCCTCGGGTGAGAATTAAAAAAAAAAAAAAAAAAGAATTACCTAGAATGTTTGTTTAAAATAAAAGCTTTCCAGCCTGGTGTGGCTCAGTGGACTGAGCATTGTCCCATGGACTAAGAGGTCCCAGTTTGATTCCTAGTCAGGAAAAAATCAATAAAAACATAATTTAATATGTATGTATATGCGTGTGTGTGTATATGTATGTGTGTATGTGTGTATATATACACGTATGTATATGTATGTGTATATATATATTAACATATGGCTTTCCAGTCCTGGCCAGTTTTGCTCAGTGGGGATAGAGCATCAGCCTGCTTACCAAAGGATCTTGGGTTCAATCCTAGTCAAGGACATGTACCTGGGTTGCAGGTTCAATCCCCAGCGCCAGTTGGGGCGCATGCAGGAGGTAACCAATCGATGTGTCTCTTTCACATCAATCTCTCTCTCTCTCTCTCTTTCCCTAGTCTCCTTCCCTTCCACTCTCTCTAAAAATCAATGCAAAAAATATCCTCAGGGGAGGATTAACAAAATGTATATATTTCCAGCACTCATCCCAGAAATGTGGACACAGAATCTCCAGAATAAGAAGCTGGCTGCTATAATTAAGCAGGCACCCCAGGTGAGCTTCATGATCAGTCGGGTTTGGAAAACACTGATCCAAGGATAAAAAAAAAAATCACCATTTTTCAAAACGATGAAAAATGAAGAAAAGCCCAATTTTTAAAAATGTAAAGATAAGTGGGAAACAAGCACAATGTCATGCTTATGGTACATGAGACTAGAGCATCTTGAACAGGCACGAACGCACAGTAAACCTTTCCACATCTCTAAGACCACAACTGCTCTCAGTCTGATCCAGCTGCCACACAAACCCAGCTGTCTGCAAAGGGGCCCCATCTCCTCTACACCTGGCCCAATTCTCCCATCTCTAGCAGAGTTAAGCATCTGCCCTGTTCCTCAATTCTATCTAAAATGTAATGATAAAAGAAGCAAACAAAAAAATGGGTCCATGAATGTAAGCTCCCTTGGGGCATCTTTTTCAGCAACAGGCAAAGGTAGTCAGTGCAGGGCTTCTCAGAGCTGAAGAGAAGGGATTGAAGACGGTTAACAGGGCAGGTCAGGGACAGGGGGTAAGAATGGCAGGGATCTCGTAGGCGGGTGGGAACAGCAGGAAGACTATCTGCTGCAAAGTTAAGACCCCCAAATGAACTGTGGAGGCTTATTAAAAGTGTTTGAAAGCCTCTTTCAAAGAGAAGCAGCCCACAGTCACCTGGAGGGAGTGGGAAAAGGAACAGAAAGACGAGACATAAGCCCCCACTCAAGGCTGTGAGTGCAGCTGTTCCTCTGAGGTGGGACCTGGAGAGGTGCACTTGGGAAAGTACAAGAAAACATCTGGATTAATGGGACTCCTCAGATTCTCCCCCTGAAAGGGATGGAGATACCCAGAATGAGGCTGAGAGGAATCCAGTGAAAGAAGGTGACTCCTCCACATCTCCCACCTCCAAGAGCCCTGAGACAGTCGAAAAGAACAGAGGGGTACAAGTCCCTCTCAAAGGCAGGCATTCCTAATGTTAAGTATCATAAATCTTCTTTCCTAGTCATCTGGAAGTGCCCAGCCCCGGCCACCTGGGGCAGCCTATGAAAGAGCTGGCAGCAGTTTCCATGGCACAGAAGGGATGCCATCTGCTGGAAAGACTATACCAGGTGCGTCCTGCCCCTGCATCCTCTGGGGCATACCTGGGAGCAGCAGCCAGCCTTGGGGCAGAGACAGGCAACAGATGTGCCTCTGGGCACCCGGAAATAACTTCCTCCCCTCCCAGGGTTCCCCCAGAGGAGCAATCCTCTGCCAACCAGGCTCCTCTTCAGGGCAGGGGACCAACTCTGTGAGCTCCCTGCTCCTCTTTCCTTCCCCTAAAGATGCCAAAGGTCAAAACCACCACACTTCCCTTCCCACCATTTCATCAAGCCCATTGTCATGTCCCTCCAAACACCAGGAGCACCTGAAACACCCAGCTCACTAACAAATAAGCTGGGCTCACCCCCAAACCCAACCTCTGCAGCAGAGAATCTTCTGGCACACCCAAAGATGACCCAAATCACCGCTGCCCCAGGGAGGTTCTCTAGGGGGCTTGGCAAAGTCAACCATCAGCAGCAGGAGAATTCAGAAGCTCAGGGAGCCTCTCCCTCTGCAGCTGCTCACTATTCATACCATATTTAGTTCAGTCACCTCCCCCAGGCCTACAAATACACACACCTGGAACAGGTAACAAGCAAAGAAAATCAACCCTTCCAAGTTCTCTTCCAAGTTCTCCTCAGGCAAGACGCAGCCCAGGAACTCGGGCCAACAAGCTGCCTGGGGAGGTCTGCACCAGCCCCCTCCCCACCCCACTCCAGAGACCCCCCTCACAGAGGGCCCCTCCCGCAGGGCCAGGCGGCGGTACTCACGTCTCCAAAGCGGTTCCAGTACTTGTCCCTATCGTACTGGGACACGGTGCTCAGCCACTGGTCACTGTCCAGGAAATTGCCCTTGGGGCCCGCGCCTCCGGCCAGCGCTTCCAGGTGCCGGCTGTCCCCCTGGAGGAAGCACCACGCGGCGGCGGCCGCTGCGAGCACCGTGATCGCTGGCATCTGCGGGGCAGGGGGCACGCGGGCCGTGAGCCTGGAGGGCAGGGCGATGGCCAGCCCCTAGCTGGGCACCGAGGGCTGAGGGCTTCCACCTCCGACCCCAGCTACAGGGCGGGGGAGCTCCGGGCAGGGACAGGGTCGTTCCTCACCCCCCCGGGCGCCTGTCCAGGATCTAGAGACCTGGGGATGGGGGGGGGGCGCTCAGTTACAAATGAAGAGTCTGCGTCACAAATTAGGAGCTGCTATCAAACTATAGGGGACCTCTGCCAGCTATTTTCTGGGTGCCCCAGACACCGCTACTCTCAGATGGGAGGCTTCAGTACCCCTCCACAAAAAAGGGGGAGCCCTGGAACCCCAAGCCGCACTCCGGTAGACGGTGCCCAGAGCTCTGAGGTAAAGAGGGGGAGCACAGGGCTCCGAGCAGCAGTCCGGCTCAGGCAGAATGGGGTGGGGGTACCCACAGCTGGGAGTCTCTCCTCGCCCACCCTGCCGCTTAGGCAAGAGGGGTGCCCGGAAATACCCCAGGCCCCTGACCCTGCCCGCCCCTAGGCGGTCACGGGGAGGTCCCAACTACCCCAAGTTGGGCGCGGGGTTCCGCGGGCACGTACCTTGGGGGCCGGCCTGGGTCCCCCTGTCTGAGTTGCTGGAGCTCCTGTAGCGCGGTCGCGGAGAAAGCTGACGGGCCTCTCGCTCCCCTGCCACCTGCCGCCTGCCACCCGCCGCCCGCGCGTCCTCCGGCCGCTTTGTGAGCCCGCAGCGCTCTGGCTCCACGGATGGGGCGCGGCGTCCGTTGGCGGAGGAGCCCGAGCGCGAGAGCCGAGGCCTCTGGCGACCCCTGGCGGCCGCACGTTGCAGTGCCGCCTACCCACAGCCCTGCTGCCCCTGGTCCAGCACAGCCAGGGATGTGGTTATCCACATCTTAATGCAGGGCTGAAACAAGCTTTCAGGCCCAAGCTGGCTAGAGTCAGCTGAGGGGATTGAGGACACAAGGCCCAGAAGCCAACCAGCACTGAGGCATTCTCAAAAGGAAGGTGTGGGGCAAATGAAGTCAGAATCACCTTGGTTGGGGGATAAGAGGGCTCCTTAAAATAGGGATTCCTGTCTCCCTCCCCAGACTTGCACCGCCCATCCCAGGTCGTGCATCCGCCCACGTCTCTGCACTCCATGCTCCACACCATGCCCACTGCTGCCAGTCCCTTAGGACAGCCCTTCTGGCCTCCATTTCCCTTGTGTCTACATCCCAGTGTCCCCACATGGATCCTGTGGGTAGACCTTGGTGTTCTGCACAGAAGCCCTGGTCTGCTGAGCTGGCCTGTTGCGTTTTCCTAGAGGGAAGGGAGGGAAAGAGGAAAACTTAACCAGGCTTCAGGGACAGACAGAGAAGCCCTAGGCTGGCCTTGCCCTCCAGCCCCCACTCACTTTCCAAATTCTCAGGCATGTGTGGTCAAATAGTCTGGAAGGGAATTAATGCAGTCCCCTGTCTATGTACAGGTGACACTCACCTCCTGCCTTTCTCTTGTATAGCCACACCCCATTCCCCAGACGCCGGAGTGCTCTTTTAGAACAAATATGACACACTCACCCCTCTCCCCTCAGCACACACTTAACACTCCTCATGTTGCTTTCCTGATAAAGACCAAACACCTAGCAGGAGCGCCCAGGCCCTGCACTCCTGGCTCCTACCTGCCTCTGCTGCTGCCTCTCGTGCCACTCCTGCCTCCTTCCCCGATTTCCTGGACAGGCTGGCCTTGGTGTGGACCTCAGTGGAGGTGCGTGCCCTCCAGCACTGAGTGTGCACTTCTGCAGGGCCCCTGTCCACACCCAACCCTAACACAGGCCTCATCAATTCCCCCCTAGCTTATTTATCTGGACCTCTTCAGAGTAACTCTGGTGGACCAGGCCAGGACCCTGGTGACACTCTCCTTGAGAGTACAATGCTTCTCCAGCTGTAAGCTCACTGCACTTGAAATCACTCCTCTATGCTCCCCCTGGCTGGAGCTCTGTGAAGGCAGAGGCCTTTTGGGTGTTCACTGCTGCTCCCACTGTGCAGCCCCAAGCTCCTAACACACAGCAAGTGCTCGGAAAATGTCTGATGGATGAATGAATAGTACCCAACCACGGTCTGAAACCACACTTCTCAGCCAACACGCCCCAACATGTGTGATGCTGTCAGTTGTAAGCTGTACTGCAAATAATTTGGTTGTGTGTAGTTTAATGTGTAGAAATTGTATTAAGATTTTTTTTCTAGAAAAGTAGCAGATGCTTACCGCAACATCACTCCCATTTACATTCCTAGAAGCATTCTTTTTTTTTTTTAATCATTGATTTTAGAGAGAGAGGAAGGCAGGCAGGGAGGGAGGAAGAGAAAACATCGATCTGTTGTTCCACTCACGTACGCATGCATTGGTTGATTCTTGTATGAGCCCTGACCGAGGATCGAACCTACAACCTTGGCGTATCAGGACGATGCTCTAACCAACTGAGTTACCCAGCCAGGACTCCTAGAAGCATTCTTGAAATGGAGAGAAAGGAGTGAAGTCACAGCTATACATTGGGCACTACATGTCATCCAAGGTTTATTTTATCATGGGGATACTTTAGGTATTTCAGTGTCATGTTCTGGTATATCAGAGCAGGAAAGAGGTTTAGAAATGATGGGGAGAGCATTTTTTACTTTCATAGAAAACCATGGAAGCAGCTACTACTCTGCCCAGTTTGACGGTCAAACTTCTCCACAGTTGTCCTCAGATGTCACTTCAGCCTCCTCAGCTCCAATTCATTCTTCCACCCATTCCCACCTGCCTTTTATCCTCACTGACTAACTGAAACGACTTGTCACCATCAGCAACCTCCTCCAAGTCTGCAAACCGAATGGCAGCCCACACTCCTCCCTACTCAGCCTCTGAGAAGTTGTTAGGCTCCTGTGACACCAAACCTGCTGGCCTTCCTGCTCCCCACTGCTCATTCCCACGTATATGCCAGAGCTTCTCAGGCTCAGGCCCCGGCCCTCTGCTCATTCTGTCTAAACCCTTTCCCTGGGCGCTCACACCCAGTCCTGTGCTGAGATTCTCCAGTTGTATTTCCAGCCCAAAGTGTCTGACGGCTTCCAGACACACGTCCAACTTCGTACCTGACGCCTCCTCCATATGTCCCATGGGAATGTTAAACTTGACCAGGTCAAAACAGAAGTCTAGATTTCCCTCCACAGACCTATGCTCTGAGTCATCCTATTACAGCACCTGCATCTCCATCCATGTGGCTACAAAACCCAGGAACCCGGGAGTCATCTCAGTCCCTCCATCTCCCTCGCCCCTCACTTCCAGTTATCAGCAAGCTGACCCATTCCACTTCCAAACACCCTTCCAGTCCATCCCCTTCACTCCACCTCCGCTGGCACCACCGGCCACTTGGCCGTCACTTCTCACCTGGAGAGCTGCAGTGGCTTCTTGGTTAGTTTCCTTGATTCTTTCCTTTCCCCTCCAACCCATTAGCCACTCAGGAATCAGAGTAATCCTTTGGAAACAGAAATAACTGCTTTGCATACAACCTATCAGGGGCTCTCCTTGACACTAAAACAAAACTCCCAACTCCTTCCCATGACTGGTACAGCCCTGCACCATCCGGTCCCTTGCCCCTCCCTCTCATTTCCCGGACTCTAGCCACTCCTTGTCATGGTTTAGCACACATGCCGAGCATGCTCTCCCCTCAGGTCCTCCCCCTGGCTGGGCCCTCTCCCTGCTCTTCACAGGTTAGCTCCTTCCTGGACATCAGATCTCAGCTCCAGTGACACCACCATACTGAAGCCTTCCCTGACCACCCCATCTAAACTGAGCCTTCCAGCCCTGGCCGGTGTGCTCAGTGGTTAGAGTGTTGGCCTAAGCACCAAAGGGTCACAGGTTCAATTCTCAAGCAAGGGCAGGTACCTAGGTTGCAGGTTCAATCCCCAGCCCCAGTCAGGGCATGTGGGGGCAAGCAATCAATGTGTCTCTCTCACATTGATCTCTCTCTCTCTCTCGCCCACTCTATCTAAAAATCAAAGGAAAAATATCCTGGGGTGAGAATTAATTAAAAACTAAATTAAATTAAATGAATAGCCCTGGCCAGTTTGGCTCAGTGGTTAAAATGTCAGCCTGGGCATAGAAGGGTTGCAGATTGGATTCCGGTCAAGGGTGCATACCTGGGTTGCAGGTTCAAACCCTGGGCCGGGTTGGGGTCGTGTGATAAGCAACCAACTGATGTTTCTCTCTCACATCGATGTTGCTCTCTCTGTCTCTCTCTCCCTCCCGCCCTCTCTTCCACTCTCTCTAAAAAACAAACAAACAAACAAAAACAATGAAAAAATATCCCCAGGTGAGGATTAACAAAAATAAATAAATTTAAAAAATAAAAATAGAATAAATAAATAAAACAAGCCCTCCACATTCCTGCCACATGTCTACTCTATACTTGTACTTGGCTGTTCCCTTGAGTCTTTGTTCTTTTGTCTCTCTCTTCCCCAGTTTGAATATTAACTCCAGGAGGGCTAACATATTGTCTCTTTTATTCCTGTAGCCCCAGGCTTATCTCAGAGCCTGACACTCAATGGGCACTCAGTAAATATTTATCCATACTCTTAAAGCATTCTTAAGTTTAAAAACTCTGTCTGGAGACATTTCCTTTGGTTGCCCTAAATCCCTTGTTCTAAAGATCGAAGCTTGGCTTTTTGGCAGGGCCTGTCCTCAGTTTAATCAGAGGGCATCTGCTCCTGGCCAAGCTCCAACCTCACAACTGAAATCTTCCCTGTGACCGCCCACCGGGTGGAAAGAGCAGGAAAGAGCAGACAGAGCACGGGCAGGTGAGGGAGCTGGAACTGGCCTGAGCAGAGAAAGGATGTAACCTTGGAACAGGGGCAAGGAGGCTGGAAGCTAGAGACCTGCCATCAACTCAGCCAGCTCTTGAGGGGAGAAATGTGAGATTTATTCGGCTGCAGGAAGCACCAGTGACCAAAATCAATACTGAGCCTTAGGGCTATATTTCTGCTTTTCATTGGCTTATGCAGAACTATAATAACTCCTTGCTTTAACATAGTTCTTATTTCCAAAGAGCCCCACATGTTTTATTTTTGGTTTAATAGATCCTCAAACATGAACTACTTACTGGGTAGTCTGAAGCAGACATAACTATCATCACTTTATGCAGAGGACAGGGAAGCACAGAAAGGCTAGATGGATTGCTGAAGGTCACAGAAAGAGAAAAGATCTAGTGGTGGGAGTTCGAGGTGTAGCCCCTACTTCACGATGCTGTGCTGGCCAGAATGTGACTCACCCATGGGGCTCCATCTGATAAAAGAGGTGTCTATAATCCTTACCTTGTCATCAACCCAAATTTATTTTTAGCTGCAAATTCATATATCTACCTGCTACGTGGCATGTAAAGTAGTATTCAGCTGCCCAGGGCCACAGGTTTGGTCCTCACCCAGGAATACTGACACCTTCTCTACCGCTAACTGGAATAGCTGCACACAAGATGCCTGGTGAAACAAGGCCTTGACCCACCTCTGTGGCCATCCAGGTGAAGTCTAGGTGGCCAGGCATCATGGGGAGAGACTTTCAGGGGCTGTTGTTTTTGAGAAAAGTCATGGGATGAGACAGAAGGGCCGAGGTCACTCTGGGGAAGGCAACCTCAGAATCTTCCTTTAACTATTCAACAATCACTACGGAGAAGCCTTTGTGCCAGGCTGGATGATGCTGGGGACACAGCAGAGGGACAGGAGATGCAGCCCCTGCCCTCATGGACTTTATTCTAACAGTGAAGACCTCAACACCTGCTTGCAGCGCTGGAGACAAGCTTGGCTGGCCCAGCTGGAAAGAATCCATCTTTGTTTCATTCCTCCTAAAGGTTCCTAAAGAACTCAGCCTGGCTGGTGTGGCTCAGTGGTTGAGCGTCAACCCATGCACCCAGAGGCCACCAGTTCGATTCCCGGTCAGGGCACATGCCCAGGTTGTGGACCAGATCCCCAGTGAAGGGCACGCAGGAGGCAGCCAATCGATGTTCTTTCTCATCGATGTTTCTATCTCTCTCTCCCTCTCCCTTCCTCTCTCTCTAAAATCAATAAAGAAAAAAAAAATTTAACAAAAAAGAACTCGGACATCTGTCTGCCTGGAACATCTTCCCAATTCTCCAGTGGCTGAAACCACCCCTGGAGTTCATGAGACCTGTCAGCTGTCAGATGCATCTCATTTCAGAGAAGTCAAAACAGCATGCGCCTGGGAATCAGTGAAACGGTGTGAGGGTAATCAAGAGGATTAAACACGTTCACTTTGTCCCATGTTAGAACAGTGTCTTACACATGACGATGCCACATACATGCGTGCTTGTTTCAAGTTCCTGATCCAGCCCTATGAACTAATGCCGCAGTCCTCCCACTTTATGGTTAGGATGGAGGAAATCATAGTATACCCCTACCAGGATTTGGAGAAGATAATACCATGTGCACACAGTGCTTTGAACCATTATCTGGCACGTACTAAGTACTCAATGTTAATGAGTATTCACAAGAAGATATGGAGCCTCATTCCTCCTAATCAGTGGGGACTACCAACAGTGGCGATTCTGTTGGTTTTTCTCATTCCTCTCTTCTGATGAAGGTGATGGAAAGAGAATCAGATTGGGAGGCATGAGACCCAACTGATGCCATATTTTACTGGCTGTGCCCAGTACTCCATTTTTCCTCTCCTAAAATAAGGGGAGGAGGATACAGCACCTGTACCCCAACATTCTACTCTGAGGAGGCATCAGGTGCCCTTGACATTAACAATTAAGGTTCCATACACTTTGAACCAACTACAGAGTTCAAACAAATTAACGAGGGAAGGAAGACATCAATGGGAAAATGGAACAAGCAATTCAAAGAAATACAAATGTCCAAACTATGTATGAGTCAACTGCCTACTAACCAAAATAAAGCACATTAAAATAATAAATCAGCCCAGCCGGTGTGGCTCAGTGGTTGAGCATCGGCCCACGCACCAACAGGTCACCGGTTCGATTCCCGGTCAGGGTACATGCCCAGGTTGTGGGCCAAATCCCCAGTGGGGGGCATGCAGGAGGCGGCCAACTGACGTTCTCTCTCATTGATGTTTCTATCTCTCTTCCTTTCCCTTCCTTTCTCTCTAAAATGAATAAAGAAAAAAAATTAAATAATAATAGTAAATCACCTATCGAATGTACAAAGTTTTTTTAGCAAGAGAAAATAGCCAAGTTTAATAACACATCCATATGTATGGGATCCCTGCCACATGAGCGCGTCAGAGATCCCACATGCAGGAGAGGCTCTGCCAAGATTTTTTTAATTGATATAAGTAAACATCACTTTGATTTTTCATAAAGTTTATTGGGGTGACATTGTTTAATAAAATTATATAGGTTTCAAATGTACAATTCTGTAATAAAAATACTTTTAAAAATCATTATTCTCTAGTTGGCAGATATGGAGAAGAATCGCCTCCCACACCACGTGTGGGCTGATAAACTGCCACAATCCTCCTGGAGGCCAAGTTCATGATATTTATATTAAGAGCCATAAAATGTTTGTGACCTCTGCCCTGGCCGGTGTGGCTCAATGGTTAGAGCGTCGGCCCGCGGACCAGAGAGTCCCGGGTTCGGTTCCCACTAAGGGTACGTACCGTACCTCGGTTGCAGTTTGTCCCCGGCCCTGGTTGGGGTCGTGTGGGTGGCAACCAGTCAATGTGAGTTCTCTCTCACTCTCTCTTCCTCCTTCTCTCCCTCCTGCTCTATCTGAAGATAAATGCAAAAATGTCCTCGGGTGAGGATAAAAAAAAAATGTATGTGAACTTTGACCTTGCATCTTCTCCCACAGGAATTTAACCCAGTAAGATAATTAAGAATGTTTGCAAAGATTTATCAAAATAATGTTCTTCTCAGCATTATGTATATTAGTGAAAACTTGGGAAACAATGTAAATGTCTAGAAACAGAAGGGTAGTTACACTACATTTATATAACAGGACATTATGTGGTCATTAAATGTCATGTTATTTGGAATATCTAACAGCTAGGAACCTATGACATTAACTGAATAAAAATAATCAGTCAGTATCATCCTAGGTTGGTTCTCTAGAAGTAGTGCCTAAGACAGGGATTCTTGAGAAAGTGATTCATTGAGAAAGTACTATGGGGAGAAGGGGAGCACAGGGAATAGGAGTACGCAGAAAAAGAAAGCCAAGCACAGGTGTGGTACCTGCAGAACAGCTTTGATCTGGTCCCATGGGGGGGGGGGCTCTGGCGTTGTTGGTGCCCCATGAGGGGCTGGTCTTGATCTGGGCTCCAAGGCTAAGGCAACTAGATTCCATTTTATGTAGGCCCCTTGGTTAAGGCGACTAAAAGACTCCATTTTGTCACCAATAGACATTCCTAGATATTCTTCCAATAATAGGTTAATTACCCCTAGACAGAAAGGAATTTTGCCTAAGATTATAGTGGCCCCAGGAGTTGGGAGGCATTTGCAGTTTCCTGAGTATAGGTATTTGCAGGTATTTGCAAGTACTTATGCCTTTGGTAAATAATGCTAATTTTGACTTCTGTAGTCTCTGTCACTCCCACTATTGTACTGGTTCACTGAGGGGAGGGGGCAAAAGGAGGAGGGAGTTTCTGTCTTTAAAATGGGATGAGCAAGGAGAATCGGGGCTGTTGATCTGAGGGGAAACTATGCCCTCGGCAGCCCGCCGGCGAAATAAAGTGCTCCTTTACAATTCGGCCATGCGTCTCTGGTTATCTCGCCATCAGCTTATAACAGTCTTTCTTTCCCGGTGGCATTGCCTGTTGACTGCTGGATGGGGGTGGGGTAGTTATGAGAGTGTATAACCTCTCCAGATATCTCTGCCAAGGGTAAGTCTCCTGAGAAGGGGAACCACTCACACCCACTTGCTCCTCATGTTGAGGTCACCCCATCCATCCACAGCTTCTCCAGGATTCTGGTGGGCGTTTACTTAGTTACTGCACTTGATCTTGAAGTCATGACTGATGCTTGTCCTTCTCTTCCCTTTGGCTAGCACTTCTGCCAGTGTGGGTGACTTCCCTGGTGAGGTGACCCAGACCTTTATCCATAAAGAGTCCGAGGCCCTGATCGCTAGGCCATGGCTGCTGTACTTGCCCATTTACAGTTAAGATTGGCCACGGAAGTACCAAGAAATCTCAGGGGATCACCCGATGCAAAACATATCTCTCCTTACCACTGTCACATAGCAGCAGTCCTACTTCTTCATGATGAAGAAGTAAAGGCTACACCTTTAAGAAGTAAAGGTGTAGCCTCTTAGCTACACCTTTAAGAGGCTGCTCCGATCCTTACCCAGGCCAGCAGCTTCAGGATGGTACAGTATATAAAAGGAACAGTGGATCCCATGGTCAAGTGCTCACTGCCATATCACCTTTGCCATAAAATGGGTCCCCGGTCCAAGGCAGTGTTACGTGGTATCCCAAATCAGGACATCAAACACTGATTGGATCCTTATACTTGCTAGTGGTGTTGGCTGAGACACTCCCAGCCAGAATGAAACGCTGCCCATTCCAAGTTGGAAGATATCTGATATATAAAGAGTTGAGCGATGATTTCTGTTTCTGGCAGGCCAAACGTCCAGCTGTGGCAGTAGCTAAGTCAACCATAGGAAAGGGGAATCCATATTTCTGGGGCTGTGAATAGCCTTCCTCTCTGCCACCATGGCCAGTGCATTCATCAGCCCATTGTGCAAGAAATATAGATGTATGTAAATGCATGGGCTAGGACACATACATAAATTTCCTAGCTCTACTGAGAGGGTGTAGAATAATCACACCCCAGTAGCAATGAGCTTATCTAGTGCCCAGCTCTTGGTTTCTAAACACTATTCTCCAATAAAAGAAACTAGGGCTCCCTAAGAAGTGGTTGATCACAGGACTAGAGGAGGGAAAAATAGGAGATGGGCTTGGAAGTAAGAAAGTACTCAAAGAGATGTGGGCTCGTCAAAAGAACAGGGTCCAATCTGAAGGGGCTCCTAATGGCCAAAGGTGGGAAATTTTTTGGAAACAAAATAAACAATGCCTGAACTGGATTTAACTTATATAATAAAATAAATATCCACGATTCCACATTGATATGAATGAACAAATGAATGAGAACAGACCACTCTTCTTTACAGTAGAATTCCAATTAATAAATGTAGAAGGAAAGAGGGAAAGAGAAAATCATCATTAGTCCAACACTACAGTAATGATTGTGGCAAATGAGACCTACCAATGGGTGGTAAAATTAGTAAGTTAACGTCTGAAGAGAAACAGGACATGAATAGTCTCATCCTCAAGAATAGTTATTAACTACAAAAGAAGACAGTAACTTTACCATGGAGACACCACCTTAACCAAGAGATGAAAGGCAACATCAACAGCAACAAGACCTGTTGTCATCCAGGACTTCTTGATATGATGCACAAGAGAAACATAACTAATTTCCTTGGTATTCTTGCCACAAAATGCATAACCATACTCCAAACATAAGAAAACATCAGACAAACCCAAATGGAAGAACATTTTACAGAATAATGATCAGTATTCCTCAGAAACATCAAAATTAGGAAAAATAATAAAAAGTGAGGAATTATTAAAAATTAGAGACTAAAGATAAACAACAAATAAATGTAAGACTCTGGAACAGAAAAAGGACATTGGTAGTAAGATTCAAATGCAGTCTACAGTTTGATTCATAGTATTGTACCACTGTTAGTTTCTTGGTTTGGTACCATGGATATGTATGATGTTAACATTAAGAGAAGCTGAGTAAAGGATATAAGGGAACTCTTTATACTATTTTTGCAACTATCCTATAAGTCTAAAATAAGTTCAATATGGGAAAGTTAAAAAATTGACATTCAAAAAAATAAAATAAAATACACTTCACATATTTTATAAACCAAGGGTGGGGGGAGAAGGGCAGAAGGGTAGGCCCAGATCATGCAGTCCTTTTAGTGTTACCTGAGCCCAAGCAAAACAAATAACTCAGACAGAAAAATAAAAAATCATGTCCACTCACTCAACCAAACAGACACTATTTAGAGTCTCCACATGCTGTGTTCTTCCATTAGCATGGATAATTGGAAATTGACTGCCTTTAGAAATGATGCCCAGTTTCTCTCTGGGAACAACACAAGATAAACTCCCAGGGCAACGGCTTATGTTATTGAATCCAACAGTAAGTTAATGTATCCAATCTTGTGTGTAAAGGTGTAATTCAGGTGGTACAAATCCTTTATTGAACTCAAATTCAATAGTCATGTATAATTCTCCTACTTATGGAATGTACAAAGGTTGTAGGAAAATTATCAAAGGTGACACATTATAATTATATTTCTATGAAGACTGGGTGTTTCCGCCTGACATAAGCCATTCATGGGGTGCCCTTTCATTTGCACAGAGGTAAATGTTCAGGTGAGTACACATCAGCATATAATGGAGCAGAGGTCTGTGGCTTTTGCCTGCCCAGTATTCTTTTTCCTTTCTTCTGCTAAATATGCCCTGGGTTTCCTTTGAGGAAGCCCCCGCCCCTTCCCTTCTCTCAGCCCTTATGATTCAGGAGGGCAGGTGGCACACCCTAGCTCCTGAGATGGGCAAATTATCGCAGCCTAACCAGATAGCACGTAACTTCCCTGACTATAGTGTAGTGATTCAGGATGGGCACCTGACCCAGCCCGGCCAACACAGCTCCATCCCAGTGCTGTTACTAGAAATATTAGAAAAGAGAAGGGCTCCTCCTTTCACAGATGACATCAAGATGATAGAAGGTAAGCCGAGTTCAGGGATGCCCATCTTGCTAGTATCTTTGAAGAGACTCTGAATGAGGCCAACAGGGAGGAAAGCAGAGCTGAGAGAGATGGTGACAAGCAGATACATTTGCCCACACATCCTTCATTTCTTTCTTTCCTTAAATCAGCTAGAGTTGGGCTTCTATTACTTGCTAATATAGTAAAAATTTTAAAATAATAATTTCTAAGCCAAAAAAAATCTTTTATTTGAAATCTCAGCACCCCAATCTGTCTCTAAATTTACCCACTCTGTTATACCATTATAAATAGCCCTATTTTTGTGATTCTTTTAATTGTCCTCTCTCTCACTTTCCCAGTCTTCCCTCTCACCTTACACTCAACAACACTGACAGATCCCACCTCTCCCCAGAGCAATTATGTATCACACCTGCCCCCTTCCCCAAGTGTCACACACTGGAAACCTATATAATTCAGACTCTGAATTTTCTCTAAACTCTAAAAGAAATACGAGGGGGGGGGAAGAGAGAGAGAGAGAGAGAGAGAGAGAGAGAGAGAGAGAGAGAGAGAGAGAGGGAGAGAGAGAGAGAGAGAAAAGAAAAAGACTTGCATGGTCATTCTGGGGTTACAGTCGGCCCTCGTTTATCACGGTTAATCAGTTCCAGACTCTCCCGCCATAAATGAATTTCCGAGAAGTAGGATTCTCTATTTAGATACAGTCGTCCCTCCTCACTTCGCACTTCGCGACTTTCGTGGCTTTGCTCTATCGCGGTTTTTTGAAAGTCGAAGCACAAAGTATCAAGGGACGACGGTAACCTTAAACCTAGAGGTTTATTCTGAGAGGAGGGGCAGCCAGACTGGAAGATGCCATGACCTGTGTATTCATGCCAGCCACCAACCAGCTCAGCAATCCTGAGCAAGGCACCTAAGGGCACAGTCTCCAGCTATTAGGCCCTGAGAGGAAGGGTTATGCTAGGCAGAAAAGGGAGTTTGTCCACTGGTAGTGTTTTAACCTAGTCAGATCATCCTCTAGAAAGGGAAGTTGCAGGGAGGAAACCAATCTTTCAGTGCACAAAGAAACTAGACCAACTTTCATTTCCTAAGACTAATCCCAATGTTAATATTCAACTCTAACATTTTACCCACTTTCCCCCATTAGCCAACCCCTTTAGGGCAGAGATCATCTGCCTACAAACAAAGAATATTTATAAACACTTTCTGTGCACCTACTATGTGCCAGACCTTGTATGAGACAGGCTTCTAACAGTAACTCCACTCCTCACTGCAACCCATTGAGGTAGGTCTTTCAGTCTCCTCTGTTAAACAACAAACCTGAAGTTCAAAGAGATTAAATAACAGGACTAAGAGCCCACAGTGAGAAAATGTCAGCACCATTGCTCTAATCCAAGTCTTTCTGCCACAAAGCCCCTCCCCTTTCCTCTAAGTCCTGTTCGGCCACAGAAAACCTTGCCCTATGTCAGCTTCTAATCTGACCAGAAAAACCACTTGTGTTGATCTGGTGTGATCAGAAGTGGGCTGAGAGCATGGGGTCTGCCAAATGAAGAAAGAGCCAGACCTTCCGCCAAGCAATCCAAACAAGATTGAAAAGTGAATGAAAAGTACAAATTCCTGGAACCACCCACCTGGGGAATGGCTAAGCCAAGTACCACAGATCACTAGGACAGAGATAGTGTGGCTCTGAAAAATGATATTCACTCTTGTGTACATGAAACAAGATCAAAGAATATCAACATCAACTACAACAAAATAACATTTTTTGACCATATACTATGTGCAGTTATATAATAGTACCTAGCACATTACATGGATTATCTCATTAAATTCTCTACTATAACTCTATGAAGTAGGTGTTATTAGTCATTCCCATTTTTCAGATGAGGAAACTGAGGCTCAAGTTAAGTAAAATGCCCAAAGTAATTAAACTGGGACCCATGTGATAAGCTAGGAAAATTTCTCTCCAGAGCCTTCTGTTTTAAGTGCTTATTGCTATTATATGAAAGTGCAGATAAGAACACACATTCAAGAACAACTACACAGGACTGCCTATGTGTGCTGTGCCCTTTTTAGGGTTCTGAGACACAGGACTAACAAATCAAATGAGGCAACATTTCTCATGGAACTCACATTTTGGTGGAGGTAGAAGACAGACACGTGTGACGATGGAGATAAGGACTATGAAGAAACTAGAGCAAGGTTAAGAGGCTGGGGAGAGGCTGGGGAGTGTGCTAGTTTAAGTGTTTAAATAGGGCCATCCAGAAGGACATTGTTGAGAAGGTGACATTTGTGTAGAGTAAGCAAACAAGGAACAAAGCTGTGAAGCTGGGGTTGGGGTGGGTAGCGGAATGAGGTGCTCCGGGGAGAAGAGACATTAGTGCAAAGTGCTGAGGAAGGAGCCCTGTGAGCTCAAGCACAGCAAAGAGCACTGCTGAGGCTGCGGGAGAGGCAGGGGAGTGATGGGAGGGGAGTGCGTTCGGAACAGGGACAAGCTCCCCAGGGACCTGTGGGCCATTGCAAGGCCTTTGGATTTATGAGATGGGAAAACCCTTACGAGAATTTTGAGTGAGGAGTGACGTGCTCTGATTAGGCTCAAGAAGGATTGTCTGGCTGCTGTGGGAACAGACTGGCAAGGCAGGCAAGTAGAGTGGTAAGAAGTGAATTAGGATTCTGGGTATATGAGTTGGCACAGTTTCATCATGGTTTAGATGTTAGATATGGGAACAAAAGACAAGTCACAGAGGATTCCAAAGGAAGACCTACTGATAAGGATAAAAAGAGAGGTTACAAATAATATTTTAAGGTACAGGACATTTTTCCATAAAATATTGGAATATATAATGAATTATGTATCCCTAAGATTGAAACAGTAAAAATAATTATATATAAATTCAGTAAAATAATACAGCTGGAAAAGTGTGGCAGCTCCTAGAAGAAATTAAAAATAACATTATATAACCCAGCAATTCCAGCTCTGGGTACATACCCAAAACATTGGAAGCAGGGACTCAAACAGATACTTACACACCCATGCTCATAGGTGCATTATTCACAATACCAAAAGGTGAAAGCAACCCAAGTGTCCGTTGACAGATGAATGGATAAGCAGAAAGTGGTATATACATACAATGGAATATTATCCAGCCTTAAACAGGAAGGATATCGTGATGAATGTTACAGCACGGATGACATGCTAAGTAAAATGACCCAGTCACAAAAAGAACCTCAAATACGGTATGATACCATTTATATGATGTACCTAGAACAGTCAAAATCATAGAGACAGAAAGTAGAATATAGTTGTCAGGGGCTTGGGAGAAGGGGAACTGGGAATTATTGTTTAATGGGTATAGTTTCCATTTTGCAAGATGAAAAGAGTTATGGAGATGGGTGGTGGTAATGATTGTACAATATGAATGTACTTAATGCCACTGAAGTGTATACATAAAAATGGTTAAGTGGTGAATATTATATCATCTGCATTTTACTACAATAAAAACGTTTTAAGTAATTACCAAACACCACTCCAGCCCCCAAAAAAGGAAAGGAGCTGAGGGGTTGTAAGTCTCTCAGGCAGAGCCCTTGTTCTGAGGCACAGGGGCGAGTCTTCCACACCTACTATAAATAGTCCCAGAAAACTCCAGGTATTTGGGGGAAGGGGGCTCAAATAAGCTTAGAAGCCTTGACTTACTTGTTTAGGTGTCGCAAAGATAAGCTGTAACAAAGAGTGCTAGTATACCGCCTGTTGTTCAGTATCTGTTAGAGAACAGACGGCGGCTCTATTCCAACGCAACGAGGCAGAGATCATCAACCGCACATTCCAAGCTACGAAACATCCCTTCCCATGGCGGGCTCCCCATGGGAGGCTGCGAAATAGATGAGAGTTGATAGCTGAAGATTAAATAACATGATGGCAGATTTCGACATAGTTGGCCTATTTTTTGAGAAACGAACAAAGATGTATGTTTTACTTATCACTTTTAATAAACATCCTAGTAAGGTGGTGTTAACCCCACTATAATGAGGATGGTGGTGAGGTGAGAAATAAAGGTGAGGGTACCTATTTATGTCAAGAACGAGATGTAATGTGGGCTCTCCAAGAAGGCTGAACACCCCAAAGCAGGCTGGCAAGACCTCAGCAAGGACCCCTGAGCATTCTGGGATTCTCCCCTCAGGCCCACAGGAGAAAAAATGGCCTCCATTTGATCATCACCTAACTAGAGAAGACAAGTCAAAAAGTGAGCCCGAGGGCTCCATATAGAGGTCCTGCTTCCAGTGGGCCTAAAAGGGAAACAGTATAAGGATAAATTTCCAACTCAAAAGATCTGAGGTCTGTGAGGTCTGCTAAGGGCACCACATTCATCTACAGATGGACAATCTGGTCCCAAATGTGACTGACCCAAGGTCAAACAGCCAACATGTGTGAAAGAGCCAGTTCCTTTGACTCCCTGTGTGATTTTGAGCACAGGAAAGGAATAGCAATGTTTGAAATCAATAGGAACAAGGGACTGCAGGTCTCCTTAGGCACAAGGTCACTGGGGACTTCTGAATCTGTGTTCTTATGTGTAAAATGGGAATAATAGTTACCTCACAGAGTTCCTTTTAAGAAAATAAGACATGTAGGTTATTGATTACACTTGACTGTGGTCACCCAATTGAGGAACCTTTGTTAGTTCCCAGCTGTGTCTGTACAATAGCCCCTAAATGACTGTCATCCAGATCTCATCTTAAATATTACTACTTTCCTAACCGAACTGTTTCTTTTCAAGTTGTTATCAACCCCTTGGCCTCTCTATCACACGTCCCTACTTTCTTCTCTTGATAGAACATATGCCTGATTTTCTTATTTATTCACCTGCCCTGCTTACTGTATCAAAAGTACTAGAAAACATACCTGTTACATAGTGTTGTCCTCTATAATTGTTGACCAAATTAGCTTGAAATTAAAGACTTTCTTTCCACAGGACCCACTTGAGAATGAAACGATTCCCAAAGGACAGTTGGACACCCCTTTATCTGAAATGACTTGAAGACAGTTGTGACAGTGGAAAGAGTTGGAGCAGACCTCGTAAGGCCCTTTCTACTTATGAGAATTGTTTAACCTCTCCCTATGTTTATTTACCATGGGAAAATCTGTCATTTGAAAGAAGGGACAATGAGCCAGCAACATCTTCCACTTTCCTGGGAAGGCTTAAACCCATGCACAATTGTACAATCTGGTCACGCAGTTGAAACTCAGTTCATGGAAGGAAAGGAAGGAAAGGGCTTTTAATACTCAAGAGCTAAGACTAAAATGTGTAAAGAAAACTAACAACTCCAGCAGTAAATATTGGCAGCTTCTCTGACAGCAAAATTCAATTTTAAAATAAATCAAGCAATTATTATTTATTGTGTTAATCCTTACCCAAGTATATTTCTCCATTAATTTTTAGATAGAGTGGAAGGGAAGGAGGGGGAGAGATAGAGAGATAAACATCACATCAATTGGTTTGCCTCCCGCATGACCCCAACCAGGGCTGGGGATCAAACCTGCAATCCAGGTACATGCCCTTGACCAGGAATCGAACCCACAACCCTTCGGTCCATGGGCCGACGCTCTAAGCACTGAGCCAAACTAGCCAGGGCAAATCAGGCAATTCTTCAAACTAGAATTAGACTTCAGGAAATTAGGGTTCGTGTTCAGAGTAGACACATTATAATTTCATAAAAATTGTCTTAGCTATTTCACTGCTGCAGACTTAGGAAGATCATGATGTGTTTAATGCTTCTGATTATGTCACTGGGTAAATTGGGATCATGGAATAACTAGAGAAGCAGAGACTAAAAGGTATTTGGAAAGAAATAAACCAGTGACCATTCTAAGACCTGTGCCCTAGTCTCAGTCCAGGCCAGCAGTTCACACCATGCCCTCACCTCACTCCTATTCTACTTTGTATCCTCTAAGTGAAATTCAACCAAAAGGGACAGAAGATCCTACATCTATCTATAACAAGGATCGTTTTGTTGTCCAATACATGGTGTCAAAGGAAGAAAGCTCCCTGCTGCATGACAAACATCACATAATGGGTGAAGCAGCGGGGAGCCCTTTCTCTGAGAGCACAGGGCCACTATGCCTTCCAAACCAAGATTACTCCAAGTCAAAAGGGGGGAAAAAAGGATGTTAACAATATGTTTAACAAGAAAATTATGTTTCATTTCCTAAAAAAGGAAACTCCATTATTTTAAGTACAGATGCCATTCCTTAACAACACCCAGAGTAAAGGCAATCACATCCTATGAAATGAAAAGGTAGCTGGAAGAAAGCCCCTAGTCAACCCTCTCTCTTTACATACAAAAGGAACTGAAGCTCTAAGACAAAGGGGTTCACCAGAGCCAAGACAAGATCCCAAGTTTCTTTACTCCCAAGTAGAGTAACCAACCACCCTGGTTGCCCAGAACTGTACTCATTTGAATATTACAAGGCCCTCATCTGACTTCCAGTTTCTGGCATATAAGGAGTTGGAAGTCATCACTCTGTGCTAACAAGTAAAAAGCTGGAAAACTGAAAAATCAACAACTCTTCTTAGATCCATCAGAGAAGGTAAGGTCACAGAAGAAACCACTGCCCCCAGAATTAGAGAGATAAACAGGCAAATACAGAAAATCACAACTTCTTAGAGTAGAAGAAACCCACAAGGAACCACTCTGCAGTAACCAGTGCTGGGCTAGAAAAACCTGACTATAACTGATGAATCACTCAAGGTCCATTATAGATGAGTCTGAGAGTTAAAACCTCCAGAGGGGCCCAGTCAGTTTTACATTCAGGAAACCTACCAGGTTCTCACAGTGAAGGTGGAAGAAAAATCCTGTCATATTTCCACCTGGGAAGGGGTGGGGGGAGGGGGTAGAAAAAAAATAACCCATTTAAAATACACCAGAGCATTCTGTTCTTTCTAAAAGGGCTGCCTGCAAGAGAAACTAATTTACCAGAGCCTAAACTATAGTGATTTTTCTCAGAGCCAAAGTGACCTAAGGAAAGGAAAATATACAACTCAGCTCCTTCTAATCATCCTGTCCCACATAAGGGGGGAAAAAATCTAAGAAACATCATGAAGTTCAGAGTTCAAGGACCCAGTTTCACTGAAAGATTATGACCTACTCATAAGACACCTTCCCACCAAACCACTAAAGGCCTATTGATCACAGTTTCTTTTACTCAAAACATCATGTCTGGCTATCAAGAAAAAAATTTCAAGGGATACTAAAATACAAAAACACAGTTTGAAGAGACTGAACAAACATCAGAACTAGGGTCAGATATAGCAGGAATTCTGGAATTATCAGATCAGAATTTTTTAAAACGATGATTTATATGCTAAGGGCTCTAACAGAAAAAGACACGAAAGAAAACAATGAGTAAAAATATAGGCAGAGAGAAGGAAATTCTAAGAAAGAATCAAAAAGAAATGCTAGAGATAAAAAATATTGTAACAGAAAGGTAGAATCCCTTTTATGGGCTTATTGGTAAACTTGATATGGCAAATGAAAGATTGAGCTTGAAGATATGTCAATGGAAACTTCGAAAACTGAAAAAGCAAAGATAAAGACTGAAAAAGAAAGGTGAGAATATCCAATTACTGTAGGACAACAACAAAAAGTGTAACATACATGCAACAGGGAACACCAAAAGGAAAAGAGAGAAATGAACAGAAGCCATATGTGAAGCAGTAATGACTGAGAATTAGCCTCAGATTAATGTCGTACACCAAACCACAAGTCCAGAGAGCTCAGAGACCACCACACATGGTAAATGCCCCCAAAACTACACCTATGTATATCATATTAAAACTAAAGAACATCAAAGATAAAGAAAAAATTTTGAAAGAAGCCAGAGGTGGGGAAAAACACTTTACCTATGGAGGAACAAAGATTAGAATTAATCTGATTTCTCAAAACCATTCAAAGAAGAAGATAATGGGGTGAAATATTTAGTGTTGAGAAGAGAAGAAAAAAACACCAACCTAAAATTCTATATCCTACAAAATTATCCTTCAAGTATGGAGTTTCCTCAAGAAATTACAAATTGAACTGCCATTTGACCCAGTGATCCCACTTCTAAAAATATATCCTAAG
Organism: Tadarida brasiliensis; assembly: GCA_030848825.1. Taxonomy (NCBI): domain Eukaryota; kingdom Metazoa; phylum Chordata; class Mammalia; order Chiroptera; family Molossidae; genus Tadarida; species Tadarida brasiliensis. The sequence continues at coordinate 83,689,867 of CM061259.1, forward strand.
AAGCCTGAAACACCAATCAGAATATATGCACCCCCCTATGTTCATAGCAGCACTATTTACAATAGCTAAGATCTGGAAACAGCCAGGTGCCCGTCAGTAGATGAGTGGATAAAAAAGCTGTGGTATATTTACACAATGGAATACTATGCAGCTATTAAAAAGAAGGATCTCTTAACCTTTGAGATGACAAGGAGGGACCTGGAGAGTATTATGTTAAGTGAAATAAGCCAGTCAGGGAAAGACAAGTATCACATGTTCTCACTTATATGTGGAACCTAATGAACAAAATAAACTGATGAACAAAACAGATCCAGAGACATGGAAGCAGGGAATGGACTGACAAATTTTAGAGGGAAAGGGGGTGGGGGGAGCAGGAAGAGACTAACCAAAGAACTTATATGCATATATGCATAACCAATGGACACAGACAATAGTGTGGTAAAGGCCTGGGGAGAGGGCAGGATCAGGGTGGAGGGCGTCAATGGAGAAAAAGGGGGAGAACATTTCTAATACTCTCAACAATAAAGATACTTAAAAAAAAAAAAGTGAAGGAGAAACAAAGGCTTTCTCAGACAAACAAAAACTGAATTTACTAGCGGTAGACCTCCCTTTAACATAAGAAATGTTAAAAAAAATCCTTCTAGATCTTAGCTATTGTAAATAGCGCTGCTGTGAACATGGGGGTACGTATATTCTTTCTGTTTGGTGTTTCAGGCTTCTTAGGGTATATTCATAGGAGTGGGATCACTGGGTCAAATGGTAATTCAATTTTTAATTTTTTGAGGTAACACCATAGTGTTTTCCATAGTGGCTGCGCCAGTCTGCATTCCCACCAGCAGTATACTAGAGTCCCTTTTCCTCCACACCCTCGCCAACACTTGTTGTTTGATGCTTTGTTGATGGCGGCTATTCTGACAGGTGTGAGGTGATAACTCATTGTTGTTTTAATTTGCATCTCTCTGATGATTAGTGATGTTGAGCATTTCTTCATATGTCTCTTGGCCATTTGTATGTCCTGTTTGGAGAGGTGTCTATTTAGTTCCTCTGCCCATTTTTTAATTGGGTTCTTTGTCTTCCTTTTGTTGAGTTGTATGAGCACTCTATATATTTTGGAAACTAATCCCTTATCTGATATATCATTGGCAATTATGCTCTCCCATACAGTGGGTTGCCTTTCCACTTTGATGGTTGTTTCTTTTGCTGTGCAGAAGCTTTTGACAGCCCAAGTGTCCATCAGTAGACGAATGGATAAAAAAGCTGTGGTACATATACACAATGGAGTACTATGCAGCTGTAAGAAAGAAAGATCTCTTATCCTTTGCAACCACATGGGAGGACCTGGAAACTATTATCCTAAGTGAAACAAGCCAAGCAGAGAAAGACAAATATCATATGATCTCACTTATTTCTGGAATATAATAAAAATAACAGTCTGAGGAACAGGGTAGTCCCAGAGATGTGGAAGTAGGGTACAGACTGACAATTGCCAGAAGAGGGGCTGGGGGAGGGGAGCGATGAACCACAGACTTGTACGCATGTACTCATAACCAATGGACATGGACAACAAAACTGGAGACGGGGCAGGGAGGGAGGGGGAGGAGGGTGACAATGGGGGGAAAAGGAGAAACATCTGTAACAAAAATAATAAAATTAAAAAATTAAAAAAAAAAATCCTTCAGAGAAAAGGAAAATGATATAGGCCAAAAACTCAGATCCACAGAAAGAAACAAAGAGCATTAGAGAAGGAATAAGTGAAGGTTAAAGATTTCTCATGCTGCCCTGGCCAGGTGGCTCAGTTGCTTGGAGCATTGTCCCATATACCAAAAAGGTTGTGAATTCGATTACTGGTCAGGGCACATACCTAGGTTGCAGGTTCAATCCTCTCGGACATGTACAGGAGACAACCAATCAATGTTTCTCTCTCTTTCAAATCAATACAAAAATATATCCTTCTGTGAGGATTAAAACACACACACACTCACACACATATCCTGTGCTATTTTGTCTCCCAAGCTTTGGGAACTATTGGTCACACCAGGTCAGGCAAATGAAGTGAGTACCAGAGCCTTCTAAAAGACTCCACAATTGGAGACTTCACAATTGTGTTCATAATTCTGTACAATGATTAGCAAAGTGACCATATATCCCAGTAAAATCCCAGTCCAACTTTCCTCTGTTGTCCCAGCATAGTCATTCATCACATTCCGTTTCACACCAGTGTGTCCTGATTTGGGACAATCCGCTATACAGGTACCAGGTGGATCGCTCACCTGTCCATCACTATCTGAGCACCTGCTCTGGACCTGGCTCTGTGAGAATGAAGGAAACACAAAGGTGAGTGAGGTAGTTCCCAGCCCCCAAGAACTCAGGAATGGAAGATCAGGGCAAGGAGGGGAAGGGAACCACTGGACAATACAAAGTGATGAGGGTCACACATAGGTCTCTGCCATATGCTGTTGGCATCACTGGGAAGGACGACAGATGAATCAAAGGAGCCCCACAGGTTTCTCGGGGAAAAGAGCAAGAAGAGCAGCTGATCAGTGATGTAAGAACAACCCATCACCTCCACAGAGGCAGGTATGTTGATCCCTTTTAAAACTACGTTTTAATTTGTGTTTCTACATGTTCAGGGAACTTGTGCGGTGTGGTAAGTGGGAAAACATAAACAGTTTCCAACTCTTACTCCTTCAGTGGTTGTAAGAAAACCTGCCCTGCCTGGTGAATCTTGTAATCTGATGAAATGTTTGCATAGGAAAGATATTCTCCAAAATTTACTAGTTTTAAAACCTAGATTGAATTATATTACATCTTGCTTAAAACCCTTCATGGGGTGATCACTGTTCTCAAAATAAAATCCACACTCCTTCCCATGATCCACTAGCCCTTCCCTTCGTCTGCAACCACAACTCCTGCTGTTCTCACTCCAGCTCACTACACTTTGACCACCTGGAAAAATGCCAAGTTCCTTCCCACCTGAGCTCCTTGCTTGAGCTTTGCTGGCTCCTCTGCTGGACCCTGTCCCTCCAGTGCTTTAAAAGTCTGACTTATATGGAGGGAAAACCCCTCTGAGAATAACACCAGCACCCAGGGCAGACAGCAAAGTCAAAAGTCAGGAGAGGTGATTCCTGCTGAGGTCACAGAGCACCCAGGCAATCAGCTGCATGAGGATGGAGACTCTGCCTGCCTCACCCACCAGGCCGGGTGCTGGCCTTTCCCCTGCACAACCACATCTGTTACTGTTGGAGTTCCCATCATCAAGTCCAAACACTGCACACTACACGCTTCTCAAACTCCAGGATGCACAGCCCCAATTCTGTGTAGTAGAGGATGAAAACAAGAGTAGCCAACACATCTTTCTGGAGCATCAAGTTTATTACAGAAATATGAGAGAACCAAATACTTTAAGGAGAACCCCCCACAAACATGGGAACAAAGGACAGCTGGGGAGGGAGAAGGGCCCTAGACAAACTGTCCAGTGTCTGAAGTTTCATTCGCGGTGGGACGAGGGGTGGACGCACAGTGAAGGCAGCCTCTCCTCTTGACCTCCAGGGGCTCCAGGCCATCCTCCAAGCACAGCAGGTATTTTGAAGAAGATGCTTCTGAAGGTCACGGAGATGCGAGATGCCCTCCTGATGTGCACCCCGTGCAGAGGACGCCTCGGCAGTCTGCACACCCCATCGTCCACTGCACCAAGTCCTCTGACCTTGCACAGCGTGTATTTCTGTAACCTCTCTCACCCACAGCTGTTTGTGTCCAGCATCTGCTTCATCGCCTACACGACGTGGCTGGCCTCCTGGGAGCTCAGTACCTTCAGGTTCAATATTCTGGGGGTGCTGCTTGATCTTCACAGAATCTTTGACTGTGGTCCTGCCATGGCCAACCACACTTTTTTTTTTTTAATCCTCACCCGAGGATACTTTTTGCATTTATCTTCAGATAGAGCAGGAGGGAGAGGGAGGAAGGGAGAGAGAGAAACATCGATGTGAGAGAGACACATCGACTGGTCACCACCCACATGACCCCAACCAGGGCGGGGACAAACTGCAACCTAGGTATTTGCCCTTAGCAGGAACCAAACCCGGGTCTCTCTGGTCCAAGGGCCGACGCTCTAACTGCTGAGCCGATCGGGCCAGGGCCATCCACGCTTTTTAAAATTTGTATCAGTGCGTGGCTGGTGTGGCTCAGTGATTGAGCGTTGATCCCATACACCAAGAGGTCGCTGGTTCGATTCCCGGTCAAGGCACATTCCCAGGTTGTGGGCCAGATCCCCAGTGGGGGGCATGCAAAAGGCGCCCAATCGATGTTCTCTCCTCTCTCCCTCTCACTTCCTCTCTAAAATCAATAAAAAAATAAAAATAAAAATTTGTAAATAAATAAAAATTATATCGGTTTCACTCTTGACCTTTTGAACCACCGTTTGTGACTAGACGACACACAGCACATAAGTCCTAAAAAAAAAACCCTAAAGGCTCTCCTAGCCTTACTCTGTTGGCCCTGGATGTGGCCAGGTAAAGAGGCTGAGAACTCACCATCAGAATGAGCAGCTTGAACATAGTTTTCATTGGTGGTTTCCTGCGGGGCTCCACCAACCCTGCTGGTGCTACTGCTGTGGGGGATGGGGGAGCCCCTAGGGTCACACTGGTGGGATGAATTGGAGGTGGAGGTCCCTGACTTTGGGCCGGGTATGGGAGTGTTGCTCCTTGCTTCTTCCCTGGCTGGGGTGGTAGTGGTCTTCACTTCTTACCTGACTGGGATAGTGGTGCTCCTTGCTTCTTCCCTGGCTGGGATGGTGGTGCTCCTTGCTTCTTCCCTAACTGATATGGCGGTGCTCCTTGCTTCTAGCCCTGGCCGGGATGGCGGTGCTGCCTGCTTCTTCCCCGGCCTGGGTGGCGCTGCTCCCTGCTTCTTCCCTGGCCAGGGTGGCGCTGTTCCCTGCTTCCTCCCTGGCCAGGGTGGCGCTGCTCCCTGCATCTTCCCTGGCCGGGGTGGCGCTGCTCCCTGCTTCTTCCCTGGCCTGGGTGGCGCTGCTCCCTGCATCTTCCCTGGCCAGGGTGGCGCTGCTCCCTGCTTCTTCCCTGGCCAGGGTGGAGGTGCTCCGTGCTTCTTCCCTGGCCTGGGTGGCGCTGCTCCATGCTTCCTCCCTGGCCGGGGTGGAGGTGCTCCCTGCTTCTTCCCAGGCCGGGGTGGCACTGCTCCCTGCTTCTTCCCTGGCCGGGGTGGCGCTGCTCCCTGCTTCTTCCCTGGCCCGGGGTGGCGCTGCTCCCTGCTTCTTCCCTGGCCGGGGTGGCGCTGCTCCCTGCTTCTTCCCTGGCCCGGGGTGGCGCTGCTCCCTGCATCTTCCCAGGCCAGGGTGTCGCTGCTCCCTGCTTCTTCCCTGGCCAGGGTGGCGCTGCTCCCTGCTTCCTCCCTGGCCGGGGTGGCGCTGCTCCCTGCTTCCTCCCTGGCCGGGGTGGCGCTGCTCCCTGCTTCTTCCCTGGCCAGGGTGGAGGTGCTCCTATTTCTTTCCTGGCTGGTGTGGTGGTGCTCCTTGTTTTTTTCCTGGCCGGGGTGGTGGTCCTGCCTGCTTCTTCCCTGGCCTGGGTGGCGCTGCTCCCTGCTTCTTCCCTGGCCGGGGTGGAGGTGCTCCTATTTCTTTCCTGGCTGGTGTGGTGGTGCTCCTTGTTTTTTTCCTGGCTGGGGTGGTGGTGCTCCTTGTTTTTTTCCTGGCTGGGGTGGTGGTCCTGCCTGCTTCTTCCCTGGCTGGGGTGGTGGTGGTCTTCGCTCCTGGCTGGACCCATGCACAGGTTGTGGGCCTGATCCCTCTGGGGGGCATGCAGGAGGCAATGAATCGATGTTCTCTCTCCTTTCCTATCTCTCTATCTCTCTCTCCTCCTCACTTATTCTCTCTATGAAATCAATTACAAAAAAAAAAATAAAATTTCTGAATAAAAAAATAAATGAAAATTACATTGGTTTCACTCTTTTCTTTTTAAACCACCATTTTTGACTCAATGGTACACAGCACATCAGGCCTACAAATATTCTAAATGCCCTCCTAGCCTTACTCTGTTTGCCCTGGATGTGGTCAGAGACAGAGGCTGAAGACCGACCATCGGAATGGGAAGTTTGAATGCCGTTTTCGTTGGTGGTTTCCATGGGGGCTCCACCAACCCTGCTGGTGCTGGTGCTGTGGGTGATGGGGGAGTTCCCAGGGTGACCCTGGAGGGCTGAACTGGAGGTGGCAGTCCCTGACTTTGGGCCAGGTATGGGAGTGGTGCCCCTTGCTTCTTTGTTGGCTCGGCTGCTGGTGGTCTTCGCTTCTTTCCTGGTTAGAATGGTGGTGGTCTTCATTTCTTTCCTGGGTAGGATGGTGGTACCCCTAGCTTCTTCGCAGGCTGGGATGCTGGTGGTCTTGTCTTCTTCGCAGGCTGGGATGCTGGTGGTCTTGTCTTCTTCGCAGGCTGGGATGCTGGTGGTCTTGTCTTCTTCGAAGGCTGGGATGCTGGTGGTCTTGTCTTCTTCGCAGGCTGGGATGCTGGTGGTCTTGTCTTCTTCGCAGGCTGGGATGCTGGTGGTCTTGTCTTCGTCCCTGGCTGGGATGCTGGTGGTCTTGTCTTCGTCCCTGGCTGGGATGCTGGTGGTCTTGTCTTCTTCCCTGGCTGGGATGCTGGTGGTCTTGTCTTCGTCCCTGGCTGGGATGCTGGTGGTCTTGTCTTCGTCCCTGGCTGGGATGCTGGTGGTCTTGTCTTCTTCCCTGGCTGGGATGCTGGTGGTCTTGTCTTCTTCCCTGGCTGGGATGCTGGTGGTCTTGTCTTCTTCCCTGGCAGGGATGCTGGTGGTCTTGTCTTCTTCCCTGGCTGGGATGCTGGTGGTCTTGTGTTCTTCCCTGGCTGGGATGCTGGTGGTCTTGTCTTCTTCCCTGGCTGGGATGCTGGTGGTCTTCGCTTCTATGATGGCTGCTAAAATGTTCTTCCCCCCTTCCATGCTGGGTGGGGAAGTGTCTGGGTCTCTGCCCTTCTGCCCTGGTGCCTCAACCCCTTGGAATGTGGAAAGGTTGATGTTACGGTCCGTTGAGGAACAGGGCCTTACCCTAATGGTGGAGATCTTCATGTGGGGTGTCGTCGTAGATAGAATTAGGTAGGTCCCCATAAGAGGGTCATAAGTTTTTGAAGTTACAGATTCATGTATTTCACGCTCCTCACACCCCATATTTTTCATGATGTCGATTACCTGGCCGTTCAGGTCCTCCTGGGGTGGCTCGGTGTACGGCCTCATCGCCTCGGCGTGCCCCATGTTCAGCCAGCGATCTTGCATTATATCGTCCAGTGTTGGTCTCTGGCTGGCTTTGAATGTTAATAATTTTATCAGAAGTTCTTTAACGTCTTGGGAGAGATACTTTGGTAAATGGAATTGTCCCCTCAATATACTACTCCTTTCTTCTTCGGTGTTCCTGCCCCGGAATGGATGTGTTCTCGTGAGCAGGTTATAAAGGACTACCCCCACACTCCAGACGTCTGCCCTTTCATCATACGGCTCTCCTCGTAATATTTCTGGCGCTATGTAAGGCATGGTCCCACAAAAGTCTGTTAGCTTCTTATCTGTGAGTACAACACTGAAACCAAAATCTGCTAGTCTTATTTTCTTATCTCGATCTATTAGTATATTTTCTAGTTTTACATCCCTGTGGATGAACCCACGCCGGTGGCAGTATTGCAAGGCCGATATTAACTGGCGCAAGGTAGTTCGGGCTTCCTCCTCTGTCATGCGGCCTCTCATAGTTAAGTAATCAAGTAAGTCTCCCCCGCTGATGTACTCCAGGAAGAGATATATATTGCCATTGCTCTTAATTACTTCAAACAACCGCGTGATGTTCGGGTGATTGAGTACCTGGAGAGCATGGACTTCACCAGAAGGATCAGAGAGGTTCCGTTGCCTAATGATCTTTACTGCCACCGTTTTGCCCGTTACAGTGTGCCGTGCCAACCACACTGAGGCGAAGGTTCCCGAACCGATTTCTTTCTGGAGGATGTAATTGCCAATGTTGCGGTCAAAGAGGGCTGCACGTTTGTACATGGCGGCTGAACAGAAAGGGAAAAAAAAGAAAGAAAAGAAAACAAAAGAGAAAAGAAAACAAAAATAAGAAACAAGAAAATTAAAAACAAAGAAATTAAAAGAAAAAAGAAAACAAAAATTAAAAATTAAGAAAATTAAAAACAAAGAAAAAAATAAATTAAAATAATAAATTAAAATAATAAACTAAAGAAAAATAAGAAAAAAGAATCAAAATAAAAACAAAAACAGAAAAAAAAAAGAACAAAAAACAAAATGACAGAGAACTAGCCAACAATTTGTCCAAGTCCCAATTGGTCACCACAATCAGTTTCCTGGGCTATCACGGACTGAAGCCTCAGTCCAGCCAGGGCCTTATATAGGACTGGCTGTCATTCCATCACAATGGTGCCTTATGACAGTATTATGAGGCTGGGGATAAACCAGAGTGGTTTTCTCACTTTTTGGTCTCATGACCCTTACTATGGGAAAAAAACAAAAGAAAACCAAGGAGCTTTTTGCTTATGTGGCACATTAAAGATTGATATTTACTTTATCAGAAATGAAAATCTGTAAGATGTAAATAAAATAAAATAAAAATGAGAAGTCTCACTTATGCTGAAGAGTCTCATGCTCCGGGTCTGAATTCAAATATCACCTGTTTGGTGAGGGCTCCCTTGATCCATCCATTCCTTCCCACCTCACCCAGCTCGTCACGTTTGTCATCTTCAGAGCACCGACCACAGTGTATCAGATTCTTTTTAATCCTCCCCCGATGATGTTCTTATTTATTTATTTATTTATTTATTTATTTATTTATTTATTTAGAGTAAGAGAGGAAGGGAAAGGGGGGGAGAGAAAGAGAAAGAAATATCAATGTGAGATAGAAACACTGATCATTCACCTTTCTTACGCACACTGAACTGGGATTGAATCCGAAACCTGGCATGTGCCCTGACTGGGAATTGAACCCAAGACCTTTTGGTGCATGGGACAATGCTCCAAGCAACTGAGCCACACCGGCCAGGGCAGTGTAGCTGATTCTTGTTTACTGTGTGTCCTTCCCATGAAGGGAGGAGCAGGGCTGTAGTCTTCCCAGTGTCTTGCACAGTGAACGGCAACAAAATAAGTGTTTAATAAATATTTGTTCACTGGATTAATAAAAGAGTTGGGTGAGATGGACACAAGAAAATATGACACACTGTTTATTTAATCAAAGTGATTCATTTAAAAAAAATCTTTAAAAACAAGTTAGGTGCTGTCCTCACTCAGCTTTTGGGCCAGACCAGATAGGAAAGAGGAGGGCTGAAGTCTGGCTTTCCAGGTATCTGGGCACTTGGTGAGGCTGAGGAGAGGCCAATGCTAGCAGCCTTGCTGTAAAGATTACAGAAGATGACCGGTCTGTCCAGTGGGACTTGCCAAAGGATGCAGTGAATTGGGACCTGCAATGAGCTGCAAGTATTTTCACACTGTGAGTATCCATTGCCAGATCGCACAAAGGACTTCTCAGGTGACCTTGAGTGGGCCATTTAGGTAAATTTCTGGGTTACTTGAATGAACCATCTCTGTGGACACAAGTGGTGATGAGGCTTGTCAATGGACATCTGTAAAAACACTTTGAAGCCTCTGGATGGAGGAATTTCTGCAGAGGCACAAAGGGTGAGGTAATACGTTGGGGCAAGTTCTACCCTTTATGGCGGCAGAGAGGGGGCAGACAGGCTTGAGGACACTTTGGGGCAGCCGCTGGCACATTGTATTTCAAACTAATCCTCGAAGAGAGCTCTGTACTTTCAGTATATCAAGTGTTTTAATCACATGTATGAGTTATTATTCTAGTAACTGTCTTTTAACATTTCCCTCCTACAGTCTCGGCTTTGTGTAAAGTGATTCTTAGAGGGATCAGCCTGTGAGCTTTTCCCTCTACATCGTTTAGTTTGTTAATTTTTACCTTACGGCAGTGATGCTCAGCTCCTGAGTATGACAGTCTCTGTTGCTGAGCTGACTGGGATACAAACAGGGTCGTTTCATTAATCCTAGGCAGATGTTTACAATTTATAGTCAAGAGACCAGAATAAGCTCAGGAAGGAGACAAGAGAATTTCAACAAAAGCTGCCAGTCTATGAGTCAACTATATCCATTTATAAAAATGCTATTAAGAATTACTTCAGAAATAATGCCAATAGAATAGAACATTTTCTTAGCATAATGATGTGATTTCAGCAAAGTAAATGCAGACTCAAAGATAAGACATTTAAAATATAACTGTCAAGGCCAAAGCCAAGCTCTGGATACGTCTAATCTGAGGTCTCCTACAGGCTGGGTGTTCAATCAGGTGAATCAAGTACAAGCTTGGGAACTTTTAAAATGAAAACATAAATTCGTGGATCAGTACCTTTCAATCGTTCAACTCAATATCCGGTGTGGTCCACTCCAGCGAAACTGGAGGGCGTCCTTCTGGAGATGTCTTTTGTGATGGACCATGAATCCAGGCTGTAGGCCGTGATGTTCGGTGTCTGTGTCTCCTGCAAGCGCGCACTGGAAAGACTGCCCCAGGAACTTGCATTAATTTCAAGAGCCTGTGCAAGTTCTTTGCAGTAAGTTAGAAAGCCTCCTTCTATAAGGGAGGTTCGCACCATCCCTGATCTAGCCTCACAGGCTAGGCCTTCCAGTAACAATTTTAGAAGGGAACTATTGATGTATACTAAAAGGAACTGATCTTATGCAATAAATAAATAAATAAATGAATAAATAAAACCCAGGCTTCAGAGCCAGACAGGCTGGGGTTCAAATCCCCCCTCAGCCACCCCACCATCATAGGCAAACATGGGTAAGACCTTGTCTTTCTTTTATTTTTTATTTAAAAAGAGAGGCTCACACTAAAAAATTTTAAATGCCAACATAAAAATACTACAAAGTAAAACGTCCTCATGCCCCTCCTAGCCTATTGCTCAGAGACAATGGTTACAAGTTGGTGTTGATTCGTATGTTTTGTATGCAAATATGAACACTTGTAAACACTTTGTTTTCCATAGCACAATCATATTAGATACACTGCTTTGCTCTTTTAATACCTGTATCATGGATATTCTTCCAGATGACGATGTACCAATATCCTGAACATCAAAGCTGCTGAACACTCTGCATCAACATTTGAACCCAGTTTCCCAGTTGTAAAAAAGGAAGGACTGTGTTTTCTTTAAAGAGTTGTTGTATTAACAAAGATTATGTGTGCATGCACACTCCGTTTGTAAAAGAGGAACTGACAGTACTGGCAGACAGCAGGTGCACAATAATTGGTGATTAGGATTTTTCAACACCTATTAACTCAGTACTGACTTTGTGTCTAATCCTACACGGGACCCTGGAAATACAAAAGGACACAAGACACACATAAGCATGCTCCCAAGCAGATCAGAGTCTGGCCAGGGAAACAAACAGCACATATATCTTAAACATGATTAAACTGCAACTGTGTGATAATGAAAAGCACCGACTACTGGGAGAGAGTGAATAATCTAGACTAGGATAAGAGAGGGTTTCCTTGAGTGAGTGACATGAAAACTGCCACTCAAGGAGGAGTTGGACCAGCACAGCAAGGGGCCAGGGCACACCGAGTGGAGGAAGCAGAGTGTGTGGAAGCGCCGCGCCAGCTCCGTGCTAACGATAAGAACAGCACAGCAAACTCTTAAGGGAGCAGTCAAATGCCGAGAGACCAGATAACTCCAGTTTGCTCTCTTATTTACAATTCTCCCGTGTCCCTCCATACCGTGTGAACAGTTGTACCACCCAGACAACATTCCATTTTGTATATCGAAACAACAAACTCATATTGGAAAGCATGATTCTAAGAAAAATGGGAAACACGCCGAGCAAAGAAGAAAAATGTGAATAACAGACACACAAAGTCACTGAGAATATTCTATAGAAAAAAATCAACTCCTACAGCATAACTGACCCAACAGCTGGCACTGTCATTTCTGACTGTGACCCCAGCACGGTGATCTGACTGTTCAGCCTAAATGTCCTTGGAGGTAGAGACGGTGCCTTCTCTTCCTCTTCCTGGGCAGACCTGCTCAGTGCTGACCAGATGTGAACACTAGCCACATACCCTTTCTTTGATGTGAGACAGCAAGATGTCCTAAATATCTAGGGAGTCATCATTCAATGGGCTAACAAAACCACATGTAATTCTCAATGCACTCAGATTTCCCCAGCACCACAACTGTGGATGACAGGAAGCTGCACAAGCATGCCTTTGGGCTGTGGTAAGGGATCCACGGATGTGGCTCTAGCCTTGGAAGCTGGACAACAGCACACACAGGGGAACTGGGCTTTTCTTGAGAGCAGAGACCAGCCTAATCTAGACCTGCAGGCCCACAGTGGCTTCTCTGTAAAGATGACGGTTCCCGTGTCCTTCCTCATTCACTCCCCCTCACTCAAGCATCGGCATATAAGGCACAAACACTTCTTTCTCCATGAAGGATACTGAGAGATCACACTGCAGTTGGAAACTCATGCCTGGATCTGCAGCTCTGTCAAGATAAAACATGGCACGAGGGCCAATGATTCCCCTGCCATTCTGGCCCCAAACAATAGAATGCACTCAGAGCAATCGGTCAGTTTCACACACATGGCGCTGAAGCTCTAAACAGACTTTGCAACCATCTACAAACATCTACCCATCCTTAGAAAGGCTCTCGGGTCACTTCCTCACAAACCCCTTTCCTGACCCTTTCCCAGGAAAAGCTGACTGTCCCCTCCCCTGAACCCTAGTCTATCAGATTCCACAGGGCACATCTGGGTTATTTTCATTCCTCTCTGACTCTGTATCTCTGTCTCTGTCTCTCTCTCTATCGATATCTTTCAGCTACATAGACTGTAAGCACCCTTAGGAAGGCCTCTGTCTCATTCCTCCCCGTAGTTCCTACAGGTAAGCAACTCGGCACCTACTGGGCCATCAGCAAGCACTTGATGGGACAACTCACTGATCAATCAGCTCACACACCAATGGGTAAGTGGACACATCAGAAACTTCCCCTAAGATCCTTTCAAACCTGAAAATCCAAAACAAAACATTAGTCCTCCAAAAGCTTTGACCAAAGCTTTACTGCCTTTATCGTGTTCATTAGAGTAAGATTGGAACAGGCACTACACCTCATGTCATAGAGGAAATAAATGTCATAACTTCTATTTTACAAAAAAGGAAATTGAGGTTCAGAGAAGGTAAGCACTTGCCTAAGTACACACAGCTATTAAAGGGAAGAGCTGGAATCTGAACCCAATCTTTGAGACTGCAAAGCCCAGAGTCTTTCCAATATATCACATTGCATCTCGTCATACATGGTTCCTGGGGCAGAATGAACATTTGCTGGGCCTCCAGCAATGAACTGCTACTTAATACAGCTGAAGACCTCAGCAAAGAAAACTCTCCAGCTCAGGCATAAGAGCTCGGGGGACACAGGTGATGGCCGCAGTGTTTCTCCAAGCAGCCGCCTCGCTACTGTGAAAGTGCTCTGATCCCCTCGACAGTCTCACATGAGGAAAACTTAAACAGCGTTACTGATGGACTTTAAAGTTCAACTGACCTTTTCCCCCACTGAGAATTTCCTCAAACCAAGGCTGTTTCATTAGGACTCAACAAATACAATATAATTAATTCAGGGGCTGTTGTTCTAGTAGGTAGAATAATGGGAAGGCTTTTTTCCCTCTTTTGATAAAACTAACACTCCATTTCATGTCTTCGGGGAAAGGTAATATACATTTCTTTAAAATGGATTTGCTCATGTCGAAAGGACCTCTTAAACACAGTGACAGGAGGCACAGTGCCCCATGACTGCAAGGAGAATTTTACTACCCTTCACGATTCCCTATTACTCCCTCCAAAGGGTGGAAGACAACCCAGAATGGCTTCTGCTCCTTGGTGCTGGAGGCACTGGCAGCTCCGAGGGAGGCCAGGGTGAAGGGGAACGTAACACGGACATAGCCATGGGCACCCCGTGAGAAGATGGAGCCCACAGTGGGCCTGACAGAGCTGATTGAGCCGGGAAGAAAATGAGGTTTACTGAGCCCATGCCACACACCAACTCCTGGCCCTTCACAAACACGCTCTCACTCCATCCTCACAAACACCGGCAAGACAGCTGCCATTAGTCCCACTTTACAGATGAGAAAATGAAGCTAGATAAGTCAGATTACTCAAATGTCTGCGGCAAGTTCACGGGAGGCCTGAGGTTGAACCCCACTCTGGCCTCCACACTCCACTATGCCCACAGGACTGCGAGAAGAGAAAGTACCTCTTACTTCAGCCTTTGTGCTTTCACCCTGAGCCACCTCCTATCTAGTCCCAATGGTTAAAAGGCCCACTTAATTCCACTGGTTTTATTGAAGTTATATTCATACCTCACTGGTTAAACTGTAACCTTTGAAATTAGAGCATCAGGCTTCAAATTTTTCATTTTTCCTTCCTTGATGAGGAAAACTTAAACAGACTCGATGCTGCCTGCAACCACTACAGCTTAACTGTCACAGATGGGAAGGGCCCCAGGAACTGTCTAGTCCACCCATGTTATTTCAGAGATGGACAAACAAGTCAAGAAAGACCACATGATTTGCCTCAAGGTGCACATTTTAATCGTGGCAGAGTTGTGTCCCACCTCAGCCCCCAACTGGGATACGACACTCTGCAGGCCAGGTGGCTTGATGGGAGAATCCATCACTGGGTTAGAAATGCTGCAGAAAGGCAGCCCCAACAGCAAAATGAATGGATACCATGTCAGTGTCCACCGATGCGGGAGTAAGTGGATAAACTGAAGTATAAAGAAATATTACGATATAAAGGAATTAACTAGATCTACAACTATCAAGGCAAAAACAATTTTCAGTAAGATAAACACGTTAGAGAAAAAGAACATTGATTTCTATTGTACAACATAGAAGGTGACACATCGGTTGTAGACATGCGCATATGACATGAAAATAGAAGAACATGGACAGAAAAGCATGTTAACGATATGGTCACCTTTAGGGAAAAGAACGTGGGAAAGAGGATCAAGGAGGGGCACCTGTGGGATTTCAACCTTATCGCTGATGTTTCCTTTCCTCAAAATAAGCAAACAGCAAAGGCAGCCAGTGATGAAAGATAAAACTTTCAACTTGATCTAACTGCAATGAGGATAGACTGAGTTAAAGCAGGAGCACGCCCATATTTGAATTAATAAGTTTCCGTTTCTTTCCTGGCACAATTGACCTGGAACATTTAAAAGTCAATACTCTAGAATTCTTTTTAATACTATTTTATTGTCATAATGAAGACAGAAGAAGAGAGGCTAGAGTGGGGTGTGAATGTCTGGGGCAGGAATGAGTTGAGTAAGAGGATCTGTTGCTATAGGAAAGAACAGTCCTTAAATTATGTGGAAAGGAAAGTAGGTAAGAGAGAGAAACCAACCAGACCAAACATGAGAAAAGTCCCACAAACAAGGCCAGTGGCCTCTGAAAACCAACCGTTCAAGGAATCAGGTAAGATCCTTAGACACAAAAATGTGTCAAGGCTGTATGAGTGCAAATCAGAGGCTGTTTTGGGGGTGAGGTTAAATTCCACATCAAGAGGAAAGCAAGGGCAACTGAAGATTCTTAGTAAGCCTATCATGTAAAATTTCAGATTAACCTACAGGAAAACATATTTTTCTGAAGAACAATTTTAAAAATGAACCATCCTGCCTCCTCCTTGAACCCTTTAAACCTTCAATAAAACACTAACGTTGGGATAGCCACAGGGCGCTGGCACCAGAAACTCAGCTGGAACATGGGAAGAACTCTCTCCTTTCGAGTTTTAGAATTTTCGCCTCAAAACAGTTCAGGGCCTTGGTCAGGATTTGAGCTTGTCAAGATCTATAACAAGCTATAACACATGGCAAGTCAAAGGGCAAGGTTTTCTTCTCTTCTTCTATTCAAGTGAACAATAGGGAAGGGGCCCCTGGCTTTCTGAGTGTTATTTTTATCTGGAGATCAATTTCTACAATTTCATAGTCTGCTCTGAACATCACCAGCATCACCTGAGATTCAGTTAGAGCCAGGCTGCCCTGGAAGAGTGATAGCAGTCACTCCACAAAGAAAAAAAACTGCATCATCCTTAAAATCAACAGCTTTACCTAAAATATCATTTATTCCCCATGAAAGGAACCCGCTCGTCTCAAAAAAGTTCCCTGATAAATGCCCCCACCCCTTCAGCCAGTTCTCCTAAGTTGGTTTGTCTCACCAAGTGGAACGTCACAGCCAGTAAATGAGTGGGTTCTTTCCTGAGTGAACCATGGCGACAGGCAGAACCTAAGTTAACTTGTGTCTCATAGCTTTGGGACATCTTCAGGTGATCAGCATTTTATATTAAAGTGAAGTGTTGGTTATGTACCTAAATCACCTTCCCAACCCCCCAATGCAAGAAGAAAACCTTTTATACAGATGAACCACTATGAACAATTTCAATTTTCTTCTTCAAAAAAGACTGCCAGAGAAGCTCTGAAACAACTTGTTAGAATTCACTTTGCTCTTGCTCATCCTCTATTCTCTGAATCCCAAGCAACACCTTTTAATTTTTTTACCACAGTGTTCTCGTTCAATAAATCCTCTTTCTCCCCTCTCCAGGCCCTAGGGAGACCCTTCCTCAACAGCCCCCATCCAAGGGGAAAGAGAACCTTTGCTTTGGCACCTTTACCATGGCACTGAAGGTGACCGTCAAGAAGGGGGGTGGGACGCTGCTCCACACACCACAGGCACAGAATGAGTGCGGCCACGCTGCAGCAGAAACGTCACCTCAACTAAACCTGACCTACGTCACTTATGTAAACACACGGCACCTCGTGGGCCTCCCAGTGTCCCAGACCAACCCCGCTTCGCTTCCCCACTGGTTCTTGCTCCTGCCCCATCACATCACCCCCAGGACAGTAGTCCCCCCTTATCTGTGATTTTGCTTCCCATGGTTTCAGTTACCCATGGCCAACCAAGGTCTGAAAATATTAAATAGAAATTCCAGAAATAAACAATTCATAAGGTTTAAATTGTGTGCTGTTCTGAGTAGAGTGGTGAAATATTGCTCCATCCCATTCCCTCCTGACCAGGGCATGAATCATCCCTTTGTGCAGCATATCCATGCTGTGTACACTACCTGCCCATCAGCTGGGTCGGTTATGAGATCAGTTATCAGAGAGAGACAGAGAGAGAGAGAGAGAGGATAGAACACTCACATAACTATTATTACAGTATATTGTTATAATTGTTCTATTTTATTATTAGTTACTATTACTAATTTCTTATTGTGCTTTATCTATAAATTAAACACTATAATAGGCATGTATGTATAGGGAATAACATAGTATATATAATGTTCAGTACTATCCGCGGGGTGGGCGTGTCTAGGAAGTACCCCTTGTGGATAAGGGGGACTACTGTACTTACACACATATGATGCTTGTTTAAGACCTTAGATAGATGACATGATTGGTAAGCAGGAATGTCCAACACAGAGGCCTTCCTAGTGTGGTCCCCGTTATCTAGCACAGTGGGCTTAAACATTCAGTATTTGGTAACTTTGTGCAATAAATGAATGCACACATTAAGAGCCTGAACCTCTTGAGCCCCAGTAATGAGGATCTGGGGTGTACCACTACAGTGACCTGTTGTATTATCAGCCCCCTGAACAATGTCTGCTGCAAGATCTTACTAGCAACATAGGCTCCGTGGTCATGGGCAATTTTTAACACGTCTGAGCCTCAG
Organism: Tadarida brasiliensis; assembly: GCA_030848825.1. Lineage (NCBI taxonomy): Eukaryota > Metazoa > Chordata > Mammalia > Chiroptera > Molossidae > Tadarida > Tadarida brasiliensis. Next base: position 83,707,660 of record CM061259.1, read on the forward strand.
CTTTCTTATATGTAAAATGGGGACAGGCAGGTCTATAGTACTTCATGCATTTGCTCAATGTAGCTTCTTCTTCCAGGAATGTCCTGGACTCTCTCATTTCAAAACCTTGCTTGGGGTAACTTTTTCACTGAAACTATCCTTGACACCCTCTCGTTTCCCAGGAAGAAGTGACATCTCCCTCCTTTGTGATATGCTAAGTCCCATAATCATTCTATCAAAGCACCCACAGCCCTCAGTGACATTTATCTACTTACAAGTCTATCTACTCCTGACGAACGATGATTTCCTAAAGGTTAGCAACTATATCTCTTATTCATTTGTATGCTGAGTGCCGAGAACAGTAGAAACTTGACAACATTTCTGAGCGAATAAAGGAATGAATAATGAAGAACTATAATCAGCTGAGTGATGTGATCCTTTTGGGATTTTAGAAAACATGCCACTGACATAGTCAGGCAAATGGGCTAGAGTTCAGAAGGGGTTAGATCAAAAGCATCCAGATTCCTTGGGGTTCAGACACTGTCTCCAGAATGTTTCTGTTAACTTCATAAGCAACCCTTGGTCAGGCAGGCCGATATCTGCAAAGAGTCTGCAGAGCACAAGACAAGGAGTACATGTCATGAGGGGTCCAGGAAATAAATGCTGGAGCATGAAGCCCCTTGAGAAGGGATCAGCCTTGGCGGGTGTCCTGGCACAGTGAAGGACAGCATGGTTGAGAAGGTGGGCACCTGAGACCTTGCAACTACTGCACAGCTCTCCCAGGGCCCTTTGGAAACACCTTATGCTTGGTGGTGGGGGGTGGGGCGGTTGTAAAATAGACTTGTTTCTCAAAAGCAAGGACACATCAGTCTTTTTGTTGGGTCCTGGAAGTCCCCGAAGCCAAGTGGGATACCAGGGTCACCAATGCCCAAACCTGCCTGGAAAAGAGGAGGGCACAGAGGCAGCATCCAGTCCTGTCCTCTGGGGCCAGGTCATAGATGGGCAGATGTTAGCCTAGGAGATAATGGGTTTGGGGAAGGGATGGTTCTTGCTCCAACTGTTCTCCTAAACAGGAAGTGACTGAGGCATTCAATTGTAGAGTAAGGACTATCCGGACTTTTTAAAAAAATCTGTGTTAAATCTACACAGATAAATTCTGTTTGATTCCAGCGTATTCTTCTATTAAAAAAAACAAAAAAACAAAACAAAAAACTCACCCAGCCAGTGTGGCCCAGCCAGGTTGAGCGTTGGCCCATGCACCAAGAGGTCGCTGGTTTGATTCCCGGTCAGGGCACATGCCCAGGTTGTGTGCCCAATCCCCAGTGGGGGACATGCAGGAGGCGGCCAATCAATGTTCTCTCTCATCAGTGTCTCTATCTTTCTCACCCTCTCCCTTCCTCTCTCTCTAAAATCAATTAAGAAAAAAAATTTTTTTAAAAAGAAGCATATCAGCAAAAATTTACTGAATTTTCTAAGCCAAGACCTTATTAGAGCCCACAAATGTGACTGAGCCTCAACTATTGTTCATGGAACAGGCAATATGCTACATGTGCCTTAACAGAGAAAGCCGAAAGATGAGCCTTATCTACACCATTTTACAGATAAAAAACTGAGGCAAAAGACATAAAGTGAGTTGTCCAATATAACTAGGTTGGTAGATGCTGGAGCCAGAATTCAAGCTCAGGTCCAGATATTCCAAAGACCACATTCTCTACAAATTTCCGCTTAGCTTCGCTGTTCTGGGCAGGCACAGGGCAGGGACCCACATTTCAGAATCTAACAAATCAGAAGTCTAGGTGTCAAGGAATTCACAGCCACACTTGGAAGAGGCACATGGCCAGAAAGAGGAAGAAAGATAGTCCTAAGGTCTGAGGTGATCCACTGTGGGGCAGAGATTCAAGGGCTGTCACGGCACCCCCTCTACTCTCCTGGTTTTCTTTCTATTCTGCCAGCTGAAGCCCCGGGATCCCCTTCAGCACAGCCGCCTACAGCCACACCCTTCCCGACCGGTGATTTCCATGTACTTATGCCTGTGCTTGGCTCTCTGCTCACTGCTGCTCAGCCATAGGTGTGGGTGAGTTTAACATCACCCCTCTGAATCCTGACTTCCTGTGAGCCTCCCTCACTCTGAAATAACAGACAGCTGCAGGACCTGCCCAATCAGCCTTCACACCTGGGCTTCCTGCACTGCCAGAGTCAGCATGGTTCTCCAAGTTCCAGAGCCCATGCTTGGTTAGCTTCCTTCCTGCTTTTCATACTGCTCCACCATGAGCCTGGGTGACTGAAAAAAAAAAACCCAATTTCACCCTTATCAAGGGTATTCAAGTACTGTGGATCTTCCAGTCAACAGGAAAATTTCATTACCTTGGTGGGAACTAGGTAGGGGGAATGTTAAGATGACTTCAAAATGTCAGCCAGGTCCTTCCCCTCGGGGGTTGAAGGGAAGACACTAGCAATTAATTCAAAAGGATACTGGCCAAACTGAACCAAATGTTAGAATGGCTGGAAGTGATTGGATGATGATGATAATAATTGCTCCTTGAATATTAGCTATGTGCTATCTTCAATCCTCTCAGTAACACTGTTAGGCATTTTATGCCCATTTTATAGATGAGAAAACAGACTAAGATGAATAAGCCTCACATACACAGTTTACATAGGGCAAAGCCACTCTTAAAACTAAGTCCACTAGGACCCTGTTTGGGTTGGTCCCAATGTACCATGTTGCAAAGGGAAGGGCGAATACATTGTAGTGGTCTGTGCCAGTCTGAGAAACTGACAGATAACAGGGTTGCAGGAATAGTTTGGGGCCAGATCTGACTCCAATCCAACCTTCCTCATTGGCTTTTCCCCACGGCCTGTCCATCAAGCTGAACAAAGATGTCAGTTGTACTCAGGAGACACTTTTCTGTGTTTTTATGGATTATCTTATTTAATCTTCATAGCCCTCCTATGAGACTCAAGGGCTACCATTGCCATTGTGAGAAGCAAAGCCAATAGGTTCAATTAGAGGCAGATTAGCAAGTGAGCAGGAAGTTACTTGGAACTCTTACCAAGAGGAACTGCAAGATTCAGTGTTCAATCAGAGAGCGTAACAGAAGAGGACACTTGGCATGAGGTACAGGGCAAAGAAAAGCCATTCCATTCTGTTGGAAAATGGGGCACAGGGGGCTCCCCACTTCAGATTATGAGGTCAGGGTGATGTGGAAGACTCTACAAATTGGGGAGAGAATCAACAGGTATAATTGGGGGGTCTACATTCCAGGCCATGTACCAGGAACTCCTTATGTGCCTTCAAATTAAATTACTAGAATATAGAGCTTCAGAGAGGTCACTGACTTACCTGAAATCCACTCTGTCCACTCCAAGTACAGGGTGGGGCAAAAGCAGCTGTGAGTACGTGGAGCAGTTTATTCTTGTATTATTATTTATTAATTATGGTAATATTTTCCATACAAGCAACTGTAAACCTACTTTTGCCCTACCCTGTACTTTGCAAGAGTCCCCTTGTACAAAATTATTTCCCACATTCTCTTCCTAGGGGCAGAGTATGATGTCAGGGGCTAGCAGTTAGGACAGCTGGTTTTCACTGGAGTAGATCATACTCTTCACTTCTTTCTTTGAACCACCAAGTTCTCAAATATTCCTCTTACTAGGACAAATTCTATGGGACAATAAAGAGATCTTCCTGTAGCCATGAGTTGTAAAAGTAATCATTTTTCTCCTACATGTCTCTAATTTACAAAACATGAATATCACCAATTTCTAATGCAGTGGATAGTTACACTTAATTATATTTTACATCATTGCCCACTAATGTGTTGGAGATGTGGTTGAAGCACTAGAATTGCCATTTGGGAGACATGGTTCATCTCAGCCCAAGAGCTCCATTCATCAATAGGGGAATGGAGTCACTATCCCAGCTGAGACAGTGGATGTGTAAAGCCCATATCTGTGTGTGCAGGCTCTGGATATAGAGGCTGTAGGTTATGACCCTCTGTGTGGATACAGGGCCAGGATAAAGAGTTGGAAGACTCATTAAAATAGTGTACATGGTGAAGTAACCAGCTCCATAGAGCTCTGAGTGAATAATGCTCCCTTTAGTGACTTTCTACATTTCAAGATGCAATGATCATTCAGAACTCATTACCATCTCAAAGAATATAGGAAGTTGGCAATTGTCTTTCAGCAATTTTAATTCCTACCATTGGGAGCAGAAATAACAGTGGTAGGAGGAGGAATAAATGGCCCAACTCAGGCCCCTCTCTCCTTCCTCATCCCCCTTCCCTACAGTGAGACAACCTGCTCTCAAGGATCCTTGCTTCCTTTTCCACCTGTCTTTCTGCTTTCTGCTGTCAAACGCTCTGAGCAGGTTTCCCTTCTCATCCATTAGAAAGCCCACTCCTTTCACTGAAATCCCATCTCTTCTAGGAATCTTACACTGGCCTTGGCCCAAATTCTAGGCTCAGATATCCTCTTTCCAAATAAAATCATCCACAAGAAGGGAATAATAAATAGCACATATAAACAAACATCATCATCTTAAGTTTGAATTATAAAGTTATAAACAATGATGGCTTAGACCCTCCAAAAACTTTCAGAATGGTGTGCATGGCATGTTGCCAGATTACTGAAGCTCATGCAAAGCTTCTCTATCCAAACACAAATAATAGTGGTAGTTTACTGAGGTCTATTACGTACCTAGCATAAGCTTGTATTTATAAATAAAATGATCAATGACATATACTCCCTTTCCTTTAGGACCTCTCTGTACAGAAATACTGATAGACAAAAAGTATGAGAAGTAGCATGGGAAATCACTCATGGGATTACCAACAGAGGAGTCTATATCCAGATATCTGGAGAAGATATCAGGAAAAGATACAGTATATCATTAGTTGGGTTGTGAGGAATCAGCAGGAATGTGGCAGGTTGAATGAACTGGTGAAGAACTTCCCAGGAAGAGGAAGTAGCAGATACAAAGCTATGTGGATGTTAAAAGCAGAAGTTCAGTGGCTGGAACACAGCAGTGGGACAGGGTGCAGGAAGAGCAGCATAAGAGGAGGCTGGAAAAGAGGGTGGAGGCTGATCTGGAAGGGAGTCTAAGACATGGAACCTTTTATCTTGCAGATGGTGGGGAGCCACTGGAGGGCTTCCAGGAGAGGAGTGCTGGGATCCCACTGGTTCCCAGAAAGTTCATCTAGGCAGCAGTGTGCAGACTAGGGGGTGGGGGGATGGAGATGTGGCAATGGGGGGAGGAAGACCAATCAAAAAACTCTCCTCATGGTCCACACAAGAAAGGATCTCTGGTCCAGCCGTTGTGGCTCAGTGGCTGAGTGTTGACCCACGCACCAAGAGGTTACCAGTTGGATTCCTGGTCAGGACACATGCTTAGGTTGTTTGCCCAATCCCCAGTGGGGGTCATGCAGGAGGCAGCGATTCATGCTCTCTCCCTCTCCCTTCCTCTCTCTCTAAAAAAAAAAAAAAATCAATAAATAAAAGAAAGATAGGATGTCTGATCGCAGTAGAGGAGGGATGTCCCAGCATTCTCAAAGACCATGGACAAATATTCTGCTTCAGCTAACATTTACAGTATATAACAGTGTCCAAGGAACAAAATGTGAAAATGCCCAGAGATGGTTTCTGATACACTCAACTGTACTGAACTCTAAAAGGAAATTTTGCATTTGGCCCTATTTCCTCATGCACATTCATCATTGTCTGCAATCATGAGAACTACACTAAGAGATATCTGTGATGGTTTTCACTTAAAAGACTTTAATGTCTTATCGTGAGTCTCCTTTCATTTTGAAACAAGGTGGCTGTTTCTGTGCACAACTCAACTAAACAGAGACCCCAGTGAGCCTCACTGGAAGACAGCTCTGTACACCACCCACCAGCTCAATATTCCTGCAGTAGAAGGTCACTCCCTCCCAGAGAAACAACCTCAAAAATTGTCATCCCCTTGAGAGCTTTCTGTTTGTTTCTGAAGCAGATTACAGGTTAGCAGTGCCCTCTCCTGGCAGTTTGAAGTTATAGTTTGACATCCCCTTTTCAAGCCCTGCAGAGGGAGGATTTTCCTATAGAAAGAAGCAGTGGTTAATACTGGTTCTCCCTACTTGGAAATATAAATTAATAAATTACTTGGGGCCAAGAGCTGTGGGTGAAATAGGAATCAACGAGAAGGCTGCATTTCCATGGGCAGTGTAAAGGAGACAAAGTGTTAAACAAACCAAATGAAAACAATAAGCCTAAATTTGGTCCAAATCTGGCTTCACAGGTCCGCACTGCTCCTCCCTCCCAGGTGACCCTGTGCAGGTCATTTCCTCCTGGCTCACCTCGCACGCCCTGTGAGCACTAGATGCGCTACAATGCCTCTGAGGGCATCTGCATGTGGTGGATGTTCAACAGGTCATATAAAAATCTGAAATTTCCCCAAAGTGCAATTGATAGAACTTTCCTGGGAAAGAAGAATCTGCTAGCAAATGTTAAAGACCTTTGAAAAAGTTTGTGGACCTTTTCACCCAAGATTTACACTTGTAGAGTTTATCCAAAGGGAAAATAATTGAAATGTGGTAAAAGTTCAATGTATACAGATGCTCATTATGGTGCTATGTGTAATGCAAGTTAGAAATAATTCAAAGGACCAAAAATTAAGGAAATGGTCAGATTGACTCGCTATATCCATAAAATTTTTAAAATGCTTATGATGTTAGAAAGCAGGTTATACATTATGTCAAGTATAATATAAAAAATGTAAATATAAAAATTTAAAAAAGCCTTTGAAATAAAAATTGATATCAGGTATTGTTAAGGATATGGGTAAAATGAGTACTATCACATATTGCTGAGAGAAGTGAAAATTTGTCAAGTCAATCTGGACAGCCTTTTTTATATGTTTGGTATATATATGCTCCTTTTGCTCCATATTATGCTTGGAGATTCAAAAATTGTCTTCCAAGTAATTATAAACTATTCATCCCTACTGTTTTATACTGCTGTATAATATTACATCGCGTGAATATATCACAAATTTTTGGTCCATGCTTTTTTCTTTATACTGTTCCCAGACCCTTTGCCTATGATTTTTTCCTTTTTCTTTTCCTTTACATATTATGTTCAATATTATTTTGTATTAGTGTCAGGTGTACAGCTTAGTTATCTTTGCTTTTTTTGTTTTGTTACAATGTGCTTGGGTGCAGTTTTCTCTGTATTTATTTTTGGATTTTTAGAGCTTCTGGGATATGTGGATTGATTTCTTCCATAGGTTTTCAAAAATTCTCAGTCATTGACTCTTTAAATACTGCTTCTGATCTATTCTTCTTCATCTCAATTTCTAGGACTCAAATGTTATATGTTTTTGTATCTGGCATTATTTTGTCTCTCTGTGTTCAATTTTGATATGTTCTTCTGACCTATGTTCTGTTTATTAACTCTTTCTTTGACAGTATCAGATCTTTATTTCAGTTAATGTATTATTCATTTATAGAATTTCCATGTTATTATTTTTACACTTTACTGTTTTTTAATATAAGTCTCCATTTACAAAAAATTCTTTGTATATATGAATCATGGCCCCACTAAAGTTCCCATCTGATAACTCCAATATCTGGATCTGATTGTTTGTTGGGTTTCTTTGTGTATGAGTGTTTGTGTGTGTGTGTGTTTTATTTATTTTTCTTTTTTATTAATTTATTTTTGTTACAGATGTTTCTCCTTTTTCCCCCCATTGACTCCCTCCTCCTCCCTATCCCCTCCCACCCTGTCCCCAGCTTTGTTGTCTATGTCCATCGGTTATGCATACATGCATATAAGTTCTGTGGTTTATCCCTTCCCTCCCCCCCCCCCACACACTTCTGTGGATTGTCAATCTGTGCCCTTCTATGACTCTTGGTCTATTTTGTTCATCAGTTTGTTTAGTTCATTATATTCCAGAAATAAGTGAGATCATGTGATATTTATATTTCTCTACTTGGCTTGCTTCGCTTAGGATAATACTTTCCAGGTCCCTCCATGTCATCTCAAAGGATAAGAGATCTTTCTTTCTTACAGCTGCATAGTACTCCATTGTGTATATGTACCACATTTTTTTATCCACTCATCTACTGATGGACACTTGGGCTGTTTCCAGATCTTAGCTATTGTAAATAGTGCTGCTATGAACATAGGGGTACATATATCTTTCTGATTGGTGTTTCAGGCTTCTTAGGGTATATTCCTAGAAGTAGGATCACTGGGTCAAATGGCAGTTCAATTTTTAATCTTTGAGGTAACACCATAGTGTTTTCCATAGTGGCTGCACCAGTCTGCATTCCCACCAGCAGTGTGCTAGGGTCCCCTTTCTTCACACCCTCGCCAGCACTTGTTGTTTGATGATTTGTTGATGGCTGCCATTCTGACAGGTGTGAAGTGATAGCTCATTGTTGTTTTAATTTGCATCTCTCTGATGATTAATGACACTGAGCATTTTTTCATATGTCTCTTGGCTATTTGTATGTCCTGTTTGGAGAGGTGTCTCTTTAGGTCCTCTGCCCATTTTTTAATTGGATTCTTTGTCTTCCTTTTGTTGAGTTGTGTGAGTACTTTATATATTTTGGAAATTAACCCCTTATCTTATGTATCATTGGCAATTATGCTCTCCCATACAGTGGGTTGCCTTTCCGCTTTGATGGTTGTTTCTTTTGCTGTGCAGAAGCTTTTGAGTTTGATGTAGTTCCATGTGCTCATTTTTTCCTTAGGTGATGTATCAGTGAAAATTCTGCAGCGTATGATGTCTGAAATTTTGTTGCCTGCATTTTCTTCTAGGATTTTTCTGGAATCACGACTCATATTTAAGTCTTTTATCCATTTTGAGTTTATTCTTGTATATGGTGTAAGCTGATGGTCTAGCTTCATTTTTTTGCATGTAGCTGTCCAATTTTCCCCACACCATTTATTAAAGAGGCTGTTTTGGCTCCACTGTATGCTCTTGCCACCTTTGTCAAATATTAACTGAGCATATTGTCTTGGGTCAATTTCTGAGTTCTCTATTCTGTTCCATTGATCTATGTGCCTATTCTTCTGCCAGTACCAGGCTGTTTTGATTACAGTGGCTTTGTAGTATAACCTGATGTCTGGTAATGTGATCCCTCCTACTTTGTTCTTCTTTTTCAAGATTGCTGTGGCTATTCGGGGCCGTTTTTGGTTCCATATGAATATGGAACAAATATGAGTATTTGGTCTAGTTCTATGAAGTATATCATTGGTATTTTGATGGTGATTGCATTGAATCTATATATAGTTTTGGGTAGTGTGGACATTTTAATGATGTTAATTCTTCCAATCCATGAACAAGGTATATACTTCCACTTTTTAATATCTTCCTCTATTTCTTTTATCAATGACCTGTAGTTTTCTGTGAAGAGATCCTTTACTTCTTTATTCCTAGGTATCTTAATTATTTTGCCGCAGTGGTAAATGGGAATTTTTTTTTAGTTTCTCTTTCGGTGAGTTCATTGTTGGTGTATAAGAATGCCATCGATTTCTTGATGTTAATTTTGTATCCTGCTACTTTGCCAAATTCATTTATTAAGTCTAGTAGATTTGTGATGGAGTCTTTAGGGTTTTCTATGTACAATATCATGTCAACTGCAAATAATGACAGTTTCACTTTCTCCTTTCCAATTTGGATCCCTTTTATTTTTTCTTCACGTCTAATTGCTATGGCTAAGACTTCCAGTACTATGTTAAATAAGAGTGGCGAAAGTGGGCATCCCTGTCTTGTTCCTGTTCTTAAGGGAAATGTTTTTAGTTTTTGCCCATTGAGTATGATGTTGGCTGTAGGTTTTTCAGATATGGACTTTATTATGTTGAGATATGATCCTTGTATTCCCACATTGCTGAGCGTTTTTATCAGAAATGGGTGCTGGATTTTGTCGAATGCTTTTCCAGTATCTATTGATATGATCATGTGGGTTTTATCTTTCATTTTGTTTATGTGGTGCATCACATTTGTTGATTTGCGAATATTGTACCATCCTTGCATCCCTGGGATGAATCCCACTTGGTCACGGTGGATAATTTTTTTGATGTATTGCTGGATTCGATTTGCTAATATTTTGTTAAGGATTTTGGCATCTGTATTCATCAGGGATATTGGCCTGTAGTTTTCTTTCTTTGTAGTGTCTTTATCCGGTTTTGGAATTAGGATTATGCTGGCCTCATAAAATGAGATTGGAAGTGTTCCATCTTCTTGGATTTTCTGGAATAGTTTGAGAAGAATGGGTATTAGATCTTCTTTGAATGTTCGGTAAAGCTCACCCGGGAAGCCATCTGGGCCTGGGCTTTTATTTGCTGGGAGTTTTTTAATTACATCTTCAATTTCCTTTGTTGTTATTGATCTGTTCAAGTTTTCTATCTCTTCCCGGTTCGGTTTTGGGAGACTGTGTGTTTCTAGAAATGTGTCTATTTCACCTAGATTGTCCAATTTGTTGGTGTATAATTGTTCATAGTATGTTTCAATGATCCTTTGTATTTCTGTGGTGTCAGTTAATTCTCCTCTTTCATTTCTGATTTTGTTTATTTGGGTCCTCTCTTTTTGCTTCTTGGTGAGTCTGGCTAAAGGTCCATCGATCTAGTTTATGTTTTCAAAGAACCAGCTTTTTGTTTCATTGAGCTTTTGAACTGTTTTTTAGTCTCTATGTAGTTTATTTCTGCTCTGACCTTTACTATTTCTTTCCTTCTACTTGCTCTGGGTTTTTCTTTTTGTTTTCTTTCTAGACCTTTACGTTGTAGGGTCAGAGAGTCAAATAGGGATTTTTCTTGTTTCTTGAGGTAGGCCTGTAGTGCTATGAACTTCCCTCTCAGGACTGCTTTCACTGCATCCCATAGATTTTGTGTTGTTGTGTGTTCATTTTCATTGGTTTCCAGGAAGTTTTTAATTTCTTCCTTGATCTCGTCGGTAACCCATTCGTTGTTTAATAACATGCTATTTAGCCTCTAAGTGTTTGAATGTTTTTGTTGTAATTGAGTTCTAGTTTCATGCCATTGTGATCCAATAAGATGCTTGATATGATTTCAATCTTTTTGAATTTGTAGAGACTTTCTTTGTGTCCTAACATGTGGTCTATCTTTGAGAATGTCCCGTGTGCACTTGAGAAGAATGTGTATTCTGCAGCTTTGGAGTGAAATGTTCTGTAAATATCAATTAAGTCCAACTGATCTAGGTCATCATTTAAGGACTCTATGTCCTTGTTAAGTTTTTGTCTGGAAGATGTATCCCGTGGTGTAAGTGGGGTGTTAAAATCACCCACTAAGATCGTATTGCTATTGATCTCTCCCTTGAAGTCCTCCTGAAGCTTTTTAATATATTTTGGAGCTTCCATATTTGGTGCATATATGTTTACCAGGGTTTTGTCCTCTTGTTGTATTGACTCTTTTACTATTATGTAGTGACCTTCTATGTCTCTTATTATGCCTCTCGTTTTGAAGTCTATCTTGTCAGTTATGAGTATTGCTACACCAGTATTTTTTTTTTTTTTTCATTATCATTTGCTTGGTAAATTTTTTCCATCCCTTCACTTTCATCCTGTGTGAGCCTTTTCTTGTGAGGTGAGTTTCTTGTAGACAGCATATATATGGGTCATGCTGTCTTATCCAATCAGCCACCCTATGTCTTTTGATTAGAGCATTTAAGCCATTTACATTTAAGGTTATTATTGATAGATAGTTATTACTTGCCATTTTAATTTTATGCCTGTGTTCTTCTTTCTCTCTCTGTGTTTCTTCTTCTCCTTCTTACAACAGTCCCTTCAGAATTTGTTGTAGTGCTGGTTTGGTGGTGGTAAATTCCTTTAGCTTTTTTTTTTTTTTTTTTTTTTTTTAATCTGTGAAGCTCTTTATTTTTCCTTCGATTTTGAATGATAGCCTTGCTGGATAGAGTAGTCTTGGATTCAGACCCTTGCTTTGCATTACTTTGTACACTTCATGCCACTCCCTTCTGGCCTGCAGCGTTTCTATTGAGAAATCAGCTGACAGTCTAATGGGAGCTCCCTTGTAAGTAACTTTCTGTCTCTCTGTTGCTTCCTTTAAGATTCTTTCTTTGTCTTTAATGTTTGTCATTTTTATTATGATGTGTCTAGCTGTGGGTCTTCTGGGGTTGATCTTGCTTGGGACTCTCTGTGTTTCCTGGACTTGTGTGACTTTTTCCTTCACCAGTTTAGGAAAGTTTTCTGCCATTATTTCCTCAAACAGGTTCTCTATTCCTTTCTCTGATTCTTCTCCTTCCACTGGGTATACCTATAATGCGAATGTTATTACATTTTGTATTATCCCACAGCTCCCTTAAACTCTCCTCCTTCATTTTAAGCTTTTTTTCCATTTGCTGCTCTTTTGGGGTGTTTTTCTCTACCTTGTCTTCTAAGTCGCTGATTCAAGCTTCAGCTTCTTCTCATCTACTATTGAACCCTTCTAAGGTATTTTTCATATCAGCTATGTCATTCTTTATTTCCTCTTGATTTTTATGTATAGCTTCTAGCTCTTTATGCATAGCTTCTACCTCTTTTTTTAAGCTGAAGTAGTTCCCAGTGAGCTCTTCATAATTCTTATTAAGTTGCTTGTAGTTCTCACCAAATTGTTTGAGCACCCTTATAATCATTGCTTTGAATTTTTTGTCTGACAAGTTGCTTTCTTCTAGTTCCTGTAGTTCAATTTCTGGTGATTTCTCTCTGTTTTGCACTTGGGTGTTGTTTCTTTGTTTCACCATTTTAGCAATTTGGTAGTTCTAAGCCCAGTGAGGGATGTTGGAATGTGTAGGCAGGTCAGTGTGTATCAATTAAGGCTGCTGTGCCTCTCAGCCTGTTTTGGTGTATGGCTCCTCTTGTATGCTGTGGGTCCTGGAGGGTTGACACCTGGCAGCTGGAATTGGTCTGCTGTGCTGGTCTCGGCTCCCTGAGACTCGCTGCTGCTTAGGCTGGGGCACCACTCTTGATCGGCTTCTGCTGATGCTGCTGGGGATGGGTCTTAGCTGCCAATATGTGCTGTTGCTGTCTGGGGGTGTGCAGGTTTGTCTAGTGCTCTTCTGGGGTGTGGGGGACCTGCTGGTATGATGCTGAGGTGTGTGGGGTTCCACTAGTGCACTGTTGGGGTGCATGGGTTCCACTGGCACACTGCTGGGGTTTCTGGGTCCCTCTGGTATGCTGCTGGGGCATGTGGGTCCAGCTGGTGTCCTGCTGGGGTTCGTGAGTTTTGTTGTTACGCTGCTGGGGTTCGTGGGTTCCACTGGTGTATTTCTGGGGTTCATAGGTCCCTCTGCTATGCTGCTGGGGTGCGTGGGTCTTGCTGGTGTACTGTTGGGGGACCCTGCTGCCTGGTGGGGCTCAGCTCCTGATCAGTTGCTGTTAGGGGTGAGTGTCAGCTCCCAGTTCGCACTGCTACTGCTGCTGCTGCTTCTGCTGCCAGGGTTGCTCTCAGGTCCCAATCCTTTTTGCTGTTGGGGCTGAGGATGCTCCGCACCTGGGATTTTGCTGCTGCTGGGGGGAGGAGCTCCACTCCAACTCCACTTCTGCAGTTGTCAGGGGCAGGTCTCAGCTGCCCTATCCCTGCTGCTTGGTCTGGGGCACCACTCTTGGTCAGTCTTTGCTGATGCCGCTGGGGATGGTTTCAGCTGCCAGACTGAGCTGCTAATGTCTGTTGGGGGTGGGGCTCTACTTGTGCCCAGTCACTGTTGCTGTGGGGGGCAGTGCCAGGCTCCCAAGCTAGTGCTAGTGCCCCCGGGAGCCTGGACAAGCTGCCTTGAGCCTAGGTGGGCTGCTGCACTGCTGCAGGCCTGGAGCCTGGGGCCTGGGCTGGCCTGCTCGCCACTGCAGGCCTGGGTTCCAGGCTGGGTGCACGCCTCCGCTGGCCTGGGTCCCGTGCTGGCTGCGCGCCGCCGCAGGCCTGTGTCCTGGGCTGGCTGCGTGCCACTGCGGGCCTGGAGTCTGGAACCTGTGAGCCACCATGGGCCTGGTTCCCGGGCTGGGTGCGCTCTGCCGGGGGCCTGTCTGCGGACCACAGTGCCCCTGCCGCAGACCTGGGCAAGCTGCTGCTGCTCTTGGGGGTGGGGCTCCGGCTCCCACTGGTTGTGTCTACTGCTGCAGGCGTCTACTGTGTGCTGACCGTGCCAACACAGCTGAGTTCACTGGACGGATGGTGCAGGGCGCTCTAGTGGACTCAGGTCGCTGGGCCCTAGCCACTTCCCGTTTCCTCCTCCCAGAGACGACCCGGGATCCTCCAAAATGGCAGGGCCTCCCGGCTGCGCTGGGGAAAATTCACTGACTTGCCGCTTACCATGTAGCCTTCTGCTATCCTCCACAGCACAGGAACCTTCTGCCCCGTGTCTCTGCACTGCTCGAGGTTGGTCTTCCACGTCACATTCACTCACACTCTCTCTCTCTCTCTCTCACACTCTCACACACTCACCCACACTCTGGTCCTGCCCGTCGCCATCTTCCCTTCTCGTTTGTGTTTTAATTAAAACTTTTTTATCATCTCTAATATTCTGTGAAGTCTGGTTGAGTATGATGAGGCTTGTGCTAAAACTACTACAGAGATCATTTGAGGCTCTGGATGATGTTATTATCTCCCAGAGATTTACTTTTCTTCTGGTAGGCAGCTAACCTGGGAGAAAAATCACCCTAATGTAGTTATGGCTTAAGCTTCATTCTTTGTGAAAGCTAGTCTAATCCAGCATGAAGTCCTTGGGGGTGAGGATTAAAACAAAAACTTTGGGATATTTACCAGGGGCACCCCTCTTTGTCAAGTCCTGAAATCCAATTTCCCCCCAATCCTATGAGAGAGATCAATTTCTGCACAAGTTTTCAGTTTCTCATCTGTTTCTTTCTGCTCACATTTTCAGTCTTTGTCACACTTTCCAATCTCAAATGTTCCAGGAGGGGACCTTTGCAAATGCTGGGCACCCTTCTCTGGGCTTCCTCTCTCTCAGAAATCTTGAATATCTCAAGTTTTAAATGTCTATATAACTCTCTAATACCTTCAGACAGACATTTTCCAAGTATTTTTTTTCAGCCTTTCTAATTGTAGAAAAATAACTGGTCAAATATTATGCTAGTCTGATATTTCCAGAAGCAGAAATTCACAACTATATGCTTGTATCTTTGCCAGCTTGGTAGATTAAGTGGGATCTCATCATTATCCTCTTTCCATATCTAAGATTCGTACTAGAACAGTGGAGAAGTCCACCTTCAAGTGACTGGACAATTAAACTACTGTGGTTAAAAGGAACCAGTGGGGACATACAAATGGCTAAGAGACATATGAAGAAATGCTCAACATCACTAATCATCAGAGAGATGCAAATTAAAACAACAATGAGGTATCACCTCACACCTGTCAGAAGGGCCGCCATCAACAAATCGTCAAACAACAAGTGTTGGCGAGGGTGTGGAGAAAAGGGGACTCTAGTACACTGCTGGTGGGAATGCAGACTGGTGCAGCCACTGTGGAAAACACTATGGTGTTACCTCAAAAAATTAAAAATTGAACTGCCATTTGACCCAGTGATCCCACTTCTAGGAATATACCCTAAGAAACCTGAAAGACCAATCAGAAAGAATATATGTACTCCCATGTTCATAGCAGCACTATTCACAATAGCTAAGATCTGGAAACAGCCCAAGTGCCCATCAGTGGATGAATGGATAAAAAAGCTGTGGTACATATACACAATGGAATACTATGCAGCTGTAAGAAAGAAAGATCTCTTATCCTTTGAGATGACATGGAGGGACCTCGAGAGTATTATCCTAAGCGAAACAAACCAAGCAGAGAAAGAAAAATATCACATGATCTCACTCATTTGTGGAATATAATAAACATAACAGTATGGGGAACAGGGTAGACCCAGAGATGTGAAAGTAGGGTACAGACTGACAACCCTCAGAAGAGGGGGTGGGGGGGGAGGGAAGAGATAAACCACAGAACTTATACGCATGTATGCATAACTGATGGACCTGGACAACAAAGCTGGGGATGGGGTGGGGGGATGGGGAGGAGGGTGTCAATGGGGAAAAAAGGAGAAACATCTGTAACAAAAATAAATTAATAAAAAAAATAAAATAAAAAATAAAAGGAACCAGCGGTCATTTTTACATGTGGAAGTAACCACCAAAGTCATACTCTTTACTGTAGATTTAACCACTGTGTGCGGGGGAACAAATAAACAAACAAACAAATAAAAAACTAGCCCACCAAGCAGGTTTGAAAGGGTATAGTTGGGTGAGTTTTATAATTGTATCCTGTTAAATTCTTCTCTTTCAACAAAATGCTACATCTACAGCATTGAGAACAATAACAAAAGCACCACAATTACTCTTTGAACAAATTATGCTGCATTGGTTAATTCATTCAACAAATAAGGATTTAACACCTAACGTGTGCCAAACTCTGCAAAGTACTTGGAAAGAGTTGTGAGTGACAAGGACCTGGTCTTTCCTGTCTCCTTAGGGATAAAAAGGAGCTTAGGAGCAAAGTTTCAATTAAGAACTCTGGCTCTAGAGCCAGAAAGTTATAATTTTATGCCTTTAGGGACCTCAGAGAAAATAATGGCACTTAAGGGACAAAGAATGTAATTTGTTTTTTCCAATATTATACAAAAAAATGAACACTTGCTACAGCTGAATGAATGAATGAATGAGTAAGTGAATAAGTGAGATGATTAATCTTTGCTGCACTGTCTCTCATTTTGGCAGGTTGGGCAAGTTCTTTCCTCTCTGGTATTCAGGTTCCCCCTAGAAAAAGGTTGGTTGCACTCACTAGATTATCTCTAATGGTTTTTCATTGATTCTAACAGTTTGTTTTCTGTTGCTCTATAAAATCTATGGCCAGCAGTGAGAAGACATTTTTAGGTACAAATAGTTCTTAACACTCTGAGACACTAGAGGGCAGAAAAACCACACTCATAAAAAAAATGCATATGCTGTTGTTGAGGTTTATTACAGCGAGAAAAAACCCTCTTGCTACTGTGCATGCTTTCTTCCTGCCTAGGTTGATTCTGCCCTGGCTACGAGGTATAGATTTTTCTCATCACTTATATTTTCCTGCTCTTAATCCTTACTGTAGAGCAGTGGTTCTCAACCTTACTAATGCCGTCTTTAATACAGTTCCTCATGTTGTGGTGACCCCCAACCATAAAATTATTTTTGTTGCTACTTCATAACTGTAATTTTGCTACTGTTATGTCTTAGGCGACCCCTGTGAAAGGGTCGTTCGACCCCCAAAGCGGTTGCGACCCACAGGTTGAGAACCGCTGCTGTAGAGACTATATTTTTTATTATAATTGACATACAATATTATGTTAGTTTCCAGTGTAAAATATAGTAATTCGAAATTTACACAGCTTACAAAGTGATCACCAAGCCTAATAACCATCTGTCACCCCACAAAGTTACTGCGATATAATTGACTGTACTCCCAATGCTGTACATTACATCCTCATGACTTGATTTTATGTATTATTATTATTATCATTATTATTATTATTTTCATCCTCACCTGAGGACATGCTTATTGATATTGCGGGTGGAGGGGAGAAACATTGAGTTGCCTTGCTGTACACCACCCGACAGGGGATCGAACCTGTAACCCAGGTTTGCGCCCTCTTTCAGAGCATGAGACAATGCTTCAATCATCCAAGCCACACAGGCCAGGAAATGACATTTTATAACTGGAAGTTTATATTTCTTCATCCCCTTCACCCCTTTGTCCATCCTCCCACCCCCCTCTAGCAATCATGAGTTTGTTCTCTGAATCCATGTGTCTGTTTCTACTTTGTTTGTTTTCTTTTTTTAGATTCCACATATAAGTAAAATTATACAGTATTGGCTTTCTCTGACATATTTCACTTAACAGAATTCCCTTTAGGTCCACCCAGGTAGTCACAAATGGCAAGGTTTCATTCTTTTTTTTTTTTTTTTTTTTTTTTTTATGGCTGAGTAATACTCCATTATACAGGTGGGCAATAGTAGGTTTACAGTTGTTGAGTACATGAAACACAGAGTTTATTCTTGTCTTATTACTTATTGTATTCTTTTTCCATATGAACACCTGTAATCCTACTTTTGCCCCATTATATATACATGCATGGTATCTTATTTATCCATTCATCTATCAATGGACAGCTAGGTTGCTTCCATATATTGGCTGCAAAAATAATGCTGCAATGAACATGAGGCTGCACATATCTTTTGGAATTAGTGTTTTCAGTTTCTTGGGATAAATACTCAGAAGTGAAATTGCTGGGTCACAGAATAGTTCTACTTTGTATTTGTTGAGGAACCTCCATACTCTTCTCCACAATGACTGCACAATCCCACTAAAGTACATTGCACAAGTGTTCCCTTTCTCCTCATCCTCACCAACACTTGTTATGTGTTGTCTTTTTAATCACAGCCATTCTGAGATGTGAGGTGATATATCATTGTAGTTTTGATTCATATTTCCCTAATGAATAGTGATGTTGACTATGAGTTTTTCATTTGTCTGTATGTCTTCTTTGGAGAAATGTCTATTCAAGTTCTCAGCCCATTTTTTAAAAATCCTTACTCAAGGACATGCTTATCGATTTTAGAAAGAGAGGAAGAGGGGGAGTGGGGGGAGAGAGAGAGAGAGAGAGAGAGAGAGAGAGAGAGAGAGAGAGAGAGAGAAAGAGAGACAGAGAGACAGAGACAGAGAGACAGATAGATAGAAATATTGATGTGAGAGAGAACATGGATTTGTTGCCTGCATTTGGTTGCCTCTACATACTATAGACCAGGGATCAAACCTGCAATCTGGGTATGTGCCCTGACTGGGAATCAAACCCACAACCTTAAAGTGTACAGGATGATGCTCCAACCAACTGAGACACTGGCCAGGGTGTCTGCCCATGTTTTAATTGAATTGTTTTTTCATAAGTATGAGTTCTTTACTTATTTTTTATATTAACCCCTTATCAGACATATCATTTGCAAATATCTTCTCCCATTCAGTAGGTTGCCTTTTGTGTGTTAATGGGAAATAAATGGAAGGACATACCATTCTCATGGACTGGAAGAATTAATATCATTAAAATGTCCATACTACCCAAGGCAATCTGTAGATTAAATACAATCCCGATTAAAACACCAGTGGCATTTTTCACAGAACTAGAACAAATCATCTGAAAATTTATATGGAACTACAAAAGACCCTGAAATGCCAAAGCAATCTTAAGAAGAACAGAGTTGGAGGGATATAGTGTAATATAGTGATTTTACACTATATTACAAAGCTATAGCAATCAAAACAATATGGCACTGGCAGAAAAACAGACACACAGATGAATGGAACAGAACAGAGAGCCCAAAAATGAACCTGTGCTTATATGACGAAGGAGGCACGAGTGTACAATGGGGGAAACACGGTTTCTTCAACAAGTGGTGCTGAGAAAACTGGACAGACACACGCAAGACAATGAAACTGGACCACTTTCTTACACTATATAGAAAAATAAACTGAACATGGATAGAAACTTAAATGTAAGACCTGAAACCATAAAACTCCTAGAAGAAAATATAGGCAGTAAACTCTTTACATCAGTCTTAGCAATACCTTTTTGATATGTTTCCTCAGAGAAAAGTAACAAAAGTTAAAATTAACAAATGGGACTACATCAAACTAAAAAGCTTCAGCACGACATAGGAAACTGCACTGACTAGTCTCACAATTGAAACTTGGAACTCCTGATTTGGAAATAGAATGCAATACTTGAAATTGAGACTATTCTGGGGAATCCCTGACATGAGCTTGTTATAGCTAAAAGCCTTTTGTGTCTGATCATAGTCTCTTCTGGTTCAACTCATGCACGGAGAATCGGTGGAAATAAGTACACTTGTTTGTGTAAGTGATGGAGAGAGGGCACAGAATAAAAGCATTTCAGGGATGCGGACAGCCAGCACCGGCTGGTCGCAGAGCAGCAGAGCTGAGGATGGGAACCTCCGTGTGAATGTGCAGCAAGCAATCAGAAACCAGAGGAAGGAGGTTATGAGAGTTTGTAACAGTGAAAAGCTTTTCCTTATCTGTTAAAAGAACAGGAATGAAGAGCACACTTCAAATATAGCAGGAATGATTTTGATTTAAAATCAAGGGAAAGGTGCCCTGATCCTGAGGTATAAGTTGTCTTGGACGGAGGCTTATACTATTCATCAACAGGATGCAAGGCTGGGGAGGGCCCTTTGACTGTGCAGGCCTGGCCTTCTCAGTGTGTAGATGGGCAGATTGGGGTCCAGCAAGGGGTCATCTTGAATGACTCTCACAGCAAGCCTATGACAAAGGCCATTGTTATTGTAAGTCTTGGTCCAAGATGATAATTCCTTACACTGAACATCCAGGTTTAGGGAATAAGTAATTTGGGGGGGACCAGCTAGTATTCAGTTGTTGGTATGCTTCCCAGAACGGCCTACTCCATCCAGGATGGTGCAAGTTCTAGCATAGCTTGCAGACCCTGAAGACCATCTTCGCTCAGTGAGTCCGTTCCTTTCTTGTGTATTACAATCCTTCCATTGCTCAAAAGGTTCGGTGGTCACTGAGAGAGGCTGGTAGGCTTTTTGTGACCAATTTCCTTCCCACCCTTTGCTTTGATAAGGGACTGACAGCTATCTTACTCAACCCGATATTCCTTCCTTTTGTCTTATCAAAGAGTCTGCTTTTTGCCCTCTCCTATAAGTATAAAGATGAGCTTTTCAATTAGTTGAGATCACTTAAGAGGCAAATGGAAGAGAACCAATTTATACCTTATACTCATTTGAACCAGATAGTGAGAAGGCTACTTTGAGCATATGGTTTTATTCACTTCTCAAAAACATCCTTGTTAGAGGGAGACTGTCATCCTATTTTAAGATGCAGAAAGTGAGGCTCAGAAATGTTAAGAAACTGATTAAGGATCAAGGAAATTATAAACTGCAAAGCCAAAATTCAATACTCGGCAGATTTAATTTTACTAACCATTTTTATAAAATAGAATGAGGATCTTGATTAAGGAAGTTGGGTACTGGATTATGCGACACCCAGAGCAGGGCAGACAGAACCAGACAAGAAGGGGTTCTCATATAGAAGGAGGTTCTCTCCAGGTTGGCTCAAAACTGAACACAGGCACTGTGATGTAAGCTTAAGTGGACAGGTTGTGTTAATAAAGTGGAGGCCTGCCAATTTAATGATGTGGGACACTAATGTTGCATGATGCATTATGAAGCACTTTTATGTACATTATCTCATTTGTTTCTCACTGCAATTCTGCAAAACAGGAAGAAATGGTGTTGCTAATGTGCGGCTATGTTTGAACAGATTTTTATACAATTTGATAGAGTTTGAAAATTTTTCAGAAGTAAGGAAATACCAGGCCTGTGGTACAGTCTCCCCATGTTCAAGATAAAAAACTGGGCTCATAAGAATGAATTTTGCTGTCATGACAGGAGAAGGCAGTGTTGATATACAACAGAATCTTTGGGCAATGCCTGTATTTTCCAAGGGGCTGGGTGGCACATGTGCAATGCATACACTGCTGCCATTGCACACATGTCATTCTCAGTTATTTACCTACACATTCATCCATCTTCAGATGGGCATTGAGCACCTGCTAATTGTCTGGCATCATGCTAATCTTATAAATACAAAGGTGGGCAAAAACAGGTTCTGTCCCTATCTCATGGAACTGAGACTTTACATTTTGTGCCCATCTGATAGGTATGTACTGTCTCTAATTGTGGTATGAATTTGCATTTTCCAGGTTACTGATGGTTGAGTATCTTTTCCTGTGGGCAGCTATTACAATGTCTTATGTGAGGGAATGAAATGAACAGACTTGCCTTTCTGTAAGATCTCTCTGCATCCAGCATGTAGAATGAACTGAAAGGAACCTGGCAGGAGGCTGGTTCAGCAGTCCAAGCCAAAGGAGACCGCAGCTCAGGTTCAGGGCAGAGACGAGAGCAACAGACTCTAAGAGAAATTTAACAGATAACATTGAAAGCAGTGTTTCCAAATTCCCTGGAATTCCTGGGAATTCTCTAAAATTTCCAAAATCATGTTTTACTTAAAATACTCCCAACATTCTTTATACTCTTCAATCATTATTAAGGTTACCTGAAAATTTGTTTGATGTGTAGGAATCAATAAGAAGGATAAGAAATGTAAAGTTGAATGTCTTTACAAAAACTGCAGCTTGTAGCAATATTGAAACACTGAAAAGCACCAGCAAATGTTACAGATGGTGTTCAATACTGTAGCATCCTAGCAAGATTAATGACATCACACAGGATCACATGTCAAAATGCCAATTTAAGGAATTAGTTTGCAAAACTTGTTATTTCTTGAAACATTACTCATAGGATTTCTACAATGCATACTATGTGTGTAAGTTTAAAATATACATTTTATTTGCAAGAACAACTACTAGCAGCAGACAGGGCCGGTAACACGCACTTACAAACATGGCAACAGCTATAAGGGGAACAGGTTAGACTGTGACTGTCTGGGTTCTGAGCAATGTCCTCCTTTTCAGCTTCTCCTGTTCTTACTTCGAACTTGAAATCAGTTGATCCCTTCCCACCAGTAATGTTTCTAAACTACTTAAATTTTTGTTCTCAAAGGAGATTTATACTTGTTTCCCATTTTTCTGACTTCTTGATTGATTCTTCTCAGAAAACAATGCAAAAAAAGTGAACTAATTGATTGAGATAAAATAATCCGATTATCTCAAGTGGCAATAAACCAAGTCCCTGACTCATCAAATAATCTCAATCCTTTTTCTTTGGTTCTGAATCCAAAAACTTGCCCCCCAGACACATTCCAGATTCAAAGAGAGTAAAAGTAGAAATTGGATATTCAATCTATGTGCTTATACTAGTGGCCACTGGCAACATTTCTAATAGCAGAGATTTCTCTAGGTCCTTTTCCACAATTGTGACTTGGATACTTACCCAGGAATTGTGGTGATTAGTAGTGCTGAAGTCTATACCTGAGTTGGAAAGACACTTTGTTCTTTCTCTATTCATTTATCAAGCACTTGTTAAGTACCCTCTGGGCACTGGGAATGGTCCCTTTTGTTTTGGGCATTTGTCATATCTTTCCCCATGGGGAAATGTGTTCCAAGCTGTGCAGGGGGAAAAAAAAAACTGGGAGGAAAAATGAGCACTGCAGAGAGTGGAGGAATATAGTGTGCTAGAAAAATCTTAAAGACCCAACAGCTATTTATAGATCTTGAAATAAATGGCATTCCTTTGATTGGAAGAGGCACTTCTAAAAGAACTTAAAAAAAAATGGTGGTGAAGTGGGAAAAATTATCTAAGACCTGTCTATCTGATGTAAGTTTTTCACAGGGGGAAAAAAATCAGAATTACCACATTATCACATGTACCAAAAAAAAAAAAAATTAATTGAAGAAGTGGCAGATCTTCCAAAGGGTTTTTTTTTTTGGTAAGGGGTTGGTAGTGTCAGAGATAAAATCAAGGAACTGATTAAAAATTGCAGAAACCTCTGGTTTGCTGCTGTTTTTTTAGGGTTGAAGTTTATTTTGCAAAGGCATTGGTAGCTAAAGAAAATGAACAGCATGTCACTGTATTCTTAGAAGACATTATATGCTGGGAAGACTGAAAAATACATGCACAATTTTATGTACTTTTTAAGTATTTAATTATTTGCCTCCAGTTCCTAATCAATTTGAGAAAATCAGTGCAGCTGAATGAGTATACAGAATGCCGGAGACGGGCAATGAGGAGGACGTGGAGCTAGGTCCCGACTGACTGCATGGATGAAGGGTATAAAGCAGATTATGAAAATCTGCCAATAATCTCGGAAATTCAGCGTCAACAGGAGCAGTGACTGGTTCTTACCCTTGGCTGCCCATTAAATCACTTGAAGAGTTGTTCTTTTTTTTAATCTTTGAAGTGTGGTTCTCATCAATTCTCATTGAATTGGTCTGGGATGTGTCCTGACATTAAGATCTTTAAAGGCTCCCCATAATTCTGATGTCCAGCAAGACTATGAACCACTGATCTGAGAGGCCGATTAGGGCAGTGAATTAGTAGTAGCCTTTGTCCCTTCACAATCTCTTGTTGACCGAGGAGATCTGGGCTCCAGATGTGTGCCCTGTCGAGCCAGACCGGGAAGATGAGGTGTGGACTGTGATGTCTGCCCACTGCGTCCTGGCTCCACTTCTGCTTTCCGTGGATTTAAAACCATGTCTTTGTCCTGGTTCACGAGTGTTTCCCCTTCACCTGGCGACCAAGTGCTTAGCATGATCTGAGCAGTTGGTGGTGCAACTCCACAGTTAACACACATAGTTTTTCTTCTTTTCCCTCTTTGTCTTGTTTGGCTTTGCATTTACCTTGATTCAAAAATACTGTGACTCTCCCACTGACATAAAACAAATGGAACTCTGACATTTGTCTACATAGCTGGCTTCGTGTAAGGTCATGTTTCAAACACTAAAGGCTACTTTGGAAGCCATTTATGCCTTCCTATGGAATACTGCCTGGTGACCTGCCCATGGCTGCTGTGCTTACATGTGACCCTTGGGCAGCCCAGAGCTGTAACGTGGCAGCTGCAGAGCAATGGGTTTCAACATGGGCTTCACACTGAACTCCTAGCCCGTTAACCGCTTCCAAGATTTTGCACTGCTCAGTTAATGAAGAACCAGGGTCTGGAGTCAGTAAATCATGTTTGCCAACCAGACAACTCCTTCACCATACAGTGTATCTGCAGTTGGACTGTCTGTCCACATTAAGAGCCAAGGCTCAACCTGACCTGAAGTGCAGTACAGAGAAGCAGCCACACAGGAAAGGATGGTTACCACTCTTTTATTGTGAAGTTAAATCTCTAGCCACCACCCGCAACTAGCAGAGCTACCAAGCCTCAGCTGAGAGGGGCAGCGTCTAAGCCAAGAGTTCCCACATCAACCATCCCCTGGCAACCGCCTCTTCTTCCTCCCTTTTCTTCCTCCTGCCAATTGTGACTGTTTCCTGTCAGGCTGTGTGTGGGGTAGGGAGGAGGCCACATACCCTCAGAGGGGCAGGCAGAACAAGCAGGTCTGCATTTTGATCCGGAGACAGTGAAACCAAACCTCCAGGGATGCACAATTCAGATGTTTGTGGTTTGGACAAAATGAGGAGTAGAGTCTGGCTGCCCTGGTCATACTCATGGTTGGCGGTCTCTCCTCGGCACTCACTGGCCATTATCTATCACTCTGGAGCCGAGCTGACCTGATGGATGAGCCCACTGGTGCTCCCTGTCTGGGATCCTCTCTGCCCTCTCACGGAGTCAGCCATGAGGGCGAGGACCAGGCTCAACGTCAGCTACTGCAACAGCTCCACAAGCCACAAAGTGAGAAAGTCCCTTCACGGCATGCCCCCTTGCTTCAGTGGTTTCTTGACTCTGCCCTCCCCCTACATTGACTATTTTCTTGGTGACCAGAGGTTTTAGAGGTCATTTCTATTGCCCCTGCATAATTTTTCCCTACCTAGGTAGCTTTGAGGCTAGTGGCCAAAGCTCACATGGACCCAAATCTGAACTTGAATTAGCATCAAGACCTAACCCAGCACCTCATTTTACTTTTATTCTAGCTATTACAGATAATAATTACCAGAGGATTGTATTTTACCATACTTCTTATTATTTTGCATTTTCTTATGTGTCCAGAGATTCAACTCCCCAGAGTTGGATCCATCTCTACATTCCGGTTGTGACTTTACCTTTAGTAACTGAGTACAGCACAGGTGCTGTTTCATACCATGGGTGACTGTGGCCACCCAGGAATCAGAGGCTTTTCATCCCTTGCCTAGTGGAGGAACACCAAATATATATTTCTTATTACACATCATCCTTTCTCTTCCCAAACCCTGTTTCTATAAGCCATGGCTGGCTCGCAAATCCCACTTGTGACACCAACTAAAAGGGTTCTGGGACTCAATTCCAATGTTGGGGTGGGGTGGGGCGGTGTCCATCTATAGCACCAAGCTGTTCTACAACACCAGCTGGGTATCCTACAATTAAATTAAATTCTGACACTATCCACCTAAAGAAAGCATGGATGCGTGGAACACACTGAAAGATCTCAGAGGGGAGGGGGATGGAGGAAATGTAAAGATATTAACCAAAGAACTTACATGCATATATGGATAGCCCATGGACATGGACAATAGACAGGTGTAGTCCTGGGGTGGGGTGGTGGCTGGGTAGAGGGGACGAAGTGGGGGGAAATGGAGGACAACTGTAATAGTGTCGACAATAATAAATAAAAGAAAGCATCAGATCATACAGGCTAAGGACTCAGTCCTACAAGACTACCCACCCCACCCCCCTACCAGTGAGACATCAGTTGCAAGCCCAGGTGGTTGCCTGAGCTTCTGACTGACTGGCTACAGATGGATGGTTCCAATGACTCCCTCCTTGGGTTCAATTAATTTGCTAGAGTGGCTCAAGAATCAAAGAAACATTTCACTTACTAGACCACCGGTTATTACAAAAGGATATGACTCAGGAACAGCCATATGAAAGAGATGAATTGGGCAAGGTACGGGGAAAGGACTGGAAATTTCCATGCTCTCTGAGAACACCACTCTTCCTGAATCTACACGTGTTCACCAATCCTAAAGCTCTCTAAGCCCAGTCTTTATGGAGGCTTCATTACCTAGGCACGACTGATTACATTGTTGGCCATTGGTGGTTGATTCAACCTCTAGCTCCCCCCACCGGAAGTGCAGGGTGGCGGTGACACTAAAAGTTCCAACCCTTCAATCACATCAGTCCCTAACCTCAGGTGCACTCCAAAAGTCACCTTCTTAACCTCACAAAAGCACCTTTATTGCTCTCACTACTTAATAAATTCCAAGGGGTTTAGGAGCTCTATACCAAGAATAGTGGAGGAACACCAAATATATATTTCTTATTGCACATCATAATATCACACTTGCCCTGAGAACACATGCTGCCTTATTTGGTTTCACTGCTTCTCTGTGGATATGCCTTTACCTGCTGGGGAGACTATACTCATTTTAGGGTTGACACTGTATCCCTTGAAACCCTAGCGAGAGGGGTAGGAATATGCTAGGAATATAGTGTCTACAGTGCTTAAAGAAATTAAGGCAACTGAATAAATAGCAGACTCAGCAGTGCGGTGAGCCTAGACAACCACTGGGGTGCGGTGGAGGACCAGGCTGTGAGCCTGGCTGGGGCCTCTGGACAGAAATCCCAGATGAACAGTACCAGTGGTCCCCTCACAGTACAGCCAGGGAGGATGACCCAGAGAAAGACTCTCCAACAAGGTTTGAAGGAGGGCTAAAAACCCAGGAGAGGAAATGACCCAGAGACAGGCCTTTCTAATTTCCCCACGCCTATAGGTTATGTCCCCTATCCCCCCATAAGTTTTGGGGACGTCCTCTGGGATGCCCAGAAATGGGGAAGGGGTTCAACCAAAGTAGCATGTTGTCCTCTTTAGGCCACACACAGCACTGATAGAGTGGGGTCCCTTCGTTCAGGGCAGCCACCTTAACCCTGGCACAGACCTTAGCCAGAGTCATGGGGAAGAGACCACACTAAGGACTCAGGAAGCCAAGAAAATACCCCAGAACAGAGGAATCCAAGGTTTCAACCACGCTTTGCTCTGAAAGCTGCAAACAAACCAGCACCAATAGTTCCCAGGAAATATGCCAGACTGCCTTTACCCCTGCTGGCGGCGTTCCCAGCATAGCTGCCCTGTCCCACCGCTGGCCTCTGCTCCCTGCTCTGAGCTGACAAACTGCCTCCTTCCACTGGTGAGGCGGGAAAGGTGCCTCCAGGGGGCCCACCACACACAGCCTCAGAGAACCTTCTGGATGCTCACGGGGTGGATGGAGGCTGAATCACAGAGTGTTTCGGTATCTTTCAGTAGCTCTGTTTTCATTAGGACTTGACCTTGGCAGGAGGGCTATTTTCTGAGTGTTCAAAGCCAGGGTTTAGAGGTCAGGACTTATCTGTCCTCTACCTGCGGGAGGAGCTGGCTGTGTGTCTGAACACGGAGGAAGAGACTCTCAGATTTCTCCAGGTGGGGAGAGGGAAAGGTGTTGGGCCTCATAAACTTATAGCCATCTTGAAGTTCCTTAAGTGCAGGAACCAGGACGGTCTGGTGACTGTTGAATTCTCAGCACCTGGCACTATACTTGGAACACAAGACGCATGCCATTTCTGTTGAATCTAGGCATTGTGTCTAGATTTTTATCCATTCATCCATCCATCCACCCACCCACCCACTCACCCATCCACCCATCCACCCATCCATATGGCAACCATTTGCTGCGTGTATCCATCCTCTGTCTTCAGAGACAAATAAAGCCAGTCTCTTGTGACACTGTATGAAAATTGCTAAGAGAATGAATTTTAAAAGTTCCCATCACAAGATAAAAGGTTCTGTAACTGCATGGTGACGGACGTTGACAAGACGTATTGTGGTGTTCATTCTGCAATACAGTCAATACAGCTGACCCTTGAACAACACAGCTTTGAACTACGGGGTCCACTTATATGCAGAAGTTTTCATCTTGTAAACAGACAATGTAAACTTACAGTATCAATAGGTACATACAGTACTGTGTGTTTTTCTTCCTTGTGATTTGTTTAATAATATTTTCCTTTCTTTAGCTTACTTTATTGTAAGAATACAATATGTAATACATGTAACATACAAAATATGTGTTAATTGACTGCTTATGTTATCAGTAAGGCTTCTGGGTCAACAGTAGGCTACTCGTAGTTAAGTTTTGAGGGAGTCAAAGTTATATGCAAATATTTGACTGCACGGGGGGTGGGGGGGTTTGGTGTCCCTAACCTCTGCATGTTCAAGAGTCAACTGTATATACAAACATCAAGTCATTATGTTGTACCCCTGAAAGTAATATAATGTTGTAAGTCAATAATATCTCAATAAATAGATAAGTAAAATAAAACAAGAACTTCATGGTTTAAAAAAGAATCAATTAATTAACTAGACATTAGTGGTAAATACCAAGAAAGATTTTGGAAATATAAAAGTTAAGAAAACAGAAGCATATATCAGATCATGTGTATTTTAGGGCCCATTGGAAAATATTTTAGTTAGATTGAGACTTTCTTGGGGTATTCACAGGAGAGAATCAATCACATCAAAGGAAAAAATTTGAAAAATGTTTGCTTTGAAGAAATGGTTTTAGAACTACAATCATTTGGTCTACAGAGGCGAAAACCAACATCTAATGTTAGTTTTAATTATAACAACATAAACACTCCAATGATTTTCTTCTTTTATGAAATTTCTGTTACTCAAAGTAATACATGTACTTAGTTACAAAGGGGGGGAGGGGGAGTGTCTCCAGAGCCCCTGTTAAAACAGGCATATATACATTACCTGGTGGTAGAACACATGATCTATTCCAGCTACTAGCAGTTATGCAAGAAGCAGGTCACATACTCACCAGGAAGCTGCTTCAAGTTTCTGCGGAAGCAGAAGCCAGGGCGAGTCTTTTCCAGGAGTGAACGTTGGGAGGGAGGCAGCAAAGATGGCAATGGTCTAGCAGACAGGCTCTGCCCAGCAGGCATTCCTGGGGCAGAGAGGGAACAATGAGATACTTCAGGCTAGAGCTCAGGAAAGGAGGCCTCTGGCAAGCTGGATTCTCCTCACTTATGGAGGTATGTGTCTCCTTTACAGCATCACTGATTCCCCGGCTACCCTCCTACCTGGTGAGAGCTGCAGAGGATGGAAGTACTAGGTGGGGATTAGCTTTGAAATAATTCTACTTCCTATTCTTTCCTAAGATAAACTCAAGGTAATATTTCTCAAAGGGATGATGCCAACCTATTCTTTGAAATTGCAGTGTAGTGTTGTTAGAGTGCTATCTTTTATTCAAGCTAGGAGGTGCCTGCAGCCAAAGGGAAAATGTCTTTGTGTCTTTTCAACTATGTCTTGTGATTTCTGGCAGCACTGTGGTCCCATACAAGCTGCCTTCCTTGACAGTGACCCTTCAGATGTACATAAAGCACTCTCCTGGAGAGATGAGAGGAAGCAGTCAGCCTGGGCATGGCATTGGAACTCTCTTTGCCAGTACTGCTATGATTTTTTAATGCTTTTATTATCAATACAATTTTTCTCAGTCGTCCTGGTGTGCAAAATTCCAACTACAGTTTCCATCACCTATCTGCTCTCAGAACCCAGTCCCATCGCATTGCAGAGAACGCTTCCTTAGCTGTACCGTGGTGGAGAAACAGCTCCCAACTCAGAGAGAGAATAAAATGAGGCACTGTCTCTAGAAATCTGGAACCCAGGAGTCTGGTCTCTGTGGCTATCGTAGTATCTGACCTTTGACATTGTGAGTAACCATTTCTGGCTCACTTTTCTCAAAGGCAAAATAATGATAATAATTCAGGGGGTGCCATTTTGTTTCATTTCATTTTTCAATGCTTATGTTTATATAGTGTTTGCAAGTGTTAAGGGAAATAAAAGCATTAAAGTGAGAATTACAAAGGCAATAATAATAAAACCTTATTCAATAACAGATGGAAACCAGGCGGGTGTAGACAACCATTGGTGGGGCTTCCTCAGAGCTCATCTGTGTGAAGCCCACACCAGTTCAGCATGTAATAAGATCAGGCCTTTAAAAATTCATACTAAGTCTCACAGTCCCTGTCCATGTACAAATTCCAGGCTGCTGTGGGGTAATACCTGCAAAGTAGCTGTGCCTTTCTCATAATTGATGTGCTCTTTTCACTCTGTGGGGGCTGAATGCAGATGCCTGCAGGAGTATGAGTTTGATTAAGTCATCGAAGATTCTGGCCTGTGTGGGTGGCTCCGCTGTTCCTGCTGGGCTGGTGCTTCCCACACCACTGGGCAGAAGGGCTGAAGGAGAGAAGGTCTCAGTCAGTGCACCAAAAAAAAAAAAAAAAAAAGGAGAGAGATAGCCTAGCTACCAATCCCAATAACCAAACAAGGAAAAGTGTGATCCTATATTTCTTTAACCAGATCAAGCTCTTTTATATTCCTCCAAGGGACATCCTGGGCCTGAGCAAGCTGTTGGAAAATTCAAAGGCTCATCCCTAGGGTCAAAGTAATGGGTCTCAAGACAGCTGGAGACTGTCCTCATCCAGAAAGCATGGGGGTGGGATAAAAGGAGATATGTGTGTGTATTGGGGAGGTAGGGACAGAAGAGTTTGCTGAGAATCCATGTCCTTTGGGGATAGGTTGCTTGCATATGCAATGTGATGAGGCAGGTGTCCTGAAGAGTGGAGTTTACAGCGCCCTCCCAGGGAACACCAGGGCCAGTACATTGACTCCCAGACATTCCAGGGGAAAGGTCTCTCCTGCCTCTGAAGTGAGCCTCTCTGGGTAGTTTATCTCATGATCAAGACATTGTTCTTTTATCTCCAAGTCTGGTCCCACAAAAGGATAATCTTCACTGGATCGCAATTCTATTTAAGTCACCAAAGAATACCCAGCACCTGCTCTATGTCTATGTCAGACACAGGACTGCGGTGAACATGATCTTGGTTCTGATTTCAAGAACTCACAAAACAACAATAGCTTCCCGTATGTTAGCCATATGCCGAGCTCTGTCCTCAGCCCTTCACACTGAATCCTCACCATGGCCATCTGTAGTGGATGCGTTACTGTTACACCTATTATACCGATAAGACAGTTGAGTCCCAGAAAGATCAGATAACTTGCCAGCTAGTCAGTTGTAGAGCCAGGATTTGAACCCTGGCAGTCCGACTCTTGAGTTGATGCTTAAACTATTATAGTTTGCTGCAGTGGACTATGGGGGTGGAGATCTGCACAAACCAAATACAATGTGTTAGGTGCTGTGGTGTTGAGCACAGAGGCTGTGAGAGCAGAGAATCACATGTGAGAAGATGAGGCAACCAGACACTACTTCGCAGAGGAGGTGAGGTCTAAGCTGAGACCTAATGTACGATTGCTTGTTAGCCAAGCTGAGTGGGGTGCAGGTCCCAGGCAGAGGGAAAAGCAAATGTAAAAGTCTCATGGTAAGAGAGAGCATGGTTTATTTATATTAGAAGAGAAGGCACCCGGCTGGTGCGGCTCAGTGGTTGAGCATTGACTCATGCACCAAGAAGCTGCCAGTTCGATTCCTGGTCAGGGCCCATGCCCAGGTTATGGGCCAAATCCCCAGTGGGGACACGCAGGAGGTGGCCAATCAATATTCTCTCTCATTGATGTTGCTATCTCTCTTCCCCTTTCCCTTCCTCTCTCTCTAACATCAATTAAAAAAAAAAAAAGAAACAAAGATAAAAGAAGAGAAGGAACTGAGTCACTGAATCATAGATCTCACAACAGGAACAATTTAGCTGTGAGGTTGCAGAGGTTTATTCATTCACTCAACAAACATTGGTTTAGCATCTGCTATTGTCAGGCATGGTGGTAAGACAACATTAATTACTACAAATAAGGTGATGACTTCATGGGGCTTGTAGTCCATAAAGTGAAATGATGCTTCCTCATCTCACCAACTAAGAAAGAACTAAAAGTAGGCACAAAGGTGAGCAGCAGGATCTTTCACTGTCAGCTGGGACACTGTTAACAGATTCACACGGAGATATTTCTCTAGAGTAATGTGCCCATGTGTGATTCTGCTATTTACTATCAGTTATGAAATCAGTCTTTTGTGAAGTTAAATGCACCAATGTAGGTATCTATCTGGTAGAAAAAGACCTTCAAAGGTTATAGTTTTAATGGCCACTAGAATGTTAACAGATTTGACTATCTCAGTGTGGTAGTTTCCTATTGTTGCCATAACAAATTATTACAAATTTGGTGGTTTAAGACAATGCAAATGTATTATTTTACAGTTTTGGAGATCAGAAGTTCAGTACAGGTCTCCCAGACTAAACCTAGTTGTAGGCAGACTGTGTTCCTTTCTGGACATGACAGGGGAGAGTCCTTTTCTGCTCATTCCAGTTGCTGGAAGAATTCAGTCCCTCCGGGGTGCAGGACAGAGGCCCCTGAGTTCTTGCAGACTGTAGGCTGAGGCCATGCCCAGCTTGTAGAGGACACTGTGTTTCTGGCTTCATGGCCAGCAACAGCAGGTTCCTCTCACATGGCATCATTCGGGCCTACCCTTCTGCCTTCCTCTTCCATTTTTAAAGTCTCATGTGATTACACTGAGCCCACTCAGATAATCCAAATTCTCATCTTGAGATCCTTAACCTAAATTGCATCTTCAAAATCCCTTCTGCCTTGTAAGGTAACATTCACCCAGGATCCGGGGATTCCAGTGTAGGCATCTTTGGACAATCATTTTTCAGCCTACCACATTATAGTAACTACCATGACTTAAGAATACCTTTTTTATTTTTTAAATCTTATTTTCTTTATTGTTTTTAGAGAAAGAGGAAGGGAGAGAGATAGAAACATCGATGAGAGAGAACATCGATCAGCCGCCTCCTGCATGCCCCCCACCGGGGACTTGGCCCACAACCCGGGCATGCACCCTGACCAGGAATCAAACAGGCAACCTGGTGCTTGGGTTCACACTCATCCACTGAGCCACACCAGCTGGACAAGAATACCTTTTTTTTGGAGGGGACATAAACTACATATAACCCCTATTCTGCCAAACACAACTTAGCTTCACCACCTTACTTATATGTATGTACGCATAACTGATGGACATGGACAACAAAGCTGGGGACAGGGTGAGGGGAGATGGGAAGGAAGGTGTCAATGGGGAAAAAAATGAGAAACACCTGCAACAGAAATAAATTGATTAAAAAAAAAATTTTTTTTTAAAGTAAGGTTTTGGTATGCTTTCCATGAACAGACCAGTGAATCTGAACTTCCAAAACATTTTATGCTAATTTACTGATGTTAGTAGCTGATGTTATACCTACATAATACTTAGAATTGTGGAAATTGTAAAATTACAACCCAATTAAATTCTGTATCTGAAAAGCCTTTTATATCAACAGCAATTATGACTATAGCATGTCAGTTTAAGGATAGTTCCCAACACTTGAACTTTAAATCACAGACTAATATAAAATGGAGTTAATGAATGAATCATTGTTGGATACCTGGAAAAGTTCTAAGCAAACTAGAATACATAAATCTTGGTTACACAGTATATTCTTATAATATGTTCTTTTGCTTTTTATTGTCATGTTACAGAGTGACTGCATCTTTGGGTCATGTTAATGGATGTGTTCCTCTCTGCCACTTTGAGAAGGAGTTAAGACATGTGGCTCATGTTATATGTTCTTGTGAGCTTTTTGGTCTGTTTAAATGCTTGGGTATAACAGGTAATTCTCAATTTTCTACCTACCTCTCAGTTATGTCTTTAAAATAAAATTTGGTTACTTCAGTTAGAAGAGCTAATGATTAAGACTATATACTCGGAGTAACCTTGGTTTATAATACGTGCAAACACTGAGTCTGAAAAATTTCAAAGGAGTGTGCTAAGATTTTGGAAAACCTTATTGTGTTCATGGACTTATTCATAAGATATGTTTAATAAAAGGGGTGGGAGGAGCTGGGAAATCCTTACTGTCAAATCTGTCATTAATGTAAAACTGGAATTTGATTTCTCCATTAAAATGATAAAGTGACTGTAGAGCATTTAGGCTGCTTTTACAAGGGAGAACCAAAGGTTATTCTTTGCATTGTGTTATCCATCTGGTCAGCAAGGATTCTGTTCTCACCAGAATGATTTTCTGTCTTGGTGCTGACTTTATCATGCCTTTGATTCTTAAGAAGCTGAGGTTCCACTGAACTGTGCCATCTTCTTCTATGTTTATGTAAAATGTTCTATTGCCCCCTTTTTAAAAATAATTTATTTATTTTTTATTCCTTAGCCTGGGGATATTTCTCTATTTATCATCAGATAGAGTGGGAGAGAGAGAGAGACAGAGAGAAACATCAAGGTGATAGAGCCACACTGACTGGTTGCCTCCCGCATGACTCAACCAGAGCCGGGGATGAACCACAACCGAGGTATGTGCCCTTGACCGTAATCAAACCCATGACTCACTGGTTTGCAGGCCGATGCTCTAACTGCTGAGCCAAACCAGCTAGGGCTCTATTGCCCCTTTGATTAATAGTATCCAAACTATTGCTTCTCTATTAATCAAGTGCCCAAATATCCTCTCATAAATTTTGATTTTGCTATCCCCAAATCAGACCATGATTTAGAAAAAACAAATTTTAGGATTTCTATTACAGCAAAATATCTTTGCAATGTCCCAAAGCTCCCATGAGAACTCACAAAGAGTTATTTTCTAATGTTATTTTAAAAGAGGCTAGAAATAATTAGGTTTGTTTTAAATATTTCTTTTTTGTGTGTTTTTATTGGTTTGTTTTTTTAGAGAGGTAAGGACAGAGAGAAAGAAATATCAATGTGAGAGCGAAACATCCATTGGCTGCCTCCTGCATGCCCCCCTAATGGGGATGGAGCCCACAACCTGGGCATGTGCTCTGACCAGGAATCGAACCAGGACCTCTCAGTCCACGGGACAGTGCTTGATCCACTGAGCCACATAGGGAGAGCTACATATTTCTTAATTAGTTCCTGATAGTTGTAAAAGCTGAATGACAAAAACTGGTTTGTCCAATCAAAAAATAGTTTTGTAATGGTAAAACGTCATTCATACTACTGTTTCAGAAAGTGGCCACACTGCAGAAGGGGTTGGGAGGTGCTAGAGATTTGCTGATGCTCAATTCATCTGCCAGTGAATTCTCGGGGAAAGATCTGTAGTATATCCCAACAGAGAAATCACCACTCTTCTATTTTGATATTATTTACTGTACAAATGAACCACAGACACACAGTCTCATCTACAGGTGGTTTCTACTTTCTTCTGACATTTTCCCAAAGGCCCACAGGCTAGAATCTGGACCTTCAACAAAGAACAGACTCAGTGTGAGGAAAGCACTGGACTGAGCATCAATAAATACTGATGTCTCCAGCACTTGACTTGTGGGTACAAGCTTTAAGTGTGAGAATGACATCATTTAGACACCTGCCAGGCTGTGTCGGAGGACTGGGCAGAATGTCCAGATGCCTTCAGTCCAGAAGCACACAATTTCAGGAAAGCAACTCCCAACTCAAACCCCAGTGGAATAAACTTAATTTCACAGGATTGAAATAAAGTGATTTACTTTGGCATATTGTTTGTTTTTTAATTTTTTTTTCTTTATTGATTTTAGAGAGAGGGGAAGGGAGAAGGAGAGCGAGATAGAAACACCAATGAGAGAGAACATCGACTGGCCACCTCCTGCACACCCCCCACTAGGGATTGGGCCCACAACCTGGGCATGTGCCCCGACCTGGAATCGAACCGGCAACCTCTTGGTGCATGGGTCGATGCTCAGTGGGCAACCTCTTGGTGCATGGGTCGATGCTCAACCACTGAGCCACACCGTCAGGCGGCATATTGGTTTTTTTTTAATATTCTGTTTCTGATACGTATATGAGAAAATCTTTTTTCTTTCTTTTTAATCTATCTCTAATTTAGCAGACTATGCTTTGGCCAACTGAAAAATGACACTTTTAATGGCATCTGATTCTTACTGACGCCTCAGAACACAGAAACTAACACCTCTACTGAGTTTCTTCACTCTGCACAGCAATACAGTTGCTTGCATAGGTTCAATGAAAACCTGGTCGCCTTTCACCAAGATATACTTTGACAAATCAGCTGTGCAACTGAGGCCTTATCTGGAGTGTCATGTTGAAAATTAAACTCATTTAATCAAGTGTGACAAGCTCACCTTTAAAAAGATATACTTAACATTCAATGTCCATATTTACAAAGTGCTCCAGGACACCTGGCCTGAGGCCTGTTCTGTGGTTTATAGGGTGTCTGTCTGTCTGTCTCTCTCTCTCCCTCCCCTCTCCTAGCCTCTGACAATGTATGGAAGGGCACTTTCTGGCATGCCAATGATCTTAATAAAATTTTCAGGGTCTTGAAGAGAAAAACTCACCAATACCTATTGCTACTGCATGTGAAGGCTGGTGGAGTTTCCTGAGTCTGTTTCCCAGCCTTAAGATGTAAGAACAAATAATTGAGCCGTTTAAAAAGCCAGCCTGAAACTCCTTATTGAAATTTCCAGACAGAAGTTAATTCTCTAGCCTTAGGATTTGCTCAATACTATCTGCTCAAGGAGTTTTATATGATTAATTCACACCTCTTGCTTCAACTTTGTAAAAAGTCAGACTAAAACATAATGGGACCAGCCTTTTCTGTGATCAAGAATCATCTTTAAATATTATTTATGATCAAAATGGGCGGGCTGTTAGGAAATAGCTCTTACAACTTGGAAAAGAGGGGGACAGCATGTCTCTTCAGTGTCATACTGGAGAATTGTTTCACAGGCTTGTGAGGATTAATTCATTACCTAAAGGACTATCTGCATTTGGCTCTGCAATTAAAGGATTAGACCCAGTGAAGTTACATGTAACGTGTAGACTCCTCTCAGGTAAAACGATAACCCTAGAGCTGAGGTTCCGTTGCCCTGCAGGATATTCCCGCTCCATGTCTAACAGCACGTTTACGTCAGAAGGCCTTTCGGGTAGACGATGTAACCCATTCTTCAAAAGCTCTTTGAACCAGCTTACAGGTTCCTTCATTATTTAGTTGATAATCACTGACACATTCTCATTCCATGTGAAAAGAGACTCATACTTTTGTTTTTAAATCATAACTGGACACAGCTTACCTATCAGGATAAAAAAAGCCTGTCTTTCCTTCTTAGTCCCCAGGCTTCTGAGTCAAGGGCACTTCCACATCTCCTCCTGTCCCCTCCTCCCTACTCAGAGCTGGGCCCTTGTTATTTGCCACCCAGTCCTATGCCTGTATTATAATTCATGCCTCACTTCTCTGGGAGTAAATCAGCGGTTGCCCTAAGCTGTTCCAGACATAGCCAGAAAGACAAAGGTCATCTTACCCACTGCTGATAGGGCTGTTCATTTATTTATTTATCCAATGATTTATTTCTCACTGTTTATTTATACAGTGATTTACTCAGTATTCATTCACCAAGACCTCAGAAACTGGTACAGAAACCACAGTGGATGATTAAACTAATCAGGTGTAACTAAAAGCTGCTCATTGGCTGACTGTATGCCATAAAGTAATCAATAAAGCAAACAGCTGTTTTGGTGTGTAGGCAGACATTTTTACGTGCAGGTAGCTGCTGGGCAAACTCCAACATTTCCACAGCTGAATGCAGAGGTCTACTTTTACTCTTCAGGGTCCAGTCTGTGGTGGAGGCATCCATTCAAGAATCCAGGCTATAGATTCTCTGCCATCATCAATAACTTCTTCCAAAGCTGCCCTGGACACTGGTATTCAAGAGAGACTTGAAGATAGGGTGAGAGGTTTTCACAGGTCAGGCTAGAAACGTATCTTCCTCCCATATTCCACAGGACAGACCTCGGTGACAAAGTCACAGCCACCTTCAAAGGAGGGGAGGCAGGACACTTGTCCAGCTGTGTTTGTACGTGGAGAAGGAAATGGCCCGGCATCCACTCAGCCCCCACTGACACTGACTTTGGAGGTCACCAGAGCGAACCCGAGGTTGTGTCCGTGGACAACCTCACCTCGCTGTGTTGGGCCCTGGCTCAGCAGCAGTTGCTATGCTTACCAGTAAAATAGTGACAGTGGCTTTATTTCTCATCTACAGGTCCTGAGGGCAGAGAGAGTGCTTTCCTTCTTTCCCTTTATCCTCAGAGACAGAAAAGCTTTCATGGTTATTCTGAGAACTTTGGTCAGCAGGCATTGGGAAACTGTTGACAGTTCTGGAGACGGGACTGATATGGTCACAGCTGAGCTTCTTGAAGGTAACTGGGCTGATGTCTCTGGCTTCACCTGTAAGGCCTGGTGGATGATTCAGCACACCTACAACCACAGATTTCAGAGTCTCTAACTTGACTCCTTGGTGTTCCCGTTCAGCATTCTGAGCCACAGAGGTTAAGGGCTTTCCCTAAACCACCAGCATGGTGCAGGGCAGAGCACAGACAAAGCCAACTTGCTTTGTTTCCAGCCCACACTCTTATGCCACACAGCACTTCCAGCAAGTAGTGAATGACTTATCTTCTGTTTTAATGAAAACTATAATGAAATGTTGCGTCACCAGAAATATTAGTCAATATAGTATTTTCTGAACTGAATTTTCTGGTTAACTCCATTTTAGCCGTGGAGGCTTTTTATTTCAACCTAAGACATACTAGTTGTCCCTGACTTAGAAACAATGTTCCAAATGAGCAAACAACATTTCCTTGATGTTGTCCATACAGACAATTATTATTCCAAGGGGGGAGGGAATGACAATTTTCAATTACCTGAAGCTCAACTGTGGTGAACTGATAAATTGTGAGAGTCTGTTTTCAGGTGTTTTCCCATCAACAACCTTTAAATTTCAGAATTCAAATCAGAGTACAAACTACTAAATGTACTAGACAGTGTTCCTGCTATTAGCAAAGGGGACCTGGGAAATTAGTACATCTGTACCTCGGCCACTTCCTCACCCACAGTTGGACAAAAGGCCTCTCTGTCCAAGTCTCTCAGTACCTTTCAAATATAAGTTACTTTGTGCCTTGTTTTAAATAATATTCATCAAATAAAAACCATGCTAATTATGGTTCCTTTATTCATATTTCAGGATGACTTTTAGGTCATAAGTCCATTCAATAACTGTGTAGATTAAATAATAATAAGACCTTTTCTTTTTTTTTTTTTTATCCTCACCCGAGGACATTTTTTCATTTTTTTTTGTTCAGATAGAGTGAGAAGGAGAGAGAGGGAGAGAGAGAGAGAAACATCGACGTGAAAGGGACACATCGAGTGGCTGCCACACGCACGACCAACCAAGGCCGGGGACAAACTGCAACCGAGGCACGTGCCCCCAGCGGGAACCGAACCCGGGTCTCTCTGGACCGCAGGCCGATGCTCTAACCGCTGAGCCAAACTGGACAGGGCAAGACCTTTTCTTTATAGTCATCATTGCTTCTCACTATTTTACATTGGTCTTATCTTAAAATTGTATTGTTATAAGACTTTAGACGTGCTTCCTTCCAGCCATGGAAAAGCTGAGACCCAGAAATGTCAGGCAGCTTGACTAGAAATGTCAGGCCACAAGCTAGAACTTGGGACAGCCCAGTGCTCCTGCTTCGAGTTCAGTGTCTCTCTCTACATCTGGAATAAGAACTATACAAATCATCTGTTTTCAAGTAAAGCTTTGGAACATGTCATCCCTTTTGCCCTGGTACTTGGACAATAATCATTTGTAAAGCAAAACTCCCCTGGCCATATAATCGAGTACTGGGATACTGGGATAGATTTCCCTTGCCCAGATGGAAAGAGTGCCATACAAGGGAGAAGGAAGAGATGTTTGGAGTCTTACTTGGGTCAGGGAGCACTGCTGGGCTACATTTCCTTTTTATTTTCAGTGTTGTAGGAGAGACGTCATCATCTCCCCTTTACAGATGAGCCCATGGCGGCACTGAGTTATGAGCTTGCTCCTGGAGAAACCAGACTGAAACCAGGACTCTCCGGCTACATCCTGGGGTGGGACTCCTCTCTCCCGTTCAAGACATCAGGGTCCTATTTATTCCCTACTTTCTGCTGGTCTTCCAGTCCAGCTACACTGATGGGAGGGTCTCCTAAATATGACTCTTCTCAACTTGACCATGGAGACCACGGAGAAGAAACTCCCTGAGGTCCCCCAATTCTCTCAATGCCAAAAACAAAAACAAAAACAAAACATGGGTTAAAGTTCCCAAGTAGTGGGAGGACATTCACCCTAACCTGACATCAGGTGCATATTCTCAAGAGAAATCAACTTGCTGAGAAAAGCTTGTAACCCGGATATGTGTAGGAGTCTTCAAACCAAAAGCCTTTTTCTTCTATTCATTCTCTTTCAAAAATATCTTATTTTGAAATTACTTGGAACACATAGAAAAGTGCTACCTTCTAGTTTTTAACTTTTCAGTTGGCCTCTTGTCATGCTTACTTCAGATTTTTAAAAAATTTATCATTATTGTTGAGAGTATTACAGATGTCCCTCCTTTTTTCCTCCATTGACACACTCCTCCCGGAGCCCCCCTTCCCCCGCCTTCACCACACTATTGTCTGTGTCCATTGGTTATGCATATAGGCATATACGTTCTTTGGTTTATCTCTTCCTGTCCCCCCTTCACTCTGAGGTTCCTTAGTCTGTTCCATGCTTCCATGCCTCTGGATCTATTTTGATCGACGGTGTATTTGTTCATTAGATTCCACATATAAGTTAATCTTAGCATATATTCCTAGAAGTGGGATCACTGGGTCAAATGGCAGTTCAACTTTTAATTTTTTGAGGAAACACAATATTGTTTTCCATAGTGGCTGCACCAGTCTGCATTCCTACCAGCAGTGTACTAGAGTCCCTTTCTCCCCACATCCTCGACAGCACTAATCATCAGAGAGATGCAAATTAAACTATTATGTATCACCTCACACCTTCCAGAATGGCTACCATCAACAAATCAACAGATTTTTCTTTTTTAAAGGAAAATCCAAAATTGATGTTTATTCTTTCATCCATGTTTTTACATTCTTACTACATAGATATGTATCCACACATGGTCTTGTTTTGTCTTTTAGAAGTTCACAAATATAGCTTTATCTTTCTGCATCTTTCTTTTTGCACTGGACACTATGTTTTTAGATATACCCATGTTGACATATGTAGTTGTGGCTCATGCATGCTCACTGCAGTCTAGTAGCCCGGTGTGTGAATACACCAGTTTACTGGCCCATTCCCCCTATGAAGGATACTTGGGTTATTTCTATTTTTTTTTTCTTGCTATTACAGACTATAATGGTTAATTTTACATATCAACTTGACCCGGCCATGGGGTGCCCAGATATTGAGCCAGTCATTATTCCGGGCGTTTCTGGGAGGGTGTTTGGAATGAGATTACCATTTAAATCAGTAGACTGAGTAACGCAGACAGTCCTCTAATGCGAGGGGACCTCATCTAATCAGCTGAATGTCTGAGTAGACATTCCTGAGTAAGAAACAATTCCTCCTGCCTGACTGCCTTTGAACTAGAACATCTGCTTTTTCCTATCTTCATATTCAGACTGAAACATCACCTCTTCCTTGGTCTCCAACCTGCTGATCTGTGGACTGCTTGGTCTCCAGCTTGCCAACTCACCCCATAGGTCTTGGGACTCACTTGTCAGCCTCCATAGTCACATGAGCCAATCCTGACAATACATCTCTTCCCATATACACAGGTATCCTATTGATTCTAATACACAAACAAAGCTGGGCCTTTTTTATGCATGGCTCCTGTGCCCACAGAGTGGGCTTGAAGAAGGGACTCTGGAACCATCTAGCTCTATATGCCCAGGGTTCCCTCCTTCATTCAAGCCACCATCCCTGTGACAAGGCAGAGTCTCCATTTCCCCTGTGAAGCTTCGCAAACTACTCTGATTACTTGGCTGTGTTGGCCTCTCCCAAAAGCATGGGCCACTACAACACAATAAGGTGGCCTCCTTTGTTCTCCACCCCAGATGTTCTCAGGTAACTGTCTTATTCTCTACAGGCCCGCTAGCCCTCCCTCCCTCCCTTCCTTCCTTCATTCCACTATCAGTTGCTGAATCACAGCAGTCCAGGCACTTTCTAGGTGTGGGAGATTCCAACAAGTGTTAGCATAACCCCTGACCTTGAGGAGCTCCAAGTTCAGCAAGACTGATGAACTTACAAGTAAACAAATTGCAATCATCCTCATACATGGAGGCGGCGCCCCACACAGGGAGCCAGGTTTTGCCACATTTGTTTTACTGGCTTGGTGTGGGGCGTGGGACCTGAGAGATGTAAGAGCTTCCTTTCAACAGGAAAGGAAGGGCCTGAGACTGTCAGAGACACCAGCTCTTATTTTAAAAACACAATTCATTTCTTCTGCTCATCTGATCAGCAGTTTCTTAAACTAATGTAGAAAAGAAAATTCATTGTGAGAAGTTGCTATTTTATTAGGTTTTCCTGGCTCGTTCTC
Organism: Tadarida brasiliensis; assembly: GCA_030848825.1. NCBI lineage: Eukaryota > Metazoa > Chordata > Mammalia > Chiroptera > Molossidae > Tadarida > Tadarida brasiliensis. The sequence continues at coordinate 83,750,676 of CM061259.1, forward strand.
CTAAAAAGGAGGTTCCCCTAATTGAAGGACATGAAGATGGGTTTTGGCACTGCTGGCAGGGAACCTCCGGAGGGCCTGCCTGTGGCAGCGTCTCTGACTTCAGGAGGCTCTGTCACTACAATGGAGCTAATTCACTGAAAGAGTTTGTTTCTACCTGCTGTTAAATCACCTACATTATGCCACGATCTAACCGCTGAGCCAAACCGGCCGGGGCTCATTACAGAACATTTTAAATATTTTTTAAGAAGAAGCACTTGCTAATGCATACTCCTCAACCCAAAGAGAAGCTAGGGTGCCCAGATTTCCCTGCTCAGCAAGGAAAGGAACGCAGTCTATTTACCCTGCTGAGCTATGGACCCTCCTGGGCTCCCACACAATACTGACATTTTCTGATTACAGAATGGGTGCCAACACCTCAACCTAATGCAGATACCAGTTTTTTCTGTCTGTGCCTTTAAGACCAGAAATGGTAAAAAGTCCTCAGAAGGAGGGGAAAATTAAAGATGGGCTTGGCTTCTCTGGCCTTTTTTCCCCTAGATGTGACATTTTCCTAGCTTTCCAGGGATCTGTCCTGAAATCTGGCTTCCTAACAAGCTCTGCTTGCCCTCGAATCTAATTCTAATTTACACAGACTGCTCAGGTTAGAGTCTCCTGTGGAGCTGATCAACCTCAGACTCCACACCCGCCACCCTCCCTGCTCCAGCTCGGCCTCATGTCACACTCCCAAGTCTGACATGCAGTCCCAATGACCACTCCTGCCCTTGGCTCCCTGGCTTTGGGTTTCTCCGCCTCCATCCTGACAGCTGCTGTCACTGCTTCCAATTGAACTGCCAAGGCACAGAGTCTGCTTCCCACATAGCTACATCCGCACTACTTCTGAATCAGGCCCAGAGTCCTGGAAGGGGAGATGGGCAGCCTCTACCCTCCAAGCTGTGCTTTTGGCCTCACCCAGAAACTGGAACAGACCAGCCTGCTTTGCTTGGGCCCACAGCCCCATGATCTCATCCAGGAGTCGATCCAGAATTCTCTGCTTGGGACGAAACCATATATGCACTTAGTAAGGATTCAAAACATGGGATCCTACAAGGGTTGACCTATTTTGCAAAGCCCTTAGATATTTTCTTTAAATTATTTTCCAGTTCTTTTTCATTTTTTTGCTCATTATCAATACCAACCCCTGAAGGGGCTGAGGTACATGTGGTTCTGTATCAGAACCTGAATTCTATAATAAGTCCCGGTTTGTGGGCATGCAGGGGCCACTCTGTCCTGATTCTTGTCCCAGAGCTCTGAATGTGTCTCCCTTTCCCAAGGGTAGATATTTCAGATTCACACTTCATAAAGTCACTTGGCTTCACTGTGCAGGACACAGCAGAGGAACAAGGCTGGACAATTAAGAGACTGGTGAAGTCATATTAAGAGTCTTGATAAAAGACACTGAGGACACTTATTGTCCCTGAACATCTATGATGACATAGCTGAGCATAAGCGATTTCAGACTAAAGAGGCCATTAGAACACTCCACCTGTTCCCCACCTTCCACTCCCCCAGCACTAACTCTTGAATCTTATTACCATTATGTAAGAAAGACAATCACCAGCTACAGTGGGAGACTCTGCCTGTCCACTAGGGCCATCTGTGCCCTTATGGCTTGTCACTTACTGGAAAACGAGTCCCTGAAATTGACCAATCAGATTACTGCCTTCCTCAGAGTCAAATCCATGGAATTAAGAGAAAAACTTTGATTTGAACTCCATGCTCAGTGAGTCTAAAGGAAGCAGAAATTATTAGTCAATTCCTAAGAGCCTTTGGGCTTAAGCATAATTGAGGCCCCTTAGGCTTAGTCACTGGCGACTTTCTCTGACTCCCTACAAAGGCAAGGAAAAGAGATTGAAGCCGAATCCGGGAGGCCAGGGAGTGATAGGGTCCAGCAGAGAAAGGACGTGTTCTAAAAGAGGCAGGAAGGTTTGAGACTTCATTGACAGCAGTGTTATTTAACAAGAGCCTCAGAGACAGCATGGCATAGTGGGACATAAAATATCCCTGAGACAGGGGTGACAGCAGTTTTAGATCTAATTTAGAAGACATCGGAGTCAGAGGTACAAGCACATTTATCACATATGTCTCTGTGTTATTAACGATAAAACAGAAGGTTTAAATTGCTCTTTGTTTACATTTTCCCATATTTGATTTATATGAAAACATTACATAATATGGACTGGTGGGGAGGGAACAAATGACAACCCAAGAAGTGGGGCACGACTCCCATCAGAGTGAGGGAAAGACACACGTGGAGGAAGACAAGAGAACAATGCTCTCTTACCACTTAGTTCATAGGAGGTGAGAAGAAGGAAGGAGAGAAGACATATGGCAGAGCTTTAGTGACCCAAATCAGTATGTGACATCTTTCTTAACAGGGTGAAATCTATGGGAATGCAGTCAAGGTTGGAACAGCAGGAGAATCCAGTAGGAAGCCTCAAGACAAGGACAGTACAAAGCAGGTTCACTAGTCTTCTGGTCCAAAAATGGCAAATGGGCTGACTCTTTGTACTAATTTTATGTTTAGTAGTGACTTCTTGAAACTGTGTATTGAAAATCTGACGTCAGTTTTTTCAGAGACTGAAGATGTCGACGGTCAGGACCGGAGTGTGGGTGAGTGTATGAGTGTGTGAGAGAGAGAGTGAGTGAATGTGAGCGTGGAAGACCAACCTAGACCAGTGCAGAGACACGGGGCAGAAGGTTCCTGTGCTGCTGACAGAAAGCAGAAGGCTACGTGGTAAGCGGCAGGTCAGTGAACTTTCCCAGGCGCGGCAGGGAGGCCCCGCCATTTTGGAGGATCCCGGGTGATCCCTAGGAGAAGGAAACTGGGAGGGGCTGGGGCCCAGCGACCTGAGTCCACTAGAGCGCCCTGCACCATCCGTCCAGTGAACTCAGCTGTGTTGGCACCGTCAGCACACAGTAGGTGCCTGCAGAAGTAGCCAAAACCAGCCAGGAGCCAGAGCCCCACCCCCAACAGCAGTGGCAGCTCACCTAGGCCCATGCTGGAGCTGTGCCCCACAGGCCCCTGGCCCCCGGAGGCATGAGGCCAGCCCAGGACCCAGGCCCACGGAGGCGTGCACATAGCCCAGGCCCCAGGCCTGCGGTGGCACGCAGGCCCACCCAGGACCCAGACCCGCAGCAGGGCACAGGCCAGCCCAGGCTCCAGGCCTGCAGCAGTGCAGCAGCCTGCCCAGGCTCAAGGCAGCCTGCCCAGGCTGTCGGGGGCACTAGCACCAGCTTGGGAGCCTGGCACCTCCCCACACAGCAACAATGACTGGGCAGGAGTAGAGGCCTACCGCCAACAAGCACTAGCAGCTCAGACTGGCTGCTGAAACCATCCCCAGTGGCATCAGGGAAGACTGATCAAGAGCGGTGCCCCCAACCAAGCAAAAGGGATAGGGCAGCTGAGACCTGCCCCTGACAACTGCAGCAGCGGAGTTGCAGTGGAGTCCCTCCCCCCAGCAGCAGCAAAATCCAAGGCACGGAGCAACCTCAGCCCCCAATAGCAGTAAAGGATTGGCACCTGAGAGCACCCCCTGGCAGCAGCAGCAGCAATGCGAATCGGGAGCTAACACTCACCCCCAGCAGCAACTGATCAGGAGCTGAGACCCACCAGGCAGCAGGGTTCCCCAACAACACACCAGTGGAACCCATGTACACCAGCAGAATACCAGAGGGACCCACAAACCCCAGAAGTGCACCAGTGGAACCCACGAACCCCAGCAGAGTACCAACGAAACCCACAAACCACAGCAGGACACCAGCTGGACACACATGCCCCAGCAGCATACCAGAGAGACCCACAAACCCCAGCAGTGTGCCAGTGAAACCCACGCACCCCAACAGTGCACTAGTGGAACCCCACACACTTCAACAACATACCAGTGGGTCCCACACACCCCAGCAGGGCACCAGACAGACCCGCACACCCCAGGCAACAGCAGCACATACTGGCAGCTAAGATCCATCCCCAGCAGCAGCAGCAGAAGCTGATCAAGAGTGGTGCCCCAGCCCAAGAGGCCGCGAGTCTAAGGGAGCCGAGACAGGCACGACAGACCAATTCCAGTCACCAGGTGTCAACCCTCCAGGATCCACAGCAGACAAGAGGAGCCATACACCAAAAAAGGCCGGGAGACACAGCAGCCTTAATTGATACACACTGACCTGCCTACACATTCCAACATCCCTCACTGGGCTTAGAACTACCAGATTGCTAAAATGGTGAGACAAAGAAACAACACCCAAAAGAAAAAAAGAAAAGAAAAAAAAAGAGGAATCACCAGAAAAGGAACTAGAGGAATTACAAGAAAGCAACTTGTCAGATAAAGAATTCAAAGCAATGATTATAAAGGTGCTCAAACAATTTGGTGAGAACTACAAGCAACTTAATAAGAATTATGAAGAGCTCACTGGGAACTACTTCAGCTTAAAAAAAGAGGTAGAAGCTATGCATAAAGAGCTAGAAGCTATACATAAAAATCAAGAGGAAATAAAGAATGACATAGCTGATATGAAAAATACCTTAGAAGGGTTCAATAGTAGATTAGAAGAAGCTGAAGACCGATCAGCAACTTAGAAGACAAGGTAGAGAGAAACACCCAAAAAGAGCAGCAAATGGAAAAAAGTTTAAAAAGCAGGAGGAAAGTTTAAGGGAGCTGTGGGATAATACAAAATGTAACAACATTCGCATTATAGGTGTACCCAGTGGAAGGAGAAGAATCAGAGAAAGGAATAGAGAACCTGTTTGAGGAAATAATGGCAGAAAACTTTCCTAAACTGGTGAAGGAAAAAGTCACACAAGTCCAGGAAACACAGAGAGTCCCAAGCAAGATCAACCCCAGAATACCCACAGCTAGACACATCATAATAAAAATGACAAACATTAAAGACAAAGAAAGAATCTTAAAGGAAGCAACAGAGAGACAGAAAGTTACTTACAAGGGAGCTCCCATTAGACTGTCAGCTGATTTCTCAATAGAAACGCTGCAGGCCAGAAGGGAGTGGCATGAAGTGTACAAAGTAATGCAAAGCAAGGGTCTGAATCCAAGACTACTCTATCCAGCAAGGCTATCATTCAAAATCGAAGGAAAAATAAAGAGCTTCACAGATTTAAAAAAAAAAAAAAAAAAAAAAAGCTAAAGGAATTTACCACCACCAAACCAGCACTACAACAAATTCTGAAGGGACTGTTGTAAGAAGGAGAAGAAGAAACACAGAGAGAGAAAGAAGAACACAGGCATAAAATTAAAATGGCAAGTAATAACTATCTATCAATAATAACCTTAAATGTAAATGGCTTAAATGCTCAAATCAAAAGACATAGGGTAGCTGACTGGATAAGAAAGCATGGCCCATATATATGCTGTCTACAAGAAACTCACCTCACAAGAAAAGGCTCACACAGGATGAAAGTGAAGGGATGAAAAAAAATTTACCAAGCAAATGGAAATGAAAAAAAATACTGGTGTAGCAATACTCATATTTGACAAGATAGACTTCAAAACGAAGGCCATAATAAGAGACAAAGAAGGTCACTACATAATATAAAAAGGATCAATCCAACAAGAGGATATAACCCTGATAAACATATACGCACCAAATATGGGAGCTCCAAAATATATTATAAAAATTCTGGAGGACTTCAAGGGAGAGATCAATAGCAATACGATCTTAGTGGGTGATTTTAACACCCCACTTACACCACGGGATACATCTTCCAGACAAAAACTTAACAAGGACATAGAGTCCTTAAATGATGACCTAGATCAGTTGGACTTAATTGATATTTACAGAATATTTCCAAAGCTGCAGAATATACATTCTTCTTAAGTGCACACGGGACATTCTCAAAGATAGACTACATGTTAGGACACAAAGAAAGTCTACAAATTCAAGAAGATTGAAATCATATCAAGCATCTTCTCGGATCACAATGGCATGAAATTCAATCATAACAAAAACATTCAAACACTTAGAGGCTAAATAGCATGTTATTAAACAACGAATGGGTTACCGACGAGATCAAGGAAGAAATTAAAAACTTCCTGGAAACCAATGAGAATCAACACACAACAATACAAAATCTATGGGATGCAGCAAAAGCAGTCCTGACAGGGAAGTTCATAGCACTACAGACCTACCTCAAGAAACAAGAAAAATCCCTATTTGACTCTCTGACCCTACAACGTAAAGATCTAGAAAGAAAACAAAAGGAAAAACCCAGAGCAAGTAGAAGGAAAGAAATAGTAAAGGTCAGAGCAGAAATAAACTACATAGAGACTTAAAAAAAAAAAACAGTTCAAAAGATCAATGAAACAAAAAGCTGGTTCTTTGAAAACATAAACTAGATCGATGGACCTTTAGCCAGACTCACCAAGAAACAAAAAGAGAGGACCCAAATAAACAAAATCAGAAACAAAAGAGGAGAATTAACAACTGACACCACAGAAATACAAAGGATCATCGAAACGTACTATGAACAATTATACACCAACAAATTGGACAATCTAGACGAAATGGAAAAATTTCTAGAAACACACAGTCTCCCAAAACTGAACCAGGAAGAGATAGAAAACTTGAACAGATCAATAACAACAAAGGAAATTGAAGATGTAATTAAAAAACTCCCAGCGAACAAAAGCTCAGGCCCAGATGGCTTCCCGGGGGAGTTTTACTGAACACTCAAAGATCTAATACCCATTCATCTCAAAGTATTTTAGAAAATCAAGAAGACTGGAGACTTCCAATCTCATTTTATGAGGCCAGCATAATCCTAATTCCAAAACCGGATAAAGACACTACAAAGAAAGAAAACTACAGGCCAATATCCCTGATGAATACAAATGCCAAAATCCTTAACAAAATATTAGCAAATCGGATCCAGCAATACATCAAAAAAAAAAATTACCCACCATGACAAAGTGGGATTCATCCCAGGGATGCAAGGATGGTACAATATTCGCAAATCAATAAATGTGATACACTACATAAACAAAATGAAAGATAAAAACCATATGATCATATCAATAGATGCTGAAAAAGCATTCGACAAAATCCAGCACCCATTTCTGATAAAAACGCTCAGCAATGTGGGAATAGAGGGATCATATCTCAAAATAATAAAGGCCATATATTATGGCCAACCTCAAACCTACAGCCAACATCATACCAAATAGGCAAAAACTAAAAACACTTACCTTAAGAACAAGTACAAAACAGGGATGTCCACTTTCGCCACTCTTACTTAACATAGTATTGTAAGTCTTAGCCACAGCAATTAGACATGAAGAAAAAATAAGAGATATCCAAATTGGAAAGAAGAAAGTGAAACTGTCATTGTTTGCAGATGACATGATATTGTACATAGAAAACCCTAAAGACTCCATCAAGAATCTACTACACTTGGGGAACCAAAATGGTGGCAGAATGAGTGGAAGCTACACAGACCATCTCCCAGGACCAAACTGGAATTACAACTAAAATAAAGACAAATAGTCGGGGAAAAAGCAACAGAAAAGCAGCTTGCGAGCACCATACAACGAGGGACACTGAATCGATCCTGGTAGGATTGCGGAGGCGTGAGAGGGGGGCTGGGAGCCCACAGACAGCAGCGGTCTTAGCTGTGAGCAGCACCCTCAGGGTTAAAGCCCAAGCTGGCTCCACAGCACACAGGGCCGGGACAGTGTGCTAAAATAGCCACAGCCACTCACCTTGGGCTCCAGCAGAGGGAGGGCAGACTGGACTGGAACTGTGTGGGGACACTCGAGATTTGGAGGGTGCTCAGAGATTTTGCTGATTGCGGCCAGGCAGGACAGTGGCCATCTTACTCCTTCCCAGGGCTCTGGGAAGAGTCGGCAGCCCCTCCCTTGGAGATTCAGCCCCACCTAGGTGGGCCATTGAAATGAAAATTGAGGCTCATTAACTACCAGCATCTACCCTACCGTTGGGAAATCCTCTTACACTGAACACCGGAGGGAGATTTTCATTCAACTGAGAACCCAAGGCTATCCAAGTAACCATGACTAAGACCCTCTAGGTAAAAAGCTAGAGGATAACTTAACCTTTACTGGGCTTGCAAATCTACCCAGGAAAGTAAGACTTGACAGTGGTGTTTAACGTGAGTCCTCCCACACTCATGCAAACCCAGTAGAGGGGATCACAAACAGCAGGACACCAGCATCCACAGGGAAAATGTGGCAGGCTCCAAAACCCACTGAGATAGCCAAAATGGTGAAAAAAAGAAACAAATCCCAAATGAAAGAACAAGTGACCTCTACTGAGATGAGATAAATGAAATGGAGTTAAGCAAGTTAACAGACCTAGAATTCAGAGCCATGATTTTGAGGAAGCTCAACAGCATGAGTAAGGACATCAACACCATGAGTAAAGACATCAACACCATAAGTAAAGACACAGAAACTTTGAAAACCAACCAAGTGGAAATGAAGAAGCACCAAGAAGAAATGAAGAATGACATAGCAGAAATAAAGAACACATTGGAAGGACTAAACAGCAGAGTAGAGGAAGCCAAGGACCGGATCAGTGAATTAGAAGACAGGGTAGAAAAAAATCAACCAATCAGAAAATCAAAAGAAAAAAACAATTAAAAAACAGGAAGACAGCTTAAGAAAACTGTGGGACAACTGGAAACGTAGTAATATTCGCATTTTAGGAGTCCCAGAAGAAGAAGAAAATGAGCAAGTGTTAGAGAATATATTTGGAGAAATAGTGACAGAAAACTTCCCTAATTTGGTGAAGGAAGAAGGCATTCAAGTTCAAGAAGCACAGAGAGCCCCAAGTAAGAAGACCCAAACAGGCCCACACCAAGACACATAGTAATTAAAATACCAAAAATTAAAGACAAACAGAGAATCCTAAAGGCAGCAAGAGATGAGCAACAGGTTACCTACAAAGGAACCCCCATAAGGCTATCAGCTGACTTCTCAACAGAAACACTACAGGCCAGAAGGGAATGGCATAAAGTAATCAAGGTCATGAAAAACAAGGATCTGAATCCAAGACTACTCTAACGAGCAAGGCTATCATTCAAAATAGAAGGTCAAATAAAGAGCTTCCCAGACAAAAAAAAAAAAAAGGCTAAGAGAATACATTAGCACCAAACCAGCACTGCAAGAAATGTTAAAAGGATTGCTGTAATTAGTAGAAGAAATAGGAAGGAAAATAGAACAACACTAAACAAAAATGGCAATAAATAAGTACATATCTATAATCACCTTAAATGTAAATGGATTGAATGCTCTGATAAAAAGACACAGAGTAGCTGATTGGATAAGAAAGCATGACCCATATATATGTTGTTTACAGGAGACCCATCTCACAACAAAAGACTCACATAGGTTGAAAATGAAGGGATGGGAAAAAATCTTCCAAGCAAACGGAAAGGGAAAAATAGCTGGGGTAGCAATACTCATATCTCATAAAACAGATTTCAAAATGAAGGCCGTAACTAGAGACAAAGAAGGTCACTACATAATATTGAAAGGATCTATCCAACAAGAAGATATAACCTTGGTAAACATATATGCACCCAATATAGGACCACCGAAATATATTAAAAATCTTCTGGAGGACTTCAAAGGAGAAATCGACAGCAATACAATCATAGCAGGGAACTTCAACACCCCACTGACATCACTGGATAGATCATCTAGACAAAAAATTAACAAGGAAACAGAAATTCTAAATGAAGCACTAGACCAAATGGTTTTAATAGGTATCTACAGAGAATTACACCCCAAAACCACAGAATTCACATTCTTCTCAAGTGCACATGGCACATTCTCAAAGATAGACCACATGTTGGGACACAAAGTAAGTCTCTACAAGTTCAACAAGACTGAAACCATATCAAGCATCTTCTCAGATCACAATGGCATGAAATTCAATCATAACAAAAACATTCAAACACTTAGAGGCTAAATAGCATGTTAATAAACAATGAATGGGTTACGGAGGAGATCAAGGAAAAATTAAAAACTTCCTGGAAACCAATGAAAATGAACACACAACACCACAAAATCTATGGGATGCAGCAAAATAAGTTCTGAGAAGGAAGTTCATAGCACTACAGGCCTACCTCAAGAAACAAGAAAAATGTCTAATAGACTATCTAACCTCACAACTTAAAGAACTAAGAAAACCCCAGAGCAAGTAGGAGGAAGGAAATAGTAAAGATCAGAGCAGAAATAAATAACATAGAGACCAAAAAACAATTCAAAGGATCAATGAAACAAAGAGCTGTTTTTTTGAAAAGATGAAGAAGATGGATGGACCCTTAGCTAGACTCACCAAGAAACAAAGAGAGAGTACCCAAATACACAAAATCAGAAATGAAAGAGGAGAAGTAACAACTGATACCACAGAAATACAAAGGATCATTAACAAATACTATGAACATTTATATGGCAGCAAATTTGACAATCTAAGTAAATGGACAAATTTTTAGAAACACATAGACTCCCAAACCTGGAATGGGAAGAGATAGAAAACCTGAACAGACCAATAACAACTAAGGCAATTGAAGATGTAATCAAGACTCTCCCAGCAAACAAAAGCCCAGGCCCGGACAGCTTCATGGGGGAGTTTTACCAAACATTCAAAGAAGAACTAACACCCATTCTCATGAAACTATTTCAAAAAATTCAAGAAGGAAGACTTCCAAACTTGTTTTATGAGGCCAGCATAATTCTAATTCCAAAACCAGAAAAAGACACTACAAAGAAAGAAAACGACAGGCCAATATCCCTGATGAATATAGATGCCAAAATCCTGAACAAAATACTAACAAATCGGATCCAGCAATACATCAAAAATTGGAACCAGCAATACATCAAAAATCGGATCCAGCAATACATTATTCACCATGACCAAGTGGGATTCATCTCAGGGATGCCAGGCTGGTTCAATATTCGCAAATCAATAAATGTGATACACTACATAAACAAAATGAAAGATAAAAACCACATGATCATATCAATAGAGACTGACAAACATTAGACAAAATCCAGCACCCATTTCTGACAAAAACACTCAGCAATTTGGGAATAGAGGGATCATATCTCAACATAATAAAGGCCATATATGAAAGACCTACAGCCAACATCGTACTCAATGGGCAAAAACGAAAAACATTTCCCTTAAGAACAGGAACAAGACAGGGATGCCCACTTTCGCCACTCTTATTTAATATAGTACTGGAAGTCTGAGCCACAACAATCAGACATGAAGAAAAAATAAAAGGGATCCAAATTGGAAAAAAGGAAGTGAAACTCATTATTTGCAGATGACATAATATTATACATAGAAAACCCTAAAGACTCCATCAAAAATCTACTAGACTTAATAAATGAATTCGGCAAAGTAGTAGGATACAAAATTAACATCAAGAAATCGACAGCATTCTTAAACACCAATGATGAACTCACAGAAAGAGAAACTAAAAAAACAATCACATTTACCATTGCAACAAAAAAAATTAAGATAACTAGGAATAAACTTAACCAAAGAAATAAAGGACCTATTTGCAGAAAACATAGGACATTGAAAAAAGAAATAGAGGAAGATATAAAAAAGTGGAAGCACATACTTTGTTCATGGATTGGAAGAATTAACATCATTAAAATGTCCATATTACCCAAAGCAATCTATAGATTCAATGCAATCCCCATCAAAATACCAGTGACATATTTCACAGAACTAGAACAAATACTTCAAAAGTTTATATGGAACCAAAAAAGACCCTGAATAGCCACAGCAATCTTGAAAAAGAAGGACAAAGTAGGTGGGATCACAATACCGGATATCAGGTTATACTACAAAGCTACTGTAATCAAAACAGCCTGGTACTGGCACAAGAGCAGGCATATAGACCAGTGGAACAGAACAGAGAATCAGGAAATTGACCCAAGACATTATGCTCAATTAATATTCGACAAAGGTGGGAAGAGCATACAATGGAGTAAAGACAGCCTCTTTAATAAATGGTGCTGGGAAAATTGGACAGCTACATGCAAAAAAATGAAACTAGACCACCAACTTACACCATACACAAGAATAAACTCAAAGTGGATAAAAGACTTAAACGTGACTCGTGAATCCATAAAAACCCTAGAAGAAAACAAAATTTCGGACATCATACGCAGCAGAATCTTCACTGATACATCACCTAAGGCAACAGAAACAAAGGAAAAAATGAACACATGGGACTACATCAAACTCAAAAGCTTCTGCACAGCAAAATAAACAACCATCAAAACGGAAAGGGAACTCACTGTATGGGAGAGCATAATTGCCAATGATACATCAGATCAGGGGTTAATTTCCAAAATATATAGAGTACTCACACAACTCAACAAAAGGAAGACAAAGAACCCAATTAAAAAAATGGGCAGAGGAAAAAAATAGCCACCTCTCCAAACAGGACATACAAATGGCTAAGAGACATATGAAGAAATGCTCAACGTCACTAATCATCAGAGACATGCAAATTAAAACAACAATGAGGTATCACCTCACACCTGTCAGAAAGGCCGCTATCAACAAATCATCAAACAAGTGTTGGCAAGGGTGTGGAGAAAAGGGGACTCTAGTACACTGCTGGTGGGAATGCAGACTGGTGCAGCCACTATGGAAAACACTGTGGTGTTACCTCAAAAAATTAAAAATTGAATTGCCATTTGACCCAGTGATCCCACTTCTAGAAATATACCTAAGAAACCTGAAACACCAATCAGAAAGAATATATGTACCTCCAGGTTCATAGCAGCACTATTTACAATAGCTAAGATCTGGAAACAGCCCAAGTGTCCATCAGTGGACGAATGGATAAAAAAGCTGTGGTACATATACACAATGGAGTACTATGAGGCTGTAAGAAAGAAAGATCTCTTATCCTTTGAGATGACATGGAGGGACCTGGAGAGTATTACCCTAAGTGAAACAAGCCAAGCAGAGAAAGACAAATATCACATGATCTCACTTATTTGTGGAATATAGTAAACATAACAGTCTGAGGAACAGGGTAGACCCAGAGACGTGGAAGTAGGGTACAGACTGACAACCCTCAGAAGACGTGGTGGGGGAGGAGGGAAAAAGATAAACCACAGAACTTATATGCATGTATGCATAACTGATGGACATGGACAACTAAGCTGGGGACGGGGTGGGGGATGGGGAGGAGGGTGTCAACGGAGAAAAAAAAAGAAACATCTGTTTTTTTTGTTTTTTTTTTCATCCTCACCCGAGGACATTTTTTCATTTTTTTTTTTTGCTCAGAGTAGGAGGGAGAGAGAGGAAGAGAGAGAGAGAGAGAAACATCGACGTGAAAGGGCCACATCGAGTGGCTGCCACCCGCACAACCAACCAGGGCCGGGGACAAACTGCAACCGAGGTACATGCCCTTAGCGGGAACCGAACTCGGGTCTCTCCGGACCGCAGGCCGACGCTCTAACCGCTGAGCCAAACCGGCCAGGGCAAAAGGAGAAACATCTGTAACAAAAATAAATTAATAAAACTAACAAAAAAAGAATCTATTAGACTTAATAAATGAATTTGGCAACGTAGCAGGATACAAAATTAACATCAAGAAATCAATGGCATTCTTATACACCAATGATGAACTCACAGAAAGAGAAACTAAAAAACAATCCCATTAACATCATGGCAAAAAAAATTAAGATATCTAGGAATAAACTTAACCAAAGAAGTAAAGGACCTATTTGCAGAAAACTACAGGTCATTGAAAAAAGAAATAGAGGAAGATATTAAAAAGTGGAAGCATATACCTTGTTCATGGATTTGAAGAATTAACATCATTAAAATGTCCATACTACCCAAAGCTATATATAGATTCAAAGCAATCGCCACCAAAATACCAACGATATACTTTACAGAACTAGAACAAATACTCCAAAAGTTTATATGGAACCAAAAAAGGCCCTGAATAGCCACAGCAATCTTGAAAAAGAAGAACAAAGTAGGAGGGATCACATTACCAGACATCAGGTTATACTACAAAGCCACTGTAATCAAAACAGCCTGTACTGGCACAAGAACAGGCACATAGATCAATGGAACAGAATTGAGAACCCAGAAATTGACTCAAGACAATATGCTCAATTAATATTTGACAAAGGTGGCAAGAGCATATATTGGAGTCAAGACAGCTTCTTCAATAAATGGTGTTGGGAAAATTGAACAGCTACATGCAAAAAATGAAGCTAGACCACCATCTTACACCATACACAAGAATAAACTCAAAATGGATAAAAGACTTGAATGTGACTCAAGTTTCAATAAAAATCCTAGAAGAAAATGCAGGCATCAAAATTTCAGAGATCACACGCTGAAGAATGTTCAGATACATCATCACCTAAGGCAAGAGAAACAAAGGAAAAAATGAACGCATGGGACTACATCAAACTAAAATGCTTCTGCACAGCAAAAGATACAGCCATCAAAATGGAAAAGGAACCCACTATATGGGAGAGCATAACTGCCAATGATACATCAGATAAGGGGTTAATTTCCAAAATATATAGAGTACTCACACAACTCAACAAAAGGAAGACAAAGAACCCAATTAAAAAAATGGGCAGAGGACCTAAAGAGACACCTCTCCAAACAGGACATACAAATGGCCAAGAGACATATGAAAAAATGCTCAATGTCACTAATCATCAAATTAAAACAACAATGAGGTATCACTTCACACCTGCCAGAATGGCTGTCATCAACAAATCATCAAACAAGTGGTGGCGAGGGTGTGGAGAAAAGGGGACTCCAGTACACTGCTGGTGGGAGTGCAGACTGGTTCAGCCACTATGGAAAGCACTATGGTGTTACCTCAAAAAATTAAAAATTGAACTGCCATTTGACCTAGTGATCCCACTTCTAGGAATATACCCTAAGAAGCCTGACACACCAATCAGAAAGAATATACGTACCCGTATGTTCATAGCAGCACTATTTTCAATAGCTAAAATCTGGAAACAGCCCAAGTGTCCATCAGTAGATGAATGGATAGAAAAGCTGTGGTACATATACACAATAGAGTACTATGCAGGTATAAGAAAGAAAGATCACTTATCCTTTCAGACAACTTGGAGGGACCTGGAAAGTATTATCTTAAGCAAAAGAAGCCACACAGAGAAAGACAAATATTACATGATTTCACTTATTTCTGGAATTTAATGAACAAAACAAACTAGTGAACAAAATAGACCCAGAGTCATAGAAGTAGGGTACAGACTGACAATCCTCAGAAGGAGGCGGGGGGAAGGGATAAACCACAGAACTTATATGCATGTATACACAACTGATGGACATGGACAACAAAGCTGGGGACGGGGTGGGAGGGGATGGGGAGAAGGGTGTCAATGGAGCGGGGAGGAGAAACATCTGTAACAAAAATAAATTAATTTAAAAAAATTAATTAATAAAAAATAAAAAATAAAACGAAAATCTGAGGTCATGTCTGGGATCAACACTAAAGTATTACAATTGATTAGTGATGTCTGCCATGGGACCAGGGTTGGAGAGTGGGCTCAACTTATGTGGGAGAAATTCTACTTTTGGCCAGTCTCTTTTACTGCCATTCTCTATATTGGCGTTTAGGGTCAAAGGCCTAGCTAACACTAAAGTGATGATAGATTGATCTCTGTCCTGTGCATTATTTCTCTTGGGGATTCTTATGGTGAGTGATGCATTGTGAGTAGGTAGTGTTCCTGGATCCCATGGCACTGAAAAACCTACTCTTGATCCCCCACATTTTATATGCTGATATTTTTGGATCTTGGGACATACCGTTTTCCCTTGTAGGGTCAGACAGAGCTTCTAGAGGTCTTGGTGGTAACTTGGGAAGTGGAATGGGAATGAGATCTCTGGGTGGGCTTCAGTGAACAAGAATTGTTTCCAGGCTCTCTCTCAAATCTAAGAAAAGTGATGCTCAAAGGTCTTGTCCTACACTGCAGGACATCTTGGATCCTGGACACCACTGGCCCAGGCCAGGAGGGCCAAGGGGGATGTAGAGTTGATCCAAATGAGAAAAAAGACCACTAGGCAACCCGTCAGCTGAAAGAACCCAAACTTCTCCTAGACACCTGGTTCATGGCCCCCATAGTCTTGAGTTTCATAGCTCGCAGGATGAAACCCTTGTAATAAACTCATTTTTCCGCTTTGTTTTACTCTTGTGCAGAGTTTTTTGGACACCTTTCTCATAGGCACTTCCCACAGGGTCTGCTGTGCCTCCTACTTGGTCTTTGCTCTCACATTGTTTCCAACATCTGCCTCTTCTCTGATTTGCACTCTAGATACTGAGCCCCTTGAGAGATGCTGCTGAGTCATGATTATTTGCAAGCCCACTGCCTAATGCAGGGCTATGTTCAGAAAGTCTCTCAATAAACACTTGCAGAATTCAATTGTCCGATAAGCCCTCTGACTTTCTCTTTCCCAAATTCACCTGGAAATCCCCTTTTGATTATCTCCTAGTCAACTAAGTAGTAACCTTAACTGAATCTGTATACAGTCCCCTTGCCATGTAACAACCTCATGATGAGTGCTGCCCCCTCAGAGTCACAGTGTCTGCCCACGCTCAGGGTCACTGGGACTCATCTTAGAATTCTGTTCACCCCACCTCCTCAAGCTGATTCCCCCTTTTGATATCAGTTTCCTCAGCTGGAACACAGGGATAAATAAACCTACTGCCCAGACTTGTGGTGAAGAGTAAACAAAAAATACAAAAGACCCACTTGCTGACTTCAGGCCACTTCTCTTCCTGTTTTGTCCAGGCTGCCATCTCATAACTGTATCCAGGTTACCCAGGAACACAGACGCAGCAGCTGGACTATATGTCTATGAAGTGTCTCTATGAGACCCTTTGTGACACATGTGGATTTAAATAAGAAAAGACTAATTGATAATAATGAGTGATCTGATTATTGGAGAGTGGTAGTAGCTGAGATCTCCCAGCATTAGCTTACTAGTCAAGTGATGGTGATTCTATAAAGTCTCAAATCCAAGCTCCTCAAGTGGAACATTACTGCTATAAAGGCTTCGAACCATTGTTTGTCTTCACAAAACAAAACCATGCCCCTTGAGCTTTAATAAACTGGATACCATGAGAATGGAAACCCATGGCTCCGGGTTTTAATAAACTAGATGCTAGGACCCAGACATACGGATGCTGCCGGCTTTCAGGATACGGCTGACACAGCACAAGGCTAGGTTGGTTCTCTTCAGCTCCCCCTCTCCGTGGGTCCTTGCCCCAGGTGTCTACTGCTCATGCTGGCTGCATGCCCAGCTTCCTGGGGACCTTCAGAGTGGTGTCCCTTCTGAGTGAGTTCTCCTCCAGACATTATTGATTTTTCTTCACATAACTTATCACTTCTGTATTCTAGCCATTCAGTGCCCTGCTGGGTCCCTGACTAATTAGGTACAGAAGAATAAAGATGCCAGCCAATGAGAAGGGCTGACTATGACAGTCTCCTCCTGGTTACATCTGCAACCACAGAGGTCTTCCATGTTATTCAACCAAAGAAGACTTTCTTCCCTCTCACAGTTCAGATTCCCAAAAAACAGAATCACAGTTCTTCCCTGATGGAGCAGAAACCTACTGCTTACAGAGCTCATCAGTGGTCTGGGAGAAATCACACCTGCAGAAATTCCAGTTCCATCTCTCCACCCCCTCACTCTAGATAGGAACTTACCATTTGCATTTTCCAAAGGGCCTTTGTCCTTCATGACACATCTGTAAGACAAGATGGCACCACTGGGTCATTGAAATGCAAATAAATAACCTTAAAATGCAATATTTAAGTATGAGTTGAATCCCAAAAAATTTTGTAGCAGTGGAGTTTTAGGTGAAAGAAAACTTGATTGTGTCCTCTAAAGTCTGTATTTTACAAACATCTGTTTTATTTAGATAATGAGGAGGAAGAAAACACCAGCATTCCTCTTTTTTTGGCTTTTTATTATGATTTCAGAAACACAAAAATTCAATTAACCCTCATCAAAGGCGTAACTGTTTCATTCTAGCAGTGGTCAGGGACCTGTGTGCTCTAAGGCTGAGCTGACCTGCAGCAGGCGGTGCCCAGTGGAAGCATTGAGACATCTGTGTCACTGAAGCCAGCTTGGCTGTCCCAGGGCATCAGTGGCTGTGGTTGGGTGGCTGGAGAAGGAGAAAACAGCAATTGGAGCCGTGGAGCTTCATGATCCGCTTTGGGGACCCTTTGGGTAGAATCCAGAAGCAGTAAATGTCACCCCTTAGAACTCTGCAACTATGCTGGGGTTGAGAAAAGAAAGGGAAGAAATGAAAGAAAGGATGACCCTGAGGACATGAGGCTGACATGGGCTCTGAGGTGAAGCTGTTGGCTGGGGAACACGGAGGAGTGACAAGGCCATCCTGAGCTCTTGAAACATCCTGAAGGAAGAGCAGTCACAGACACCCTGTATCAGCATTTCAGTCTAATGTCAAGGGCAGGCGGCCAGTCCTGGCCAACAGGGTCTATTCATTGTGAGATCCTATACTCGTCCTCACCGTGAGAATAGTGTCAGCTTCCTGGGAAAAATGAATGGTTTAGCTGGATTCCCTGGCTCCTGCTGTCTCTGACATGAAAGCAATGATGGCGGACCCACGAGACTCTGAGCATCCTCTCTGCCTAAAGCATAGCCTTGAGTTATCTGCTTGTTACTTGGTCTGAGGGCCTCAGGATTGGGTTAATGAATGAGCTTCTCAGACCTGTGGTTTCACCAATTAAGACAGAAACTCACTGCAGCCCCTAAAATGGCCAAACAAGCTGTAGCAAATGAAAACTGACTGGAAATGATCAGGAGATGTTTTCTAGGTCAGATCTGTCCGTTTCTCCATTAAGCTGTTCCATCAACAGCAGTAATATTAAGTTTCTCAGGACAGGAGGTCATGCCCACTTCAGAAAACCCCGTTGACTCGGTGAACTGGTCCTCATCTAGCATAACTGTGGGCAGTTTGTGGGCAAAATGTGGGTTCTTGGGGTTCCAGGCAAGGAGGGTGGGAGGCCCAACCTTTGCTCTCACATCTCTAGTTGGGTAGTGGGGGGTGGCGTCTGCAACAAAGCAAGTGGTTCATTTATTTGAACTAAAAATACCCAATAAAAGAGAGTAAACTAGGAAGCACGCTCTCAGATGCTGTTTTTTACTTTGGAGAATGTTAGATGAAGCAGGGGAAAGTGCTGATATAAGATAACGTTAAGTAACAAAGGAAGATGCAGATTTGTATTTGTGATGTTGTCATAACCATGCAAACAAACAAAAGCAAAGATCCCAGGAACCTATCTATAAGGACAATGGTAAAATAATTATCACTGAAAATTCTCTTTTCATTACTTTTCTGATATTTCTGAAAAATGACTATATTTTATCTTGTTAAATGTTTTTAAAATACCCCTATGAGAAAGGGTCTTTAAAGGTCATTTCACTCAGTGGCTCCCAAACACGGTTTTGCTGAGTACCTAACTGGCTGACCTCAGCATCTCCAGGGAAGCTTATTAAATATGCATGTGTCCAGGCCACAGCCCTAGAGGTCCTGACTTAACAAGCCTGACATTGAGCCCAGAAATCTGCATTCATTAAGTTAAAAATAAAAAGCTTTCCACGTAATTCAAAGTGGAGCCAGGGCTGGAGGTGGTTGTTCTAGTCCAGTCCATCCTCTCATTTTGCAGAATGAGCAAACTGAGGCCCCAGAGAGTGGAGTCACCTGACAGGGGACAGAAACAAGACCACACCACTCAGTACTCATTCTGGTGGAGCACAGTGGACTTGGGTAATTAGATAAAGACTTCTGAGCTGTATGGACTCTGCCTCCTCAGTGTTTCTTATTGTGTGGTCTGCCTTTGCAAAGGAATAGACTCACCCTAGAGACTGCTTAAGAATGCTTTTTTGAGTCAATGTACTCTTTTGGTAGCCTTTTATGAACAGAGGCATTTTGCTGTCTGGATTTGAAATGTGAATATGGAAGAACTGGATATAAGGGCTCTGATTTTGCCCCCCTTCCCCAAGGGCTGGCGTTAAGATGCCTGTTTATTTTGGCCTTCAGGCAGACCGTGAAATTGCTCATAAAATGAGATGTGTGTAAATAGGATGCTGGAAGGGCCAGCTGGCCCCAGCTTCCAGCCACACCTCCCCAGTCAGGGCCTAACCTTCACCCTGGGAGGTGCAGCAGCAGAGCTGCTTGGTCAGTTCTGCGCATGTTCCTAGTTACACACGTGCCATGCAGCCAAGTCCTTCCCAGCAGACACCCTTCAAAGCTGCCTTCTTCCTTATTTCTCATTAAAAGGTAAGTCATCAGAGATGATGAGTGTCAAACTGCATTTTCCTGCCTCCTGTCAAAACAGCCGCACCTGGATGGTGCTTCCTTCAAACAGAAGCAGCCCTGCCCCACTGTGCAGAGAAGATCCGAGGGTTTGGAGATCACCTCATGTCCCGGCCAGAGCTCCCTCAAGTTACTGAAAGGGGAAAATGGCATTATTGTTGGGATACCCAGGGTCTGGAGCAGGGCCAGAAAAGCACTCAAGAAGCATGCAGTTGTAGGTGCCAACAACAATGATAATGCTAACAATGGCTAATGTGGTGAGATAATAATGTATGCTTTCATCCTCCTGTCTTCTTTCCTTCCACTCCTCCCCCTGGTGAAGAGGATGCCTGTGATGGGACAGAGACAGACACACACAGAAGCTTTCCTGAGTTTCACAGGGCTCTGAGAGACATCTATGCTGCAGTATCTAAGGGACCTGTTGTAGACAGCCAGGAGGAGGTTCAAAGTGACCAGAGAGCGACGCTGCACCTCTTAGATGAAGATGGGGGTCCCAGGAGAGGACAGAGACTTGGCTTGACAGGATAAAGCACAGGAAAGATTTAAGGGTGAGTGGAGAACACAGTCTCCAAGGCAGCAGACTTTATACTGTATGTGAATCAGGGGAAATATTTGCGTTATCTCTCTATTCTCTTTATAGAAGTTTAAATTATGAAATCACTGTCATATGAAGAAGGAATGAAAGAGAATATAGACAAAAATATAAGAAAAGAGATGAGTCAGACAGTTAATTAATAAACATGTTCATTATACAACAATATGTGTTTTTTTTCGACTTTTTTATGTTTGGGGTATATGTCAGCCTTCTAAATTTTATAGTTTCTTGTGTGATTTTTTTTCATTCGAAGTAAATTTCCCCTCTCTGTGCCTAATTTAGTACTTTATAATGTTTTTCCCCTTTACTGATTTTAGAGAGAGAGGAAGGGAGAGGGAGAGAGAGATGGAAACATCTATGAGAGAGAACATCGAGTGGCCGCCTCCTGCATGGCCCCCACTGGGGATCAGACCCACAACCTGGGCACGTGCCCTGACTGGGAATCGAACTGGCGACCTCTTGGTGCATGGGTTGATGCTCAACCACGGAGCCACACCAGCCAGGCAGTACTTTAGTATTATTATTATTATTATTATTTTTTAGTATTATTATTATTTTTTTTAGTATTATTATTTAGTATAATTTAGTATTATTATTATTTTTTTTTAAATCCTCACCTGGGGATATTTTTCTATTTATCTTCAGATAGAGTGGGACGAGGGGGGAGGGAAGGAGGGAGAGGGAAAGGGAAAGGGAGAGGGAGGGAGGGAGGGGGAGAGAGACAGAGAGAGAGAGAAAGAGAGAGAGAGAGAGAGAGAGAGAGAGAGAGGGAAACATCGATTGGTTGCCTCCCGCACGACTCTGACCAGGGCTGGGGACAAACTGCAACTGAGGTATGTGCCCTTGACTGGAATAGAAGCTGCGACTCTTTGGTCTGCAGGCCAATGCTCTAACCGCTAAGCCAAACCAGCCAGGGCAAGTATTATTTTTCTTAAATAGGGTCTCCCAAACTGTGTAAGCTTCAGACCCAACAAAGCCCAATTCTCTCCTGGTCTAGGTCACCAGCCCATTCAGACCTGAAGGAGATCTTGGAGCTGGAACTGAACGTGGCAGCTGAACAAGACCCAGGAGTGTGAGTGAGTTGTCCATAATTGTGTCAGGATTGTTGAATTGAGTGCAGGAGAAGATGGGTGTGAATATATGTTGGGGAATCAAAAAGGTGAGCAAGTGAACACAATTGCTTATCTGCTCAGCAGCCATCTCCCCTCCTTTCCTTCCTGACAGAACTCCAAACCCCTTCATGTAAGGCAGTGGACAAGTAACCCTTCTTCTCTCTACACTAATTAAAGCTGGAAGGCCCAGACAAGGCTTTCTTTCTACTTTCTTATTTATATCCTATGGTCACAAAGTTTGTCTTCTACTCCATATGTACTTTTATACTCTGTTTTTTATGTTTAATATTTTTGTAAATATTTGTCCTAAGACGTTAAATATTTGAAATTTAAAAACATTTTTCAAAGGTGCATAAGCATCCATCATAAGCAGGTGTCACTATTATTTAACCATCTCCCCAGTCATGAGCTATTATAAACAACCCTGCAATGCACATACACGTGCACAAGACTTTGTCTAGACTTCTGTTTCCTAACACAGACTCCAGACAGTGCGATTTCTGGTCCACAGGATGCAGAGGCCCGACAGCACGTGGGCCACGGCCACAGGTCTGGAGTTGCACAGGCACCGGAACCTCGGCTGAGCGGAGTGTGATGAATGACTCTGGGCAAGTACATACTCGTTCTAAGCCTGTCTCCTGCCTGCAAACAGAGATGAGAGCAGTGTGTGGCTCACAGGATGGACACTGAACTGAGATGAAATGACACGTGTAAGTAGAGCTTCTGACACACACGCTGTCCCCAGAAAACAATGTGACAGCTATTATGGAGGAACAGAAGTAGCAACAGAATAGATATCTTGAAAGTTTGAAAAATGTTGAAGAGTAGAAAGGACAAAAGGTGACCCATGTTATGTTAACTTTTCACATGTTGACATTTGCTTCTAATTTTTTTTTTTAATTACTCAAATCAGATATGAATACACTCTCCCTTATAAAGCCAAAGGATAACTTTCCCAATCTTAGCACAATCACAAGTTCAGTTATAATTGTTTTTCTAAAATCACCTTTGTGCCAACAGCTTGCCTGAGGACTTTGAGTCACTTTCGCTGTCACCTATACCCGAAGTTACTCAACCTAGGCTTCAAACTAGTCAATCACGTCGAAATGCACCTGAAGGCTATGGCTGCCCTTCATTTTGCTCATACTTCTGTTTTGTCCTCTTGAGCCATTTCTTTCCATTCCAGCGCTGAAACACATCGTGTCCTAGTTTCTTCGCAGAGTAAAGGCTATCTGTAGTCTCTGCTGCAGTCTGAGTGAACAGGGAGCAGCTGGTTGAGGTACAGAGGACTGTCCTCTGCAATGCTGTCAAGAGGGCTCCCAGGGAACACTCCGTTTGTTCAGTTAGCAACAGTCCCCGGGCTGTGGGCTGGCCACCCGCCTTTCAGGTTCAGGTACCTGCTTTGCTGGACTCTCCAAAGGAGAAGCCTCTCGGGACAGACTCATATCACTTTGTCTCTCATAAACTGATGTGAACTTATGGGGCCAATTTTTAAATTTATGGTGAAAAATATCACTTTCCAGGCACCATGCATTCCCAGTGCTTCTCTCCCCAAAAGAGATAAACATACTAGTCCAAATTTAAGGCAGAAGTCGCTTGTGCTTATAAAATTAAGATGAAAAGCTCTTAGAACATATTGCCCAGACTCTACGAGAGTGGTGCCAACTTAGGACCTCACTGGCTGTAGATCACTGCCCACTTAATACACTCTCACCAACACGTTATCACTGAAACAGCTTTAGCTAAATTGCAGGCCAACCCCCATTCTCGTGTCAACTGGCATCAAATATCACTTGAATGCTCTCCACATCTTTGGGGTGTACTGACAGTACCATGTCAATCAATGTTATGTGCAGCTCTAATGAAGAGGTCGTTTTGGTCTTTGGGAGGTTCCACAGTAACAGCCGAAGGAACGGCCTTCAGAGCTGTGTCCAGAGCTCACTGGACGTCCCTAAAGCTGACTCTGGAAAAAAATTTTTTCCAGGGAAAAATAGGAAAATACTTCTGATTCTAGTGCTAGAGCACTAGGTTGTAATCCTTCCCAAACCTCATGTGTATCCATCCCATGCTTAAAATACTCGAGCACAGAGCTTGGTTTGCGTCAACTAGTATACATCCATCAGAACTCTGGTTATAGCATATATGTTCTAGTAGCTACCATCATAAAAGCAATAAATCAGGGCTTGAGAATAGAAAAGAGTAAAACAGAATGGAGATATTTATGGGGAAGACTTGGGAAGGAGGAAAAAGGCTGAAGGAGGGGGACTGAGGCTCAGAGCGACCCCCTGGCGTGCTCTGGGAAGAGAGCACTGCGTGGACGCGTCTCCGAGAGGACACTGACAGACTGCTGTGCTTCCGGCTCCGTCATGGACCACAATGAGACCACACAGGGGGAGGCAAGAAGTCTGAGTCATCTGATCAAAAAGACATTAAACATTCGGAATGAAAATCAAGGAGGAAAAAGTGATGTGGTATCTATGACAATGCAAAATGAATTTCCAAACATTCTTCTGAGCTTCAAAGAAGGGTAATACTACATTTTTTGATGATGTATAAATTATAAAATACCAGTTACTGTTGATTTAAAATATATTAAATGCAGTTGGCAGCCTTTTCATTGGATTGAGTTGGATTTTTGTGTGTGATGAACATGAAACTTTTATAAGGGTGTTCACAGGGTTTTCTGTGACGTCAGTCCTGGCAACTCTATGTTAATTATGGTTTAAAACCCTCAGCCAGCCCTGGCCAATTGGGCATTTTAAAGATATTTCCAGCTGGCAACAGCAGTGTGAGCCAAGACGGCAAAGCATCACGTCTGGGTAGAAAAATCGCACATTGGGATGAGCAGGAAAGACCAGAACCAGATGAAGCGCCACACTCCAGGCAAGGAAGTACTAACGTGTATTTATTTCATAGAGGAGGGCAGGAGATAAAGATGTGTGTTTGCATCTACAGCACCTAAGATTATGCTAAACACAGTTCTCAAACACTGACAACTCACCAAGTGGCCAGCAGCATCTGAAGAGGACTTCCAAATAACAAGCCCTGGTTATCAGGGTGGGCAGGCACCACTCAGCTGCCAAGACCACCTCCTACCTGTTGCTATTACCTGAGAACCTACTTCCAAAGAACCACAACAACCTCCTCAAAAGGCCTTCACTTCCTGGTGGACTCCACAGGCCAGTCCTAGCCTCCAAAAGCCTTCATCATGCATGCTCCCAGATGGGGTCTACCTCACCAGACAAAGAAGGACTTCCCTTCCAAAGGAGCACTGGTCCACCCTCCTCCTAACACAACTCCAAATCCGGTCATCTGGCTCCTTGAGAGCATTTGCCTACGACCTTCTCTATAATGAAGGCAAGTAAACTAGTGAAAATAATTGAGGGGGGGGAGGAGAAAAATGAATATGGAGAACCAACGCAAAATTTAAAAATTATTCAATTGAGTCCAATTTTAAGAAATTATTTCAAAGTTTTGATCACTGTAAGTGATATAAAACAATTCTTGACAGAAACTGCAATTACCAAGGAAATGATCTGTTCTGCAGCAGTAATTTTAGTGACATTTATAACACACAAGAAATCATGACACTTAATTATTTGAGTTTACTGGGGCTATCGATGCCGTGCTGGAATCTAATGAAATAGATCCACCAGAACTGGCCATCTGAAGAAAAGTTGTCAAACTGTGCACTGGTTCTTAAGAGCAGTTTGTGAACAGCCTCCAAATAGGCGGTGAGTAATGATCTTTCTTTCTTCTTCAAACTGTCATTTGGGGGGGGAAAAAAAAAGACACATCTCTATATTGATCTTCAGTCCTTCACAACAGAATTTACTTCAACTCCTAAAACACATCCCCATTCCAATGATCTTCTATAGCTCTCCAGGATAAATGGAAACTCCCTCACTGCTTACCTTGCAGGTCTTACATACAAACGATATCAGATCTCAAGGAAGTAGGTGCAAATCTTTAGGTGGTTGAAAAAAAGATTTCCTGCCTCAATTTTTTAAGAATGCTAACAGTCAAGTATTAACAGCTTCAAGAAGTTCTGCAATTCCTAAAATATCAATGAATTGCTTGTTTAAATACTAAGTATTCCATGAGGTCAAGACTCTAATTATAAAATTAATAAATGCTCAAAGAAGAAAATATAGAAAACTAATAAAAGTATAAAAAAGAGAAGAAAGTTAAAACTGCCAACAATCCCACCAACCACACATAAACTCAACTAACATTCTGGTCTCTTTCCTTCCCATGTATTTTCTAAGCTGACATATCTTTTATCACAATGTCAACATGTTCTAGTTATAATCTAATATCTGATTTATCATTAAACATTGTATCAAGCACATTTAATGTTTCTTTAAACAATTCCATATTTCTGAATTTATAGCTTATTCCCAAGTTTAAGACCTTCAACAATAAACTGACTCAAATCCTGGTACCTAAACCCATATCTGTATCTCTGATTAATACCTTCAGAGGGATTCTAAGAAAGAAACTCCTGGAAAATTGTTCATTTACATTTTGAGGTTCCCAATAAGACCAGCCAAATTGCTTTTACTCAAAATTATACCAATCTGCATTTCTACCAAAGGTGTAATGAACAGCCCAAATCGAGAAGTATTATTTTTTCTTTCCAACAGCATTATTAAATGTTAGTGAATGCCTTATCAATATTTTCTGTATGTTTCTCTTTGTTTTAACAAATTTTGATATACTACTTTGTCCTGTTTTCCATTAACTTTACAATTAACATTAGGATCTTTAAGGTTCCTTAAAATCAGGATTCTCTTAATGCACACATATAGACCCATCATATAAAATACATTTCTTTAAGGGGAGAGGTGTTGAAAGCTTGAATACCTTTTCTTTCTTTTTAATCCTCACCCGAGGACATTTTTTTTTTTTTTTTTTGCATTTATCTTCAGATAGAGCGGGCGGGAGAGAGTGGGGAACAGAGAGAGAGAGAAAAATCGACTGGTCGGGGACAAACGGCAACCGAGGTACGTGCCCTTAGCGAGAACCGAACCCAGGACTTTCCAGTCCACAGGCCGACACTCTAACCACTGAGCCAAACCGGCCAGGGCTTGAATACTTTTTAATGTTTGTTAACTATTTATTAGCTAGTGAATTAGCTATTAATTGCCTGCTTACATTCTTTGCCAATTTCCCTACTAGAGTCTTAAGAGTTCTTTTTTATTGATATAGTAACACAAAATTAACCCTTTGTTGCATGCTTTTTCAATGTTTTACCAGTCTTTTGCCTTCTTGGGAAAGTTTTTTGAATTCTGGGAAAGTTAATTTCATATAACCAGTCATCTTCCTCCTCTGAAATTTTCTTTCTGTTGACTCCCCTAATATCAAAGAGTCATCTACAATTTTTCATAGTTTTTATTTCTTATGATGGTCATTTTTACATTTAACTTTGATGCAACCAAAATTTATTTTGGTATATTGTGTGAGGAAAGGCTATAACCATATTTGTTTCAAGTACTTAATTTAGAATTTATTAAATAATCCGTCCTTTCCCTTCATCATGCACTAAACCCTCTTTCATATTAAGTTCTCTTTTAAGACTATTCTGTTCCACTCAGTATGTTCCCACACTAATAACTACCTGGTCTTAATTAGCATAGGTTGAGTACATTTTATCTGGAATGCAAATATCCTCTGACTATACATTATAATCACTTTCTTGGCAATTTCAGCCAGATTATTTCTCAAGAACTTGAGAATAATTTGACATATTACCAAAAAAAAAAAGAAGAAAACTCCAGCTGAGATGTTGATTGCAATGGGGTGAAATAATACTTTATTTCAGAAAGAACTGACATCTTTATCACCCTGAGAGAAAGTGACAGCTTACATCTCCATTTATTCAGGTCGACTTTTATGTCAGTCAATAAATTGTTGTGATTTTCTTCATATGGATTCTTTAACAATTTTTGTTATGCTATTCCTGTGTGTTTTATATATTTTTTTACGCCTAAGTAAACTATACCAAGCAAAGAAGGTCTCAGATGATCTGCCCAAATTTCAATGCCACATCATGAAACATTAGGCTTGTCTTTCCAGGGCCTGACAGAGAGGCTCAACCTTTCATGGATGGATGTATGGAGGGATGGATGGATGGATGGATGAGTAACAAATGGGTCCAAAGCCCTGGTGCTAAAAAACTGGGTTGGCTAGATCATGTAGCAGACTCACCAGGATGGTTCTCTCATGCTCAATTGTTGGGAGCAGTGTCACTGGAACAGACCACCACGGTTTGACATAGTCCCGGATGAGCTCCATGGTTTGACATTGTCCCTGGAGAAGCGGATTCACTGTGTGGCAGGAATCACGAAGAACAGTGACTGAAGATATAAAGTAAAAGGGAAAATAAAAATGCAGGATGGCAACTGAAGGAGACTAATCTTTGCTTTCTCTGTCTATCTGTTAGCTGTCTGTTAGAAATTATTATAGAAGTAACATATAGATGACTAATGATGTAGATGGTAGAAAAGATTGCAGGAAGAAAAGCAAGAAAATAATAAAGATTTAGGATAGAAATGTGAAAGCTTAGAAGGATCTCAGATAGGAGGAAAGGTCAGGAGTTTAAGAGGATGTCTGGGTGAAGGGTGAAAATAGTTAGTAATTAACATGTAATATACATAAGAGTTGGGTAAACAACCAAAAGAATGTCTGCACTTTTTTGCCTAAAAGGTTTGGGGGGAAACAATGTAACCTGTGGATCTATATACATAATAAAAGATTCTGTTAGTCTGAGGCAGAAGCAGAAGCAGAAGCATTAAGACTAAGCAGAAAAAGAAAGATCAAGTATTTTCTGTCTCCCACGTTGCTTGCGCGCGCTCTCGCTCTCTTGCTCTCTCTCTCTCTCTGTCTCTCTCTCTCTCGCTGACTCCGTCCACACCTTTGGGAACCCCTGGAACTGCCGAGGCTGGACCCCGGCACTCAATATCAACTTTATATTTTCAAGGTATTTTAAAATATTCACACAACTACCTCTGGTAGTTCTGTCCATCAGGGTACACTCTGCCCACACTCCTGACTCCTGATCTTCTACCACCTCCCAAGTAGTAGGTGAAACCAAGCCAAGGTCTTTCTAAGGAAATTCCATTTTGAGCAGAATGAAACTGGCCTTTGGAACTGAATGAGGATGGTGTCAGCCCTGATGGATATTAAAAAGATGGTTTGAAATAGAACAGAGAACAATTGTATTGAGACACCATCCACTTGCCATACAACTACCTTTCAACGTTTATGATGCCAGGGAATTCTGGTCAAGATGGCAGCATAGGAAAATGCAGTATTTGCCTCCTCCCAAAACTACATCAAAATTACAACTAAACTACAGTACAACTGTCATTCAAAACCACCTGAAATTGAGCTGAATGGAAGTCCTACAACTACAAAATTAAAGCAGCACATTGAGACTGGGAGGAGGGGCGGAGGTGCGGACTGGCTGGTCCCACAACCACGTGTGGCGAGTAAAAATCAGGAAGGTCCTCCCTGAGGAGCAAGGGGTCCCTGTCCCACACCAGGCCCCCCAGCAAAGGGTTCCAGTGCCAGGAAGAAGAGTCCCCATAACTCCTGGCTGTAAAAATCAGTGGGAATTGAGGCTGAGGGAGGCTGAGACTTCTGGACTCCCAGGCAGCTCCTCTTAAAGGTCCTGCACACAGACTTACTGAGACTCCCACCCTGCAGGCTCCAGCATGGGGGAAGCAGCTTGAAAGGCACCAGAGACAACTAGGGAAGAACTGAGTTGTTTGGCATCAGGGCAAGAGCTGGAGAGGCAGTTTTCTCCTGGACAGACGTGCTGTTGAAGGCCACTGTTACTTCGGTGAGCCCTTCCCCTACAGTGTCAGTGGACAGGCACCATATCTGGGACTCCAGAAACCTGGCTCACACTGTTTGCTCTGCCCTATGATTCCCTGAGGTCTTGCCCTACCCAACTTTCAGGCCCATGCAAGCAGTTTCCAGTGACTTTACCATAGGATTGGCCTGTCTTGGCTACTGCTTCATAATTTACTAAATTCTCTCAAACAAGCAGCATCTAGCCTCAGCAAGCCCCATACCTCTCGCTAAGTGGCACCAGGCCTGGCACTAGGAGCAGTCAGACTTGGTTCACAAGTTAGCTTTACCTGGGCACCTATAAGCCCAGCACAAGAAGCAGCCATCTGCAGATCACTTTGTAGCTTATGCTTGGTGGCCCCGGGTAGAACACAGGCAGTGGCTGACCTTGCCCCAAGCCAGCACACCCAGTGGACAGCTTCAGACCACATCAAAGCACCACCACCCAACCATCTCCACAAGCAACACACTCAAGGAGTGGACCCAGTGGGTACCAGAGACCTGCAGAAGTAAGTCTTGCTCTGTGTGGTGGGCCTGTGCACAGCTGATCCTCCATGGCAATCAGAGATTAGTGGTCAGTGGGCACAGCCAGTCCTTGCAACTGATCAGCCTAAGTAAATCCCTCCCACTGATATGACAACAGCAACCAAGACTCAATTACAACAGAAAGGTGCACAGTCCATATGAGGGGTGAACCTCAAGGGCACAGCTGGGGTGATCAGGGAGGCTGTGGCACTGGACCCTAAGGGACACCTACTACAATAGGCCACCCTACAAAACCTAGGAGACACAGCAACTCTACATAATACATAGAAACAAACACAGGGAGGTGGCCAATATGAGGAGATAAAGAAACATGTCCCAAATGAAGTAACAGAACAAAACTCCAGGAAAGAACTAAATGAAATGGAGATAAGCGATCAAACAGATGCAGAGTTCAAAATACTGGTTATAAGGATGCTCAATGATCTTAGTGAGGGCCTCAAGAGCATAAAAAAGGACCAGTCAGAAATAAAGGATGCACAGTCAGAAATGAAGGAGGCACTCACTGAAATAAAGAATAATTGACAGGGAATCAATAGTAGAGTAGGTAAAGCCAAGAAGCAAACCATCAATTGGGAATATAAGGAAGCAAAAACACCCAATCAGAACGGGAAAAAGAAAAAAGAATCCCAAAAAAATGAGGACAGTGTAAGGGGCCTCTGGGACAACTTTAATCATACCAACATTTGCATCATAGGGGTACCAGAAGGAGAAGAGAGGGAGCAAGAAATCGAAAACTTATTTGAAAAAAAAAAAAATGACAGAAAAATCCCCCAACTTGGTGAAGGAAACAGACATACAAGTCCAGGAACCACAGAGAGTCCTAAACAAGATGAATCCAAAGAGGTCCACACCAAGACACATCATCATCAAAATGCAAAAGGTTCAAGACAAAGAGAGAATCTTAAAAGCAGCAAGAGAAAAGCAGCTAGTACCTATAAGGGAGTTCCCATAAGACTGTTAGCTGATTTCTCAAAATAAACTTTGCAGGCCAGAAGGGGGTGGAAAGAAATATTCAAAGTAATGAAAAGCAAGAATCTACAACCAAGATTACTCTATCCTGCAAAGCTATCATTTAGAATCGATGGACCTATCAAGAGTTCCCCAGAGAAGAAAAAGCAAAAGGAGTTCATCACCACCAAACCAGTATTATATGAAATGTTGAAGGGTCTTCTTGAAGAAAGTGAAGATCAAAAATATGAACAATAAAATTGCAATAAATGCATATCTATCAACAATTGAATCTACAAACAAAATTAACAAGCAGAACAAAAACAGACTTATAGATACAGAGATCTTTTTGTTGGTTCCCAGATGAAAGGGGGTTTGGGGGATGGGCGAAAAAGGTGAAGGGATTAAGAAGTACAAATTGAATGTAGGCAACAAAATTTCAGACATCATACGCAGCAAAATTTTCACTGATATATCACCTAAGGCAACAGAAATAAAGGAAAAAATGAACACATGGGACTACATCAAACTCAAAAGCTTCTGCACAGCAAAAGAAACAACCATCAAAGTGGAAAGGCAACCTACTGTATGGGAGAGCATAATTGCCTATGATATATCAGATAAGGGACTAATTTCCAAAATATATAGAGTGCTCATACATCTCAACAAAAGGAAGACAAAGAACCCAATTAAAAAATGGGCAGAGGAACTAAATAGATACCTCTCCAAACAGGACATACAAACGGCCAAGAGACATATGAAGAAATGCTCAACTTCACTAATCATCAGAGAGATGCAAATTAAAACAACAATGAGGTATCACCTCACACCTGTCAGAATAGCCGCCATCAACAAAGCATCAAACAACAAGTGTTGGCGAGGATGTGGAGAAAAGGGGACTCTAGTACACTGCTGGTGGGAGTGCAGACTGGTGCAGCCACTATGGAAAACACTATGGCGTTACCTCAAAAAATTAAAAATTGAATTACCATTTGACCCAGTGATCCCACTCCTAGGAATATACCCGAAGAAACCTGAAACACCAATCAGAAAGAATACATGTACCCCCATGTTCATAGCAGCGCTATTTACAATAGCGAAGATCTGGAAACAGCCCAAATGTCCATCAGTAGACGAATGGATAAGAAAGCTGTGGTACATATACACAATGGAGTACTATGCAGCGTTAAGAAAGGACGATCTCTTATCCTTTGCGTCGACATGGGAGGACCTGGAAACTATTATCCTAAGTGAAACAAGCCAAGCAGAGAAAGACAAACATCATATGATCTCACTTATTTCTGGAATATAATGAACATAACAATGGGAGGAGCAGGGTAGTCCGGGGGACGTGGAAGTGGGGTACAGGCTGACATCTGCCAGAAGAGGGGGCGGGGGAGGGGAGAGATGAACACAGAACTTGTACGTATGTACTCATAACCAATGGACATGGACAACAAAACGGGGACGGGACAGGGAGGGAAGAGGAGGGGGGTGTCAATGGGGGAAAAAAGGAGAATCATCTGTAACATAAGTAAATTAATAAAAATAAAAATAAAAAAAATAATAATAATAAAAAAAATAAAATAAAATTCCCCATAAGTCATATTATAAGAATTGAGTTATGAACTGGTCTGAACATAGGAATCACCCAGAATTTATGTAGACCACAAAATACAGTGACATTAAATATTAAGCTGTAATAATAGTAATTCACTGTGATTTAAATCAATATGTATTACATATAAAAATTTCAGGACTAATAGAAATAATCATAAATAAAACAATAAAACAGTGCCAAAAAAAAAAAAAAAAAGAAGTACAAATTGGTTGTTAGACTGAGGAACCTTAAAGGGAAAGGGGGAGGGGGTCAGGAACAGATAAACCAAAGAACTTCTATGCATATATGCATAACCAATGGACACAGACAACAGTGTAGAAAAGGTAGGAGGAGGGCAGGAGCAGGGAGGAGGGGGTCAATAGGGGTCAAGAGGGAGGCATCTGTAATACATTCGACAATAAAGTAAGTTAAAAAGTGAATTAATTAATTAAAGTGAATGATGCTATAGTTTGCAGTGCTGGAGTTGTGCAAGTACCACTCAAAAAAGAAAATCTCTGGCCATTATAATATGTTTAAATGGTAAAATGCATGAAACATAAAATCTATCATCTTAACTCTTTAAGTATACAATTCAGTAGTGTTAGATATATTAACGATGTGTGCAACCAATCACTGAAATCTTTTTATTTTGCAAAACTGAAACTGTCCCCCCTCCTTTGTAGCCTCGGTAGCCACTGTTCTACTACTTTCAGTGTCTATGCATTTGACTGCTCTAAGTACCTTGTGTTACAGGAATCGCACACTGTCTTTCTGTGACTAGCTTATTTCATAATGTCCTCAAGGCTTTTCTATGTTGTGACAAGTGTCAGGATCTCCTTCCTTTTTAAGGCTGAATACATTTTAAACTTTTTTAAAAGAAAGAAGGAGGGAGGGAGAGGCAAGGAGAGAAACAGAAAAGGAGGGAGACCAACAGCTGGGAGGCCCCCACACTCGTCCAGCAGGAGATCCTGGTGGCCTGCCCTAAGCAGTGATGGGGAAATGGAGAACAGTAGATGTATCCAAAATATACTTTGGATTAACAAGCTATATTGAAAGATAGAACGGCAGGACTTAGTGATGGACTTCAATACTCCAGGATAAATCCTTGACTAACTGAGAGGGAGGGGGAAATCAAGAGTCAAGTAGCTCCTGGTAGCTTCTCCTAAATAAACCAAAATGAGTCCCACGGTGACAGTGCCAAGACAGGTCAGGGTGACAGCTCTGCGTAGGCCTAGGAGACCTAGTGGTCACGGTCCAATGACACCCAGAGAGATCTGCTCAGGAGAATGGAACTGCTGGAGCTCCCAGATGCAACTGGGTATCTTCAGAGGAGAATTGTATATTGCAAAGGTTCAAGGGCAAAATTAGTGATAAATATGTATAAAATCCAGAAAATTTTAAAAGGTAATACAATCAGTACCAGAGAAAGTAAGCTGTGGAGGAAGAAAAAAAGGAAACATGTTTTGCTAGATGATTAAATTACAGTATATTAATAAGATGGGATACTCTGTACTTATTTATAAGTATGTTTCCTTTTTATTCATTTTTTATAGGGAGAGAGAGAAACATTGATGTTAGAGAAAAACATCAATCGGCTGCCTCCCGCACGCCCCCTACTGGGGATCCAGCCCAAAACTCAGGCATGTGCCCTGATGGGGAATTGAGCAGAGACCTCTCAGTCTATGGGACGTCACTTAATCCACTAAGCCACACTGGCCGGCTCAAACAGTTACTTCTTAAATAGCCTTGCTAGTATGTTTAAGGACAATCATAGTTCACCACCACCACCACCACCACCACCACCACCCCCACCCCACACACAAACTAGATTAAGGCAAAGGAGACTCTTACTGGATGAGATACCAGCCCACAGCAAATGAGGAAAGGTGTAGAGAATAACCGGGGATGGTCAGAGAGTTGAGTTCAAATCCCTCATTTGCCACTTATTATCCATGGATCTTGGGCAAGCTGCTAACTTCCTTCAGTACAGTTTCTCCACTAGCTAAATGAAGATAGTATCACCTAACTCACAGTGTTGTGTCAAGAGGTAAATAATATAATACATGTTCAATACTCAAATGTATTTCCTTGTACACAGCAGGTGCTCAGCAAATGTTAGACACGGATGTACACCCACATTCATAGAAACTAAGGACCCCCACAAACACTTTTCAACGCAGTGAGACAATTCTAACACCAAGACCTTAGACAAAAGCTGATCTATCATGTGCACTCTAGGAAGAAAAAAATAAAGGGGCACTTGCCAACAAGGAAAAAACAAACAAAACAGAACTAATTATAGTAGGTCCTCTGTGTCCTGTGCCCAAATGAAAATCAGTGTGTTGCTAGGCTTCTTCTCTGGCCACAATCATGGTACAACCAAATCACTGGCATTTTTTTCCATGTTCCATTCAAACAGCCTCCTTATCCAGGTCTCCATTATGTGACCTGCTCAGCGGGGCCAGCAGAGAAAGGAGGTCAACAGCACCCCCTCAGACTTCCACCTGCAGTGGTCTAGTTCCCTGAACTTGCTATCTGCCCAAGTTGCTGAGGTTGCCTGGAGGAGGAGGGTTTTCTGGACTCTGGAACCTCCTCCTCAACTGCAATCAGTGTCACAGACTTTGAAAAAAGGTAGATCTACCACTCTGGCTGGACGGCTAACCCTGGACATGTTATTCAAACTCTGAGCCCATAAATCATGGCTAATGCCACCCACCTGCAAGGCTGTTGCAGGTTTCAAGAGTCAGCCACACGAGGTTGCCAGTATAGTGCCTCAATCGTCCAAGACCTTAAATAATAACAGCTACACTGGCCATGCTCCCAGATTTCCTCCTGCCTCTCCTGCTAGTCCTCTCAGTGACCTCTGTAGACTCACCTTTTCTGGCCTTTCCCTGAAACTCTGAATCCCCATAGCTTAGTTTTTATTTCCTCTCCTGCTTTAACGCACTCTCCCCCTGGACAGTCACTCCACACTGATGCTTCAAAGATCACCCACAGCATGACGACTCCCAAATGGCTGGGTCAAGCTGAGTCTTCTCTTTAGGACCCAGACCATTAATTCCAGCTCCATACTTGACTTCCTTATCCAGCTGCCCCCCATTTCCAAAACCACACATCTAAAACACATCTCAATACCACCTGCCAGGCCTGTTCTTACTCAGTCACCCTTAGCAGTCCCCACTCACAGATTCACAGCGTCCTACGGTTTGTACCTTCTTGCTGGTTTTCCCATTAAAACTGTTCCTCAATTTTGTTACCACTGCTTCCTGAAGTTCATTATCACTCATCTTGCCTCCAGTCATGCTCCCTGCCCTACCATCCTCTCCACTGCCTCCTGAATCATCTCCCCAACTTGAAATCTCACCCAGTCTCTCTGATGATTAAAATCCTGCAGTGGGTCCTGGCCGGTTTGGCTCAGTGGTAAGAGCATCGGCCCTTGGACCAAAGGGTTGTGGGCTCTGATTCCCAGTGTACCTGGGATGCAGGTTTAATCCCTGGCCTGGTTGAGGTTGTGAGGGAGGCAACCAATCAATGTGTCTCTGTCACACTGATGTTTCTCTCTCTCTCTCCCCCTCCCTCCCTTCCACGCTATCTGAAAATCAATGGGAAAATATCCTCGGGTGAGGAGTAACTAAAAGAAAACTTATCCTACAGTAGATCTCATCACCTACAAGTAGGATGAAGATACCATTTAGTATCAAACCTGGAGACTTGCAGAGTGAAAGAGGGCCACTCTTCATAATTACACCAGGTTAACAGGCATAAACCAGGACTGTCCCAGGCAAACTGAGAAGTACAGTCACCCTACCTATGAAGGGTGAGCCTCAGCCAAGTTCAAAGGGACCTTCATGATCTAGCTCCTGCCTGTGAACAAACCTTACTCTCATTCTCTCTTAAACACCACCTGCTCAAGCCAATAGACTTTCCCATCTCCTCAAATATGTCATTCCCTTCCCTACCTCACGTGCCTCCACCTCTGCTCCCACTGTCCATCAGGCA
The DNA here is from genome assembly GCA_030848825.1 of Tadarida brasiliensis. NCBI lineage: Eukaryota > Metazoa > Chordata > Mammalia > Chiroptera > Molossidae > Tadarida > Tadarida brasiliensis. Next base: position 83,787,731 of record CM061259.1, read on the forward strand.
AGCTCCTATAGCTGCCACTCCTGTTATCTTCTCTGTAATATCCTGCCCACGCCCTCCAGTGCCGTCCACACACTTCTGTCTGAGCACTCGTCACAAGGGCTCCACCTGCATGTTCCTACTGGTGTAGAATGAAGTGTGGCTATCTAAGTTTCATCAAACACACATGTAAGCGTCCAACCAACGATCCCTCCCTGGGTTCTGAGTCCAGATGGAATGAGGGTTCTGGGCCACAGCAGAGGTGACAGACTGACCAAAGCACACTAGGACCAAGCCACGAAGCCTTGCCACCAAGTAGATCAAATTCAGACCTCTCCAACCAGCTTGTGAGAAGCAGCCAGAACTCTAGCTCTTCTCCCTGAGGCTCCGTCCATTCCTTAACACTCTTAGGTCAAGCAGCAGAGGCAGCCTCACTCCACCCCAGAGGTGACCCAAGGAGGAAAGGAGAAGCTCCGATGCAGCCACAGGAGTGCTGCAGGGGGTGCAGGCAGGACTGTCACCTGGCCCTGCGATGGGGCTGGGTCCCAAGGACTGGAAAACCACTCCATTTATTCTCATCTCTCTCCTCTCCTTCTGCTAGCCATTCTCCTCCCCGCATCCAGGCAGGTACCAGATGTCTCCCTCCCAGCTCCCAAGCTTACATGACACAGACCCAGGGACCCAAGTTTCTCTCCCAGTTCCTAGTCCAAATTCCAAGGAATGAGGCTCTGACTGGCCAGTCTGGGTCAGGAGCCCACCCTTGGCTCAATCAACTGTAGATATTGGGTAGGATGCTTCAAGACAGAGGGGCCCTGAGGGGCCCTCTACGACAAATGGTAGGGAGTGAGGTGGCGTGACAGGGCTCACTGTGAGTTAGGGAAGCAATGCAAACGGAAACTCTACTGCCCATCTCCACCCGGGACAGTTTGCTTTTTCAAAACTTCACCTCTCTATATTCCTTTCCTCCAAAATCGACTATTCTTCCTCTGCTAGAGCTGTGTTCATGAAATGTCTGCCCATTCTTCAGAACCAAGACCAAATCTCACCTCATCATGAAGCCTTGTTGGGCTAACTCTGTTTACTAAACACTATTCACATTGCTTAAGGAAGCTGCATTTTATTTGATTATATTTTTTCATCAATCCTGAGTATGGTCTACTTAAATTTGGTACAGTGTGGGAACTGTAGGAGGCCTAGAGCCCAGGACACTGGACCACAGAGGGAAGGAGGACTCAGGGGCCCCACGACTTGAGGGGCAGAAGGATTATTTGAAAGGGGAAGAGAGCATAATTGCCAATGACACATCAGATAAGGGGTTAATTTCCAAAATATACAGAGTGCTCATACAACTCAACAAAAGGAAGACAAAGAACCCAATTAAAAAATGGGCAGAGGAACTAAATAGACACCTCTCCAAAAAGGACATAAAAATGGCTAAGAGACATATGAAGAAATGCTCAACATCATTAATCATCAGAGAGATGCAAATTAAAACAACAATGAGGTATCACCTCACACCTGTCAGAATGGCCGCCATCAACAAATCATCAAACAACAAGTGTTGGCGAGGGTGTGGAGAAAAGGGGACTCTAGTACACTGCTGGTGGGAATGCAGACTGGTGCAGCCACTGTGGAAAACACTATGGTGTTACCTCAAAAAATTAAAAATTGAATTGCCATTTGACCCAGTGATCCCACTTCTAGGAATATACCCTAAGAAGCCTGAAACACCAATCAGAAAAAATACATGTACCCCCATGTTCATAGCAGCACTATTTACAATAGCTAAGATCTGGAAACAGCCCAAGTGTCCATCAGCGGATGAATGGATAAAAAAGCTGTGGTACATATACACAATGGAGTACTATGCAGCTGTAAGAAAGAAAGATCTCTTATCCTTTGAGACGACGTGGAGGGACCTCGAGAGTATTATCCTAAGCGAAACAAGCCAAGCAGAGAAAGACAAATATCACATGATCTCACTTATTTGTGGAATATAATGAACATAGCAGTCTGAGGAACAGGGTAGACCCAGAGACGTGGAAGTAGGGTATAAACTGACACCCCTCAGGAGAGGGGGTGGGGGGGAGGGAAGAGATAAACCACAGAACTTATGGACATGTATGCATAAGTGATGGACATGGACAACAAAGCTGGGGACAGGGTGGGGGGATGGGGAGGAGGGTGTCAATGGGGAAAAAAGGAGAAACCTCTGTAACAAAAATAAATTAATAAAAAAAAAAAAAAAGAAAGAAAGGGGAAGGTGGGGCGAGGGATAATTACACAACAGAGCTGGCTGCAGAAGACAGCACAGAGGCACAAAGGGGGCAGGGCCAAAACAACAGGCCATCCCTCCAAGAACCTGGCCAATCTGCGTACCTCACTTGGCACAGGTGACTCATTCCTCTGCACCCAAAATGTATGTTAAATTGGAAATGTGCGAAGCGTGCTTTTTAAATGAACTGAGAAAGAGCAGGCTACTTAGGGGAATCCTTGGGCAAACACATCTGATGGAAATACATCAGGAACTTTGTACCTGCACGTCCCACCCGCTGCCTGGAACTCAAGCACCTCCCCTCCTCACCTGGTTTCTCCTGTCATCCAGTGGGTCTCAGCTCCAATGCCTTTCCCAGCGAGACATTCCTTCCCCTTCCCGTTACATTCTCCAAGCACCTGTACCTCTACCTATAGCACTTTCTCAATTCTACTGAAATCATTATTTCTGATTGTCTGTCTGTCAACCTAGACCATAAACTCCAGGATACAAACTGTCTTCTTCACCCAGCACCTAGCAAAGGCCTGGCACGTAGCTGGCATTTGGAGAACATTTTTGCACGGACAAACCACCATGCCCTGTGCTATTTGTTACTGTCAGTGTTCTCCTAATCTGTTTCGGTTGGCATGAGTTATAGGTCCTCTGAGGCCTGTAATGAGGGGACTGAAGTGCTCTGTCTGTGACAGAAGGAAGAGAGGCCTGGCCAATACGACCAGTATTTTCCTATTGATTCCAAAGCCAACAGGAAGCATTTGCTAGACCTGCAGGAGCTTCCCCGTGGACAGTGATGCAGAACCCACCCACCCCAAAGCCAGCCCTGGACCACTCTACAGAACAAGACCAAGTTTTTATCTTTTGAGATGGGCTGGAGGCAACTGGATCAGAGCTTCAAGTTGAAAGTGAAACCAATTAGGGCTTGGCTGGCATAGCAGGGCTCCCTGGGGACCTGTTCACATAACTGGGATTTCAGGCACAGCTGGGTGCAAACCTCCTCTCAGACACATCATGATGAGGGTTGCCAGTTTCTGGAGAGGTCCAGTGATAATGTGAAATATGAAGGGGAGGGCTTCTGTGCCAGGAGCTGCACCTGGAAAATAACAGAGACTAGACCATGTGGAACCTCACACAGCCTCCCAGACTGGCAAGGAATGGACTGAGAACAGAACAAGGATAATGGAACAACTTCCCCAACATTTCTCTAAGACATGAGACAGAGAGCAACCTCTGTGGCTGTGCACCAAGAACTCACTCATGCTCACAGAGCAGAAGTTAAGAGAGGCGACCCTCAGAAAGCAAATCAGAATAGCAGGTACACCAGACTCCGGAAGATCATGAGCATCTGCTTGGTGCCGGGAGCTCACGCAGTCCTCCTCAAAACCCCACAGAGCAGGGAGGACACTCCAGTTTTACAGACGAGGAAGGTGGTGCTATAGAGACCACCAGGCCCCACAGAGCGCGTGGGGAAAAGAACGCGGGCTGGCCCTTGCGGTCTCATTACAATTACAAACTCGGGTCACTCCAGAGTAAGAGAAACGCCAGCAAAAGCAACACCCCTGATTCTTTGACCCTGCTACAGGTAATTATCCTGGAGTTAAATGTCAGGGGCAGTTTCATGTGTGCAAAAGGAGAGAAATGCCATGTGTGGTGTAAGGAACAATACTATTTTAATCTACTCGGAAGTTCATTACTAGCAGAAGATAAGCCCTCACGTGACCCCTACTATGTAAGCTGTATCCACCTGGCTTCTCATTCTACTTTGTCTCAACCCAAGGTTCTTCACTGATCACCCTTCCACTTAGAGAGGGAAAGACCTGCAATGTGCCATCAGTGGAGGCTCACACCCAAAATCCACTGCAGTCTTGATTGGCCACTGTGCACAGTAAGAGCCCAGAATCAGACTGCCGGGTTCCAGTCCAGGCTTCTCTGCAGCCCAGCTCTATACCTCCAGGCCAGAGACTTAACCTCCCAGTAAATCAGGGATAATAACAGTATTTCTCTCCTAGGACAGTTATAAATTAAATGAGGTAATATATGTAAAGTACCATAAACAATGTCCTGCACACCAAGTGCTTCATTAATGTTAGGTATTACCTATTTCTGCAATGTTTTATTTTATTTTATTTTATATCCTCACCCGAGGACATTTTTTCATTCTTTGTTCAGATAGAGTGGGAGGGAGAGAGAGGAAGAGAGAGAGAGAGAAACATCGACATGAAAGGGACACATCGAGTGGCTGCCACCCACACGACCAACCAGGGCCGGGGACAAACTGCAACCAAGGCACATGCCCTTAGCGGGAACCGAACCCGGGTCTCTCTGGACTGCAGGCCGACGCTCTAACCGCTGAGCCAAACCGGCCAGGGCTGCAATGTTTTAATTTTTAATTACAATCAGCATATATTACCTTTATAAAAAAACTTATTTAAAAAGAAAACAGGATTGCCCAGCCAGTGTGGCTCAGTGGATTGAGCATTGTCCCATGGACTGAGAGGTCCTGGTTCGATTCTTGGTCAGGGCACATGCAGGCTCGATCCCTGGTAGGGGACGTGCAGGAGGCAGCCGATCGATGTTTCTCTCTCACATCGATGTTTCTATCACTCTCCCTTCCTCTCTAAAAAAATCAATAAAAACATATTTAAAAAATGAAAACAGGATAAGAAATGTGTGACAGTGTAAGAGAAAGGGTGTCATCCAGGAGACAAGAGGTTACCCGAGTAAAGAGACCACTAACACTATTTACTTTGTTCACCCTCTTAGAGCCAACTACCCTCGCAACGGTAGGCAGTCAAATATTTGTTGGAATGAATGAACACACATATGAAGGTAAGAATAAACAGAGGAAAATTTCCTTACAAGAATAGTTATGGAAAGCCAAATAAGATTCAGAAAAAAATCAGGAGAAGGGCTGTGGCATCTCGACCCCTCAACCTCAAACCACAGAGAAGTTAATGCATGACAGTTGGAAGTAGAAAAATTATTGTACAACTAAATACCAACATCTATCCTTCTTCATCCTCTCCTCTTTAATACTGTATTTGTGCAAAAGTCTGGATCTCCATCTGGCCCAAACATCCCAATTGCTAGTCTATATAAGAAGAATGAGAAACTTTGTAACTGGAAGATAAATTACATTAGTAAAAACAGAATGATGACCAACCTAACAGACCACCAATACACTGAAGAAGCCAATATCTCCTAACATGTGAATGGTATGATGCTCTCAGGTATATCACTCCAGGTAACAAGACATGGAGAAATCCTGAAATGTTTACTTCTGGAAAGAAGATAGCAGTTATTTGTGTACCTAGAGCAATAGGACCACTTCACAGCGGTAAGTACTGGCTGTCAGGACATCTCTGGCAACGACACAGCACATACAGGCAGGGGAGCATGCAGCACACAGACCGCCATCATTTCTACTTCCCAGTCAGCCCAATGACACCACCAATGGGTCTCATCAGCTCTCTAAAGGGAGCACCGACTTTTCAGTTTCACAAGTTCAAAAATTACTTCCAAATATCTCTGCCCCAAGTGCAAAAAAAGTCATGAGTCAGGGGGAAAGGTGAGAAGTTTTCTTTCACACTGAGGTTTAAAAATTGGCAAGCATCGTAATAATAATCTCAGGACAGTCTTTCAAAAGTCATCGGTAGCTTCAACAACACACCTAAAACAATAGCAGAGAAGCTGTTTGTCAACCTCAAGCAAGGCCTGGCTCGATGAAAACTATCAGACTGGCTGAGCAACCGCATTAGCTGGGGCTTGGTCTGCCGTCCACTGAACAGCTGGTTTCCATGGCAAGCCACCTTTTACTCCCTGGTCCCAGGGGACTGAGGCTTTGTGGTTATTCCAAGTAAATGGCCCAAACGAAGACACTTGGACTTGGGCTAACATATAAGCTGGTTGAGTTTCACAACACTTTACGAGGTTAATGGCATTAGTTGTGTCTGATCCATGGCCAGCATCAGAGGACCCCATGAAGCGTATAAAACCATTGCTAATTGAAGATGTTTGGGACTTTTAAACATTTTTTGATGTTTTTAATGTTATTATGGATTAAGTTATAATTTTACAATAATATATGCTGCTTTAAATTTTAGTTTCACACGTAAAATTACTCCAGAAACAAAAAAGCAGCACATTTGAACATAGAAGCTTTTCTCTTTTTGTTACGCTTTGGACATTTTTACAATATTGAAGGCATCATAAGAATTACCTAGAATTGCCCTGGCCGGTTTGGCTCAGTGGTTGGAGCATCGGCCTGTGGTCCAGAGAGACCCAGGTTTGGTTCCCACTAAGGGCACATACCTCGGCTGCAGTTTGTCCCTGGCCCTGACTGGTATTGTGCAGGAGGCAGCCACTCGATGTGTCTCTCTCACATCGATGTTTCTCTCTCTCTCTCTCTCTCTCTCTTCCTGTCTCTCCCTCCCACTCTACGTGAACAAAAAAAATGGAAAAATGTCCTCGGGTGAGAATTAAAAAAAAAAAAAAAAGAATTACCTAGAATGTTTGTTTAAAATAAAAGCTTTCCAGCCTAGTGTGGCTCAGTGGACTGAGCATTGTCCCATGGACTAAGAGGTCCCAGTTTGATTCCTAGTCAGGAAAAAATCAATAAAAACATAATTTAATATGTATGTATATGCATGTGTGTGTATATGTATGTGTGTATATATACACATATGTATATGTATGTGTATATATATATTAATATATGGCTTTCCAGTCCTGGCCAGTTTTGCTCAGTGGGGATAGAGCATCAGCCTGCTTACCAAAGGATCTTGGGTTCAATCCTGGTCAAGGACATGTACCTGGGTTGCAGGTTCAATCCCCAGCGCCAGTTGGGGCGCATGCAGGAGGTAACCAATCGATGTGTCTCTTTCACATCAATCTCTCTCTTTCTCTCTCTTTCCCTAGTCTCCTTCCCTTCCACTCTCTCTAAAAATCAATGCAAAAAATATCCTCAGGGGAGGATTAACAAAATGTATATATTTCCAGCACTCATCCCAGAAATGTGGACACAGAATCTCCAGAATAAGAAGCTGGCTGCTATAATTAAGCAGGCACCCCAGGTGAGCTTCATGATCAGTCGGGTTTGGAAAACACTGATCCAAGGATAAAAAAAAAATCACCATTTTTCAAAACGATGAAAAATGAAGAAAAGCCCAATTTTTTAAAATGTAAAGATAAGTGGGAAACAAGCACAATGTCATGCTTATGGTACATGAGACTAGAGCATCTTGAACAGGCACGAACGCACAGTAAACCTTTCCACATCTCTAAGACTACAATTGCTCTCAGCTGCCACACAAACGCAGCTGTCTGCAAAGGGGCCCCATCTCCTCTACACCTGGCCCAATTCTCCCATCTCTAGCAGAGTTAAGCATCTGCCCTGTTCCTCAATTCTATCTAAAATGTAATGATAAAAGAAGCAAACAAAAAAATGGGTCCATGAATGTAAGCTCCCTTGGGGCATCTTTTTCAGCAACAGGCAAAGGTAGTCAGTGCAGGGTTTCTCAGAGCTGAAGAGAAGGGATTGAAGACGGTTAACAGGGCAGGTCAGGGACAGGGGGTAAGAATGGCAGGGATCTCGTAGGCGGGTGGGAACAGCAGGAAGACTATCTGCTGCAAAGTTAAGACCCCCAAATAAACTGTGGAGGCTTATTAAAAGTGTTTGAAAGCCTCTTTCAAAGAGAAGCAGCCCACAGTCACCTAGAGGGAGTGGGAAAAGGAACAGAAAGACGAGACATAAGCCCCCACTCAAGGCTGTGGGTGCAGCTGTTCCTCTGAGGTGGGACCTGGAGAGGTGCACTTGGGAAAGTACAAGAAAACATCTGGATTAATGGGACTCCTCAGACTCTCCCCCTGAAAGGGATGGAGATACCCAGAATGAGGCTGAGAGGAATCCAGTGAAAGAAGGTGACTCCCCCACATCTCCCACCTCCAAGAGCCCTGAGACAGTCGAAAAGAACAGAGGGGTACAAGTCCCTCTCAAAGGCAGGCATTCCTAATGTTAAGTATCATAAATCTTCTTTCCTAGTCATCTGGAAGTGCCCAGCCCCGGCCACCTGGGGCAGCCTATGAAAGAGCTGGCAGCAGTTTCCATGGCACAGAAGGGATGCCATCTGCTGGAAAGACTATACCAGGTGCATCCTGCCCCTGCATCCTCTGGGGCATACCTGGGAGCAGCAGCCAGCCTTGGGGCAGAGACAGGCAACAGATGTGCCTCTGGGCACCCGGAAATAACTTCCTCCCCTCCCAGGGTTCCCCCAGAGGAGCAATCCTCTGCCAACCAGGCTCCTCTTCAGGGCAGGGGACCAACTCTGTGAGCTCCCTGCTCCTCTTTCCTTCCCCTAAAGATGCCAAAGGTCAAAACCACCACACTTCCCTTCCCACCATTTCATCAAGCCCACTGTCATGTCCCTCCAAACACCAGGAGCACCTGAAACACCCAGCTCCCTAACAAATAAGCTGGGCTCACCCCCAAACCTAACCTCTGCAGCAGAGAATCTTCTGGCACACCCAAAGATGACCCAAATCACCGCTGCCCCAGGGAGGTTCTCTAGGGGGCTTGGCAAAGTCAACCATCAGCAGCAGGAGAATTCAGAAGCTCAGGGAGCCTCTCCCTCTGCAGCTGCTCACTATTCATACCATGTTTAGTTCAGTCACCTCCCCCAGGCCTACAAATACACACACCTGGAACAGGTAACAAGCAAAGAAAATCAACCCTTCCAAGTTCTCTTCCAAGTTCTCCTCAGGCAAGACGCAGCCCAGGAACTCGGGCCAACAAGCTGCCTGGGGAGGTCTGCACCAGCCCCCTCCCCACCCCACCCCAGAGGCCCCCCTCCCGCAGGGCCAGGCGGCAGTACTCACGTCTCGAAAGCGGTTCCAGTACTTGTCCCTATCGTACTGGGACACGGTGCTCAGCCACTGGTCACTGTCCAGGAAATTGCCCTTGGGGCCCGCGCCTCCGGCCAGCGCTTCCAGGTGCCGGCTGTCCCCCTGGAGGAAGCACCACGCGGCGGCGGCCGCTGCGAGCACCGTGATCGCTGGCATCTGCGGGGCAGGGGGCACGCGGGCCGTGAGCCTGGAGGGCAGGGCGATGGCCACCCCTAGCTGGGCACCGAGGGCTGAGGGCTTCCACCTCCGACCCCAGCTACAGGGCGGGGGAGCTCCGGGCAGGGACAGGGTCGTTCCTCACCCCCCGGGGCGCCTGTCCAGGATCTAGAGACCTGGGGATGGAGGGGGGGGGCGCTCAGTTACAAATGAAGAGTCTGCGTCACAAATTAGGAGCTGCTCTCAAACTATAGGGGACCTCTGCCAGCTATTTTCTGGGTGCCCCAGACACCGCTCCTCTCAGATGGGAGGCTTCAGTACCCCTCCACAAAAAAGGGGAGTCCTGGACCCGCAAGCCGCACTCCGGTAGACGGTGCCCAGAGCGCTGAGGTAAAGAGGGGGAGCACAGGGCTCCGAGCAGCAGTCCGGCTCAGGCAGAATGGGGTGGGGGTACCCACAGCTGGGAGTCTCTCCTCGCCCACCCTGCCGCTTAGGCAAGAGGGGTGCCCGGAAATACCCCAGGCCCCTGACCCTGCCCGCCCCTAGGCGGTCACGGGGAGGTCCCAACTACCCCAAGTTGGGCGCGGGGTTCCGCGGGCACGTACCTTGGGGGCCGGCCTGGGTCCCCCTGTCTGAGTTGCTGGAGCTCCTGTAGCGCGGTCGCGGAGAAACCTGACGGGCCTCTCGCTCCCCTGCCGCCTGCCGCCTGCCACCCGCCGCCCGCGCGTCCTCCGGCCGCTTTGTGAGCCCGCAGCGCTCTGGCTCCACGGATGGGGCGCTGCGTCCCTTGGCGGAGGAGCCCGAGCGCGAGAGCCGAGGCCTCTGGCGACCCCTGGCGGCCGCACGTTGCAGTGCCGCCTACCCACAGCCCTGCTGCCCCTGGTCCAGCACAGCCAGGGATGTGGTTATGCACACCTTAATGCAGGGCTGAAACAAGCTTTCAGGCCCAAGCTGGCTAGAGTCAGCTGAGGGGATTGAGGACACAAGGCCCAGAAGCCAACCAGCACTGAGGCATTCTCAAAAGGAAGGTGTGGGGCAAATGAAGTCAGAATCACCTTGGTTGGGGGATAAGAGGGCTCCTTAAAATAGGGATTCCTGTCTCCCTCCCCAGACTTGCTGAATCAGCATCCCTTAGAAGGCTCTCCCTGAGGTGAGTGGATTTCTGCACCGCCCATCCCAGGTCGTGCATCCGCCCACGTCTCTGCACTCCATGCTCCACACCATGCCCACTGCTGCCAGTCCCTTAGGACAGCCCTTCTGGCCTCCATTTCCCTTGTGTCTACATCCCAGTGTCCCCACATGGATCCTGTGGGTAGACCTTGGTGTTCTGCACAGAAGCCCTGGTCTGCTGAGCTGGCCTGTTGCGTTTTCCTAGAGGGAAGGGAGGGAAAGAGGAAAACTTAACCAGGCTTCAGGGACAGACAGAGAAGCCCTAGGCTGGCCTTGCCCTCCAGCCCCCACTCACTTTCCAAATTCTCAGGCATGTGTGGTCAAATAGTCTGGAAGGGAATTAATGCAGTCCCCTGTCTACATACAGGTGACACTCACCTCCTGCCTTTCTCTTGTATAGCCACACCCCATTCCCCAGACGCCGGAGTGCTCTTTTAGAACAAATATGACACACTCACCCCTCTCCCCTCAGCACACACTTAACACTCCTCATGTTGCTTTCCTGATAAAGACCAAACACCTAGCAGGAGCGCCCAGGCCCTGCACTCCTGGCTCCTACCTGCCTCTGCTGCTGCCTCTCGTGCCACTCCTGCCTCCTTCCCCGATTTCCTGGACAGGCTGGCCTTGGTGTGGACCTCAGTGGAGGTGGGTGCCCTCCAGCACTGAGTGTGCACTTCTGTAGGGCCCCTGTCCACACCCAACCCTAACACAGGCCTCATCAATTCCCCCCTAGCTTATTTATCTGGACCTCTTCAGAGTAACTCTGGTGGACCAGGCCAGGACCCTGGTGACACTCTCCTTGAGAGTACAATGCTTCTCCAGCTGTAAGCTCACTGCACTTGAAATCACTCCTCTATGCTCCCCCTGGCTGGAGCTCTGTGAAGGCAGAGGCCTTTTGGGTGTTCACTGCTGCTCCCACTGTGCAGCCCCAAGCTCCTAACACACAGCAAGTGCTCGGAAAATGTCTGATGGATGAATGAATAGTACCCAACCACGGTCTGAAACCACACTTCTCAGCCAACACGCCCCAACATGTGTGATGCTGTCAGTTGTAAGCTGTACTGCAAATAATTTGGTTGTGTGTAGTTTAATGTGTAGAAATTGTATTAAGATTTTTTTTCTAGAAAAGTAGCAGATGCTTACCACAACATCACTCCCATTTACATTCCTAGAAGCATTCTTTTTTTTTTTAATCATTGATTTTAGAGAGAGAGGAAGGCAGGCAGGGAGGGAGAAAGAGAAAACATCGATCTGTTGTTCCACTCACGTATGCATGCATTGGTTGATTCTTGTATGAGCCCTGACCGAGGATCGAACCTACAACCTTGGCGTATCAGGACGATGCTCTAACCAACTGAGTTACCCAGCCAGGACTCCTAGAAGCATTCTTGAAATGGAGAGAAAGGAGTGAAGTCACAGCTATACATTGGGCACTACATGTCATCCGAGGTTTATTTTATCATGGGGATACTTTAGGTATTTCAGTGTCATGTTCTGGTATATCAGAGCAGGAAAGAGGTTTAGAAATGATGGAGAGAGCATTTTTTACTTTCATAGAAAACCATGGAAGCAGCTACTACTCTGCCCAGTTTGACGGCCAAACTTCTCCACAGTTGTCCTCAGATGTCACTTCAGCCTCCTCAGCTCCAATTCATTCTTCCACCCATTCCCACCTGCCTTTTATTCTCACTGACTAACTGAAACGACTTGTCACCATCAGCAACCTCCTCCAAGTCTGCAAACCGAATGGCAGCCCACACTCCTCCCTACTCAGCCTCTGAGAAGTTGTTAGGCTCCCGTGACACCAATCCTGCTGGCCTTCCTGCTCCCCACTGCTCATTCCCACGTATATGCCAGAGCTTCTCAGGCTCAGGCCCCGGCCCTCTGCTCATTCTGTCTAAACCCTTTCCCTGGGCACTCACACCCAGTCCTGTGCTGAGATTCTCCAGTTGTATTTCCAGCCCAAAGTGTCTGACGGCTTCCAGACACACGTCCAACTTCGTACCTGACGCCACCTCCATATGTCCCATGGGAATGTTAAACTTGACCAGGTCAAAACAGAAGTCTAGATTTCCCTCCACAGACCTATGCTTTGAGTCATCCTATTACAGCACCTGCATCTCCATCCATGTGGCTACAAAACCCAGGAACCCGGGAGTCATCTCAGTCCCTCCATCTCCCTCGCCCCTCACTTCCAGTTATCAGCAAGCTGACCCATTCCACTTCCAAACACCCTTCCAGTCCATCCCCTTCACTCCACCTCCGCTGGCACCACCGGCCACTTGGCCGTCACTTCTCACCTGGAGAGCTGCAGTGGCTTCTTGGTTAGTTTCCTTGATTCTTTCCTTTCCCCTCCAACCCATTAGCCACTCAGGAATCAGAGTAATCCTTTGGAAACAGAAATAACTGCTTTGCATACAACCTATCAGGGGCTCTCCTTGACACTAAAACAAAACTCCCAACTCCTTCCCATGAGTGGTACAGCCCTGCACCATCGGGTCCCTTGCCCCTCCCTCTCATTTCCCGGACTCTAGCCACTCCTTGTCATGGTTTAGCACACATGCCGAGCATGCTCTCCCCTCAGGTCCTCCCCCTGGCTGGGCCCTCTCCCTGCTCTTCACAGGTTAGCTCCTTCCTGGCCATCAGATCTCAGCTCCAGTGACACCACCATACTGAAGCCTTCCCTGACCACCCCATCTAAACTGAGCCTTCCAGCCCTGGCCGGTGTGCTCAGTGGTTAGAGTGTTGGCCTAAGCACCAAAGGGTCACAGGTTCAATTCTCAAGCAAGGGCAGGTACCTAGGTTGCAGGTTCAATCCCCAGCCCCAGTCAGGGCATGTGGGGGCAAGCAATCAATGTGTCTCTCTCACATTGATCTCTCTCTCTCTCTCTCTCTCTCTCTCTCGCCCACTCTATCTAAAAATCAAAGGAAAAATATCCTGGGGTGAGAATTAATTAAAAACTAAATTAAATTAAACGAATAGCCCTGGCCAGTTTGGCTCAGTGGTTAAAATGTCAGCCTGGGCATAGAAGGGTTGCAGATTGGATTCCGGTCAAAGGTGCATACCTGGGTTGCAGGTTCAAACCCTGGGCCGGGTTGGGGTCGTGTGATAAGCAACCAACTGATGTTTCTCTCTCACATCGATGTTGCTCTCTCTGTCTCTCTCTCCCTCCCGCCCTCTCTTCCACTCTCTCTAAAAAACAAACAAACAAACAAACAAACAAAAACAATGAAAAAATATTCCCCAGGTGAGGATTAACAAAAATAAATAAATTTAAAAAATAAAAATAGAATAAATAAATAAAACAAGCCCTCCACATTCCTGCCACATGTCTACTCTATACTTGTACTTGGCTGTTCCCTTGAGTCTTTGTTCTTTTGTCTCTCTCTTCCCCAGTTTGAATATTAACTCCAGGAGGGCTAACATATTGTCTCTTTTATTCCTGTAGCCCCAGGCTTATCTCAGAGCCTGACACTCAATGGGCACTCAGTAAATATTTATCCATACTCTTAAAGCATTCTTAAGTTTGAAAACTCTGTCTGGAGACATTTCCTTTGGTTGCCCTAAATTCCTTGTTCTAAAGATCCAAGCTTGGCTTTTTGGCAGGGCCTGTCCTCAGTTTAATCAGAGGGCATCTGCTCCTGGCCAAGCTCCAACCTCACAACTGAAATCTTCCCTGTGACCGCCCACCGGGTGGAAAGAGCAGGAAAGAGCAGACAGAGCACGGGCAGGTGAGGGAGCTGGAACTGGCCTGAGCAGAGAAAGGATGTAACCTTGGAACAGGGGCAAGGAGGCTGGAAGCTAGAGACCTGCCATCAACTCAGCCAGCTCTCGAGGGGAGAAATGTGAGATTTATTCGGCTGCAGGAAGCACCAGGGACCAAAATCAATACTGAGCCTTAGGGCTATATTTCTGCTTTTCATTGGCTTATGCAGAACTATAATAACTCCTTGCTTTAACATAGTTCTTATTTCCAAAGAGCCCCACATGTTTTATTTTTGGTTTAATAGATCCTCAAACATGAACTACTTACTGGGTAGTCTGAAGCAGACATAACTATCATCACTTTATGCAGAGGACAGGGAAGCACAGAAAGGCTAGATGGATTGCTGAAGGTCACAGAAAGAGAAAAGATCTAGTGGTGGGAGTTCGAGGTGTAGCCCCTACTTCACGATGCTGTGCTGGCCAGAATGTGACTCACCCATGGGGCTCCATCTGATAAAAGAGGTGTCTTTAATCCTTACCTTGTCATCAACCCAAATTTATTTTTAGCTGCAAATTCATATATCTACCTGCTACGTGGCATGTAAAGTAGTATTCAGCTGCCCAGGGCCACAGGTTTGGTCCTCACCCAGGAATACTGACACCTTCTCTACCACTAACTGGAATAGCTGCACACAAGATGCCTGGTGAAACAAGGCCTTGACCCACCTCTGTGGCCATCCAGGTGAAGTCTAGGTAGCCAGGCATCATGGGGAGAGACTTTCAGGGGCTGTTGTTTTTGAGAAAAGTCATGGGATGAGACAGAAGGGCCGAGGTCACTCTGGGGAAGGCAACCTCAGAATCTTCCTTTAACTATTCAACAATCACTACAGAGAAGCCTTTGTGCCAGGCTGGATGATGCTGGGGACACAGCAGAGGGACAGGAGATGCAGCCCCTGCCCTCATGGACTTTATTCTAACAGTGAAGACCTCAACACCTGCTTGCAGCACTGGAGACAAGCTTGGCTGGCCCAGCTGGAAAGAATCCATCTTTGTTTCATTCCTCCTAAAGGTTCCTAAAGAACTCAGCCTGGCTGGTGTGGCTCAGTGGTTGAGCGTCAACCCATGCACCCAGAGGCCACCAGTTCGATTCCCGGTCAGGGCACATGCCCAGGTTATGGACCAGATCCCCAGTGAAGGGCACGCAGGAGGCAGCCAATCGATGTTCTTTCTCATAGATGTTTCTATCTCTCTCTCCCTCTCCCTTCCTCTCTCTCTAAAATCAATGAAGAAAAAAAAAATTTAACAAAAAAGAACTCGGACATCTGTCTGCCTGGAACATCTTCCCAACTCTCCAGTGGCTGAAACCACCCATGGAGTTCATGAGACCTGTCAGCTGTCAGATGCATCTCATTTCAGAGAAGTCAAAACAGCATGCGCCTGGGAATCAGTGAAACGGTGTGAGGGTAATCAAGAGGATTAAACACGTTCACGTTTGTCCCATGTTAGAACAGTGTCTTACACATGATGATGCCACATACATGCGTGCTTGTTTCAAGTTCCTGATCCAGCCCTATGAACTAATGCCGCAGTCCTCCCACTTTATGGTTAGGATGGAGGAAATCATAGTATACCCCTACCAGGATTTGGAGAAGATAATATCATGTGCACACAGTGCTTTGAACCATTATCTGGCACGTACTAAGTACTCAATGTTAATGAGTACTCACAAGAAGATATGGAGCCTCATTCCTCCTAATCAGTGGGGACTACCAACAGAGGCGATTCTGTTGGTTTTTCTCATTCCTCTCTTCTGATGAAGGTGATGGAAAGAGAATCAGATTGGGAGTCATGAGACCCAACTGATGCCATATTTTACTGGCTGTGCCCAGTACTCCATTTTTCCTCTCCTACAATAAGGAGAGGAGGATACAGCACCTCTACCCCAGCATTCTACTCTGAGGAGGCATGAGATGCCCTTGACATTAACAATTAAGGTTCCATACACTTTGAACCAACTACAGAGTTCAAACAAATTAACGAGGGAAGGAAGACATCAATGGGAAAATGGAACAAGCAATTCAAAGAAATACAAATGGCCAAACTATGTATGAGTCAACTGCCTACTAACCAAAATAAAGCACATTAAAATAATAAATCAGCCCAGCCGGTGTGGCTCAGTGGTTGAGCATCGACCCACACACCAACAGGTCACCGGTTCGATTCCCGGTCAGGGCACATGCCCAGGTTGTGGGCCAAATCCCCAGTGGGGGGCATGCAGGAGGCGGCCAACTGATGTTCTCTCTCACTGATGTTTCTATCTCTCTTCCTTTCCCTTCCTTTCTCTCTAAAATGAATAAAGAAAAAAAATTAAATAATAATAGTAAATCACCTATCGAATGTACAAAGTTTTTTTAGCAAGAGAAAATAGCCAAGTTTAATAACACATCCACATGTATGGGATCCCTGCCACATGAGCGCGTCAGAGATCCCACATGCAGGAGAGGCTCTGCCAAGATTTTTTTAATTGATATAAGTAAACATCACTTTGATTTTTCATAAAGTTTATTGGGGTGACATTGTTTAATAAAATTATATAGGTTTCAAATGTACAATTCTGTAATAAAAATACTTTTAAAAATCATTATTCTCTAGTTGGCAGATATGGAGAAGAATCGCCTCCCACACCACGTGTGGGCTGATAAACTGCCACAATCCTCCTGGAGGCCAAGTTCATGATATTTATATTAAGAGCCATAAAATGTTTGTGACCTCTGCCCTGGCTGGTGTGGCTCAATGGTTAGAGCGTCGGCCCGCGGACCAGAGAGTCCCGGGTTCGGTTCCCACTAAGGGTACATACCGTACCTCGGTTGCAGTTTGTCCCCGGCCCTGGTTGGGGTCGTGTGGGTGGCAACCAGTCAATGTGAGTTCTCTCTCACTCTCTCTTCCTCCTTCTCTCCCTCCTGCTCTATCTGAAGATAAATGCAAAAATGTCCTCGGGTGAGGATAAAAAAAAAATGTATGTGAACTTTGACCTTGCATCTTCTCCCACAGGAATTTAACCCAGTAAGATAATTAAGAATGTTTGCAAAGATTTATCAAAATAATGTTCTTCTCAGCATTATGTATATTAGTGAAAACTTGGGAAACAATGTAAATGTCTAGAAACAGAAGGGTAGTTACACTACATTTATATAACAGGACATTATGTGGTCATTAAATGTCATGTTATTTGGAATATCTAACAGCTAGGAACCTATGACATTAACTGAATAAAAATAATCAGTCAGTATCATCCTAGGTTGGTTCTCTAGAAGTAGTGCCTAAGACAGGGATTCTTGAGAAAGTGATTCATTGAGAAAGTACTATGGGGAGAAGGGGAGCACAGGGAATAGGAGTACGCAGAAAAAGAAAGCCAAGCACAGGTGTGGTACCTGCAGAACAGCTTTGATCTGGTCCCATGGGGGGGGGGGGGCTCTGGTGTTGTTGGTGCCCCATGAGGGGCTGGTCTTGATCCGGGCTCCAAGGCTAAGGCAACTAGATTCCATTTTATGTAGGCCCCTTGGTTAAGGCGACTAAAAGACTCCATTTTGTCACCAATAGACATTCCTAGATATTCTTCCAATAATAGGTTAATTACCCCTAGACGGAAAGGAATTTTGCCTAAGATTATAGTTGCCCCAGGAGTTGGGAGGCATTTGCAGTTTCCTGAGTATAGGTATTTGCAGGTATTTGCAAGTACTTATGCCTTTGGTAAATAATGCTAATTTTGACTTCTGTAGTCTCTGTCACTCCCACTATTGTACTGGTTCACTGAGGGGAGGGGGCAAAAGGAGGAGGGAGTTTCTGTCTTTAAAATGGGATGAGCAAGGAGAATCGGGGCTGTTGATCTGAGGGGAAACTATGCCCTCGGCAGCCCGCCGGCGAAATAAAGTGCTCCTTTACAATTCGGCCATGCGTCTCTGGTTATCTCGCCATCAGCTTATAACAGTCTTTCTTTCCCGGTGGCATTGCCTGTTGACTGCTGGATGGGGGTGGGGTAGTTATGAGAGTGTATAACCTCTCCAGATATCTCTGCCAAGGGTAAGTCTCCTGAGAAGGGGAACCACTCACACCCACTTGCTCCTCATGTTGAGGTCACCCCATCCATCCACAGCTTCTCCAGGATTCTGATGGGCGTTTACTTAGTTACTGCACTTGGTCTTGAAGTCATGACTGATGCTTGTCCTTCTCTTCCCTTTGGCTAGCACTTCTGCCAGTGTGGGTGACTTCCCTGGTGAGGTGACCCAGACCTTTATCCATAAAGAGTCCGAGGCCCTGATCGCTAGGCCATGGCTGCTGTACTTGCCCATTTACAGTTAAGATTGGCCACGGAAGTACCAAGAAATCTCAGGGGATCACCCGATGCAAAACATATCTCTCCTTACCACTGTCACATAGCAGCAGTCCTACTTCTTCATGATGAAGAAGTAAAGGCTACACCTTTAAGAAGTAAAGGTGTAGCCTCTTAGCTACACCTTTAAGAGGCTGCTCCGATCCTTACCCAGGCCAGCAGCTTCAGGATGGTACAGTATATAAAAGGAACAGTGGATCCCATGGTCAAGTGCTCACTGCCATATCACCTTTGCCATAAAATGGGTCCCCGGTCCAAGGCAGTGTTACGTGGTATCCCAAATCAGGACATCAAACACTGATTGGATCCTTATACTTGCTAGTGGTGTTGGCTGAGACACTCCCAGCCAGAATGAAACGCTGCCCATTCCAAGTTGGAAGATATCTGATATATAAAGAGTTGAGCGATGATTTCTGTTTCTGGCAGGCCAAACGTCCAGCTGTGGCAGTAGCTAAGTCAACCATAGGAAAGGGGAATCCATATTTCTGGGGCTGTGAATAGCCTTCCTCTCTGCCACCATGGCCAGTGCATTCATCAGCCCATTGTGCAAGAAATATAGATGTATGTAAATGCATGGGCTAGGACACATACATAAATTTCCTAGCTCTACTGAGAGGGTGTAGAATAATCACACCCCAGTAGCAATGAGCTTATCTAGTGCCCAGCTCTTGGTTTCTAAACACTATTCTCCAATAAAAGAAACTAGGGCTCCCTAAGAAGTGGTTGATCACAGGACTAGAGGAGGGAAAAATAGGAGATGGGCTTGGAAGTAAGAAAGTACTCAAAGAGATGTGGGCTCGTCAAAAGAACAGGGTCCAATCTGAAGGGGCTCCTAATGGCCAAAGGTGGGAAATTTTTTGGAAACAAAATAAACAATGCCTGAACTGGATTTAACTTATATAATAAAATAAATATCCACGATTCCACATTGATATGAATGAACAAATGAATGAGAACAGACCACTCTTCTTTACAGTAGAATTCCAATTAATAAATGTAGAAGGAAAGAGGGAAAGAGAAAATCATCATTAGTCCAACACTACAGTAATGATTGTGGCAAATGAGACCTACCAATGGGTGGTAAAATTAGTAAGTTAACGTCTGAAGAGAAACAGGACATGAATAGTCTCATCCTCAAGAATAGTTATTAACTACAAAAGAAGACAGTAACTTTACCATGGAGACACCACCTTAACCAAGAGATGAAAGGCAACATCAACAGCAACAAGACCTGTTGTCATCCAGGACTTCTTGATATGATGCACAAGAGAAACATAACTAATTTCCTTGGTATTCTTGCCACAAAATGCATAACCATACTCCAAACATAAGAAAACATCAGACAAACCCAAATGGAAGAACATTTTACAGAATAATGATCAGTATTCCTCAGAAACATCAAAATTAGGAAAAATAATAAAAAGTGAGGAATTATTAAAAATTAGAGACTAAAGATAAACAACAAATAAATGTAAGACTCTGGAACAGAAAAAGGACATTGGTAGTAAGATTCAAATGCAGTCTACAGTTTGATTCATAGTATTGTACCACTGTTAGTTTCTTGGTTTGGTACCATGGATATGTATGATGTTAACATTAAGAGAAGCTGAGTAAAGGATATAAGGGAACTCTTTATACTATTTTTGCAACTATCCTATAAGTCTAAAATAAGTTCAATATGGGAAAGTTAAAAAATTGACATTCAAAAAAATAAAATAAAATACACTTCACATATTTTATAAACCAAGGGTGGGGGGAGAAGGGCAGAAGGGTAGGCCCAGATCATGCAGTCCTTTTAGTGTTACCTGAGCCCAAGCAAAACAAATAACTCAGACAGAAAAATAAAAAATCATGTCCACTCACTCAACCAAACAGACACTATTTAGAGTCTCCACATGCTGTGTTCTTCCATTAGCATGGATAATTGGAAATTGACTGCCTTTAGAAATGATGCCCAGTTTCTCTCTGGGAACAACACAAGATAAACTCCCAGGGCAACGGCTTATGTTATTGAATCCAACAGTAAGTTAATGTATCCAATCTTGTGTGTAAAGGTGTAATTCAGGTGGTACAAATCCTTTATTGAACTCAAATTCAATAGTCATGTATAATTCTCCTACTTATGGAATGTACAAAGGTTGTAGGAAAATTATCAAAGGTGACACATTATAATTATATTTCTATGAAGACTGGGTGTTTCCGCCTGACATAAGCCATTCATGGGGTGCCCTTTCATTTGCACAGAGGTAAATGTTCAGGTGAGTACACATCAGCATATAATGGAGCAGAGGTCTGTGGCTTTTGCCTGCCCAGTATTCTTTTTCCTTTCTTCTGCTAAATATGCCCTGGGTTTCCTTTGAGGAAGCCCCCGCCCCTTCCCTTCTCTCAGCCCTTATGATTCAGGAGGGCAGGTGGCACACCCTAGCTCCTGAGATGGGCAAATTATCGCAGCCTAACCAGATAGCACGTAACTTCCCTGACTATAGTGTAGTGATTCAGGATGGGCACCTGACCCAGCCCGGCCAACACAGCTCCATCCCAGTGCTGTTACTAGAAATATTAGAAAAGAGAAGGGCTCCTCCTTTCACAGATGACATCAAGATGATAGAAGGTAAGCCGAGTTCAGGGATGCCCATCTTGCTAGTATCTTTGAAGAGACTCTGAATGAGGCCAACAGGGAGGAAAGCAGAGCTGAGAGAGATGGTGACAAGCAGATACATTTGCCCACACATCCTTCATTTCTTTCTTTCCTTAAATCAGCTAGAGTTGGGCTTCTATTACTTGCTAATATAGTAAAAATTTTAAAATAATAATTTCTAAGCCAAAAAAAATCTTTTATTTGAAATCTCAGCACCCCAATCTGTCTCTAAATTTACCCACTCTGTTATACCATTATAAATAGCCCTATTTTTGTGATTCTTTTAATTGTCCTCTCTCTCACTTTCCCAGTCTTCCCTCTCACCTTACACTCAACAACACTGACAGATCCCACCTCTCCCCAGAGCAATTATGTATCACACCTGCCCCCTTCCCCAAGTGTCACACACTGGAAACCTATATAATTCAGACTCTGAATTTTCTCTAAACTCTAAAAGAAATACGAGGGGGGGGGAAGAGAGAGAGAGAGAGAGAGAGAGAGAGAGAGAGAGAGAGAGAGAGAGAGAGAGGAGAGAGAGAGAGAGAGAAAAGAAAAAGACTTGCATGGTCATTCTGGGGTTACAGTCGGCCCTCGTTTATCACGGTTAATCAGTTCCAGACTCTCCCGCCATAAATGAATTTCCGAGAAGTAGGATTCTCTATTTAGATACAGTCGTCCCTCCTCACTTCGCACTTCGCGACTTTCGTGGCTTTGCTCTATCGCGGTTTTTTGAAAGTCGAAGCACAAAGTATCAAGGGACGACGGTAACCTTAAACCTAGAGGTTTATTCTGAGAGGAGGGGCAGCCAGACTGGAAGATGCCATGACCTGTGTATTCATGCCAGCCACCAACCAGCTCAGCAATCCTGAGCAAGGCACCTAAGGGCACAGTCTCCAGCTATTAGGCCCTGAGAGGAAGGGTTATGCTAGGCAGAAAAGGGAGTTTGTCCACTGGTAGTGTTTTAACCTAGTCAGATCATCCTCTAGAAAGGGAAGTTGCAGGGAGGAAACCAATCTTTCAGTGCACAAAGAAACTAGACCAACTTTCATTTCCTAAGACTAATCCCAATGTTAATATTCAACTCTAACATTTTACCCACTTTCCCCCATTAGCCAACCCCTTTAGGGCAGAGATCATCTGCCTACAAACAAAGAATATTTATAAACACTTTCTGTGCACCTACTATGTGCCAGACCTTGTATGAGACAGGCTTCTAACAGTAACTCCACTCCTCACTGCAACCCATTGAGGTAGGTCTTTCAGTCTCCTCTGTTAAACAACAAACCTGAAGTTCAAAGAGATTAAATAACAGGACTAAGAGCCCACAGTGAGAAAATGTCAGCACCATTGCTCTAATCCAAGTCTTTCTGCCACAAAGCCCCTCCCCTTTCCTCTAAGTCCTGTTCGGCCACAGAAAACCTTGCCCTATGTCAGCTTCTAATCTGACCAGAAAAACCACTTGTGTTGATCTGGTGTGATCAGAAGTGGGCTGAGAGCATGGGGTCTGCCAAATGAAGAAAGAGCCAGACCTTCCGCCAAGCAATCCAAACAAGATTGAAAAGTGAATGAAAAGTACAAATTCCTGGAACCACCCACCTGGGGAATGGCTAAGCCAAGTACCACAGATCACTAGGACAGAGATAGTGTGGCTCTGAAAAATGATATTCACTCTTGTGTACATGAAACAAGATCAAAGAATATCAACATCAACTACAACAAAATAACATTTTTTGACCATATACTATGTGCAGTTATATAATAGTACCTAGCACATTACATGGATTATCTCATTAAATTCTCTACTATAACTCTATGAAGTAGGTGTTATTAGTCATTCCCATTTTTCAGATGAGGAAACTGAGGCTCAAGTTAAGTAAAATGCCCAAAGTAATTAAACTGGGACCCATGTGATAAGCTAGGAAAATTTCTCTCCAGAGCCTTCTGTTTTAAGTGCTTATTGCTATTATATGAAAGTGCAGATAAGAACACACATTCAAGAACAACTACACAGGACTGCCTATGTGTGCTGTGCCCTTTTTAGGGTTCTGAGACACAGGACTAACAAATCAAATGAGGCAACATTTCTCATGGAACTCACATTTTGGTGGAGGTAGAAGACAGACACGTGTGACGATGGAGATAAGGACTATGAAGAAACTAGAGCAAGGTTAAGAGGCTGGGGAGAGGCTGGGGAGTGTGCTAGTTTAAGTGTTTAAATAGGGCCATCCAGAAGGACATTGTTGAGAAGGTGACATTTGTGTAGAGTAAGCAAACAAGGAACAAAGCTGTGAAGCTGGGGTTGGGGTGGGTAGCGGAATGAGGTGCTCCGGGGAGAAGAGACATGAAGTGCAAAGTGCTGAGGAAGGAGCCCTGTGAGCTCAAGCACAGCAAAGAGCACTGCTGAGGCTGCGGGAGAGGCAGGGGAGTGACGGGAGGGGAGTGCGTTCGGAACAGGGACAAGCTCCCCAGGGACCTGTGGGCCATTGCAAGGCCTTTGGATTTATGAGATGGGAAAACCCTTACGAGAATTTTGAGTGAGGAGTGACGTGCTCTGATTAGGCTCAAGAAGGATTGTCTGGCTGCTGTGGGAACAGACTGGCAAGGCAGGCAAGTAGAGTGGTAAGAAGTGAATTAGGATTCTGGGTATATGAGTTGGCACAGTTTCATCATGGTTTAGATGTTAGATATGGGAACAAAAGACAAGTCACAGAGGATTCCAAAGGAAGACCTACTGATAAGGATAAAAAGAGAGGTTACAAATAATATTTTAAGGTACAGGACATTTTTCCATAAAATATTGGAATATATAATGAATTATGTATCCCTAAGATTGAAACAGTAAAAATAATTATATATAAATTCAGTAAAATAATACAGCTGGAAAAGTGTGGCAGCTCCTAGAAGAAATTAAAAATAACATTATATAACCCAGCAATTCCAGCTCTGGGTACATACCCAAAACATTGGAAGCAGGGACTCAAACAGATACTTACACACCCATGCTCATAGGTGCATTATTCACAATACCAAAAGGTGAAAGCAACCCAAGTGTCCGTTGACAGATGAATGGATAAGCAGAAAGTGGTATATACATACAATGGAATATTATCCAGCCTTAAACAGGAAGGATATCGTGATGAATGTTACAGCACGGATGACATGCTAAGTAAAATGACCCAGTCACAAAAAGAACCTCAAATACGGTATGATACCATTTATATGATGTACCTAGAACAGTCAAAATCATAGAGACAGAAAGTAGAATGTAGTTGTCAGGGGCTTGGGAGAAGGGGAACTGGGAATTATTGTTTAATGGGTATAGTTTCCATTTTGCAAGATGAAAAGAGTTATGGAGATGGATGGTGGTAATGATTGTACAATATGAATGTACTTAATGCCACTGAAGTGTATACATAAAAATGGTTAAGTGGTGAATATTATATCATCTGCATTTTACTACAATAAAAACGTTTTAAGTAATCACCAAACACCACTCCAGCCCCCAAAAAAGGAAAGGAGCTGAGGAGTTGTAAGTCTCTCAGGCAGAGCCCTTGTTCTGAGGCACAGGGGCGAGTCTTCCACACCTACTATAAATAGTCCCAGAAAACTCCAGGTATTTGGGGGAAGGGGGCTCAAATAAGCTTAGAAGCCTTGACTTACTTGTTTAGGTGTCGCAAAGATAAGCTGTAACAAAGAGTGCTAGTGTACCGCCTGTTGTTCAGTATCTGTTAGAGAACAGACGGCGGCTCTATTCCAACGCAACGAGGCAGAGATCATCAACCGCACATTCCAAGCTACGAAACATCCCTTCCCATGGCGGGCTCCCCATGGGAGGCTGCGAAATAGATGAGAGTTGATAGCTGAAGATTAAATAACATGATGGCAGATTTCGACATAGTTGGCCTATTTTTTGAGAAACGAACAAAGATGTATGTTTTACTTATCACTTTTAATAAACATCCTAGTAAGGTGGTGTTAACCCCACTATAATGAGGATGGTGGTGAGGTGAGAAATAAAGGTGAGGGTACCTATTTATGTCAAGAACGAGATGTAATGTGGGCTCTCCAAGAAGGCTGAACACCCCAAAGCAGGCTGGCAAGACCTCAGCAAGGACCCCTGAGCATTCTGGGATTCTCCCCTCAGGCCCACAGGAGAAAAAATGGCCTCCATTTGATCATCACCTAACTAGAGAAGACAAGTCAAAAAGTGAGCCCGAGGGCTCCATATAGAGGTCCTGCTTCCAGTGGGCCTAAAAGGGAAACAGTATAAGGATAAATTTCCAACTCAAAAGATCTGAGGTCTGTGAGGTCTGCTAAGGGCACCACATTCATCTACAGATGGACAATCTGGTCCCAAATGTGACTGACCCAAGGTCAAACAGCCAACATGTGTGAAAGAGCCAGTTCCTTTGACTCCCTGTGTGATTTTGAGCACAGGAAAGGAATAGCAATGTTTGAAATCAATAGGAACAAGGGACTGCAGGTCTCCTTAGGCACAAGGTCACTGGGGACTTCTGAATCTGTGTTCTTATGTGTAAAATGGGAATAATAGTTACCTCACAGAGTTCCTTTTAAGAAAATAAGACATGTAGGTTATTGATTACACTTGACTGTGGTCACCCAATTGAGGAACCTTTGTTAGTTCCCAGCTGTGTCTGTACAATAGCCCCTAAATGACTGTCATCCAGATCTCATCTTAAATATTACTACTTTCCTAACCGAACTGTTTCTTTTCAAGTTGTTATCAACCCCTTGGCCTCTCTATCACACGTCCCTACTTTCTTCTCTTGATAGAACATATGCCTGATTTTCTTATTTATTCACCTGCCCTGCTTACTGTATCAAAAGTACTAGAAAACATACCTGTTACATAGTGTTGTCCTCTATAATTGTTGACCAAATTAGCTTGAAATTAAAGACTTTCTTTCCACAGGACCCACTTGAGAATGAAACGATTCCCAAAGGACAGTTGGACACCCCTTTATCTGAAATGACTTGAAGACAGTTGTGACAGTGGAAAGAGTTGGAGCAGACCTCGTAAGGCCCTTTCTACTTATGAGAATTGTTTAACCTCTCCCTATGTTTATTTACCATGGGAAAATCTGTCATTTGAAAGAAGGGACAATGAGCCAGCAACATCTTCCACTTTCCTGGGAAGGCTTAAACCCATGCACAATTGTACAATCTGGTCACGCAGTTGAAACTCAGTTCATGGAAGGAAAGGAAGGAAAGGGCTTTTAATACTCAAGAGCTAAGACTAAAATGTGTAAAGAAAACTAACAACTCCAGCAGTAAATATTGGCAGCTTCTCTGACAGCAAAATTCAATTTTAAAATAAATCAAGCAATTATTATTTATTGTGTTAATCCTTACCCAAGTATATTTCTCCATTAATTTTTAGATAGAGTGGAAGGGAAGGAGGGGGAGAGATAGAGAGATAAACATCACATCAATTGGTTTGCCTCCCGCATGACCCCAACCAGGGCTGGGGATCAAACCTGCAATCCAGGTACATGCCCTTGACCAGGAATCGAACCCACAACCCTTCGGTCCATGGGCCGACGCTCTAAGCACTGAGCCAAACTAGCCAGGGCAAATCAGGCAATTCTTCAAACTAGAATTAGACTTCAGGAAATTAGGGTTCGTGTTCAGAGTAGACACATTATAATTTCATAAAAATTGTCTTAGCTATTTCACTGCTGCAGACTTAGGAAGATCATGATGTGTTTAATGCTTCTGATTATGTCACTGGGTAAATTGGGATCATGGAATAACTAGAGAAGCAGAGACTAAAAGGTATTTGGAAAGAAATAAACCAGTGACCATTCTAAGACCTGTGCCCTAGTCTCAGTCCAGGCCAGCAGTTCACACCATGCCCTCACCTCACTCCTATTCTACTTTGTATCCTCTAAGTGAAATTCAACCAAAAGGGACAGAAGATCCTACATCTATCTATAACAAGGATCGTTTTGTTGTCCAATACATGGTGTCAAAGGAAGAAAGCTCCCTGCTGCATGACAAACATCACATAATGGGTGAAGCAGCGGGGAGCCCTTTCTCTGAGAGCACAGGGCCACTATGCCTTCCAAACCAAGATTACTCCAAGTCAAAAGGGGGGAAAAAAGGATGTTAACAATATGTTTAACAAGAAAATTATGTTTCATTTCCTAAAAAAGGAAACTCCATTATTTTAAGTACAGATGCCATTCCTTAACAACACCCAGAGTAAAGGCAATCACATCCTATGAAATGAAAAGGTAGCTGGAAGAAAGCCCCTAGTCAACCCTCTCTCTTTACATACAAAAGGAACTGAAGCTCTAAGACAAAGGGGTTCACCAGAGCCAAGACAAGATCCCAAGTTTCTTTACTCCCAAGTAGAGTAACCAACCACCCTGGTTGCCCAGAACTGTACTCATTTGAATATTACAAGGCCCTCATCTGACTTCCAGTTTCTGGCATATAAGGAGTTGGAAGTCATCACTCTGTGCTAACAAGTAAAAAGCTGGAAAACTGAAAAATCAACAACTCTTCTTAGATCCATCAGAGAAGGTAAGGTCACAGAAGAAACCACTGCCCCCAGAATTAGAGAGATAAACAGGCAAATACAGAAAATCACAACTTCTTAGAGTAGAAGAAACCCACAAGGAACCACTCTGCAGTAACCAGTGCTGGGCTAGAAAAACCTGACTATAACTGATGAATCACTCAAGGTCCATTATAGATGAGTCTGAGAGTTAAAACCTCCAGAGGGGCCCAGTCAGTTTTACATTCAGGAAACCTACCAGGTTCTCACAGTGAAGGTGGAAGAAAAATCCTGTCATATTTCCACCTGGGAAGGGGTGGGGGGAGGGGGTAGAAAAAAAATAACCCATTTAAAATACACCAGAGCATTCTGTTCTTTCTAAAAGGGCTGCCTGCAAGAGAAACTAATTTACCAGAGCCTAAACTATAGTGATTTTTCTCAGAGCCAAAGTGACCTAAGGAAAGGAAAATATACAACTCAGCTCCTTCTAATCATCCTGTCCCACATAAGGGGGGAAAAAATCTAAGAAACATCATGAAGTTCAGAGTTCAAGGACCCAGTTTCACTGAAAGATTATGACCTACTCATAAGACACCTTCCCACCAAACCACTAAAGGCCTATTGATCACAGTTTCTTTTACTCAAAACATCATGTCTGGCTATCAAGAAAAAAATTTCAAGGGATACTAAAATACAAAAACACAGTTTGAAGAGACTGAACAAACATCAGAACTAGGGTCAGATATAGCAGGAATTCTGGAATTATCAGATCAGAATTTTTTTAAACGATGATTTATATGCTAAGGGCTCTAACAGAAAAAGACACGAAAGAAAACAATGAGTAAAAATATAGGCAGAGAGAAGGAAATTCTAAGAAAGAATCAAAAAGAAATGCTAGAGATAAAAAATATTGTAACAGAAAGGTAGAATCCCTTTTATGGGCTTATTGGTAAACTTGATATGGCAAATGAAAGATTGAGCTTGAAGATATGTCAATGGAAACTTCGAAAACTGAAAAAGCAAAGATAAAGACTGAAAAAGAAAGGTGAGAATATCCAATTACTGTAGGACAACAACAAAAAGTGTAACATACATGCAACAGGGAACACCAAAAGGAAAAGAGAGAAATGAACAGAAGCCATATGTGAAGCAGTAATGACTGAGAATTAGCCTCAGATTAATGTCGTACACCAAACCACAAGTCCAGAGAGCTCAGAGACCACCACACATGGTAAATGCCCCCAAAACTACACCTATGTATATCATATTAAAACTAAAGAACATCAAAGATAAAGAAAAAATTTTGAAAGAAGCCAGAGGTGGGGAAAAACACTTTACCTATGGAGGAACAAAGATTAGAATTAATCTGATTTCTCAAAACCATTCAAAGAAGAAGATAATGGGGTGAAATATTTAGTGTTGAGAAGAGAAGAAAAAAACACCAACCTAAAATTCTATATCCTACAAAATTATCCTTCAAGTATGGAGTTTCCTCAAGAAATTACAAATTGAACTGCCATTTGACCCAGTGATCCCACTTCTAAAAATATATCCTAAGAAGCCTGAAACACCAATCAGAATATATGCACCCCCCTATGTTCATAGCAGCACTATTTACAATAGCTAAGATCTGGAAACAGCCAGGTGCCCGTCAGTAGATGAGTGGATAAAAAAGCTGTGGTATATTTACACAATGGAATACTATGCAGCTATTAAAAAGAAGGATCTCTTAACCTTTGAGATGACAAGGAGGGACCTGGAGAGTATTATGTTAAGTGAAATAAGCCAGTCAGGGAAAGACAAGTATCACATGTTCTCACTTATATGTGGAACCTAATGAACAAAATAAACTGATGAACAAAACAGATCCAGAGACATGGAAGCAGGGAATGGACTGACAAATTTTAGAGGGAAAGGGGGTGGGGGGAGCAGGAAGAGACTAACCAAAGAACTTATATGCATATATGCATAACCAATGGACACAGACAATAGTGTGGTAAAGGCCTGGGGAGAGGGCAGGATCAGGGTGGAGGGCGTCAATGGAGAAAAAGGGGGAGAACATTTCTAATACTCTCAACAATAAAGATACTTAAAAAAAAAAAAAAGTGAAGGAGAAACAAAGGCTTTCTCAGACAAACAAAAACTGAATTTACTAGCGGTAGACCTCCCTTTAACATAAGAAATGTTAAAAAAAATCCTTCTAGATCTTAGCTATTGTAAATAGCGCTGCTGTGAACATGGGGGTACGTATATTCTTTCTGTTTGGTGTTTCAGGCTTCTTAGGGTATATTCATAGGAGTGGGATCACTGGGTCAAATGGTAATTCAATTTTTAATTTTTTGAGGTAACACCATAGTGTTTTCCATAGTGGCTGCGCCAGTCTGCATTCCCACCAGCAGTGTACTAGAGTCCCTTTTCCTCCACACCCTCGCCAACACTTGTTGTTTGATGCTTTGTTGATGGCGGCTATTCTGACAGGTGTGAGGTGATAACTCATTGTTGTTTTAATTTGCATCTCTCTGATGATTAGTGATGTTGAGCATTTCTTCATATGTCTCTTGGCCATTTGTATGTCCTGTTTGGAGAGGTGTCTATTTAGTTCCTCTGCCCATTTTTTAATTGGGTTCTTTGTCTTCCTTTTGTTGAGTTGTATGAGCACTCTATATATTTTGGAAACTAATCCCTTATCTGATATATCATTGGCAATTATGCTCTCCCATACAGTGGGTTGCCTTTCCACTTTGATGGTTGTTTCTTTTGCTGTGCAGAAGCTTTTGACAGCCCAAGTGTCCATCAGTAGACGAATGGATAAAAAAGCTGTGGTACATATACACAATGGAGTACTATGCAGCTGTAAGAAAGAAAGATCTCTTATCCTTTGCGACCACATGGGAGGACCTGGAAACTGTTATCCTAAGTGAAACAAGCCAAGCAGAGAAAGACAAATATCATATGATCTCACTTATTTCTGGAATATAATAAACATAACAGTCTGAGGAACAGGGTAGTCCCAGAGATGTGGAAGTAGGGTACAGACTGACAATTGCCAGAAGAGGGGCTGGGGGAGGGGAGCGATGAACCACAGACTTGTACGCATGTACTCATAACCAATGGACATGGAAAACAAAACTGGAGACGGGGCAGGGAGGGAGGGGGAGGAGGGTGACAATGGGGGGAAAAGGAGAAACATCTGTAACAAAAATAATAAAATTAAAAAATTAAAAAAAAAAAATCCTTCAGAGAAAAGGAAAATGATATAGGCCAAAAACTCAGATCCACAGAAAGAAACAAAGAGCATTAGAGAAGGAATAAGTGAAGGTTGAAGATTTCTCATGCTGCCCTGGCCAGGTGGCTCAGTTGCTTGGAGCATTGTCCCATATACCAAAAAGGTTGTGAATTCGATTACTGGTCAGGGCACATA
This sequence comes from Tadarida brasiliensis, assembly GCA_030848825.1. NCBI lineage: Eukaryota > Metazoa > Chordata > Mammalia > Chiroptera > Molossidae > Tadarida > Tadarida brasiliensis. The sequence continues at coordinate 83,818,880 of CM061259.1, forward strand.
CCTAGGTTGCAGGTTCAATCCTCTCGGGCATGTACAGGAGACAACCAATCAATGTTTCTCTCTCTTTCAAATCAATACAAAAATATATCCTTCTGTGAGGATTAAAACACACACACACTCACACACATATCCTGTGCTATTTTGTCTCCCAAGCTTTGGGAACTATTGGTCACACCAGGTCAGGCAAATGAAGTGAGTACCAGAGCCTTCTAAAAGACTCCACAATTGGAGACTTCACAATTGTGTTCATAATTCTGTACAATGATTAGCAAAGTGACCATATATCCCAGTAAAATCCCAGTCCAACTTTCCTCTGTTGTCCCAGCATAGTCATTCATCACATTCCGTTTCACACCAGTGTGTCCTGATTTGGGACAATCCGCTATACAGGTACCAGGTGGATCGCTCACCTGTCCATCACTATCTGAGCACCTGCTCTGGACCTGGCTCTGTGAGAATGAAGGAAACACAAAGGTGAGTGAGGTAGTTCCCAGCCCCCAAGAACTCAGGAATGGAAGATCAGGGCAAGGAGGGGAAGGGAACCACTGGACAATACAAAGTGATGAGGGTCACACATAGGTCTCTGCCATATGCTGTTGGCATCACTGGGAAGGACGACAGATGAATCAAAGGAGCCCCACAGGTTTCTTGGGGAAAAGAGCAAGAAGAGCAGCTGATCAGTGATGTAAGAACAACCCATCACCTCCACAGAGGCAGGTATGTTGATCCCTTTTAAAACAACGTTTTAATTTGTGTTTCTACATGTTCAGGGAACTTGTGCGGTGTGGTAAGTGGGAAAACATAAACAGTTTCCAACTCTTACTCCTTCAGTGGTTGTAAGAAAACCTGCCCTGCCTGGTGAATCTTGTAATCTGATGAAATGTTTGCATAGGAAAGATATTCTCCAAAATTTACTAGTTTTAAAACCTAGATTGAATTATATTACATCTTGCTTAAAACCCTTCATGGGGTGATCACTGTTCTCAAAATAAAATCCACACTCCTTCCCATGATCCACTAGCCCTTCCCTTCGTCTGCAACCACAACTCCTGCTGTTCTCACTCCAGCTCACTACACTTTGACCACCTGGAAAAATGCCAAGTTCCTTCCCACCTGAGCTCCTTGCTTGAGCTTTGCTGGCTCCTCTGCTGGACCCTGTCCCTCCAGTGCTTTAAAAGTCTGACTTATATGGAGGGAAAACCCCTCTGAGAATAACACCAGCACCCAGGGCAGACAGCAAAGTCAAAAGTCAGGAGAGGTGATTCCTGCTGAGGTCACAGAGCACCCAGGCAATCAGCTGCATGAGGATGGAGACTCTGCCTGCCTCACCCACCAGGCCGGGTGCTGGCCTTTCCCCTGCACAACCACATCTGTTACTGTTGGAGTTCCCATCATCAAGTCCAAACACTGCACACTACACGCTTCTCAAACTCCAGGATGCACAGCCCCAATTCTGTGTAGTAGAGGATGAAAACAAGAGTAGCCAACACATCTTTCTGGAGCATCAAGTTTATTACAGAAATATGAGAGAACCAAATACTTTAAGGAGAACCCCCCACAAACATGGGAACAAAGGACAGCTGGGGAGGGAGAAGGGCCCTAGACAAACTGTCCAGTGTCTGAAGTTTCATTCGCGGTGGGACGAGGGGTGGACGCACAGTGAAGGCAGCCTCTCCTCTTGACCTCCAGGGGCTCCAGGCCATCCTCCAAGCACAGCAGGTATTTTGAAGAAGATGCTTCTGAAGGTCACGGAGATGCGAGATGCCCTCCTGATGTGCACCCCGTGCAGAGGACGCCTCGGCAGTCTGCACACCCCATCGTCCACTGCACCAAGTCCTCTGACCTTGCACAGCGTGTATTTCTGTAACCTCTCTCACCCACAGCTGTTTGTGTCCAGCATCTGCTTCATCGCCTACACGACGTGGCTGGCCTCCTGGGAGCTCAGTACCTTCAGGTTCAATATTCTGGGGGTGCTGCTTGATCTTCACAGAATCTTTGACTGTGGTCCTGCCATGGCCAACCACACTTTTTTTTTTTTAATCCTCACCCGAGGATACTTTTTGCATTTATCTTCAGATAGAGCAGGAGGGAGAGGGAGGAAGGGAGAGAGAGAAACATCGATGTGAGAGAGACACATCGACTGGTCACCACCCACATGACCCCAACCAGGGCGGGGACAAACTGCAACCTAGGTATTTGCCCTTAGCAGGAACCAAACCCGGGTCTCTCTGGTCCAAGGGCCGACGCTCTAACTGCTGAGCCGATCGGGCCAGGGCCATCCACGCTTTTTAAAATTTGTATCAGTGCGTGGCTGGTGTGGCTCAGTGATTGAGCGTTGATCCCATACACCAAGAGGTCGCTGGTTCGATTCCCGGTCAAGGCACATTCCCAGGTTGTGGGCCAGATCCCCAGTGGGGGGCATGCAAAAGGCGCCCAATCGATGTTCTCTCCTCTCTCCCTCTCACTTCCTCTCTAAAATCAATAAAAAAATAAAAATAAAAATTTGTAAATAAATAAAAATTATATCGGTTTCACTCTTGACCTTTTGAACCACCGTTTGTGACTAGACGACACACAGCACATAAGTCCTAAAAAAAAAACCCTAAAGGCTCTCCTAGCCTTACTCTGTTGGCCCTGGATGTGGCCAGGTAAAGAGGCTGAGAACTCACCATCAGAATGAGCAGCTTGAACATAGTTTTCATTGGTGGTTTCCTGCGGGGCTCCACCAACCCTGCTGGTGCTACTGCTGTGGGGGATGGGGGAGCCCCTAGGGTCACACTGGTGGGATGAATTGGAGGTGGAGGTCCCTGACTTTGGGCCGGGTATGGGAGTGTTGCTCCTTGCTTCTTCCCTGGCTGGGGTGGTAGTGGTCTTCACTTCTTACCTGACTGGGATAGTGGTGCTCCTTGCTTCTTCCCTGGCTGGGATGGTGGTGCTCCTTGCTTCTTCCCTAACTGATATGGCGGTGCTCCTTGCTTCTAGCCCTGGCCGGGATGGCGGTGCTGCCTGCTTCTTCCCCGGCCTGGGTGGCGCTGCTCCCTGCTTCTTCCCTGGCCAGGGTGGCGCTGTTCCCTGCTTCCTCCCTGGCCGGGGTGGAGGTGCTCCCTGCTTCTTCCCTGGCCTGGGTGGCGCTGCTCCCTGCATCTTCCCTGGCCAGGGTGGCGCTGCTCCCTGCTTCTTCCCTGGCCAGGGTGGAGGTGCTCCGTGCTTCTTCCCTGGCCTGGGTGGCGCTGCTCCATGCTTCCTCCCTGGCCGGGGTGGAGGTGCTCCCTGCTTCTTCCCAGGCCGGGGTGGCGCTGCTCCCCGCTTCTTCCCTGGCCTGGATGGCGCTGCTCCCTGCTTCTTCCCAGGCCGGGATGTTGCTGCTCCCTGCTTCTTCCCTGGCCGGGATGGCACTGCTCCCTGCTTCTTCCCTGGCCCGGGGTGGCGCTGCTCCCTGCATCTTCCCAGGCCGGGGTGTCGCTGCTCCCTGCTTCTTCCCTGGCCAGGGTGGCGCTGCTCCCTGCTTCCTCCCTGGCCGGGGTGGCGCTGCTCCCTGCTTCTTCCCTGGCCAGGGTGGAGGTGCTCCTATTTCTTTCCTGGCTGGTGTGGTGGTGCTCCTTGTTTTTTTCCTGGCCGGGGTGGTGGTCCTGCCTGCTTCTTCCCTGGCCTGGGTGGCGCTGCTCCCTGCTTCTTCCCTGGCCGGGGTGGAGGTGCTCCTATTTCTTTCCTGGCTGGTGTGGTGGTGCTCCTTGTTTTTTTCCTGGCTGGGGTGGTGGTGCTCCTTGTTTTTTTCCTGGCTGGGGTGGTGGTCCTGCCTGCTTCTTCCCTGGCTGGGGTGGTGGTGGTCTTCGCTCCTGGCTGGACCCATGCACAGGTTGTGGGCCTGATCCCTCTGGGGGGCATGCAGGAGGCAATGAATCGATGTTCTCTCTCCTTTCCTATCTCTCTATCTCTCTCTCCTCCTCACTTATTCTCTCTATGAAATCAATTACAAAAAAAAAAATAAAATTTCTGAATAAAAAAATAAATGAAAATTACATTGGTTTCACTCTTTTCTTTTTAAACCACCATTTTTGACTCAATGGTACACAGCACATCAGGCCTACAAATATTCTAAATGCCCTCCTAGCCTTACTCTGTTTGCCCTGGATGTGGCCAGAGACAGAGGCTGAAGACCGACCATCGGAATGGGCAGTTTGAATGCCGTTTTCATTGGTGGTTTCCATGGGGGCTCCACCAACCCTGCTGGTGCTGGTGCTGTGGGTGATGGGGGAGTTCCCAGGGTGACCCTGGAGGGCTGAACTGGAGGTGGCAGTCCCTGACTTTGGGCCAGGTATGGGAGTGGTGCCCCTTGCTTCTTTGTTGGCTCGGCTGCTGGTGGTCTTCGCTTCTTTCCTGGTTAGAATGGTGGTGGTCTTCATTTCTTTCCTGGGTAGGATGGTGGTACCCCTAGCTTCTTCGCAGGCTGGGATGCTGGTGGTCTTGTCTTCTTCGCAGGCTGGGATGCTGGTGGTCTTGTCTTCTTCGCAGGCTGGGATGCTGGTGGTCTTGTCTTCTTCGAAGGCTGGGATGCTGGTGGTCTTGTCTTCTTCGCAGGCTGGGATGCTGGTGGTCTTGTCTTCTTCGCAGGCTGGGATGCTGGTGGTCTTGTCTTCGTCCCTGGCTGGGATGCTGGTGGTCTTGTCTTCGTCCCTGGCTGGGATGCTGGTGGTCTTGTCTTCTTCCCTGGCTGGGATGCTGGTGGTCTTGTCTTCGTCCCTGGCTGGGATGCTGGTGGTCTTGTCTTCGTCCCTGGCTGGGATGCTGGTGGTCTTGTCTTCTTCCCTGGCTGGGATGCTGGTGGTCTTGTCTTCTTCCCTGGCTGGGATGCTGGTGGTCTTGTCTTCTTCCCTGGCAGGGATGCTGGTGGTCTTGTCTTCTTCCCTGGCTGGGATGCTGGTGGTCTTGTGTTCTTCCCTGGCTGGGATGCTGGTGGTCTTGTCTTCTTCCCTGGCTGGGATGCTGGTGGTCTTCGCTTCTATGATGGCTGCTAAAATGTTCTTCCCCCCTTCCATGCTGGGTGGGGAAGTGTCTGGGTCTCTGCCCTTCTGCCCTGGTGCCTCAACCCCTTGGAATGTGGAAAGGTTGATGTTACGGTCCGTTGAGGAACAGGGCCTTACCCTAATGGTGGAGATCTTCATGTGGGGTGTCGTCGTAGATAGAATTAGGTAGGTCCCCATAAGAGGGTCATAAGTTTTTGAAGTTACAGATTCATGTATTTCACGCTCCTCACACCCCATATTTTTCATGATGTCGATTACCTGGCCGTTCAGGTCCTCCTGGGGTGGCTCGGTGTACGGCCTCATCGCCTCGGCGTGCCCCATGTTCAGCCAGCGATCTTGCATTATATCGTCCAGTGTTGGTCTCTGGCTGGCTTTGAATGTTAATAATTTTATCAGAAGTTCTTTAACGTCTTGGGAGAGATACTTTGGTAAATGGAATTGTCCCCTCAATATACTACTCCTTTCTTCTTCGGTGTTCCTGCCCCGGAATGGATGTGTTCTCGTGAGCAGGTTATAAAGGACTACCCCCACACTCCAGACGTCTGCCCTTTCATCATACGGCTCTCCTCGTAATATTTCTGGCGCTATGTAAGGCATGGTCCCACAAAAGTCTGTTAGCTTCTTATCTGTGAGTACAACACTGAAACCAAAATCTGCTAGTCTTATTTTCTTATCTCGATCTATTAGTATATTTTCTAGTTTTACATCCCTGTGGATGAACCCACGCCGGTGGCAGTATTGCAAGGCCGATATTAACTGGCGCAAGGTAGTTCGGGCTTCCTCCTCTGTCATGCGGCCTCTCATAGTTAAGTAATCAAGTAAGTCTCCCCCGCTGATGTACTCCAGGAAGAGATATATATTGCCATTGCTCTTAATTACTTCAAACAACCGCGTGATGTTCGGGTGATTGAGTACCTGGAGAGCATGGACTTCACCAGAAGGATCAGAGAGGTTCCGTTGCCTAATGATCTTTACTGCCACCGTTTTGCCCGTTACAGTGTGCCGTGCCAACCACACTGAGGCGAAGGTTCCCGAACCGATTTCTTTCTGGAGGATGTAATTGCCAATGTTGCGGTCAAAGAGGGCTGCACGTTTGTACATGGCGGCTGAACAGAAAGGGAAAAAAAAGAAAGAAAAGAAAACAAAAGAGAAAAGAAAACAAAAATAAGAAACAAGAAAATTAAAAACAAAGAAATTAAAAGAAAAAAGAAAACAAAAATTAAAAATTAAGAAAATTAAAAACAAAGAAAAAAATAAATTAAAATAATAAATTAAAATAATAAACTAAAGAAAAATAAGAAAAAAGAATCAAAATAAAAACAAAAACAGAAAAAAAAAAGAACAAAAAACAAAATGACAGAGAACTAGCCAACAATTTGTCCAAGTCCCAATTGGTCACCACAATCAGTTTCCTGGGCTATCACGGACTGAAGCCTCAGTCCAGCCAGGGCCTTATATAGGACTGGCTGTCATTCCATCACAATGGTGCCTTATGACAGTATTATGAGGCTGGGGATAAACCAGAGTGGTTTTCTCACTTTTTGGTCTCATGACCCTTACTATGGGAAAAAAACAAAAGAAAACCAAGGAGCTTTTTGCTTATGTGGCACATTAAAGATTGATATTTACTTTATCAGAAATGAAAATCTGTAAGATGTAAATAAAATAAAATAAAAATGAGAAGTCTCACTTATGCTGAAGAGTCTCATGCTCCGGGTCTGAATTCAAATATCACCTGTTTGGTGAGGGCTCCCTTGATCCATCCATTCCTTCCCACCTCACCCAGCTCGTCACGTTTGTCATCTTCAGAGCACCGACCACAGTGTATCAGATTCTTTTTAATCCTCCCCCGATGATGTTCTTATTTATTTATTTATTTATTTATTTATTTATTTATTTATTTATTTATTTAGAGTAAGAGAGGAAGGGAAAGGGGGGGAGAGAAAGAGAAAGAAATATCAATGTGAGATAGAAACACTGATCATTCACCTTTCTTACGCACACTGAACTGGGATTGAATCCGAAACCTGGCATGTGCCCTGACTGGGAATTGAACCCAAGACCTTTTGGTGCATGGGACAATGCTCCAAGCAACTGAGCCACACCGGCCAGGGCAGTGTAGCTGATTCTTGTTTACTGTGTGTCCTTCCCATGAAGGGAGGAGCAGGGCTGTAGTCTTCCCAGTGTCTTGCACAGTGAACGGCAACAAAATAAGTGTTTAATAAATATTTGTTCACTGGATTAATAAAAGAGTTGGGTGAGATGGACACAAGAAAATATGACACACTGTTTATTTAATCAAAGTGATTCATTTAAAAAAAATCTTTAAAAACAAGTTAGGTGCTGTCCTCACTCAGCTTTTGGGCCAGACCAGATAGGAAAGAGGAGGGCTGAAGTCTGGCTTTCCAGGTATCTGGGCACTTGGTGAGGCTGAGGAGAGGCCAATGCTAGCAGCCTTGCTGTAAAGATTACAGAAGATGACCGGTCTGTCCAGTGGGACTTGCCAAAGGATGCAGTGAATTGGGACCTGCAATGAGCTGCAAGTATTTTCACACTGTGAGTATCCATTGCCAGATCGCACAAAGGACTTCTCAGGTGACCTTGAGTGGGCCATTTAGGTAAATTTCTGGGTTACTTGAATGAACCATCTCTGTGGACACAAGTGGTGATGAGGCTTGTCAATGGACATCTGTAAAAACACTTTGAAGCCTCTGGATGGAGGAATTTCTGCAGAGGCACAAAGGGTGAGGTAATACGTTGGGGCAAGTTCTACCCTTTATGGCGGCAGAGAGGGGGCAGACAGGCTTGAGGACACTTTGGGGCAGCCGCTGGCACATTGTATTTCAAACTAATCCTCGAAGAGAGCTCTGTACTTTCAGTATATCAAGTGTTTTAATCACATGTATGAGTTATTATTCTAGTAACTGTCTTTTAACATTTCCCTCCTACAGTCTCGGCTTTGTGTAAAGTGATTCTTAGAGGGATCAGCCTGTGAGCTTTTCCCTCTACATCGTTTAGTTTGTTAATTTTTACCTTACGGCAGTGATGCTCAGCTCCTGAGTATGACAGTCTCTGTTGCTGAGCTGACTGGGATACAAACAGGGTCGTTTCATTAATCCTAGGCAGATGTTTACAATTTATAGTCAAGAGACCAGAATAAGCTCAGGAAGGAGACAAGAGAATTTCAACAAAAGCTGCCAGTCTATGAGTCAACTATATCCATTTATAAAAATGCTATTAAGAATTACTTCAGAAATAATGCCAATAGAATAGAACATTTTCTTAGCATAATGATGTGATTTCAGCAAAGTAAATGCAGACTCAAAGATAAGACATTTAAAATATAACTGTCAAGGCCAAAGCCAAGCTCTGGATACGTCTAATCTGAGGTCTCCTACAGGCTGGGTGTTCAATCAGGTGAATCAAGTACAAGCTTGGGAACTTTTAAAATGAAAACATAAATTCGTGGATCAGTACCTTTCAATCGTTCAACTCAATATCCGGTGTGGTCCACTCCAGCGAAACTGGAGGGCGTCCTTCTGGAGATGTCTTTTGTGATGGACCATGAATCCAGGCTGTAGGCCGTGATGTTCGGTGTCTGTGTCTCCTGCAAGCGCGCACTGGAAAGACTGCCCCAGGAACTTGCATTAATTTCAAGAGCCTGTGCAAGTTCTTTGCAGTAAGTTAGAAAGCCTCCTTCTATAAGGGAGGTTCGCACCATCCCTGATCTAGCCTCACAGGCTAGGCCTTCCAGTAACAATTTTAGAAGGGAACTATTGATGTATACTAAAAGGAACTGATCTTATGCAATAAATAAATAAATAAATGAATAAATAAAACCCAGGCTTCAGAGCCAGACAGGCTGGGGTTCAAATCCCCCCTCAGCCACCCCACCATCATAGGCAAACATGGGTAAGACCTTGTCTTTCTTTTATTTTTTATTTAAAAAGAGAGGCTCACACTAAAAAATTTTAAATGCCAACATAAAAATACTACAAAGTAAAACGTCCTCATGCCCCTCCTAGCCTATTGCTCAGAGACAATGGTTACAAGTTGGTGTTGATTCGTATGTTTTGTATGCAAATATGAACACTTGTAAACACTTTGTTTTCCATAGCACAATCATATTAGATACACTGCTTTGCTCTTTTAATACCTGTATCATGGATATTCTTCCAGATGACGATGTACCAATATCCTGAACATCAAAGCTGCTGAACACTCTGCATCAACATTTGAACCCAGTTTCCCAGTTGTAAAAAAGGAAGGACTGTGTTTTCTTTAAAGAGTTGTTGTATTAACAAAGATTATGTGTGCATGCACACTCCGTTTGTAAAAGAGGAACTGACAGTACTGGCAGACAGCAGGTGCACAATAATTGGTGATTAGGATTTTTCAACACCTATTAACTCAGTACTGACTTTGTGTCTAATCCTACACGGGACCCTGGAAATACAAAAGGACACAAGACACACATAAGCATGCTCCCAAGCAGATCAGAGTCTGGCCAGGGAAACAAACAGCACATATATCTTAAACATGATTAAACTGCAACTGTGTGATAATGAAAAGCACCGACTACTGGGAGAGAGTGAATAATCTAGACTAGGATAAGAGAGGGTTTCCTTGAGTGAGTGACATGAAAACTGCCACTCAAGGAGGAGTTGGACCAGCACAGCAAGGGGCCAGGGCACACCGAGTGGAGGAAGCAGAGTGTGTGGAAGCGCCGCGCCAGCTCCGTGCTAACGATAAGAACAGCACAGCAAACTCTTAAGGGAGCAGTCAAATGCCGAGAGACCAGATAACTCCAGTTTGCTCTCTTATTTACAATTCTCCCGTGTCCCTCCATACCGTGTGAACAGTTGTACCACCCAGACAACATTCCATTTTGTATATCGAAACAACAAACTCATATTGGAAAGCATGATTCTAAGAAAAATGGGAAACACGCCGAGCAAAGAAGAAAAATGTGAATAACAGACACACAAAGTCACTGAGAATATTCTATAGAAAAAAATCAACTCCTACAGCATAACTGACCCAACAGCTGGCACTGTCATTTCTGACTGTGACCCCAGCACGGTGATCTGACTGTTCAGCCTAAATGTCCTTGGAGGTAGAGACGGTGCCTTCTCTTCCTCTTCCTGGGCAGACCTGCTCAGTGCTGACCAGATGTGAACACTAGCCACATACCCTTTCTTTGATGTGAGACAGCAAGATGTCCTAAATATCTAGGGAGTCATCATTCAATGGGCTAACAAAACCACATGTAATTCTCAATGCACTCAGATTTCCCCAGCACCACAACTGTGGATGACAGGAAGCTGCACAAGCATGCCTTTGGGCTGTGGTAAGGGATCCACGGATGTGGCTCTAGCCTTGGAAGCTGGACAACAGCACACACAGGGGAACTGGGCTTTTCTTGAGAGCAGAGACCAGCCTAATCTAGACCTGCAGGCCCACAGTGGCTTCTCTGTAAAGATGACGGTTCCCGTGTCCTTCCTCATTCACTCCCCCTCACTCAAGCATCGGCATATAAGGCACAAACACTTCTTTCTCCATGAAGGATACTGAGAGATCACACTGCAGTTGGAAACTCATGCCTGGATCTGCAGCTCTGTCAAGATAAAACATGGCACGAGGGCCAATGATTCCCCTGCCATTCTGGCCCCAAACAATAGAATGCACTCAGAGCAATCGGTCAGTTTCACACACATGGCGCTGAAGCTCTAAACAGACTTTGCAACCATCTACAAACATCTACCCATCCTTAGAAAGGCTCTCGGGTCACTTCCTCACAAACCCCTTTCCTGACCCTTTCCCAGGAAAAGCTGACTGTCCCCTCCCCTGAACCCTAGTCTATCAGATTCCACAGGGCACATCTGGGTTATTTTCATTCCTCTCTGACTCTGTATCTCTGTCTCTGTCTCTCTCTCTATCGATATCTTTCAGCTACATAGACTGTACGCACCCTTAGGAAGGCCTCTGTCTCATTCCTCCCCGTAGTTCCTACAGGTAAGCAACTCGGCACCTACTGGGCCATCAGCAAGCACTTGATGGGACAACTCACTGATCAATCAGCTCACACACCAATGGGTAAGTGGACACATCAGAAACTTCCCCTAAGATCCTTTCAAACCTGAAAATCCAAAACAAAACATTAGTCCTCCAAAAGCTTTGACCAAAGCTTTACTGCCTTTATCGTGTTCATTAGAGTAAGATTGGAACAGGCACTACACCTCATGTCATAGAGGAAATAAATGTCATAACTTCTATTTTACAAAAAAGGAACTTGAGGTTCAGAGAAGGTAAGCACTTGCCTAAGTACACACAGCTATTAAAGGGAAGAGCTGGAATCTGAACCCAATCTTTGAGACTGCAAAGCCCAGAGTCTTTCCAATATATCACATTGCATCTCGTCATACATGGTTCCTGGGGCAGAATGAACATTTGCTGGGCCTCCAGCAATGAACTGCTACTTAATACAGCTGAAGACCTCAGCAAAGAAAACTCTCCAGCTCAGGCATAAGAGCTCGGGGGACACAGGTGATGGCCGCAGTGTTTCTCCAAGCAGCCGCCTCGCTACTGTGAAAGTGCTCTGATCCCCTCGACAGTCTCACATGAGGAAAACTTAAACAGCGTTACTGATGGACTTTAAAGTTCAACTGACCTTTTCCCCCACTGAGAATTTCCTCAAACCAAGGCTGTTTCATTAGGACTCAACAAATACAATATAATTAATTCAGGGGCTGTTGTTCTAGTAGGTAGAATAATGGGAAGGCTTTTTTCCCTCTTTTGATAAAACTAACACTCCATTTCATGTCTTCGGGGAAAGGTAATATACATTTCTTTAAAATGGATTTGCTCATGTCGAAAGGACCTCTTAAACACAGTGACAGGAGGCACAGTGCCCCATGACTGCAAGGAGAATTTTACTACCCTTCACGATTCCCTATTACTCCCTCCAAAGGGTGGAAGACAACCCAGAATGGCTTCTGCTCCTTGGTGCTGGAGGCACTGGCAGCTCCGAGGGAGGCCAGGGTGAAGGGGAACGTAACACGGACATAGCCATGGGCACCCCGTGAGAAGATGGAGCCCACAGTGGGCCTGACAGAGCTGATTGAGCTGGGAAGAAAATGAGGTTTACTGAGCCCATGCCACACACCAACTCCTGGCCCTTCACAAACACGCTCTCACTCCATGCTCACAAACACCGGCAAGACAGCTGCCATTAGTCCCACTTTACAGATGAGAAAATGAAGCTAGATAAGTCAGATTACTCAAATGTCTGCGGCAAGTTCACGGGAGGCCTGAGGTTGAACCCCACTCTGGCCTCCACACTCCACTATGCCCACAGGACTGCGAGAAGAGAAAGTACCTCTTACTTCAGCCTTTGTGCTTTCACCCTGAGCCACCTCCTATCTAGTCCCAATGGTTAAAAGGCCCACTTAATTCCACTGGTTTTATTGAAGTTATATTCATACCTCACTGGTTAAACTGTAACCTTTGAAATTAGAGCATCAGGCTTCAAATTTTTCATTTTTCCTTCCTTGATGAGGAAAACTTAAACAGACTCGATGCTGCCTGCAACCACTACAGCTTAACTGTCACAGATGGGAAGGGCCCCAGGAACTGTCTAGTCCACCCATGTTATTTCAGAGATGGACAAACAAGTCAAGAAAGACCACATGATTTGCCTCAAGGTGCACATTTTAATCGTGGCAGAGTTGTGTCCCACCTCAGCCCCCAACTGGGATACGACACTCTGCAGGCCAGGTGGCTTGATGGGAGAATCCATCACTGGGTTAGAAATGCTGCAGAAAGGCAGCCCCAACAGCAAAATGAATGGATACCATGTCAGTGTCCACCGATGCGGGAGTAAGTGGATAAACTGAAGTATAAAGAAATATTACGATATAAAGGAATTAACTAGATCTACAACTATCAAGGCAAAAACAATTTTCAGTAAGATAAACACGTTAGAGAAAAAGAACATTGATTTCTATTGTACAACATAGAAGGTGACACATCGGTTGTAGACATGCGCATATGACATGAAAATAGAAGAACATGGACAGAAAAGCATGTTAACGATATGGTCACCTTTAGGGAAAAGAACGTGGGAAAGAGGATCAAGGAGGGGCACCTGTGGGATTTCAACCTTATCGCTGATGTTTCCTTTCCTCAAAATAAGCAAACAGCAAAGGCAGCCAGTGATGAAAGATAAAACTTTCAACTTGATCTAACTGCAATGAGGATAGACTGAGTTAAAGCAGGAGCACGCCCATATTTGAATTAATAAGTTTCCGTTTCTTTCCTGGCACAATTGACCTGGAACATTTAAAAGTCAATACTCTAGAATTCTTTTTAATACTATTTTATTGTCATAATGAAGACAGAAGAAGAGAGGCTAGAGTGGGGTGTGAATGTCTGGGGCAGGAATGAGTTGAGTAAGAGGATCTGTTGCTATAGGAAAGAACAGTCCTTAAATTATGTGGAAAGGAAGGTAGGTAAGAGAGAGAAACCAACCAGACCAAACATGAGAAAAGTCCCACAAACAAGGCCAGTGGCCTCTGAAAACCAACCGTTCAAGGAATCAGGTAAGATCCTTAGACACAAAAATGTGTCAAGGCTGTATGAGTGCAAATCAGAGGCTGTTTTGGGGGTGAGGTTAAATTCCACATCAAGAGGAAAGCAAGGGCAACTGAAGATTCTTAGTAAGCCTATCATGTAAAATTTCAGATTAACCTACAGGAAAACATATTTTTCTGAAGAACAATTTTAAAAATGAACCATCCTGCCTCCTCCTTGAACCCTTTAAACCTTCAATAAAACACTAACGTTGGGATAGCCACAGGGCGCTGGCACCAGAAACTCAGCTGGAACATGGGAAGAACTCTCTCCTTTCGAGTTTTAGAATTTTCGCCTCAAAACAGTTCAGGGCCTTGGTCAGGATTTGAGCTTGTCAAGATCTATAACAAGCTATAACACATGGCAAGTCAAAGGGCAAGGTTTTCTTCTCTTCTTCTATTCAAGTGAACAATAGGGAAGGGGCCCCTGGCTTTCTGAGTGTTATTTTTATCTGGAGATCAATTTCTACAATTTCATAGTCTGCTCTGAACATCACCAGCATCACCTGAGATTCAGTTAGAGCCAGGCTGCCCTGGAAGAGTGATAGCAGTCACTCCACAAAGAAAATAAACTGCATCATCCTTAAAATCAACAGCTTTACCTAAAATATCATTTATTCCCCATGAAAGGAACCCGCTCGTCTCAAAAAAGTTCCCTGATAAATGCCCCCACCCCTTCAGCCAGTTCTCCTAAGTTGGTTTGTCTCACCAAGTGGAACGTCACAGCCAGTAAATGAGTGGGTTCTTTCCTGAGTGAACCATGGCGACAGGCAGAACCTAAGTTAACTTGTGTCTCATAGCTTTGGGACATCTTCAGGTGATCAGCATTTTATATTAAAGTGAAGTGTTGGTTATGTACCTAAATCACCTTCCCAACCCCCCAATGCAAGAAGAAAACCTTTTATACAGATGAACCACTATGAACAATTTCAATTTTCTTCTTCAAAAAAGACTGCCAGAGAAGCTCTGAAACAACTTGTTAGAATTCACTTTGCTCTTGCTCATCCTCTATTCTCTGAATCCCAAGCAACACCTTTTAATTTTTTTACCACAGTGTTCTCGTTCAATAAATCCTCTTTCTCCCCTCTCCAGGCCCTAGGGAGACCCTTCCTCAACAGCCCCCATCCAAGGGGAAAGAGAACCTTTGCTTTGGCACCTTTACCATGGCACTGAAGGTGACCGTCAAGAAGGGGGGTGGGACGCTGCTCCACACACCACAGGCACAGAATGAGTGCGGCCACGCTGCAGCAGAAACGTCACCTCAACTAAACCTGACCTACGTCACTTATGTAAACACACGGCACCTCGTGGGCCTCCCAGTGTCCCAGACCAACCCCGCTTCGCTTCCCCACTGGTTCTTGCTCCTGCCCCATCACATCACCCCCAGGACAGTAGTCCCCCCTTATCTGTGATTTTGCTTCCCATGGTTTCAGTTACCCATGGCCAACCAAGGTCTGAAAATATTAAATAGAAATTCCAGAAATAAACAATTCATAAGGTTTAAATTGTGTGCTGTTCTGAGTAGAGTGGTGAAATATTGCCCCATCCCATTCCCTCCTGACCAGGGCATGAATCATCCCTTTGTGCAGCATATCCATGCTGTGTACACTACCTGCCCATCAGCTGGGTCGGTTATGAGATCAGTTATCAGAGAGAGACAGAGAGAGAGAGAGAGAGGATAGAACACTCACATAACTATTATTACAGTATATTGTTATAATTGTTCTATTTTATTATTAGTTACTATTACTAATTTCTTATTGTGCTTTATCTATAAATTAAACGCTATAATAGGCATGTATGTATAGGGAATAACATAGTATATATAATGTTCAGTACTATCCGCAGTTTCAGGCATCCGCGGGGTGGGCGTGTCTAGGAAGTACCCCTTGTGGATAAGGGTGACTACTGTACTTACACACATATGATGCTTGTTTAAGACCTTAGACAGATGACATGATTGGTAAGCAGGAATGTCCAACACAGAGGCCTTCCTAGTGTGGTCCCCGTTATCTAGCACAGTGGGCTTAAACATTCAGTATTTGGTAACTTTGTGCAATAAATGAATGCACACATTAAGAGCCTGAACCTCTTGAGCCCCAGTAATGAGGATCTGGGGTGTACCACTACAGTGACCTGTTGTATTATCAGCCCCCTGAACAATGTCTGCTGCAAGATCTTACTAGCAACATAGGCTCCGTGGTCATGGGCAATTTTTAACACGTCTGAGCCTCAGCTTTCTTATATGTAAAATGGGGACAGGCAGGTCTATAGTACTTCATGCATTTGCTCAATGTAGCTTCTTCTTCCAGGAATGTCCTGGACTCTCTCATTTCAAAACCTTGCTTGGGGTAACTTTTTCACTGAAACTATCCTTGACACCCTCTCGTTTCCCAGGAAGAAGTGACATCTCCCTCCTTTGTGATATGCTAAGTCCCATAATCATTCTATCAAAGCACCCACAGCCCTCAGTGACATTTATCTACTTACAAGTCTATCTACTCCTGACGAACGATGATTTCCTAAAGGTTAGCAACTATATCTCTTATTCATTTGTATGCTGAGTGCCGAGAACAGTAGAAACTTGACAACATTTCTGAGCGAATAAAGGAATGAATAATGAAGAACTATAATCAGCTGAGTGATGTGATCCTTTTGGGATTTTAGAAAACATGCCACTGACATAGTCAGGCAAATGGGCTAGAGTTCAGAAGGGGTTAGATCAAAAGCATCCAGATTCCTTGGGGTTCAGACACTGTCTCCAGAATGTTTCTGTTAACTTCATAAGCAACCCTTGGTCAGGCAGGCCGATATCTGCAAAGAGTCTGCAGAGCACAAGACAAGGAGTACATGTCATGAGGGGTCCAGGAAATAAATGCTGGAGCATGAAGCCCCTTGAGAAGGGATCAGCCTTGGCGGGTGTCCTGGCACAGTGAAGGACAGCATGGTTGAGAAGGTGGGCACCTGAGACCTTGCAACTACTGCACAGCTCTCCCAGGGCCCTTTGGAAACACCTTATGCTTGGTGGTGGGGGGTGGGGCGGTTGTAAAATAGACTTGTTTCTCAAAAGCAAGGACACATCAGTCTTTTTGTTGGGTCCTGGAAGTCCCCGAAGCCAAGTGGGATACCAGGGTCACCAATGCCCAAACCTGCCTGGAAAAGAGGAGGGCACAGAGGCAGCATCCAGTCCTGTCCTCTGGGGCCAGGTCATAGATGGGCAGATGTTAGCCTAGGAGATAATGGGTTTGGGGAAGGGATGGTTCTTGCTCCAACTGTTCTCCTAAACAGGAAGTGACTGAGGCATTCAATTGTAGAGTAAGGACTATCCGGACTTTTTAAAAAAATCTGTGTTAAATCTACACAGATAAATTCTGTTTGATTCCAGCGTATTCTTCTATTAAAAAAAACAAAAAAACAAAACAAAAAACTCACCCAGCCAGTGTGGCCCAGCCAGGTTGAGCGTTGGCCCATGCACCAAGAGGTCGCTGGTTTGATTCCCGGTCAGGGCACATGCCCAGGTTGTGTGCCCAATCCCCAGTGGGGGACATGCAGGAGGCGGCCAATCAATGTTCTCTCTCATCAGTGTCTCTATCTTTCTCACCCTCTCCCTTCCTCTCTCTCTAAAATCAATTAAGAAAAAAAATTTTTTTAAAAAGAAGCATATCAGCAAAAATTTACTGAATTTTCTAAGCCAAGACCTTATTAGAGCCCACAAATGTGACTGAGCCTCAACTATTGTTCATGGAACAGGCAATATGCTACATGTGCCTTAACAGAGAAAGCCGAAAGATGAGCCTTATCTACACCATTTTACAGATAAAAAACTGAGGCAAAAGACATAAAGTGAGTTGTCCAATATAACTAGGTTGGTAGATGCTGGAGCCAGAATTCAAGCTCAGGTCCAGATATTCCAAAGACCACATTCTCTACAAATTTCCGCTTAGCTTCGCTGTTCTGGTCAGGCACAGGGCAGGGACCCACATTTCAGAATCTAACAAATCAGAAGTCTAGGTGTCAAGGAATTCACAGCCACACTTGGAAGAGGCACATGGCCAGAAAGAGGAAGAAAGATAGTCCTAAGGTCTGAGGTGATCCACTGTGGGGCAGAGATTCAAGGGCTGTCACGGCACCCCCTCTACTCTCCTGGTTTTCTTTCTATTCTGCCAGCTGAAGCCCCGGGATCCCCTTCAGCACAGCCGCCTACAGCCACACCCTTCCCGACCGGTGATTTCCATGTACTTATGCCTGTGCTTGGCTCTCTGCTCACTGCTGCTCAGCCATAGGTGTGGGTGAGTTTAACATCACCCCTCTGAATCCTGACTTCCTGTGAGCCTCCCTCACTCTGAAATAACAGACAGCTGCAGGACCTGCCCAATCAGCCTTCACACCTGGGCTTCCTGCACTGCCAGAGTCAGCATGGTTCTCCAAGTTCCAGAGCCCATGCTTGGTTAGCTTCCTTCCTGCTTTTCATACTGCTCCACCATGAGCCTGGGTGACTGAAAAAAAAAAACCCAATTTCACCCTTATCAAGGGTATTCAAGTACTGTGGATCTTCCAGTCAACAGGAAAATTTCATTACCTTGGTGGGAACTAGGTAGGGGGAATGTTAAGATGACTTCAAAATGTCAGCCAGGTCCTTCCCCTCGGGGGTTGAAGGGAAGACACTAGCAATTAATTCAAAAGGATACTGGCCAAACTGAACCAAATGTTAGAATGGCTGGAAGTGATTGGATGATGATGATAATAATTGCTCCTTGAATATTAGCTATGTGCTATCTTCAATCCTCTCAGTAACACTGTTAGGCATTTTATGCCCATTTTATAGATGAGAAAACAGACTAAGATGAATAAGCCTCACATACACAGTTTACATAGGGCAAAGCCACTCTTAAAACTAAGTCCACTAGGACCCTGTTTGGGTTGGTCCCAATGTACCATGTTGCAAAGGGAAGGGCGAATACATTGTAGTGGTCTGTGCCAGTCTGAGAAACTGACAGATAACAGGGTTGCAGGAATAGTTTGGGGCCAGATCTGACTCCAATCCAACCTTCCTCATTGGCTTTTCCCCACGGCCTGTCCATCAAGCTGAACAAAGATGTCAGTTGTACTCAGGAGACACTTTTCTGTGTTTTTATGGATTATCTTATTTAATCTTCATAGCCCTCCTATGAGACTCAAGGGCTACCATTGCCATTGTGAGAAGCAAAGCCAATAGGTTCAATTAGAGGCAGATTAGCAAGTGAGCAGGAAGTTACTTGGAACTCTTACCAAGAGGAACTGCAGGATTCAGTGTTCAATCAGAGAGCGTAACAGAAGAGGACACTTGGCATGAGGTACAGGGCAAAGAAAAGCCATTCCATTCTGTTGGAAAATGGGGCACAGGGGGCTCCCCACTTCAGATTATGAGGTCAGGGTGATGTGGAAGACTCTACAAATTGGGGAGAGAATCAACAGGTATAATTGGGGGGTCTACATTCCAGGCCATGTACCAGGAACTCCTTATGTGCCTTCAAATTAAATTACTAGAATATAGAGCTTCAGAGAGGTCACTGACTTACCTGAAATCCACTCTGTCCACTCCAAGTACAGGGTGGGGCAAAAGCAGCTGTGAGTACGTGGAGCAGTTTATTCTTGTATTATTATTTATTAATTATGGTAATATTTTCCATACAAGCAACTGTAAACCTACTTTTGCCCTACCCTGTACTTTGCAAGAGTCCCCTTGTACAAAATTATTTCCCACATTCTCTTCCTAGGGGCAGAGTATGATGTCAGGGGCTAGCAGTTAGGACAGCTGGTTTTCACTGGAGTAGATCATACTCTTCACTTCTTTCTTTGAACCACCAAGTTCTCAAATATTCCTCTTACTAGGACAAATTCTATGGGACAATAAAGAGATCTTCCTGTAGCCATGAGTTGTAAAAGTAATCATTTTTCTCCTACATGTCTCTAATTTACAAAACATGAATATCACCAATTTCTAATGCAGTGGATAGTTACACTTAATTATATTTTACATCATTGCCCACTAATGTGTTGGAGATGTGGTTGAAGCACTAGAATTGCCATTTGGGAGACATGGTTCATCTCAGCCCAAGAGCTCCATTCATCAATAGGGGAATGGAGTCACTATCCCAGCTGAGACAGTGGATGTGTAAAGCCCATATCTGTGTGTGCAGGCTCTGGATATAGAGGCTGTAGGTTATGACCCTCTGTGTGGATACAGGGCCAGGATAAAGAGTTGGAAGACTCATTAAAATAGTGTACATGGTGAAGTAACCAGCTCCATAGAGCTCTGAGTGAATAATGCTCCCTTTAGTGACTTTCTACATTTCAAGATGCAATGATCATTCAGAACTCATTACCATCTCAAAGAATATAGGAAGTTGGCAATTGTCTTTCAGCAATTTTAATTCCTACCATTGGGAGCAGAAATAACAGTGGTAGGAGGAGGAATAAATGGCCCAACTCAGGCCCCTCTCTCCTTCCTCATCCCCCTTCCCTACAGTGAGACAACCTGCTCTCAAGGATCCTTGCTTCCTTTTCCACCTGTCTTTCTGCTTTCTGCTGTCAAACGCTCTGAGCAGGTTTCCCTTCTCATCCATTAGAAAGCCCACTCCTTTCACTGAAATCCCATCTCTTCTAGGAATCTTACACTGGCCTTGGCCCAAATTCTAGGCTCAGATATCCTCTTTCCAAATAAAATCATCCACAAGAAGGGAATAATAAATAGCACATATAAACAAACATCATCATCTTAAGTTTGAATTATAAAGTTATAAACAATGATGGCTTAGACCCTCCAAAAACTTTCAGAATGGTGTGCATGGCATGTTGCCAGATTACTGAAGCTCATGCAAAGCTTCTCTATCCAAACACAAATAATAGTGGTAGTTTACTGAGGTCTATTACGTACCTAGCATAAGCTTGTATTTATAAATAAAATGATCAATGACATATACTCCCTTTCCTTTAGGACCTCTCTGTACAGAAATACTGATAGACAAAAAGTATGAGAAGTAGCATGGGAAATCACTCATGGGATTACCAACAGAGGAGTCTATATCCAGATATCTGGAGAAGATATCAGGAAAAGATACAGTATATCATTAGTTGGGTTGTGAGGAATCAGCAGGAATGTGGCAGGTTGAATGAACTGGTGAAGAACTTCCCAGGAAGAGGAAGTAGCAGATACAAAGCTATGTGGATGTTAAAAGCAGAAGTTCAGTGGCTGGAACACAGCAGTGGGACAGGGTGCAGGAAGAGCAGCATAAGAGGAGGCTGGAAAAGAGGGTGGAGGCTGATCTGGAAGGGAGTCTAAGACATGGAACCCTTTATCTTGCAGATGGTGGGGAGCCACTGGAGGGCTTCCAGGAGAGGAGTGCTGGGATCCCACTGGTTCCCAGAAAGTTCATCTAGGCAGCAGTGTGCAGACTAGGGGGTGGGGGGATGGAGATGTGGCAATGGGGGGAGGAAGACCAATCAAAAAACTCTCCTCATGGTCCACACAAGAAAGGATCTCTGGTCCAGCCGTTGTGGCTCAGTGGCTGAGTGTTGACCCACGCACCAAGAGGTTACCAGTTGGATTCCTGGTCAGGACACATGCTTAGGTTGTTTGCCCAATCCCCAGTGGGGGTCATGCAGGAGGCAGCGATTCATGCTCTCTCCCTCTCCCTTCCTCTCTCTCTAAAAAAAAAAAAAAATCAATAAATAAAAGAAAGATAGGATGTCTGATCGCAGTAGAGGAGGGATGTCCCAGCATTCTCAAAGACCATGGACAAATATTCTGCTTCAGCTAACATTTACAGTATATAACAGTGTCCAAGGAACAAAATGTGAAAATGCCCAGAGATGGTTTCTGATACACTCAACTGTACTGAACTCTAAAAGGAAATTTTGCATTTGGCCCTATTTCCTCATGCACATTCATCATTGTCTGCAATCATGAGAACTACACTAAGAGATATCTGTGATGGTTTTCACTTAAAAGACTTTAATGTCTTATCGTGAGTCTCCTTTCATTTTGAAACAAGGTGGCTGTTTCTGTGCACAACTCAACTAAACAGAGACCCCAGTGAGCCTCACTGGAAGACAGCTCTGTACACCACCCACCAGCTCAATATTCCTGCAGTAGAAGGTCACTCCCTCCCAGAGAAACAACCTCAAAAATTGTC
Organism: Tadarida brasiliensis; assembly: GCA_030848825.1. Taxonomy (NCBI): domain Eukaryota; kingdom Metazoa; phylum Chordata; class Mammalia; order Chiroptera; family Molossidae; genus Tadarida; species Tadarida brasiliensis. The sequence continues at coordinate 83,840,708 of CM061259.1, forward strand.
ATCCCCTTGAGAGCTTTCTGTTTGTTTCTGAAGCAGATTACAGGTTAGCAGTGCCCTCTCCTGGCAGTTTGAAGTTATAGTTTGACATCCCCTTTTCAAGCCCTGCAGAGGGAGGATTTTCCTATAGAAAGAAGCAGTGGTTAATACTGGTTCTCCCTACTTGGAAATATAAATTAATAAATTACTTGGGGCCAAGAGCTGTGGGTGAAATAGGAATCAACGAGAAGGCTGCATTTCCATGGGCAGTGTAAAGGAGACAAAGTGTTAAACAAACCAAATGAAAACAATAAGCCTAAATTTGGTCCAAATCTGGCTTCACAGGTCCGCACTGCTCCTCCCTCCCAGGTGACCCTGTGCAGGTCATTTCCTCCTGGCTCACCTCGCACGCCCTGTGAGCACTAGATGCGCTACAATGCCTCTGAGGGCATCTGCATGTGGTGGATGTTCAACAGGTCATATAAAAATCTGAAATTTCCCCAAAGTGCAATTGATAGAACTTTCCTGGGAAAGAAGAATCTGCTAGCAAATGTTAAAGACCTTTGAAAAAGTTTGTGGACCTTTTCACCCAAGATTTACACTTGTAGAGTTTATCCAAAGGGAAAATAATTGAAATGTGGTAAAAGTTCAATGTATACAGATGCTCATTATGGTGCTATGTGTAATGCAAGTTAGAAATAATTCAAAGGACCAAAAATTAAGGAAATGGTCAGATTGACTCGCTATATCCATAAAATTTTTAAAATGCTTATGATGTTAGAAAGCAGGTTATACATTATGTCAAGTATAATATAAAAAATGTAAATATAAAAATTTAAAAAAGCCTTTGAAATAAAAATTGATATCAGGTATTGTTAAGGATATGGGTAAAATGAGTACTATCACATATTGCTGAGAGAAGTGAAAATTTGTCAAGTCAATCTGGACAGCCTTTTTTATATGTTTGGTATATATATGCTCCTTTTGCTCCATATTATGCTTGGAGATTCAAAAATTGTCTTCCAAGTAATTATAAACTATTCATCCCTACTGTTTTATACTGCTGTATAATATTACATCGCGTGAATATATCACAAATTTTTGGTCCATGCTTTTTTCTTTATACTGTTCCCAGACCCTTTGCCTATGATTTTTTCCTTTTTCTTTTCCTTTACATATTATGTTCAATATTATTTTGTATTAGTGTCAGGTGTACAGCTTAGTTATCTTTGCTTTTTTTGTTTTGTTACAATGTGCTTGGGTGCAGTTTTCTCTGTATTTATTTTTGGATTTTTAGAGCTTCTGGGATATGTGGATTGATTTCTTCCATAGGTTTTCAAAAATTCTCAGTCATTGACTCTTTAAATACTGCTTCTGATCTATTCTTCTTCATCTCAATTTCTAGGACTCAAATGTTATATGTTTTTGTATCTGGCATTATTTTGTCTCTCTGTGTTCAATTTTGATATGTTCTTCTGACCTATGTTCTGTTTATTAACTCTTTCTTTGACAGTATCAGATCTTTATTTCAGTTAATGTATTATTCATTTATAGAATTTCCATGTTATTATTTTTACACTTTACTGTTTTTTAATATAAGTCTCCATTTACAAAAAATTCTTTGTATATATGAATCATGGCCCCACTAAAGTTCCCATCTGATAACTCCAATATCTGGATCTGATTGTTTGTTGGGTTTCTTTGTGTATGAGTGTTTGTGTGTGTGTGTGTTTTATTTATTTTTCTTTTTTATTAATTTATTTTTGTTACAGATGTTTCTCCTTTTTCCCCCCATTGACTCCCTCCTCCTCCCTATCCCCTCCCACCCTGTCCCCAGCTTTGTTGTCTATGTCCATCGGTTATGCATACATGCATATAAGTTCTGTGGTTTATCCCTTCCCTCCCCCCCCCCCCACACACTTCTGTGGATTGTCAATCTGTGCCCTTCTATGACTCTTGGTCTATTTTGTTCATCAGTTTGTTTAGTTCATTATATTCCAGAAATAAGTGAGATCATGTGATATTTATATTTCTCTACTTGGCTTGCTTCGCTTAGGATAATACTTTCCAGGTCCCTCCATGTCATCTCAAAGGATAAGAGATCTTTCTTTCTTACAGCTGCATAGTACTCCATTGTGTATATGTACCACATTTTTTTATCCACTCATCTACTGATGGACACTTGGGCTGTTTCCAGATCTTAGCTATTGTAAATAGTGCTGCTATGAACATAGGGGTACATATATCTTTCTGATTGGTGTTTCAGGCTTCTTAGGGTATATTCCTAGAAGTAGGATCACTGGGTCAAATGGCAGTTCAATTTTTAATCTTTGAGGTAACACCATAGTGTTTTCCATAGTGGCTGCACCAGTCTGCATTCCCACCAGCAGTGTGCTAGGGTCCCCTTTCTTCACACCCTCGCCAGCACTTGTTGTTTGATGATTTGTTGATGGCTGCCATTCTGACAGGTGTGAAGTGATAGCTCATTGTTGTTTTAATTTGCATCTCTCTGATGATTAATGACACTGAGCATTTTTTCATATGTCTCTTGGCTATTTGTATGTCCTGTTTGGAGAGGTGTCTCTTTAGGTCCTCTGCCCATTTTTTAATTGGATTCTTTGTCTTCCTTTTGTTGAGTTGTGTGAGTACTTTATATATTTTGGAAATTAACCCCTTATCTTATGTATCATTGGCAATTATGCTCTCCCATACAGTGGGTTGCCTTTCCGCTTTGATGGTTGTTTCTTTTGCTGTGCAGAAGCTTTTGAGTTTGATGTAGTTCCATGTGCTCATTTTTTCCTTAGGTGATGTATCAGTGAAAATTCTGCAGCGTATGATGTCTGAAATTTTGTTGCCTGCATTTTCTTCTAGGATTTTTCTGGAATCACGACTCATATTTAAGTCTTTTATCCATTTTGAGTTTATTCTTGTATATGGTGTAAGCTGATGGTCTAGCTTCATTTTTTTGCATGTAGCTGTCCAATTTTCCCCACACCATTTATTAAAGAGGCTGTTTTGGCTCCACTGTATGCTCTTGCCACCTTTGTCAAATATTAACTGAGCATATTGTCTTGGGTCAATTTCTGAGTTCTCTATTCTGTTCCATTGATCTATGTGCCTATTCTTCTGCCAGTACCAGGCTGTTTTGATTACAGTGGCTTTGTAGTATAACCTGATGTCTGGTAATGTGATCCCTCCTACTTTGTTCTTCTTTTTCAAGATTGCTGTGGCTATTCGGGGCCGTTTTTGGTTCCATATGAATATGGAACAAATATGAGTATTTGGTCTAGTTCTATGAAGTATATCATTGGTATTTTGATGGTGATTGCATTGAATCTATATATAGTTTTGGGTAGTGTGGACATTTTAATGATGTTAATTCTTCCAATCCATGAACAAGGTATATACTTCCACTTTTTAATATCTTCCTCTATTTCTTTTATCAATGACCTGTAGTTTTCTGTGAAGAGATCCTTTACTTCTTTATTCCTAGGTATCTTAATTATTTTGCCGCAGTGGTAAATGGGAATTTTTTTTTAGTTTCTCTTTCGGTGAGTTCATTGTTGGTGTATAAGAATGCCATCGATTTCTTGATGTTAATTTTGTATCCTGCTACTTTGCCAAATTCATTTATTAAGTCTAGTAGATTTGTGATGGAGTCTTTAGGGTTTTCTATGTACAATATCATGTCAACTGCAAATAATGACAGTTTCACTTTCTCCTTTCCAATTTGGATCCCTTTTATTTTTTCTTCACGTCTAATTGCTATGGCTAAGACTTCCAGTACTATGTTAAATAAGAGTGGCGAAAGTGGGCATCCCTGTCTTGTTCCTGTTCTTAAGGGAAATGTTTTTAGTTTTTGCCCATTGAGTATGATGTTGGCTGTAGGTTTTTCAGATATGGACTTTATTATGTTGAGATATGATCCTTGTATTCCCACATTGCTGAGCGTTTTTATCAGAAATGGGTGCTGGATTTTGTCGAATGCTTTTCCAGTATCTATTGATATGATCATGTGGGTTTTATCTTTCATTTTGTTTATGTGGTGCATCACATTTGTTGATTTGCGAATATTGTACCATCCTTGCATCCCTGGGATGAATCCCACTTGGTCACGGTGGATAATTTTTTTGATGTATTGCTGGATTCGATTTGCTAATATTTTGTTAAGGATTTTGGCATCTGTATTCATCAGGGATATTGGCCTGTAGTTTTCTTTCTTTGTAGTGTCTTTATCCAGTTTTGGAATTAGGATTATGCTGGCCTCATAAAATGAGATTGGAAGTGTTCCATCTTCTTGGATTTTCTGGAATAGTTTGAGAAGAATGGGTATTAGATCTTCTTTGAATGTTCGGTAAAGCTCACCCGGGAAGCCATCTGGGCCTGGGCTTTTATTTGCTGGGAGTTTTTTAATTACATCTTCAATTTCCTTTGTTGTTATTGATCTGTTCAAGTTTTCTATCTCTTCCCGGTTCGGTTTTGGGAGACTGTGTGTTTCTAGAAATGTGTCTATTTCACCTAGATTGTCCAATTTGTTGGTGTATAATTGTTCATAGTATGTTTCAATGATCCTTTGTATTTCTGTGGTGTCAGTTAATTCTCCTCTTTCATTTCTGATTTTGTTTATTTGGGTCCTCTCTTTTTGCTTCTTGGTGAGTCTGGCTAAAGGTCCATCGATCTAGTTTATGTTTTCAAAGAACCAGCTTTTTGTTTCATTGAGCTTTTGAACTGTTTTTTAGTCTCTATGTAGTTTATTTCTGCTCTGACCTTTACTATTTCTTTCCTTCTACTTGCTCTGGGTTTTTCTTTTTGTTTTCTTTCTAGACCTTTACGTTGTAGGGTCAGAGAGTCAAATAGGGATTTTTCTTGTTTCTTGAGGTAGGCCTGTAGTGCTATGAACTTCCCTCTCAGGACTGCTTTCACTGCATCCCATAGATTTTGTGTTGTTGTGTGTTCATTTTCATTGGTTTCCAGGAAGTTTTTAATTTCTTCCTTGATCTCGTCGGTAACCCATTCGTTGTTTAATAACATGCTATTTAGCCTCTAAGTGTTTGAATGTTTTTGTTGTAATTGAGTTCTAGTTTCATGCCATTGTGATCCAATAAGATGCTTGATATGATTTCAATCTTTTTGAATTTGTAGAGACTTTCTTTGTGTCCTAACATGTGGTCTATCTTTGAGAATGTCCCGTGTGCACTTGAGAAGAATGTGTATTTTTCAGCTTTGGAGTGAAATGTTCTGTAAATATCAATTAAGTCCAACTGATCTAGGTCATCATTTAAGGACTCTATGTCCTTGTTAAGTTTTTGTCTGGAAGATGTATCCCGTGGTGTAAGTGGGGTGTTAAAATCACCCACTAAGATCGTATTGCTATTGATCTCTCCCTTGAAGTCCTCCTGAAGCTTTTTAATATATTTTGGAGCTTCCATATTTGGTGCATATATGTTTACCAGGGTTTTGTCCTCTTGTTGTATTGACTCTTTTACTATTATGTAGTGACCTTCTATGTCTCTTATTATGCCTCTCGTTTTGAAGTCTATCTTGTCAGTTATGAGTATTGCTACACCAGTATTTTTTTTTTTTTTTCATTATCATTTGCTTGGTAAATTTTTTCCATCCCTTCACTTTCATCCTGTGTGAGCCTTTTCTTGTGAGGTGAGTTTCTTGTAGACAGCATATATATGGGTCATGCTGTCTTATCCAATCAGCCACCCTATGTCTTTTGATTAGAGCATTTAAGCCATTTACATTTAAGGTTATTATTGATAGATAGTTATTACTTGCCATTTTAATTTTATGCCTGTGTTCTTCTTTCTCTCTCTGTGTTTCTTCTTCTCCTTCTTACAACAGTCCCTTCAGAATTTGTTGTAGTGCTGGTTTGGTGGTGGTAAATTCCTTTAGCTTTTTTTTTTTTTTTTTTTTTTTTTAATCTGTGAAGCTCTTTATTTTTCCTTCGATTTTGAATGATAGCCTTGCTGGATAGAGTAGTCTTGGATTCAGACCCTTGCTTTGCATTACTTTGTACACTTCATGCCACTCCCTTCTGGCCTGCAGCGTTTCTATTGAGAAATCAGCTGACAGTCTAATGGGAGCTCCCTTGTAAGTAACTTTCTGTCTCTCTGTTGCTTCCTTTAAGATTCTTTCTTTGTCTTTAATGTTTGTCATTTTTATTATGATGTGTCTAGCTGTGGGTCTTCTGGGGTTGATCTTGCTTGGGACTCTCTGTGTTTCCTGGACTTGTGTGACTTTTTCCTTCACCAGTTTAGGAAAGTTTTCTGCCATTATTTCCTCAAACAGGTTCTCTATTCCTTTCTCTGATTCTTCTCCTTCCACTGGGTATACCTATAATGCGAATGTTATTACATTTTGTATTATCCCACAGCTCCCTTAAACTCTCCTCCTTCATTTTAAGCTTTTTTTCCATTTGCTGCTCTTTTGGGGTGTTTTTCTCTACCTTGTCTTCTAAGTCGCTGATTCAAGCTTCAGCTTCTTCTCATCTACTATTGAACCCTTCTAAGGTATTTTTCATATCAGCTATGTCATTCTTTATTTCCTCTTGATTTTTATGTATAGCTTCTAGCTCTTTATGCATAGCTTCTACCTCTTTTTTTAAGCTGAAGTAGTTCCCAGTGAGCTCTTCATAATTCTTATTAAGTTGCTTGTAGTTCTCACCAAATTGTTTGAGCACCCTTATAATCATTGCTTTGAATTTTTTGTCTGACAAGTTGCTTTCTTCTAGTTCCTGTAGTTCAATTTCTGGTGATTTCTCTCTGTTTTGCACTTGGGTGTTGTTTCTTTGTTTCACCATTTTAGCAATTTGGTAGTTCTAAGCCCAGTGAGGGATGTTGGAATGTGTAGGCAGGTCAGTGTGTATCAATTAAGGCTGCTGTGCCTCTCAGCCTGTTTTGGTGTATGGCTCCTCTTGTATGCTGTGGGTCCTGGAGGGTTGACACCTGGCAGCTGGAATTGGTCTGCTGTGCTGGTCTCGGCTCCCTGAGACTCGCTGCTGCTTAGGCTGGGGCACCACTCTTGATCGGCTTCTGCTGATGCTGCTGGGGATGGGTCTTAGCTGCCAATATGTGCTGTTGCTGTCTGGGGGTGTGCAGGTTTGTCTAGTGCTCTTCTGGGGTGTGGGGGACCTGCTGGTATGATGCTGAGGTGTGTGGGGTTCCACTAGTGCACTGTTGGGGTGCATGGGTTCCACTGGCACACTGCTGGGGTTTCTGGGTCCCTCTGGTATGCTGCTGGGGCATGTGGGTCCAGCTGGTGTCCTGCTGGGGTTCGTGAGTTTTGTTGTTACGCTGCTGGGGTTCGTGGGTTCCACTGGTGTATTTCTGGGGTTCATAGGTCCCTCTGCTATGCTGCTGGGGTGCGTGGGTCTTGCTGGTGTACTGTTGGGGGACCCTGCTGCCTGGTGGGGCTCAGCTCCTGATCAGTTGCTGTTAGGGGTGAGTGTCAGCTCCCAGTTCGCACTGCTACTGCTGCTGCTGCTTCTGCTGCCAGGGTTGCTCTCAGGTCCCAATCCTTTTTGCTGTTGGGGCTGAGGATGCTCCGCACCTGGGATTTTGCTGCTGCTGGGGGGAGGAGCTCCACTCCAACTCCACTTCTGCAGTTGTCAGGGGCAGGTCTCAGCTGCCCTATCCCTGCTGCTTGGTCTGGGGCACCACTCTTGGTCAGTCTTTGCTGATGCCGCTGGGGATGGTTTCAGCTGCCAGACTGAGCTGCTAATGTCTGTTGGGGGTGGGGCTCTACTTGTGCCCAGTCACTGTTGCTGTGGGGGGCAGTGCCAGGCTCCCAAGCTAGTGCTAGTGCCCCCGGGAGCCTGGACAAGCTGCCTTGAGCCTAGGTGGGCTGCTGCACTGCTGCAGGCCTGGAGCCTGGGGCCTGGGCTGGCCTGCTCGCCACTGCAGGCCTGGGTTCCAGGCTGGGTGCACGCCTCCGCTGGCCTGGGTCCCGTGCTGGCTGCGCGCCGCCGCAGGCCTGTGTCCTGGGCTGGCTGCGTGCCACTGCGGGCCTGGAGTCTGGAACCTGTGAGCCACCATGGGCCTGGTTCCCGGGCTGGGTGCGCTCTGCCGGGGGCCTGTCTGCGGACCACAGTGCCCCTGCCGCAGACCTGGGCAAGCTGCTGCTGCTCTTGGGGGTGGGGCTCCGGCTCCCACTGGTTGTGTCTACTGCTGCAGGCGTCTACTGTGTGCTGACCGTGCCAACACAGCTGAGTTCACTGGACGGATGGTGCAGGGCGCTCTAGTGGACTCAGGTCGCTGGGCCCTAGCCGCTTCCCGTTTCCTCCTCCCAGAGACGACCCGGGATCCTCCAAAATGGCAGGGCCTCCCGGCTGCGCTGGGGAAAATTCACTGACTTGCCGCTTACCATGTAGCCTTCTGCTATCCTCCACAGCACAGGAACCTTCTGCCCCGTGTCTCTGCACTGCTCGAGGTTGGTCTTCCACGTCACATTCACTCACACTCTCTCTCTCTCTCTCACACTCTCACACACTCACCCACACTCTGGTCCTGCCCGTCGCCATCTTCCCTTCTCGTTTGTGTTTTAATTAAAACTTTTTTATCATCTCTAATATTCTGTGAAGTCTGGTTGAGTATGATGAGGCTTGTGCTAAAACTACTACAGAGATCATTTGAGGCTCTGGATGATGTTATTATCTCCCAGAGATTTACTTTTCTTCTGGTAGGCAGCTAACCTGGGAGAAAAATCACCCTAATGTAGTTATGGCTTAAGCTTCATTCTTTGTGAAAGCTAGTCTAATCCAGCATGAAGTCCTTGGGGGTGAGGATTAAAACAAAAACTTTGGGATATTTACCAGGGGCACCCCTCTTTGTCAAGTCCTGAAATCCAATTTCCCCCCAATCCTATGAGAGAGATCAATTTCTGCACAAGTTTTCAGTTTCTCATCTGTTTCTTTCTGCTCACATTTTCAGTCTTTGTCACACTTTCCAATCTCAAATGTTCCAGGAGGGGACCTTTGCAAATGCTGGGCACCCTTCTCTGGGCTTCCTCTCTCTCAGAAATCTTGAATATCTCAAGTTTTAAATGTCTATATAACTCTCTAATACCTTCAGACAGACATTTTCCAAGTATTTTTTTTCAGCCTTTCTAATTGTAGAAAAATAACTGGTCAAATATTATGCTAGTCTGATATTTCCAGAAGCAGAAATTCACAACTATATGCTTGTATCTTTGCCAGCTTGGTAGATTAAGTGGGATCTCATCATTATCCTCTTTCCATATCTAAGATTCGTACTAGAACAGTGGAGAAGTCCACCTTCAAGTGACTGGACAATTAAACTACTGTGGTTAAAAGGAACCAGTGGGGACATACAAATGGCTAAGAGACATATGAAGAAATGCTCAACATCACTAATCATCAGAGAGATGCAAATTAAAACAACAATGAGGTATCACCTCACACCTGTCAGAAGGGCCGCCATCAACAAATCGTCAAACAACAAGTGTTGGCGAGGGTGTGGAGAAAAGGGGACTCTAGTACACTGCTGGTGGGAATGCAGACTGGTGCAGCCACTGTGGAAAACACTATGGTGTTACCTCAAAAAATTAAAAATTGAACTGCCATTTGACCCAGTGATCCCACTTCTAGGAATATACCCTAAGAAACCTGAAAGACCAATCAGAAAGAATATATGTACTCCCATGTTCATAGCAGCACTATTCACAATAGCTAAGATCTGGAAACAGCCCAAGTGCCCATCAGTGGATGAATGGATAAAAAAGCTGTGGTACATATACACAATGGAATACTATGCAGCTGTAAGAAAGAAAGATCTCTTATCCTTTGAGATGACATGGAGGGACCTCGAGAGTATTATCCTAAGCGAAACAAACCAAGCAGAGAAAGAAAAATATCACATGATCTCACTCATTTGTGGAATATAATAAACATAACAGTATGGGGAACAGGGTAGACCCAGAGATGTGAAAGTAGGGTACAGACTGACAACCCTCAGAAGAGGGGGTGGGGGGGGAGGGAAGAGATAAACCACAGAACTTATACGCATGTATGCATAACTGATGGACCTGGACAACAAAGCTGGGGATGGGGTGGGGGGATGGGGAGGAGGGTGTCAATGGGGAAAAAAGGAGAAACATCTGTAACAAAAATAAATTAATAAAAAAAATAAAATAAAAAATAAAAGGAACCAGCGGTCATTTTTACATGTGGAAGTAACCACCAAAGTCATACTCTTTACTGTAGATTTAACCACTGTGTGCGGGGGAACAAATAAACAAACAAACAAATAAAAAACTAGCCCACCAAGCAGGTTTGAAAGGGTATAGTTGGGTGAGTTTTATAATTGTATCCTGTTAAATTCTTCTCTTTCAACAAAATGCTACATCTACAGCATTGAGAACAATAACAAAAGCACCACAATTACTCTTTGAACAAATTATGCTGCATTGGTTAATTCATTCAACAAATAAGGATTTAACACCTAACGTGTGCCAAACTCTGCAAAGTACTTGGAAAGAGTTGTGAGTGACAAGGACCTGGTCTTTCCTGTCTCCTTAGGGATAAAAAGGAGCTTAGGAGCAAAGTTTCAATTAAGAACTCTGGCTCTAGAGCCAGAAAGTTATAATTTTATGCCTTTAGGGACCTCAGAGAAAATAATGGCACTTAAGGGACAAAGAATGTAATTTGTTTTTTCCAATATTATACAAAAAAATGAACACTTGCTACAGCTGAATGAATGAATGAATGAGTAAGTGAATAAGTGAGATGATTAATCTTTGCTGCACTGTCTCTCATTTTGGCAGGTTGGGCAAGTTCTTTCCTCTCTGGTATTCAGGTTCCCCCTAGAAAAAGGTTGGTTGCACTCACTAGATTATCTCTAATGGTTTTTCATTGATTCTAACAGTTTGTTTTCTGTTGCTCTATAAAATCTATGGCCAGCAGTGAGAAGACATTTTTAGGTACAAATAGTTCTTAACACTCTGAGACACTAGAGGGCAGAAAAACCACACTCATAAAAAAAATGCATATGCTGTTGTTGAGGTTTATTACAGCGAGAAAAAACCCTCTTGCTACTGTGCATGCTTTCTTCCTGCCTAGGTTGATTCTGCCCTGGCTACGAGGTATAGATTTTTCTCATCACTTATATTTTCCTGCTCTTAATCCTTACTGTAGAGCAGTGGTTCTCAACCTTACTAATGCCGTCTTTAATACAGTTCCTCATGTTGTGGTGACCCCCAACCATAAAATTATTTTTGTTGCTACTTCATAACTGTAATTTTGCTACTGTTATGTCTTAGGCGACCCCTGTGAAAGGGTCGTTCGACCCCCAAAGCGGTTGCGACCCACAGGTTGAGAACCGCTGCTGTAGAGACTATATTTTTTATTATAATTGACATACAATATTATGTTAGTTTCCAGTGTAAAATATAGTAATTCGAAATTTACACAGCTTACAAAGTGATCACCAAGCCTAATAACCATCTGTCACCCCACAAAGTTACTGCGATATAATTGACTGTACTCCCAATGCTGTACATTACATCCTCATGACTTGATTTTATGTATTATTATTATTATCATTATTATTATTATTTTCATCCTCACCTGAGGACATGCTTATTGATATTGCGGGTGGAGGGGAGAAACATTGAGTTGCCTTGCTGTACACCACCCGACAGGGGATCGAACCTGTAACCCAGGTTTGCGCCCTCTTTCAGAGCACGAGACAATGCTTCAATCATCCAAGCCACACAGGCCAGGAAATGACATTTTATAACTGGAAGTTTATATTTCTTCATCCCCTTCACCCCTTTGTCCATCCTCCCACCCCCCTCTAGCAATCATGAGTTTGTTCTCTGAATCCATGTGTCTGTTTCTACTTTGTTTGTTTTCTTTTTTTAGATTCCACATATAAGTAAAATTATACAGTATTGGCTTTCTCTGACATATTTCACTTAACAGAATTCCCTTTAGGTCCACCCAGGTAGTCACAAATGGCAAGGTTTCATTCTTTTTTTTTTTTTTTTTTTTTTTTTATGGCTGAGTAATACTCCATTATACAGGTGGGCAATAGTAGGTTTACAGTTGTTGAGTACATGAAACACAGAGTTTATTCTTGTCTTATTACTTATTGTATTCTTTTTCCATATGAACACCTGTAATCCTACTTTTGCCCCATTATATATACATGCATGGTATCTTATTTATCCATTCATCTATCAATGGACAGCTAGGTTGCTTCCATATATTGGCTGCAAAAATAATGCTGCAATGAACATGAGGCTGCACATATCTTTTGGAATTAGTGTTTTCAGTTTCTTGGGATAAATACTCAGAAGTGAAATTGCTGGGTCACAGAATAGTTCTACTTTGTATTTGTTGAGGAACCTCCATACTCTTCTCCACAATGACTGCACAATCCCACTAAAGTACATTGCACAAGTGTTCCCTTTCTCCTCATCCTCACCAACACTTGTTATGTGTTGTCTTTTTAATCACAGCCATTCTGAGATGTGAGGTGATATATCATTGTAGTTTTGATTCATATTTCCCTAATGAATAGTGATGTTGACTATGAGTTTTTCATTTGTCTGTATGTCTTCTTTGGAGAAATGTCTATTCAAGTTCTCAGCCCATTTTTTAAAAATCCTTACTCAAGGACATGCTTATCGATTTTAGAAAGAGAGGAAGAGGGGGAGTGGGGGGAGAGAGAGAGAGAGAGAGAGAGAGAGAGAGAGAGAGAGAGAAAGAGAGACAGAGAGACAGAGACAGAGAGACAGATAGATAGAAATATTGATGTGAGAGAGAACATGGATTTGTTGCCTGCATTTGGTTGCCTCTACATACTATAGACCAGGGATCAAACCTGCAATCTGGGTATGTGCCCTGACTGGGAATCAAACCCACAACCTTAAAGTGTACAGGATGATGCTCCAACCAACTGAGACACTGGCCAGGGTGTCTGCCCATGTTTTAATTGAATTGTTTTTTCATAAGTATGAGTTCTTTACTTATTTTTTATATTAACCCCTTATCAGACATATCATTTGCAAATATCTTCTCCCATTCAGTAGGTTGCCTTTTGTGTGTTAATGGGAAATAAATGGAAGGACATACCATTCTCATGGACTGGAAGAATTAATATCATTAAAATGTCCATACTACCCAAGGCAATCTGTAGATTAAATACAATCCCGATTAAAACACCAGTGGCATTTTTCACAGAACTAGAACAAATCATCTGAAAATTTATATGGAACTACAAAAGACCCTGAAATGCCAAAGCAATCTTAAGAAGAACAGAGTTGGAGGGATATAGTGTAATATAGTGATTTTACACTATATTACAAAGCTATAGCAATCAAAACAATATGGCACTGGCAGAAAAACAGACACACAGATGAATGGAACAGAACAGAGAGCCCAAAAATGAACCTGTGCTTATATGACGAAGGAGGCACGAGTGTACAATGGGGGAAACACGGTTTCTTCAACAAGTGGTGCTGAGAAAACTGGACAGACACACGCAAGACAATGAAACTGGACCACTTTCTTACACTATATAGAAAAATAAACTGAACATGGATAAAAACTTAAATGTAAGACCTGAAACCATAAAACTCCTAGAAGAAAATATAGGCAGTAAACTCTTTACATCAGTCTTAGCAATACCTTTTTGATATGTTTCCTCAGAGAAAAGTAACAAAAGTTAAAATTAACAAATGGGACTACATCAAACTAAAAAGCTTCAGCACGACATAGGAAACTGCACTGACTAGTCTCACAATTGAAACTTGGAACTCCTGATTTGGAAATAGAATGCAATACTTGAAATTGAGACTATTCTGGGGAATCCCTGACATGAGCTTGTTATAGCTAAAAGCCTTTTGTGTCTGATCATAGTCTCTTCTGGTTCAACTCATGCATGGAGAATCGGTGGAAATAAGTACACTTGTTTGTGTAAGTGATGGAGAGAGGGCACAGAATAAAAGCATTTCAGGGATGCGGACAGCCAGCACCGGCTGGTCGCAGAGCAGCAGAGCTGAGGATGGGAACCTCCGTGTGAATGTGCAGCAAGCAATCAGAAACCAGAGGAAGGAGGTTATGAGAGTTTGTAACAGTGAAAAGCTTTTCCTTATCTGTTAAAAGAACAGGAATGAAGAGCACACTTCAAATATAGCAGGAATGATTTTGATTTAAAATCAAGGGAAAGGTGCCCTGATCCTGAGGTATAAGTTGTCTTGGACGGAGGCTTATACTATTCATCAACAGGATGCAAGGCTGGGGAGGGCCCTTTGACTGTGCAGGCCTGGCCTTCTCAGTGTGTAGATGGGCAGATTGGGGTCCAGCAAGGGGTCATCTTGAATGACTCTCACAGCAAGCCTATGACAAAGGCCATTGTTATTGTAAGTCTTGGTCCAAGATGATAATTCCTTACACTGAACATCCAGGTTTAGGGAATAAGTAATTTGGGGGGGACCAGCTAGTATTCAGTTGTTGGTATGCTTCCCAGAACGGCCTACTCCATCCAGGATGGTGCAAGTTCTAGCATAGCTTGCAGACCCTGAAGACCATCTTCGCTCAGTGAGTCCGTTCCTTTCTTGTGTATTACAATCCTTCCATTGCTCAAAAGGTTCGGTGGTCACTGAGAGAGGCTGGTAGGCTTTTTGTGACCAATTTCCTTCCCACCCTTTGCTTTGATAAGGGACTGACAGCTATCTTACTCAACCCGATATTCCTTCCTTTTGTCTTATCAAAGAGTCTGCTTTTTGCCCTCTCCTATAAGTATAAAGATGAGCTTTTCAATTAGTTGAGATCACTTAAGAGGCAAATGGAAGAGAACCAATTTATACCTTATACTCATTTGAACCAGATAGTGAGAAGGCTACTTTGAGCATATGGTTTTATTCACTTCTCAAAAACATCCTTGTTAGAGGGAGACTGTCATCCTATTTTAAGATGCAGAAAGTGAGGCTCAGAAATGTTAAGAAACTGATTAAGGATCAAGGAAATTATAAACTGCAAAGCCAAAATTCAATACTCGGCAGATTTAATTTTACTAACCATTTTTATAAAATAGAATGAGGATCTTGATTAAGGAAGTTGGGTACTGGATTATGCGACACCCAGAGCAGGGCAGACAGAACCAGACAAGAAGGGGTTCTCATATAGAAGGAGGTTCTCTCCAGGTTGGCTCAAAACTGAACACAGGCACTGTGATGTAAGCTTAAGTGGACAGGTTGTGTTAATAAAGTGGAGGCCTGCCAATTTAATGATGTGGGACACTAATGTTGCATGATGCATTATGAAGCACTTTTATGTACATTATCTCATTTGTTTCTCACTGCAATTCTGCAAAACAGGAAGAAATGGTGTTGCTAATGTGCGGCTATGTTTGAACAGATTTTTATACAATTTGATAGAGTTTGAAAATTTTTCAGAAGTAAGGAAATACCAGGCCTGTGGTACAGTCTCCCCATGTTCAAGATAAAAAACTGGGCTCATAAGAATGAATTTTGCTGTCATGACAGGAGAAGGCAGTGTTGATATACAACAGAATCTTTGGGCAATGCCTGTATTTTCCAAGGGGCTGGGTGGCACATGTGCAATGCATACACTGCTGCCATTGCACACATGTCATTCTCAGTTATTTACCTACACATTCATCCATCTTCAGATGGGCATTGAGCACCTGCTAATTGTCTGGCATCATGCTAATCTTATAAATACAAAGGTGGGCAAAAACAGGTTCTGTCCCTATCTCATGGAACTGAGACTTTACATTTTGTGCCCATCTGATAGGTATGTACTGTCTCTAATTGTGGTATGAATTTGCATTTTCCAGGTTACTGATGGTTGAGTATCTTTTCCTGTGGGCAGCTATTACAATGTCTTATGTGAGGGAATGAAATGAACAGACTTGCCTTTCTGTAAGATCTCTCTGCATCCAGCATGTAGAATGAACTGAAAGGAACCTGGCAGGAGGCTGGTTCAGCAGTCCAAGCCAAAGGAGACCGCAGCTCAGGTTCAGGGCAGAGACGAGAGCAACAGACTCTAAGAGAAATTTAACAGATAACATTGAAAGCAGTGTTTCCAAATTCCCTGGAATTCCTGGGAATTCTCTAAAATTTCCAAAATCATGTTTTACTTAAAATACTCCCAACATTCTTTATACTCTTCAATCATTATTAAGGTTACCTGAAAATTTGTTTGATGTGTAGGAATCAATAAGAAGGATAAGAAATGTAAAGTTGAATGTCTTTACAAAAACTGCAGCTTGTAGCAATATTGAAACACTGAAAAGCACCAGCAAATGTTACAGATGGTGTTCAATACTGTAGCATCCTAGCAAGATTAATGACATCACACAGAATCACATGTCAAAATGCCAATTTAAGGAATTAGTTTGCAAAACTTGTTATTTCTTGAAACATTACTCATAGGATTTCTACAATGCATACTATGTGTGTAAGTTTAAAATATACATTTTATTTGCAAGAACAACTACTAGCAGCAGACAGGGCCGGTAACACGCACTTACAAACATGGCAACAGCTATAAGGGGAACAGGTTAGACTGTGACTGTCTGGGTTCTGAGCAATGTCCTCCTTTTCAGCTTCTCCTGTTCTTACTTCGAACTTGAAATCAGTTGATCCCTTCCCACCAGTAATGTTTCTAAACTACTTAAATTTTTGTTCTCAAAGGAGATTTATACTTGTTTCCCATTTTTCTGACTTCTTGATTGATTCTTCTCAGAACTGAGGATACAGAAAACAATGACAAAAACAATGCAGAAAAAAGTGAATTAATCGATTGAGATAAAATAATCCGATTATCTCAAATGGCAATAAGCCAAGTCCCTGACTCATCAAATAATCTCAATCCTTTTTCTTTGGTTCTGAATCCAAAAACTTGCCTCCCAGACACATTCCAGATTCAAACAGAGTAAAAGTGGAAATTGGATATTTAATCTACGTGCTTATACTAGTGGCCACTGGCAACATTTCTAATAGCAGAGATTTCTCTAGGTCCTTTTCCACAATTGTGACTTGGATACTTACCCAGGAATTGTGGTGATTAGTAGTGCTGAAGTCTATACCTGAGTTGGAAAGACACTTTGTTCTTTCTCTATTCATTTATCAAGCACTTGTTAAGTACCCTCTGGGCACTGGGAATGGTCCCTTTTGTTTTGGGCATTTGTCATATCTTTCCCCATGGGGAAATGTGTTCCAAGCTGTGCAGGGGAAAAAAAAAAAAAAAACTGGGAGGAAAAATAAGCACTGCAGAGAGCGGAGGAATATAGTGTGCTAGAAAAATCTTAAAGACCCAACAGCTATTTATAGATCTTGAAATAAATGGCATTCCTTTGATTGGAAGAGGCACTTCTAAAAGAACTTAAAAAAAAAAAAATGGTGGTGAGGTGGGAAAAATTATCTAAGACCTGTCTGTCTGATGTAAGTTTTTCAAAGGGGGAAAAAAATCAGAATTACCACATTATCACATGTATCAAAAAAAAAAAAAAAAAAAAAATAATTGAAGAAGTGGCAGATCTTCCAAAGGTTTTTTGTTTTTGGTTTTTGGTAAGGGGTTGGTAGTGTCAGAGATAAAATCAAGGAACTGATTAAAAATTGCAGAAACCTCTGGTTTGCTGCTGTTTTTTTAGGGTTGAAGTTTATTTTGCAAAGGCATTGGTAGCTAAAGAAAATGAACAGCATGTCACTGTATTCTTAGAAGACATTATATGCTGGGAAGACTGAAAAATACATGCACAATTTTATGTACTTTTTAAGTATTTAATTATTTGCCTCCAGTTCCTAATCAATTTGAGAAAATCAGTGCAGCTGAATGAGTATACAGAATGCCGGAGACGGGCAATGAGGAGGACGTGGAGCTAGGTCCCAACTGACTGCATGGATGAAGGGTATAAAGCAGATTATGAAAATCTGCCAATAATCTCGGAAATTCAGCGTCAACAGGAGCAGTGACTGGTTCTTACCCTTGGCTGCCCATTAAATCACTTGAAGAGTTGTTCTTTTTTTTAATCTTTGAAGTGTGGTTCTCATCAATTCTCATTGAATTGGTCTGGGATGTGTCCTGACATTAAGATCTTTAAAGGCTCCCCATAATTCTGATGTCCAGCAAGACTCTGAACCACTGATCTGAGAGGCCGATTAGGGCAGTGAATTAGTAGTAGCCTTTGTCCCTTCACAATCTCTTGTTGACCGAGGAGATCTGGGCTCCAGATGTGTGCCCTGTCGAGCCAGACCGGGAAGATGAGGTGTGGACTGTGATGTCTGCCCACTGCGTCCTGGCTCCACTTCTGCTTTCCGTGGATTTAAAACCATGTCTCTGTCCTGGTTCACGAGTGTTTCCCCTTCACCTGGCGACCAAGTGCTTAGCATGATCTGAGCAGTTGGTGGTGCAACTCCACAGTTAACACACGTAGTTTTTCTTCTTTTCCCTCTTTGTCTTGTTTGGCTTTGCATTTACCTTGATTCAAAAATACTGTGACTCTCCCACTGACATAAAACAAATGGAACTCTGACATTTGTCTACATAGCTGGCTTCGTGTAAGGTCATGTTTCAAACACTAAAGGCTACTTTCGAAGCCATTTATGTCTTCCTATGGAATACTGCCTGGTGACCTGCCCATGGCTGCTGTGCTTACATGTGACCCTTGGGCAGCCCAGAGCTGTAACGTGGCAGCTGCAGAGCAATGGGTTTCAACATGGGCTTCACACTGAACTCCTAGCCCGTTAACCGCTTCCAAGATTTTGCACTGCTCAGTTAATGAAGAACCAGGGTCTGGAGTCAGTAAATCATGTTTGCCAACCAGACAACTCCTTCACCATACAGTGTATCTGCAGTTGGACTGTCTGTCCACATTAAGAGCCAAGGCTCAACCTGACCTGAAGTGCAGTACAGAGAAGCAGCCACACAGGAAAGGATGGTTACCACTCTTTTATTGTGAAGTTAAATCTCTAGCCACCACCTGCAACTAGCAGAGCTACCAAGCCTCAGCTGAGAGGGGCAGTGTCTAAGCCAAGAGTTCCCACCTTAGCCATCCCCTGGCAACCGCCTCTTCTTCCTCCCTTTTCTTCCTCCTGCCAATTGTGACTGTTTCCTGTCAGGCTGTGTGTGGGGTAGGGAGGAGGCCACATACCCTCAGAGGGACAGGCAGAACAAGCAGGTCTGCATTTTGATCCGGAGACAGTGAAACCAAACCTCCAGGGATGCACAATTCAGATGTTTGTGGTTTGGACAAAATGAGGAGTAGAGTCTGGCTGCCCTGGTCATACTCATGGTTGGCGGTCTCTCCTCGGCACTCACTGGCCATTATCTATCACTCTGGAGCCGAGCTGACCTGATGGATGAGCCCACTGGTGCTCCCTGTCTGGGATCCTCTCTGCCCTCTCACGGAGTCAGCCATGAGGGCGAGGACCAGGCTCAACGTCAGCTACTGCAACAGCTCCACAAGCCACAAAGTGAGAAAGTCCCTTCACGGCATGCCCCCTTGCTTCAGTGGTTTCTTGACTCTGCCCTCCCCCTACATTGACTATTTTCTTGGTGACCAGAGGTTTTAGAGGTCATTTCTATTGCCCCTGCATAATTTTTCCCTACCTAGGTAGCTTTGAGGCTAGTGGCCAAAGCTCACATGGACCCAAATCTGAACTTGAATTAGCATCAAGACCTAACCCAGCACCTCATTTTACTTTTATTCTAGCTATTACAGATAATAATTACCAGAGGATTGTATTTTACCATACTTCTTATTATTTTGCATTTTCTTATGTGTCCAGAGATTCAACTCCCCAGAGTTGGATCCATCTCTACATTCCGGTTGTGACTTTACCTTTAGTAACTGAGTACAGCACAGGTGCTGTTTCATACCATGGGTGACTGTGGCCACCCAGGAATCAGAGGCTTTTCATCCCTTGCCTAGTGGAGGAACACCAAATATATATTTCTTATTACACATCATCCTTTCTCTTCCCAAACCCTGTTTCTATAAGCCATGGCTGGCTCGCAAATCCCACTTGTGACACCAACTAAAAGGGTTCTGGGACTCAATTCCAATGTTGGGGTGGGGTGGGGCAGTGTCCATCTATAGCACCAAGCTGTTCTACAACACCAGCTGGGTATCCTACAATTAAATTCAATTCTGACACTATCCACCTAAAGAAAGCATGGATGTGTGGAACACACTGACAGATCTCAGAGGGGAGGGGGATGGAGGAAATGTAAAGATATTAACCAAAGAACTTACATGCATATATGGATAGCCCATGGACATGGACAATAGACAGGTGTAGACCTGGGGTGGGGTGGTGGCTGGGTAGAGGGGACGAAGTGGGGGGAAATGGAGGACAAGTGTAATAGTGTCAACAATAATAAATAAAAGAAAGCATCAGATCATACAGGCTAAGGACTCAGTCCTACAAGACTACCCACCCCACCCCCCTACCAGTGAGACATCAGTTGCAAGCCCAGGTGGTTGCCTGAGCTTCTGACTGACTGGCTACAGATGGATGGTTCCAATGTCTCCCTCCTTGGGTTCAATTAATTTGCTAGAGTGGCTCAAGAATCAAAGAAACATTTCACTTACTAGACCACCGGTTATTACAAAAGGATATGACTCAGGAACAGCCATATGAAAGAGATGAATTGGGCAAGGTACGGGGAAAGGACTGGAAATTTCCATGCTCTCTGAGAACACCACTCTTCCTGAATCTACACGTGTTCACCAATCCTAAAGCTCTCTAAGCCCAGTCTTTATGGAGGCTTCATTACCTAGGCACGACTGATTACATTGTTGGCCATTGGTGGTTGATTCAACCTCTAGCTGCCCCCCTCCCTGGAGGTGCAGGGTGGCGGTGACACTAGAAGTTCCAACCCTTCAATCACATCAGTCCCTAACCTCAGGTGCACTCCAAAAGTCACCTTCTTAACCTCACAAAAGCACCTTTATTGCTCTCACTACTTAATAAATTCCAAGGGGTTTAGGAGCTCTATACCAAGAATAGTGGAGGAACACCAAATATATATTTCTTATTGCACATCATAATATCACACTTGCCCTGAGAACACATGCTGCCTTATTTGGTTTCACTGCTTCTCTGTGGATATGCCTTTACCTGCTGGGGAGATTATACTCATTTTAGGGTTGACACTGTATCCCTTGAAACCCTAGCGAGAGGGGTAGGAATATGCTAGGAATATAGTGTCTACAGTGCTTAAAGAAATTAAGGCAACTGAATAAATAGCAGACTCAGCAGTGCGGTGAGCCTAGACAACCACTGGGGGGCGGTGGAGGACCAGGCTGTGAGCATGGCTGGGGTCTCTGGACAGAAATCCCAAATGAACAGTACCAGTGGTCCCCTCACAGTACAGCCAGGGAGGATGACCCAGAGAAAGACTCTCCAACAAGGTTTGAAGGAGGGTTAAAAACCCAGGAGAGGAAATGACCCAGAGACAGGCCTTTCTAATTTTCCCACGCCTATAGGTTATGTCCCCTATCCCCCCATAAGTTTTGGGGACGTCCTCTGGGATGCCCAGAAATGGGGAAGGGGTTCAACCAAAGTAGCATGTTGTCCTCTTTAGGCCACACACAGCACTGATAGAGTGGGGTCCCTTCGTTCAGGGCAGCCACCTTAACCCTGGCACAGACCTTAGCCAGAGTCATGGGGAAGAGACCACACTAAGGACTCAGGAAGCCAAGAAAATACCCCAGAACAGAGGAATCCAAGGTTTCAACCAAGCTTTGCTCTGAAAGCTGCAAACAAACCAGCACCAATAGTTCCCAGGAAATATGCCAGACTGCCTTTACCCCTGCTGGCGGCATTCCCAGCATAGCTGCCCTGTCCCACCGCTGGCCTCTGCTCCCTGCTCTGAGCTGACAAACTGCCTCCTTCCACTGGTGAGGCGGGAAAGGTGCCTCCAGGGGGCCCACCACACACAGCCTCAGAGAACCTTCTGGATGCTCACGGGGTGGATGGAGGCTGAATCACAGAGTGTTTCGGTATCTTTCAGTAGCTCTGTTTTCATTAGGACTTGACCTTGGCAGGAGGGCTATTTTCTGAGTGTCCAAAGCCAGGGTTTAGAGGTCAGGACTTATCTGTCCTCTACCTGCAGGAGGAGCTGGCTGTGTGTCTGAACACGGAGGAAGAGACTCTCAGATTTCTCCAGGTGGGGAGAGGGAAAGGTGTTGGGCCTCATAAACTTATAGCCATCTTGAAGTTCCTTAAGTGCAGGAACCAGGACGGTCTGGTGACTGTTGAATTCTCAGCACCTGGCACTATACTTGGAACACAAGATGCATGCCATTTCTGTTGAATCTAGGCATTGTGTCTAGATTTTTATCCATCCATCCATCCATCCACCCACCCACCCATCCACCCGTCCATATGGCAACCATTTGCTGCGTGTATCCATCCTCTGTCTTCAGAGACAAATAAAGCCAGTCTCTTGTGACACTGTATGAAAATTGCTAAGAGAATGAATTTTTAAAGTTCCCATCACAAGATAAAAGGTTCTGTAACTGCATGGTGACGGACGTTGACAAGACGTATTGTGGTGTTCATTCTGCAATACAGTCAATACAGCTGACCCTTGAACAACACAGCTTTGAACTACGGGGTCCACTTATATGCAGATGTTTTCATCTTGTAAACAGACAATGTAAGCTTACAGTATCAATAGGTACATACAGTACTGTGTGTTTTTCTTCCTTGTGATTTGTTTAATAATATTTTCCTTTCTTTAGCTTACTTTATTGTAAGAATACAATATGTAATACATGTAACATACAAAATATGTGTTAATTGACTGCTTATGTTATCAGTAAGGCTTCTGGGTCAACAGTAGGCTACTCGTAGTTAAGTTTTGAGGGAGTCAAAGTTATATGTAAATATTTGGCTGCACGGGGGGTGAGGGGGTTGGTGTCCCTAACCTCTGCATGTTCAAGAGTCAACTGTATATACAAACATCAAGTCATTATGTTGTACCCCTGAAAGTAATATAATGTTGTATGTCAATAATACCTCAATAAATAGATAAGTAAAATAAAACAAGAACTTCATGGTTTAAAAAAGAATCAATTAATTAACTAGACATTAGTGGTAAATACCAAGAAAGATTTTGGAAATATAAAAGTTAAGAAAACAGAAGCATATATCAGATCATGTGTATTTTAGGGCCCATTGGAAAATATTTTAGTTAGATTGAGACTTTCTTGGGGTATTCACAGGAGAGAATCAATCACATCAAAGGAAAAAATTTGAAAAATGTTTGCTTTGAAGAAATGGTTTTAGAACTACAATCATTTGGTCTACAGAGGCGAAAACCAACATCTAATGTTAGTTTTAATTATAACAACATAAACACTCCAATGATTTTCTTCTTTTATGAAATTTCTGTTACTCAAAGTAATACATGTACTTAGTTACAAAGGGGGGGAGGGGGAGTGTCTCCAGAGCCCCTGTTAAAACAGGCATATATACATTACCTGGTGGTAGAACACATGATCTATTCCAGCTACTAGCAGTTATGCAAGAAGCAGGTCACATACTCACCAGGAAGCTGCTTCAAGTTTCTGCGGAAGCAGAAGCCAGGGCGAGTCTTTTCCAGGAGTGAACGTTGGGAGGGAGGCAGCAAAGATGGCAATGGTCTAGCAGACAGGCTCTGCCCAGCAGGCATTCCTGGGGCAGAGAGGGAACAATGAGATACTTCAGGCTAGAGCTCAGGAAAGGAGGCCTCTGGCAAGCTGGATTCTCCTCACTTATGGAGGTATGTGTCTCCTTTACAGCATCACTGATTCCCCGGCTACCCTCCTACCTGGTGAGAGCTGCAGAGGATGGAAGTACTAGGTGGGGATTAGCTTTGAAATAATTCTACTTCCTATTCTTTCCTAAGATAAACTCAAGGTAATATTTCTCAAAGGGATGATGCCAACCTATTCTTTGAAATTGCAGTGTAGTGTTGTTAGAGTGCTATCTTTTATTCAAGCTAGGAGGTGCCTGCAGCCAAAGGGAAAATGTCTTTGTGTCTTTTCAACTATGTCTTGTGATTTCTGGCAGCACTGTGGTCCCATACAAGCTGCCTTCCTTGACAGTGACCCTTCAGATGTACACAAAGCACTCTCCTGGAGAGATGAGAGGAAGCAGTCAGCCTGGGCATGGCATTGGAACTCTCTTTGCCAGTACTGCTATGATTTTTTAATGCTTTTATTATCAATACAATTTTTCTCAGTCGTCCTGGTGTGCAAAATTCCAACTACAGTTTCCATCACCTATCTGCTCTCAGAACCCAGTCCCATCGCATTGCAGAGAACGCTTCCTTAGCTGTACCGTGGTGGAGAAACAGCTCCCAACTCAGAGAGAGAATAAAATGAGGCACTGTCTCTAGAAATCTGGAACCCAGGAGTCTGGTCTCTGTGGCTATTGTAGTATCTGACCTTTGACATTGTGAGTAACCATTTCTGGCTCACTTTTCCCAAAGGCAAAATAATGATAATAATTCAGGGGGGTGCCATTTTGTTTCATTTCATTTTTCAATGCTTATGTTTATATAGTGTTTGCAAGTGTTAAGGGAAATAAAAGCATTAAAGTGAGAATTACAAAGGCAATAATAATAAAACCTTATTCAATAACAGATGGAAACCAGGCGGGTGTAGACAACCATTGGTGGGGCTTCCTCAGAGCTCATCTGTGTGAAGCCCACACCAGTTCAGCATGTAATAAGATCAGGCCTTTAAAAATTCATACTAAGTCTCACAGTCCCTGTCCATGTACAAATTCCAGGCTGCTGTGGGGTAATATCTGCAAAGTAGCTGTGCCTTTCTCATAATTGATGTGCTCTTTTCACTCTGTGGGGGCTGAGTGCAGATGCCTGCAGGAGTATGAGTTTGATTAAGTCATTGCAGATTCTGGCCTGTGTGGGTGGCTCTGCTGCTCCTGCTGGGCTGGTGCTTCCCACACCACTGGGCAGAAGGGCTGAAGGAGAGAAGGTCTCAGTCAGTGCACAAAAAAAAAAAAAAAAAAAAAAAAAAAAAAAAAAAAAAAAAAAGGAGAGAGATAGCCTAGCTACCAATCCCAATAACCAAACAAGGAAAAGTGTGATCCTATATTTCTTTAACCAGATCAAGCTCTTTTATATTCCTCCAAGGGACATCCTGGGCCTGAGCAAGCTGTTGGAAAATTCAAAGGCTCATCCCTAGGGTCAATGTAATGGGTCTCAAGACAGCTGGAGACTGTCCTCATCCAGAAAGCATGGGGGTGGGATAAAAGGAGATATGTGTGTGTATTGGGGAGGTAGGGACAGAAGAGTTTGCTGAGAATCCATGTCCTTTGGGGATAGGTTGCTTGCATATGCAATGTGATGAGGCAGGTGTCCTGAAGAGTGGAGTTTACAGCGCCTTCCCAGGGAACACCAGGGCCAGTACATTGACTCCCAGACATTCCAGGGGAAAGGTCTCTCCTGCCTCTGAAGTGAGCCTCTCTGGGTAGTTTATCTCACGATCAAGACATTGTTCTTTTATCTCCAATTCTGGTCCCACAAAAGGATAATCTTCACTGGATCGCAATTCTATTTAAGTCACCAAAGAATACCCAGCACCTGCTCTATGTCTATGTCAGACACAGGACTGCGGTGAACATGATCTTGGTTCTGATTTCAAGAACTCACAAAACAACAATAGCTTCCCGTATGTTAGCCATATGCCGAGCTCTGTCCTCAGCCCTTCACACTGAATCCTCACCATGGCCATCTGTAGTGGATGCGTTACTGTTACACCTATTATACCGATAAGAAAGTTGAGTCCCAGAAAGATCAGATAACTTGCCAGCTAGTCAGTTGTAGAGCCAGGATTTGAACCCTGGCAGTCTGACTCTTGAGTTGATGCTTAAACTATTATAGTTTGCTGCAGTGGACTATGGGGGTGGAGATCTGCACAAACCAAATACAATGTGTTAGGTGCTGTGGTGTTGAGCACAGAGGCTGTGAGAGCAGAGAATCACATGTGAGAAGATGAGGCAACCAGACACTACTTCGCAGAGGAGGTGAGGTCTAAGCTGAGACCTAATGTACGATTGCTTGTTAGCCAAGCTGAGTGGGGTGTGGGTCCCAGGCAGAGGGAAAAGCAAATGTAAAAGTCTCATGGTAAGAGAGAGCATGGTTTGTTTATATTAGAAGAGAAGGCACCCGGCCAGTGCGGCTCAGTGGTTGAGCATTGACTCATGCACCAAGAAGCTGCCAGTTCGATTCCTGGTCAGGGCCCATGCCCAGGTTATGGGCCAAATCCCCAGTGGGGACACGCAGGAGGTGGCCAATCAATATTCTCTCTCATTGATGTTGCTATCTCTCTTCCCCTTTCCCTTCCTCTCTAACATCAATAAAAAAAAAAAGAAACAAAGATAAAAGAAGAGAAGGAACTGAGTCACTAAATTATAGATCTCACAACAGGAACAATTTAGCTGTGAGGTTGCAGAGGTTTATTCATTCACTCAACAAACATTGGTTTAGCATCTGCTATTGTCAGGCATGGTGGTAAGACAACATTAATTACTACAAATAAGGTGATGACTTCATGGGGCTTGTAGTCCATAAAGTGAAATGATGCTTCCTCATCTCACCAACTAAGAAAGAACTAAAAGTAGGCACAAAGGTGAGCAGCAGGATCTTTCACTGTCAGCTGGGACACTGTTAACAGATTCACACGGAGATATTTCTCTAGAGTAATGTGCCCATGTGTGATTCTGCTATTTACTATCAGTTATGAAATCAGTCTTTTGTGAAGTTAAATGCACCACATGTAGGTATCTATCTGGTAGAAAAAGACCTTCAAAGGTTATAGTTTTAATGGCCACTAGAATGTTAACAGATTTGACTATCTCAGTGTGTTAGTTTTCTATTGTTGCCATAACAAATTATTACAAATTTGGTGGCTTAAGACAATGCAAATGTATTATTTTACAGTTTTGGAGATCAGAAGTTCAGTACAGGTCTCCCAGACTAAACCTAGTTGTAGGCAGACTGTGTTCCTTTCTGGACATGACAGGGGAGAGTCCTTTTCTGCTCATTCCAGTTGCTGGAAGAATTCAGTCCCTCCGGGGTGCAGGACAGAGGCCCCTGAGTTCTTGCAGACTGTAGGCTGAGGCCATGCCCAGCTTGTAGAGGACACTGTGTTTCTGGCTTCATGGCCAGCAACAGCAGGTTCCTCTCACATGGCATCATTCGGGCCTACCCTTCTGCCTTCCTCTTCCATTTTTAAAGTCTCATGTGATTACACTGAGCCCACTCAGATAATCCAAATTCTCATCTTGAGATCCTTAACCTAAATTGCATCTTCAAAATCCCTTCTGCCTTGTAAGGTAACATTCACCCAGGATCCGGGGATTCCAGTGTAGGCATCTTTGGACAATCATTTTTCAGCCTACCACATTATAGTAACTACCATGACTTAAGAATACCTTTTTTATTTTTTAAATCTTATTTTATTTTTTTTAGCGAAAGATGAAGGGAGAGAGATAGAAACATCGATGAGAGAGAACATCGATCAGCCGCCTCCTGCATGCCCCCCACCGGGGACTTGGCCCACAACCCGGGCATGCACCCTGACCAGGAATCAAACAGGCAACCTGGTGCTTGAGTTGACACTCATCCACTGAGCCACACCAGCTGGGCAAGAATACCTTTTTTTTGGAGGGGACATAAACTACATATAACCCCTATTCTGCCAAACACAACTTAGCTTCACCACCTTACTGGTTCCCTTATGAATGTTAGTAAATCTCTGACACATGTTCCTTCTATATTTTGTATGTTTTTAACTTTTCAAAATTGTAATAATTATACTTGTCAGTTATGGAGGCTTCACTGACACTGCTAAGTGCACTAAGCTGCCAGTGCCGATTCAACTGTGCAGCGTGGGGCGTGCACCTCATGGACGGTGCAGCCTGGCACGCAGTTTTGGCTCTGGATGGATCCCAGATGGTAACAAAGCTTTGTCTCCCCTCTCCTCCCCCCCCTCTTTCTGATCTTATTCTGTTTTCCTTTTCATTTCTGGTCCTTGACTGGTTTTAGCTGTGGTTCTGATCTGAGCATGACCAGTATGCCATTCAACACTGGTGACCGCACTGACTGGGACTCCAGGCTTGTGGTCTGGTCATTTGGTGGTTTCTACTGGGATGATGGAATCTATCCTCTCCTGGGTGGGAAACAATAGAGAATCCAGTTCGTTAGTCTTTGCAGCCGTTGGTGAGCTCAAATCCCCTAAGAAGATATTTCGTGCTTCCTGGAATTAAGAACACCCCTTTGAGGTCTGACCAGTGAATTTCTGTGTTTCTGTGTCTGTTCGTGATCTGTGACTGGGTTTGCAGAACTGACGCTGTAAGTTGTCTGTAGGTTTGTGTGTCTGTGATAAAGAAAATTCTCATTATGTGAAATACTTTCCCTCTCCTGAAGGGTATTAATAAATTAGATTACAAAGTCTGTTCAATTTAATTAGTTGTTTCAGAGATTTTAAGCACTTACATAAATAATATTCCAAGAATTCCCCCCAAATAAATTTTAAAAATTCAAATTCAAATAATCAAGTTGAATTCCTAGGCCAATCAGATTGATTTAATAATCTTGGCTTAATAATAGTTATATATATTTCCTCTGGTTTTATCACTATGGGGTATAATGTAAGATGTTTTAAAAGTAAGGTTTTGGCACAGAACTTATATGTATGTACGCATAACTGATGGACATGGACAACAAAGCTGGGGACAGGGTGAGGGGAGATGGGAAGGAAGGTGTCAATGGGGAAAAAAATGAGAAACTCCTGTAACAGAAATAAATTGATTTTAAAAAAATTTTTTTTAAAGTAAGGTTTTGGTATGCTTTCCATGAACAGACCAGTGAATCTGAACTTCCAAAACATTTTATGCTAATTTACTGATGTTAGTAGCTGATGTTATACCTACATAATACTTAGAATTGTGGAAATTGTAAAATTACAACCCAATTAAATTCTGTATCTGAAAAGTCTTTTCTATCAACAGCAATTATGACTATAGCATGTCAGTTTAAGGATAGTTCCCAACACTTGAACTTTAAATCACAGACTAATATAAAATGGAGTTAATGAATGAATCATTGTTGGATACCTGGAAAAGTTCTAAGCAAACTAGAATACATAAATCTTGGTTACACAGTATATTCTTATAATATGTTCTTTTGCTTTTTATTCTCACATGTTACAGAGTGACTGCATCTTTGGGTCATGTTAATGGATGTGTTCCTCTTTGCCACTTTGAGAAGGAGTTAAGACATGTGGGTCATGTTATATGTTCTTGTGAGCTTTTTGGTCTGTTTAAATGCTTGGGTATAACAGGTAATTCTCAATTTTCTACCTACCTCTCAGTTATGTCTTTAAAATAAAATTTGGTTACTTCAGTTAAAAGAGCTAACGATTAAGACTGTATACTCGGAGTAAATGACAATGAAATCCAACTATGTGCAGGACAATGGGATGTGTCTCTCAAGGGAAGAATAAGGTAGTTTTGACCTAAAGTGTCTGTCTGGCTGGTTCTGAGAAAAGGAATAATGAAACACAAGAGTTGGATACAGAAGGTTGTAGGTGGTTTGTAGAAATGAAACTCTATTCACCTTGGTTTATAATACGTGCAAACACTGAGTCTGAAAAATTTCAAAGGAGTGTGCTAAGATTTTGGAAAACCTTGTTGTGTTCATGGACTTATTCATAAGATATGTTTAATAAAAGGGGTGGGAGGAGCTGGGAAATCCTTACTGTCAAATCTGTCATTAATGTAAAACTGGAATTTGATTTCTCCATTAAAATGATAAAGTGATTGTAGAGCATTTAGGCTGCTTTTACAAGGGAGAACCAAAGGTTATTCTTTACATTGTGTTATCCATCTGGTCAGCAAGGATTCTGTTCTCACCAGAATGATTTTCTGTCTTGGTGCTGACTTTATCATGCCTTTGATTCTTAAGAAGCTGAGGTTCCACTGAACTGTGCCATCTTCTTCTATGTTTATGTAAAATATTCTATTGCCCCCTCTTAAAAAAATTTTTTATTTATTTATTTTTTATTCCTTACCCTGGGGATATTTCTCTATTTATCATCAGATAGAGTGGGAGAGAGAGAGAGACAGAGAGAAACATCGAGGTGATAGAGCCACACTGACTGGTTGCCTCCCGCATGACTCAACCAGAGCCGGGGATGAACCACAACCGAGGTATGTGCCCTTGACCATAATCAAACCCATGACTCACTGGTTTGCAGGCCGATGCTCTAACTGCTGAGCCAAACCAGCTAGGGCTCTATTGCCCCTTTGATTAATAGTATCCAAACTATTGCTTCTCTATTAATCAAGTGCCCAAATATCCTCTCATAACTTTTGATTTTGCTATCCCCAAATCAGACCATGATTTAGAAAAAACAAATTTTAGGATTTCTATTACAGCAAAATATCTTTGCAATGTCCCAAAGCTCCCATGAGAGCTCACAAAGAGTTATTTTCTAATGTTATTTTAAAAGAGGCTAGAAATAATTAGGTTTGTTTTACATATTTCTTTTTTTGTGTGTTTTTATTGGTTTACTTTTTTTAGAGAGAGAGGTAGGGACAAAGAGAAAGAATCATCAATGTAAGAGCGAAACATCCATTGGCTGCCTCCTGCATGCCCCCCCTAATGGGGATGGAGCCCACAACCTGGGCATGTGCTCTGACCAGGAATCGAACCAGGACCTCTCAGTCCACGGGACAGTGCTTGATCCACTGAGCCACATAGGGAGAGCTACATATTTCTTAATTAGTTCCTGATAGTTGTAAAAGCTGAATGACAAAAACTGGTTTGTCCAATCAAAAAATAGTTTTGTAATGGTAAAACGTCATTCATACTACTGTTTCAGAAAGTGGCCACACTGCAGAAGGGGTTGGGAGGTGCTAGAGATTTGCTGATGCTCAATTCATCTGCCAGTGAATTCTCGGGGAAAAGATCTGTAGTATATCCCAACAGAGAAATCACCACTCTTCTATTTTGATATTATTTACTGTACAAATGAACCACAGACACACAGTCTCATCCACAGGTGGTTTCTACTTTCTTCTGACATTTTCCCAAAGGCCCACAGGCTAGAATCTGGACCTTCAACAAAGAACAGACTCAGTGTGAGGAAAGCACTGGACTGAGCATCAATAAATACTGATGTCTCCAGCACTTGACTTGTGGGTACAAGCTTTAAGTGTGAGAATGACATCATTTAGACACCTGCCAGGCTGTGTCGGAGGACTGGGCAGAATGTCCAGATGCCTTCAGTCCAGAAGCACACAATTTCAGGAAAGCAACTCCCAACTCAAACCCCAGTGGAATAAACTTAATTTCACAGGATTGAAATAAAGTGATTTACTTTGGCATATTGTTGTTTGTTTTTTAATTTTTTTTTCTTTATTGATTTTAGAGAGAGGGGAAGGGAGAAGGAGAGAGAGACAGAAACACCAATGAGAGAGAACATCGACTGGCCACCTCCTGCACACCCCCCGCTAGGGATTGGGCCCACAACCTGGGCATGTGCCCCGACTTGGAATGGAACCGGCGACCTCTTGGTGCATGGGTCGATGCTCAACCACTGAGCCACACCGTCGGGCGGCATATTGGTTTTTTTTAATATTCTGTTTCTGATACGTATATGAGAAAATATTTTTTCTTTCTTTTTAATCTATCTCTAATTTAGCAGACTATGCTTTGGCCAACTGAAAAATGACACTTTTAATGGCATCTGATTCTTATGCCTCAGAACACAGAAACTAACACCTCTACTGAGTTTCTTCACTCTGCACAGCAATACAGTTGCTTGCATAGGTTCAGTGAAAACCTGGTCACCTTTCACCAAGATATACTTTGACAAATCAGCTGTGCAACTGAGGCCATATCTGGAGTGTCATGTTGAAAATTAACCTCATTTAATCAAGTGCGACAAGCTCACCTTTAAAAAGATATACTTAACATTCAATGTCCATATTTACAAAGTGCTCCAGGACACCTGGCCTGAGGCCTGTTCTGTGGTTTATAGGGTGTCTGTCTGTCTCTCTCTCTCTCCCCCCCACCCCCTCTCCTAGCCTCTGACAATGTATGGAAGGGCACTTTCTGGCATGCCAATGATCTTAATAAAATTTTCAGGGTCTTGAAGAGAAAAACTCACCAATACCTATTGCTACTGCATGTGAAGGCTGGTGGAGTTTCCTGAGTCTGTTTCCCAGCCTTAAGATGTAAGAACAAATAATAATTGAGCCATTTAAAAAGCCAGCCTGAAAATCCTTACTGAAATTTCCAGACAGAAGTTAATTCTCTAGCCTTAGGATTTGCTCAATACTATCTGCTCAAGGAGTTTTATATGATTAATTCACACCTCTTGCTTCAACTTTGTAAAAAGTCAGACTAAAACATAATGGGACCAGCCTTTTCTGTGATCAAGAATCATCTTTAAATATTATTTATGATCAAAATGGGCGGGCTGTTAGGAAACAGCTCTTACAACTTGGAAAAGAGGGGGACAGCATGTCTCTTCAGTGTCATACTGGAGAATTGTTTCACAGGCTTGTGAGGATTAATTCATTACCTAAAGGACTATCTGCATTTGGCTCTGCAATTAAAGGATTAGACCCAGTGAAGTTACATGTAATGTGTAGACTCCTCTCAGGTAAAACGATAACCCTAGAGCTGAGGTTCCGTTGCCCTGCAGGATATTCCCGCTCCATGTCTAACAGCACGTTTACGTCAGAAGGCCTTTCGGGTAGACGATGTAACCCATTCTTCAAAAGCTCTTTGAACCAGCTTACAGGTTCCTTCATTACTTAGTTGATAATCACTGACACATTCTCATTCCATGTGAAAAGAGACTCATACTTTTGTTTTTAAATCATAACTGGACACAGCTTACCTATGAGGATAAAAAAGGCCTGTCTTTCCTTCTTAGTCCCCAGGATTCTGAGTCAAGGGCACTTCCACATCTCCTCCTGTCCCCTCCTCCCTACTCAGAGCTGGGCCCTTGTTATTTGCCACCGAGTCCTATGCCTGTATTATAATTCACGCCTCACTTCTCTGGGAGTAAATCAGCGGTTGCCCTAAGCTGTTCCAGACATAGCCAGAAAGACAAAGGTCATCTTACCCACTGCTGATAGGGCTGTTCATTTATTTATTTATCCAATGATTTATTTATTTCTCACTGTTTATTTACACAGTGATTTACTCAGTATTCATTCACCAAGACCTCAGAAACTGGTACAGAAACCACAGTGGATGATTAAACTAATCAGGTGGAACTAAAAGCTGCTCATTGGCTGACTGTATGCCATACAGTAATCAATAAAGCAAACAGCTGTTTTGGTGTGTAGGCAGACATTTTTACGTGCAGGTAGCTGCTGGGCAAACTCCAACATTTCCACAGCTGAATGCAGAGGTCTACTTTTACTCTTCAGGGTCCAGTCTGTGGTGGAGGCATCCATTCAAGAATCCAGGCTATAGATTCTCTGCCATCATCAATAACTTCTTCCAAAGCTGCCCTGGACACTGGTATTCAAGAGAGACTTGAAGATAGGGTGAGAGGTTTTCACAGGTCAGGCTAGAAACGTATCTTCCTCCCATATTCCACAGGATAGACCTCGGTGACAAAGTCACAGCCACCTTCAAAGGAGGGGAGGCAGGACACTTGTCCAGCTGTGTTTGTACGTGGAGAAGGAAATGGCCCGGCATCCACTCAGCCCCCACTGACACTGACTTTGGAGGTCACCAGAGCGAACCCGAGGTTGTGTCCATGGACAACCTCACCTCGCTCTGTTGGGCCCTGGCTCAGCAGCAGTTGCTATGCTTACCAGTAAAATAGTGACAGTGGCTTTATTTCTCACCTACAGGTCCTGAGGGCAGAGAGAGTGCTTTCCTTCTTTCCCTTTATCCTCAGAGACAGAAAAGCTTTCATGGTTATTCTCAGAACTTTGGTCAGCAGGCATTGGGAAACTGTTGACAGTTCTGGAGACGGGACTGATATGGTCACAGCTGAGCTTCTTGAAGGTAACTGGGCTGATGTCTCTGGCTTCACCTGTAAGGCCTGGTGGATGATTCAGCACACCTACAACCACAGATTTCAGAGTCTCTAACTTGACTCCTTGGTGTTCCCGTTCAGCATTCTGAGCCACAGAGGTTAAGGGCTTTCCCTAAACCACCAGCATGGTGCAGGGCAGAGCACAGACAAAGCCAACTTGCTTTGTTTCCAGCCCACACTCTTATGCCACACAGCACTTCCAGCAAGTAGTGAATGACTTATCTTCTGTTTTAATGAAAACTATAATGAAATGTTGCGTCACCAGAAATATTAGTCAATATAGTATTTTCTGAACTGAATTTTCTGGTTAACTCCATTTTAGCCGTGGAGGCTTTTTATTTCAACCTAAGACATACTAGTTGTCCCTGACTTAGAAACAATGTTCCAAATGAGCAAACAACATTTCCTTGATGTTGTCCATACAGACAATTATTATTCCAAGGGGGGAGGGAATGACAATTTTCAATTACCTGAAGCTCAACTGTGGTGAACTGATAAATTGTGAGAGTCTGTTTTCAGGTGTTTTCCCATCAACAACCTTTAAATTTCAGAATTCAAATCAGAGTACAAACTACTAAATGTACTAGACAGTGTTCCTGCTATTAGCAAAGGGGACCTGGGAAATTAGTACATCTGTACCTCGGCCACTTCCTCACCCACAGTTGGACAAAAGGCCTCTCTGTCCAAGTCTCTCAGTACCTTTCAAATATAAGTTACTTTGTGCCTTGTTTTAAATAATATTCATCAAATAAAAACCATGCTAATTATGGTTCCTTTATTCATATTTCAGGATGACTTTTAGGTCATAAGTCCATTCAATAACTGTGTAGATTAAATAATAATAAGACCTTTTCTTTTTTTTTTTTTATCCTCACCCGAGGACATTTTTTCATTTTTTTTTGTTCAGATAGAGTGAGAAGGAGAGAGAGGGAGAGAGAGAGAGAAACATCGACGTGAAAGGGACACATCGAGTGGCTGCCACCCGCACGACCAACCAGGGCCGGGGACAAACTGCAACCGAGGCACGTGCCCCCAGCGGGAACCGAACCCGGGTCTCTCTGGACCGCAGGCCGATGCTCTAACCGCTGAGCCAAACTGGCCAGGGCAAGACCTTTTCTTTATAGTCATCATTGCTTCTCACTATTTTACATTGGTCTTATCTTAAAATTGTATTGTTATAAGACTTTAGATGTGCTTCCTTCCAGCCATGGAGAAGCTGAGACCCAGAAATGTCAGGCAGCTTGACTAGAAATGTCAGGCCACAAGCTAGAACTTGGGACAGCCCAGTGCTCCTGCTTCGAGTTCAGTGTCTGTCTCTCCATCTGGAATAAGGACTACACAAATCATCTGTTTTCAAGTAAAGCTTTGGAACGTGGTGTCATCCCTTTTGCCCTGGCACTTGGACAATAATCATTTGTAAAGCAAAACTGCCCTGGCCATATAATCGAGTACTGGGATACTGGGATAGATTTCCCGTGCCCAGATGGAAAGAGTGCCATACAAGGGAGAAGGAAGAGATGTTTGGAGTCTTACTTGGGTCAGGGAGCACTGCTGGGCTACATTCCCTTTTTATTTTCACAGTGTTGTAGGAGAGACGTCATCATCTCCCCTTT
Organism: Tadarida brasiliensis; assembly: GCA_030848825.1. Taxonomy (NCBI): domain Eukaryota; kingdom Metazoa; phylum Chordata; class Mammalia; order Chiroptera; family Molossidae; genus Tadarida; species Tadarida brasiliensis. The sequence goes on from CM061259.1 coordinate 83,876,385, forward strand.
ACAGATGAGCCCATGGCGGCACTGAGTAATGAGCTTGCTCCTGGAGAAACCAGACTGAAACCAGGACTCTCCGGCTACATCCTGGGGTGGGACTCCTCTCTCCCGTTCAAGACATCAGGGTCCTATTTATTCCCTACTTTCTGCTGGTCTTCCAGTCCAGCTACACTGATGGGAGGGTCTCCTAAATATGATTCTTCCCAACTTGACCATGGAGCCCACGGAGAAGAAACTCCCTGAGGTCCCCCAATTCTCTCAATGCCAAAAACAAAAACAAAAACAAAACATGGGTTAAAGTTACCAAGTAGTGGGAGGACATTCACCCTAACCTGACATCAGGTGCATATTCTCAAGAGAGATCAACTTGCTGAAAAGAACTTGTAACCTGGATATGTGTAGGAGTCTTCAAACCAAAAGCCTTTTTCTTCTATTCATTCTTTCAAAAATATCTTATTTTGAAATTACTTGGAACACACAGAAAAGTGCTACCTTCTAGTTTTTAACTTTTCAGTTGGCCTCTTGTCATGCTTACTTCAGATTTTTTAAAAATTTATCATTATTGTTGAGAGTATTACAGGTATCCCTCCTTTTTTCCCCCATTGACACACTCCTCCCGGAGCCCCCCTTCCCCCGCCTTCACCACACTATTGTCTGTGTCCATTGGTTATGCATATAGGCATATACGTTCTTTGGTTTATCTCTTCCTGTCCCCCCTTCACTCTGAGGTTCCTCAGTCTGTTCCATGCTTCCATGCCTCTGGATCTATTTTGATCGACGGTGTATTTGTTCATTAGATTCCACATGTAAGTGAATCTTAGCATATATTCCTAGAAGTGGGATCACTGGGTCAAATGGCAGTTCAACTTTTAATTTTTTGAGGAAACACAATATTGTTTTCCATAGTGGCTGCACCAGTCTGCATTCCTACCAGCAGTGTACTAGAGTCCCTTTCTCCCCACATCCTCGACAGCACTAATCATCAGAGAGATGCAAATTAAACTGACTATTATGTATCACCTCACACCTTCCAGAATGGCTACCATCAACAAATCAACAGATTTTTCTTTTTTAAAGGAAAATCCAAAATTGATGTTTATTCTTTCATCCATGTTTTTACATTCTTACTACATAGATATGTATCCACACATGGTCTTGTTTTGTCTTTTAGAAGTTCACAAATATAGCTTTATCTTTCTGCATCTTTCTTTTTGCACTAGACACTATGTTTTTAGATATACCCATGTTGACATATGTAGTTGTGGCTCATGCATGCTCACTGCAGTCTAGTAGCCCGGTGTGTGAATACACCAGTTTACTGGCCCATTCCCCCTATGAAGGATACTTGGGTTATTTCTATTTTTTTTTCTTGCTATTACAGACTATAATGGTTAACTTTACATACCAACTTGACCCGGCCATGGGGTGCCCAGATATTGAGCCAGTCATTATTCCGGGTGTTTCTGGGAGGGTGTTTGGAATGAGATTACCATTTAAATCAGTAGACTGAGTAACGCAGACAGTCCTCTAATGCGAGGGGACCTCATCTAATCAGCTGAATGTCTGAGTAGACATTCCTGAGTAAGAAACAATTCCTCCTGCCTGACTGCCTTTGAACTAGAACATCTGCTTTTTCCTATCTTCATATTCAGACTGAAACATCACCTCTTCCTTGGTCTCCAACCTGCTGATCTGTGGACTGCTTGGTCTCCAGCTTGCCAACTCACCCCATAGGTCTTGGGACTCACTTGTCAGCCTCCATAGTCACATGAGCCAATCCTGACAATACATCTCTTCCCATATACACAGGTATCCTATTGATTCTAATACACAAAGCTGGGCCTTTTTTATGCATGGCTCCTGTGCCCACAGAGTGGGCTTGAAGAAGGGACTCTGGATCCATGTAGCTCTGTATGCCCAGGGTTCCCTCCTTCATTCAAGCCACCATCCCTGTGACAAGGCAGAGTCTCCATTTCCCCTGTGAAGCTTCGCAAACTACTCTGATTACTTGGCTGTGTTGGCCTCTCCCAAAGGCATGGGCCACTACAACACAATAAGGTGGCCTCCTTTGTTCTCCACCCCAGATGTTCTCAGGTAACTGTCTTATTCTCTACAGGCCCGCTTGCCCGCCCTCCCTCCCTCTCTCCCTCTCTCCCTCCCTCCCTTCCTCCCTCCCTCCCTTCCTTCCTTCTTCCCTTCTACCATCAGTTGCTGAATCACAGCAGTCCAGGCACTTTCTAGGTGTGGGAGATTCCAACAAGTGTTAGCATAACCCCTGACCTTGAGGAGCTCCAAGTTCAGCAAGACTGATGAACTTACAAGTAAACAAATTGCAATCATCCTCATACATGAAGGTGGTGCCCCACACAGGGAGCCAGGTTTTGCCACATTTGTTTTACTGGCTTGGTGTGGGGCGTGGGACCTGAGAGATGTAAGAGCTTCCTTTCAACAGGAAAGGAAGGGCCTGAGACTGTCAGAGACACCAGCTCTTATTTTAAAAACACAATTCATTTCTTCTGCTCATTTGATCAGCAGTTTCTTAAACTAATGTAGAAAAGAAAATTCATTGTGAGAAGTTGCTATTTTATTAGGTTTTCCTGGCTCGTTCTCCTAAAAAGGAGGTTCCCTAATTGAAGGACATGAAGATGGGTTTTGGCACTGCTGCCAGGGAACCTCCAGAGGGCCTGCCTGTGGCAGCGTCTCTGACTTCAGGAGGCTCTGTCACTACAATGGAGCTAATTCACTGAAAGAGTTTGTTTCTACCCGCTGTTAAAATCACCTACATTATGCCACGCTCTAACCGCTGAGCCAAACCGGTCGGGGCTCATTACAGAACATTTTAAATATTTTTTAAGAAGCGGCACTTGCTAATGCATACTCCTCAACCCAAAGAGAGGCTAGGGTGCCCAGTTTTCCCTGCTCAGCAAGGAAAGGAACGCAGGCTATTTACCCTGCTGAGCTATGGACCCTCCTGGGCTCCCACACAATACTGACATTTTCTGATTACAGAATGGGTGCCAGCACCTCAACCTACTGCAGATACCAGTTTTTTCTGTCTGTGCCTTTAAGACCAGAAATGGTAAAAAGTCCTCAGAAGGAGGGGAAAATTAAAGATGGGCTTGGCTTCTCTGGCCTTTTTTCCCCTATATGTGACTTTTTCCTAGCTGGCCAAGGATCTGTCCTGAAATCTGGCTTCCTAACAAGCTCTGCTTGCCCTCGAATCTAATTCTACTTTACACAGACTGCTCAGGTTAGAGTCTCCTGTGGAGCTGATCAACCTCAGACTCCACACCCCGCCACCCTCCCTGCTCCAGCTCGGCCTCATGTCACACTCCCAAGTCTGACATGCAGTCCCAATGACCACTCCTGCCCTTGGCTCCCTGGCTTTGGGTTTCTCCGCCTCCATCCTGACAGCTGCTGTCACTGCTTCCAATTGAACTGCCAAGGCACAGAGTCTGCTTCCCACATGGCTACATCCGCACTACTTCTGAATCAGGCCCAGAGTCCTGGAAGGGGAGATGGGCAGCCTCTACCCTCCAAGCTGTGCTTTTGGCCTCACCCAGAAACTGGAACAGACCAGCCTGCTCTGGTTGGGCCCACAGCCCCACGATCTCATCCAGAAGTAGATCCAGAATTCTCTGCTTGGGATGAAACCATATATGCACTTAGTAAGGATTCAAAACATGGGATCCTACAAGGGTTGACCTATTTTGCAAAACCCTTAGATATTTTCTTTAAATTATTTTCCAGTTCTTTTTCATTTTTTGCTCATTATCAATACCAACCCCTGAAGAGGCTGAGGTACATGTGGTTCTGTATTAGAACCTGAATTCTATAATAAGTCCTGGTTTGTGGGCATGCAGGGGCCACTCTGTCCTGATTCTTGTCCCAGAGCTCTGAATGTGTCTCCCTTCCCCAAGGGTAGATATTTCAGATTCACCTTCATAAAGTCACTTGGCTTCACTGTGCAGGACACAGCAGAGGAACAAGGCTGGACAATTAAGAGACTGGTGAAGTCATATTAAGAGTCTTGATAAAAGACACTGAGGACACTTATTGTCCCTGAACATCTATGATGACATAGCTGAGCATAAGCGATTTCAGACTAAAGAGGCCATTAGAACACTCCACCTGTTCCCCACCTTCCACTCCCCCAGCACCAACTCTTGAATCTTATTACCATTATGTAAGAAAGACAATCACCAGCTACAGTGGGAGAAACTCTGCCTGTCCACTAGGGCCATCTGTGCCCTTATGGCTTGTCACTTACTGGAAAACGAGTCCCTGAAATTGACCAATCAGATTACTGCCTTCCTCAGAGTCAAATCCATGGAATTAAGAGAAAAACTTTGATTTGAACTCCATGCTCAGTGAGTCTAAAGGAAGCAGAAATTATTAGTCAATTCCTAAGAGCCTTTGGGCTTAAGCATAATTGAGGCCCCTTAGGCTTAGTCACTGGCGACTTTCTCTGACTCCCTACAAAGGCAAGGAAGAGCGATTGAAGCCGAATCCGGGAGGCCAGGGAGTGATAGGGTCCAGCAGAGAAAGGACGTGTTCTAAAAGAAGCAGGAAGGTTTGAGACTTCATTGACAGCAGTGTTATTTAACAAGAGCCTCAGAGACAGCATGGCATAGTGGGACATAACATATCCCTGAGACAGGGGTGACAGCAGTTTTAGATCTAATTTAGAAGACATCGGAGTCAGAGGTACAAGCACATTTATCACATATGTCTCTGTGTTATTAACGATAAAACAGAAGGTTTAAATTGCTCTTTGTTTAAATTTTCCCATATTTGATTTATATGAAAACATTACATAATATGGACTGGTGGGGAGGGAACAAATGACAACCCAAGAAGTGGGGCACGACTCCCATCAGAGTGAGGGAAAGACACACGTGGAGGAAGACAAGAGAACAATGCTCTCTTACCACTTAGTTCATAGGAGGTGAGAAGAAGGAAGGAGAGAAGACATATGGCAGAGCTTTAGTGACCCAAATCAGTATGTGACATCTTTCTAAACAGGGTGAAATCTATGGGAATGCAGTCAAGGTTGGAACAGCAGGAGAATCCAGTAGGAAGCCTCAAGACAAGGACAGTACAAAGCAGGTTCACTAGTCTTCTGGTCCAAAAATGGCAAATGGGCTGACTCTTTGCACTAATTTTATGTTTAGTAGTGACTTCTTGAAACTGTGTATTGAAAATCTGACGTCAGTTTTTTCAGAGATGGAAGATGCCGATGGTCAGGACCGGAGTGTGGGTGAGTGTATGAGTGTGTGAGAGAGAGAGTGAGTGCATGTGAGCGTGGAAGACCAACCTAGACCAGTGCAGAGACACGGGGCAGAAGGTTCCTGTGCTGTTGACAGAAAGCAGAAGGCTACGTGGTAAGCGGCAGGTCAGTGAACTTTCCCAGGCGCGGCAGGGAGGCCCCGCCATTTTGTAGGATCCCGGGTCATCCCTAGGAGGAGGAAACTGGGAGGGGCTGGGGCCCAGCGACCTGAGTCCACTAGAGCGCCCTGCACCATCCGTCCAGTGAACTCAGCTGTGTTGGCACCGTCAGTACACAGTAGGTGCCTGCAGCAGTAGCCGAAACCAGCCAGGAGCCAGAGCCCCACCCCCAACAGCAGTGGCAGCTCACCTAGGCCCATGCTGGAGCTGTGCCCTGCAGGCCCCTGACCCCGGAGGCACGAGGCCAGCCCAGGACCCAGGCCCACGGAGGCGTGCACATAGCCCAGGTCCCAGGCCTGCGGTGGCACGCAGGCCCACCCAGGCCCCAGACCCGCAGCAGCCTGCCCAGGCTCCAGGCCTGCAGCAGTGCAGCAGCCTGCCCAGGCTCAAGGCAGCCTGCCCAGGCTGTCGGGGGCACTAGCACCAGCTTGGGAGCCTGGCACCTCCCCACACAGCAACAATGACTGGGCAGGAGTAGAGCCCCACCCCCAACAAGCACTAGCAGCTCAGACTGGCTGCTGAAACCATCCCCAGTGGCATCAGGGAAGACTGATCAAGAGCGGTGCCCCCGACCAAGCAGCAGGTCTAGGGCAGCTGAGACCTGCCCCTGACAACTGCAGCAGGGGAGTTGCAGTGGAGTCCCTCCCCCCAGCAGCAGCAAAATCCAAGGCACGGAGCAACCTCAGCCCCCAATAGCAGTAAAGGATTGGCACCTGAGAGCACCCCCTGGCAGCAGCAGCAGCAGTGCGAATCGGGAGCTAACACTCACCCCCAGCAGCAACTGATCAGGAGCTGAGACCCACCAGGCAGCAGGGTTCCCCAACAACACACCAGTGGAACCCATGTACACCAGCAGTGTACCAGAGGGACCCACAAACCCCAGAAGTGCACCAGTGGAACCCACGAACCCCAGCAGAGTACCAACGAAACCCACAAACCCCAGCAGGACACCAGCTGGACACACATGCCCCAGCAGCATACCAGAGAGACCCACAAACCCCAGCAGTGTGCCAGTGAAACCCATGCACCCCAACAGTGTACTACTGGAACCCCACACACTTCAACAACATACCAGTGGGTCCCACACACCCCAGCAGGGCACCAGACAGACCCGCGCACCCCAGGCAGCAGCAGCACATATTGGCAGCTAAGATCCATCCCCAGCAGCATCACCAGAAGCCGATCAAGAGTGGTGCCCCAGCCCAAGAGGCCGCGAGTCTAAGGGAGCCGAGACGGGCACGACAGACCAATTCCAGTCACCAGGTGTCAACCCTCCAGGATCCACAGCAGACAAGAGGAGCCATACACCAAAACAGGCTGGGAGGCACAGCAGCCTTAATTGATACACACTGACATGCCTACACATTCCAACATCCCTCACTGGGCTTAGAACTACCAGATTGCTAAAATGGTGAGACAAAGAAACAACACCCAAATGAAAAAAAAAAAAGAGGAATCACCAGAAAAGGAACTAGAGGAATTACAAGAAAGCAACTTGTCAGATAAAGAATTCAAAGCAATGATTATAAGGGTGCTCAAACATTTTGGTGAGAATTACAAGCAACTTAATAACAATTATGAAGAGCTCACTGGGAACTACTTCAGCTTAAAAAAAGAGGTAGAAGCTACACATAAAGAGGTAGAAGCTATACATAAAAATCAAGAGGAAATAAAGAATGACATAGCTGATATGAAAAATACCTTAGAAGGGTTCAATAGTAGATTAGAAGAAGCTGAAGACCGATCAGCAACTTAGAAAACAAGATAGAGAGAAACACCCAAAAAGAGCAGCAAATGGAAAAAAAAGTTTAAAAAGCAGGAGGAAAGTTTAAGGGAGCTGTGGGATAATACAAAATGTAACAACATTTGCATTATAGGTGTACCAGAAGGAGAAGGATCAGGGAAAAGAATAGAGAACATGTTTGAACAAATAAAGGCAGAAAACATTCCTAAACTGGTGAAGGAAAAAGTCACACAAGTCCAGGAAACACAGAGAGTCCCAAGAAAGATGAACCGCACAGAAGACCCACAGCTAGACACATTATAATAAAAATGGCAAACATTAAAGACAAAGAAAGAATCTTGAAGCAAGAGAGAGACAGAAAGTTACCTACAAGGGAGCTCCCATTAGACTGTCAGCTGATTTCTCTATAGAAACGCTGCAGGCCAGAAGGGAGTGGCATGAAGTGTACAAAATAATGGAAGGCAAGGGTCTGAATCCAAGACTACTCTGTCCAGCAAGGCTATCATTTAAAATTGAAGGAGAAATAAAGAGCTTCAGGGATTTAAAAAATGCTAAAGAGATTTACTACCACCAAACCAGCACTGCAAGAAATGCTGAAGGGACTGTTGTAAGAAGAAGAAGAAACAGAGAGAGAGAGAGAGAAAGAGGAACACAGGCATAAAATAAAAATGGCAAGTAATAACTATCTATCAATAATAACCTTAAATGTAAATGGCTTAAATGCTCAAATCAAAAGACATAGGGTAGCTGACTGGATAAGAAAGCATGGCCCATATATATGCTGTCTACAAGAAACTCACCTCACAACAAAAGACTCACACAGGATGAAAGTGAAGGGATGAAAAAAAATTTACCAAGCAAATGGAAATGAAAAAAAATACTGGTGTAGCAATACTCATATTTGACAAGATAGACTTCGAAACGAGGGCCATAATAAGATACAAAGAAGGTCACTACATAATATTAAAAGGATCAATCCAACAAGAGGATATAACCCTGGTAAACATATACGCACCAAATATGGGAGCTCCAAAATATATTTAAAAAATTCTGGAGGACTTCAAGGGAGAGATCAATAGCAATACGATCTTAGTGGGTGATTTTAACACCCCACTTACACCACGGGATACATCTTCCAGACAAAAACTTAACAAGGACATAGAGTCCTTAAATGATGACCTAGATCAGTTGGACTTAATTGATATTTACAGAACATTTCACTCCAAAGCTGCAGAATACACATTCTTCTCAAGTGCACACAGGACATTCTCAAAGATAGACCACATGTTAGGACACAAAGAAAGTCTCTACAAATTCAAAAAGATTAAAATCATATCAAGCATCTTATTGGATCACAATGGCATGAAACTAGAACTCAATTACAACAAAAACACACAAAAACATTCAAACACTTAGAGGCTAAATAGCATGTTATTAAACAACGAATGGGTTACCGACGAGATCAAGGAAGAAATTAAAAACTTCCTGGAAACCAATGAAAATGAACACACAACAACACAAAATCTATGGGATGCAGTGAAAGCAGTCCTGAGAGGGAAGTTCATAGCACTACAGGCCTACCTCAAGAAACAAGAAAAATCCCTATTTGACTCTCTGACCCTACAACGTAAAGATCTAGAAAGAAAACAAAAAGAAAAACCCAGAGCAAGTAGAAGGAAAGAAATAGTAAAGGTCAGAGCAGAAATAAACTACATAGAGACTAAAACAAAACAAAACAAACAAACAAACAAACAAACAAACAAAAAAACAGTTCTAAAGCTCAATGAAACAAAAAGCTGGTTCTTTGAAAACATAAACTAGATCGATGGACCTTTAGCCAGACTCACCAAGAAACAAAAAGAGAGGACCCAAATAAACAAAATCAGAAACAAAAGAGGAGAATTAACAACTGACACTGACACCACAGAAATACAAAGGATCATCGAAACGTACTATGAACAATTATACACCAACAAATTTGACAATCCAGACGAAATAGAAAAATTTCTAGAAACACACAGTCTCCCAAAACTGAACTGGGAAGAGATAGAAAACTTGAACAGATCAATAACAACAAAGGAAATTGAAGATGTAATTAAGAAACTCCCAGTGAACAAAAGCCCAGGCCCAGATGGCTTCCAGGGGGAGTTTTACCGAACACTCAAAGATCTAATACCCATTCATCTCAAAGTATTTTAGAAAATCAAGAAGACTGGAGACTTCCAATCGCATTTTATGAGGCCAGCATAATGCTAATTCCAAAACCGGATAAAGACACTACAAAGAAAGAAAACTACAGGCCAATATCCCTGATGAATACAAATGCCAAAATCCTTAACAAAATATTAGCAAATCGGATCCAGCAATACATCAAAAAAAAAAATTACCCACCATGACAAAGTGGGATTCATCCCAGGGATGCAAGGATGGTACAATATTCGCAAATCAATAAATGTGATACACTACTTAAACAAAATGAAAGATAAAAACCATATGATCATATCAATAGATGCTGCAAAAGCATTCGACAAAATCCAGCACCCATTTCTGATAAAAACGCTTAGCAATGTGGGAATAGAGGGATCATATCTCAAAATAATAAAGGCCATATATTATGGCCAACCTCAAACCTACAGCCAACATCATACCAAATGGGCAAAAACTAACAACATTAACCTTAAGAACAAGTACAAGACAGGGATGTCCACTTTCGCCACTCTTACTTAACATAGTATTGTAAGTCTTAGCCACAGCAATTAGACATGAAGGAAAAATAAGAGATATCCAAATTGGAAAGGAGAAAGTGAAACTGTCATTGTTTGCAGATGACATAATATTGTACATAGAAAACCCTAAAGACTCCATCAAGAATCTATTAGACTTGGGGAACCAAAATGGCGGCAGAATGAATGGAAGCTACACAGACCATCTCCCAGGACCAAACTGGAATTACAACTAAAATAAAGACAAATAGTTGGGAAAAAGCAACAGAAAAGCAGCTTGCGAGCACCATACAATGAGGGACACTGAATCGATCCTGGTAGGATTGCGGAGGCATGAGAGAGGGGCTGGGAGCCCATGGACAGCAGCGGTCTTAGCTGTGAGCAGCACCCTCAGGGTTAAATCCCAAGCTGGCTCCACAGCACACAGGGCTGGGACAGTGTGCTAAAATAGCCACAGCCACTCACCTTGGGCTCCAGCAGAGGGAGGGCAGACTGGACTGGAACTGTGTGGGGACACTTGAGATTTGGAGGGTGCTCAGAGATTTTGCTGAGTTGCGGCCACGCAGGACAGTGGCCATCTTACTCCTTCCCAGGGCTCTGGGAAGAGTCGGCAGCCCCTCCCTTGGAGATTCAGCCCCACCTAGGTGGGCCATTGAAATGCAAATTGAGGCTCATTAACTACCAGCATCTGCCCCAACCTTGGGAAATCCTCTTACACTGAACACCGGAGGGAGGTTTTCATTCAACTGAGAACCCAAGGATATCCAAGTAACCATGACTAAGAGCCTCTAGGAAAAAAGCTAGAGGATAACTTAACCTTTTCTGGGCTTGCAAATCTACCCAGGAAAGTAAGACTTGACAGTGGTGTTTAACGTGGGTCCTCCCACGCTCATGCAAACCCAGTAGAGGGAACCACAAACAGCAGGACACCAGCAACCACAGGGAAAATTTGGCAGGCTCCAAAACCCACTGAGATAGCCAAAATGGTGAAAAAAAGAAACAAATCCCAAATGAAAGAACAAGAGACCTCTACTGAGATGAGATAAATGAAATGGAGTTAAGCAAGTTAACAGTCCTAGAATTCAGAGCCATGATTTTGAGGAAGCTCAACAGCATGAGTAAGGACATCAACACCATGAGTAAAGACACAGAAACTTTGAAAACCAACCAAGTGGAAATGAAGAAGCACCAAGAAGAAATGAAGAATGACATAGCAGAAATAAAGAACACATTGGAAGGACTAAACAGCAGAGTAGAGGAAGCCAAGGACCGGATCAGTGAATTAGAAGACAGGGTAGAAAAAATCAACCAATCAGAAAACTAAAAGGAAAAAACAATTAAAAAACAGGAAGACAGCTTAAGAAAACTGTGGGACAACTGGAAACGTAATAATATTCCCATTTTAGGAATCCCAGAAGAAGAAGAAAATGAGCTAGGGTTAGAGAATATATTTGGAGAAATAGTGACAGAAAACTTCCCTAATTTGGTGAAGGAAGAAGGCATTCAACTTCAAGAAGCACAGAGAGCCCCAAGTAAGAAGAACCCAAACAGGCCCACATCAAGACACATAGTAATTAAAATACCAAAAATTAAAGACAAAGAGAGAATCCTAAAGGCAGCAAGAGATAAGCAACAGGTTACCTACGAAGGAACCCCCATAAGGCTATCAGCTGACTTCTCAACAGAAACACTACAGGCCAGAAGGGAATGGCATAAAGTAATCAAGGTCATGAAAAACAAGGATCTGAATCCAAGACTACTCTAACGAGCAAGGCTATCATTCAAAATAGAAGGTCAAATAAAGAGCTTCCCAGACAAAAAAAAAAGGCTAAGGGAATACATTAGCAACAAACCAGCACTGCAAGAAATGTTAAAAGGATTGCTGTAATTAGTAGAATAGGAAGGAAAATAGAACCACACTAAACAAAAATGGCAATAAATAAGTACATATCTATAATCACCTTAAATGTAAATGGATCGAATGCTCTGATAAAAAGACACAGAGTAGCTGATTGGATAAGAAAGCATGACCCATATATATGTTGTTTACAGGAGACCCATCTCACAACAAAAGACTCACATAGGTTGAAAATGAAGGGATGGGAAAAAATTTTCCAAGCAAACGGAAAGGGAAAAAAAGTTGGGGTAGCAATACTCATATCTCATAAAATAGATTTCAAAATGAAGGTCATAACTAGAGACAAAGAAGGTCACTACATAATATTGAAAGGATCTATCCAACAGGAAGATATAACCTTGGTAAACATATACGCACCCAATATAGGACCACGAAATATATTAAAAAATCTTCGGGAGGACTTCAAAGGAGAAATTGACAGCAATACAATCATAGCAGGGGACTTCAACGCCCCACTGACATCACTGGATAGATCATCTAGACAAAAAATTAACAAGGAAACAGAGACTCTAAATGAAGCACTAGACCAAATGGTTTTAATGGATATCTACAGAGAATTACACCCCAAAACTACAGAATTCACATTCTTCTCAAGTGCACATGGCACATTCTCAAAGACAGACCACATGTTGGGACACAAAGTAAGTCTCTACAAGTTCAAGAAGAGTGAAACCATATCAAGCATCTTCTCAGATCACAATGGCATGAAATTCAATCATAACAAAAACATTCAAACACTTAGAGGTTAAATAGCATGTTATTAAACAATGAATGGGTTACCGAGGAGATCAAGGAAAAATTAAAAACTTCCTGGAAACCAATGAAAATGAACACACAACAACACAAAATCTATGGGATGCAGCAAAATAAGTTCTGAGAAGGAAGTTCATAGCACTACAGGCCTACTTCAAGAAACAAGAAAAATTTCTAATAGACTATCTAACCTCACAACTTAAAGAACTAAAAAGCAAACAAAAAGAAAACCCCAGAGCAAGTAGGAGGAAGGAAATACTAAAGATCAGAGCAGAAATAAATAACATAGAGACCAAAAAACAATTCAAAGGATCAATGAAACAAAGAGCTGTTTTTTTGAAAAGATAAACAAGATTGATGGACCCTTAGCTAGACTCACCAAGAAACAAAGAGAGAGAACCCAAATACACAAAATCATAAATGAAAGAGGAGAAGTAACAACTGATACCACAGAAATACAAAGGATCATTAACAAATACTATGAACATTTATATGGCAGCAAATTTGACAATCTAAGTAAGTGGACAAATTTTTAGAAACACATAGACTCCCAAACCTGGACTGGGAAGAGATAGAAAACTTGAACAGACCAATAACAACTAAGGCAATTGAAGATGTAATCAAGACTCTCCCAGCAAACAAAAGGCCAGGCCCGGACGGCTTCATGGGGGAGTTTTACTGAACATGCAAAGAAGAACTAACACCCATTCTCCACAAACTATTTCAAAAAATTCAAGAAGAAAGAAGACTTCCAAACTCGTTTTATGAGGCCAGCATAATTCTAATTCCAAAACCAGAAAAAGACACTACAAAGAAAGAAAACTACAGGCCAATATCCCTGATGAACATAGATGCCAAAATCCTGAACAAAATACTAACAAATCGGATCCAGCAATACATCAAAAATCGGATTCAGCAATACATTATTCACCATGACCAAGTGGGATTCATCTCAGGGATGCCAGGCTGGTTCGATATTCGCAAATCAATAAATGTGATACACTACATAAACAAAATGAAATATAAAAACCACATGATCATATCAATAGACACTGAAAAACATTAAACAAAAATCCAGCACCCATTTCTGACAAAAACACTCAGCAATTTGGGAATAGAGGGATCATATCTCGACATAATAAAGGCCATATATGAAAGACCTACAGCCAACATCATACTCAATGGGCAAAAACTAAAAACATTTCCCTTAAGAACAGAAACAAGACAGGGATGCCCACTTTCGCCACTCTTATTTAATATAGTACTGGAAGAGTTAGCCACAGCAATCAGACATGAAGAAAAAATAAAAGGGATCCAAATTGGAGAAAAGAAGTGAAACTGTCATTATTTGCAGATGACATAATATTATACACAGAAAACCCTAAAGACTCCATCAAAAATCTACTAGACTTAATAAATGAATTTGGCAAAGTAGTAGGATACAAAATTAACGTCAAGAAATCGACAGCATTCTTATACACCAATGATGAACTCACAGAAAGAGAAACTAAAAAAACAATTCCATTTACCATTGCAACAAAAAAATTTAAGATAACTAGGAATAAACTTAACCAAAGAAATAAAGGACCTATTTTCAGAAAATATAGGACATTGAAAAAAGAAATAGAGGAAGATATAAAAAAGTGGAAGCACATACTTTGTTCATGGATTGGAAGAATTAACATCATTAAAATGTCCATATTACCCAAAGCAATCTATAGATTCAATGCAATCCCCATCAAAATACCAGTGACATATTTCACAGAACTAGAACAAATACTTCAAAAGTTCATATGGAACCAAAAAAGACCCTGAATAGCCACAGCAATCTTGAAAAAGAAGGACAAAGTAAAAGGGATCACAATACCGGATATCAGGTTATACTACAAAGCTACTGTAATCAAAACAGCCTGGTACTGGCACAAGAACAGGCATATAGACCAGTGGAACAGAACAGAGAATCTAGAAATTGACCCAAGACATTATGCTCAATTAATATTCGACAAAGGTGGCAAGAGCATACAATGGAGTAAAGACAGCCTCTTTAATAAATGGTGCTGGGAAAATTGGACAGCTACATGCAAAAAAATGAAACTAGACCATCAACTTACACCATACACAAGAATAAACTCAAAGTGGATAAAAGACTTAAACGTGACTCGTGAATCCATAAAAATCCTAGAAGAAAACAAAATTTCGGACATCATACTCAGCAGAATCTTCACTGATACATCACCTAAGGCAACAGAAACAAAGGAAAAAATGAACACATGGGACTACATCAAACTCAAAAGCTTCTCTGCACAGCAAAAGAAACAACCAACAAAACGGAAAGGGAACTCACTGTATGGGAGAGCATAATTGCCAGTGATACATCAGATAAGGGGTTAATTTCCAAAATATATAGAGTACTCACACAACTCAACAAAAGAAAGACATAGAACCCAATTAAAAAAATGGGCAGAGGACCTAAAGAGACACCTCTCCAAACAGGACATACAAAGGGCCAAGAGACATATGAAGAAATGCTCAACGTCACTAATCATCAGAGACATGCAAATTAAAACAACAATGAGGTATCACCTCACACCTGTCAGAATGGCCGCCATCAACAAATCATCAAACAAGTGTTGGCGAGGGTGTGGAGAAAAGGGGACTCTAGTACACTGCTGGTGGGAATGCAGACTGGTGCAGCCACTATGGAAAACACTGTGGTGTTACCTCAAAAAATTAAAAATTGAATTGCAATTTGACCCAGTGATCCCACTTCTAGAAATATACCCTAAGAAACCTGAAACACCTATCAGAAAGAATATATGTACCTCCATGTTCATAGCAGCACTATTCACATTAGTTAAGATATGGAAACAGCCCAAGTGTCCATCAGTGGATGAATGGATAAAAAAGCTGTGGTACATATACACAATGGAGTACTATGAGGCTATAAGAAAGAAAGATCTCTTATCCTTTGAGATGACATGGAGGGACCTGGAGAGTATTATCCTAAGTGAAACAAGCCAAGTAGAGAAAGACAAATATCACATGACCTCACTTATTTGTGGAATATAATGAACATAACAGCCTGAGGAACAGGGTAGACCCAGAGACGTGGAAGTAGGGTACAGACTGACAACCCTCAGAAGACGTGGTGGGGGAGGAGGGAAAAAGATAAACCACAAAATTTATATGCATGTACGCATAACTGATGGACATGGACAAGAAAGCTGGGGACGGGGTGGGGGGATGGGGAGGATGGTGTCAATGGAGGAAAAAGGAGAAACATCTGTAACAAAAATAAATTAATAAAACTAACAAAAAAAAGAATCTACTAGACTTAATAAATGAATTTGGCAATGTAGCAGGATACAAAATTAACGTCAAGAAATCTATGGCATTCTTATACACCAATGGTGAACTCACAGAAAGAGGAACTAAAAAACAATCCCATTTACCATCGCAGCAAAAAAATTAAGATATCTAGGAATAAACTTAACCAAAGAAGTAAAGGATCTCTTCACAGAAAACTACAGGTCATTGAAAAAAGAAATAGAGGAAGATATAAAAAAGTGGAAGCATATACCTTGTTCATGGATTGGAAGAATTAACATCATTAAAATGTCCATACTACCCAAAGCTATATATAGATTCAAAGCAATCGCCATCAAAATACCAACGCTATACTTCACAGAACTAGAAAAAATACTCCAAAAGTTTATATGGAATCAAAAAAGGCCCTGAATAGCCACAGCAATCTTGAAAAATAAGAACAAAGTAGGAGGGATCACATTACCAGACATCAGGTTATACTACAAAGCCACTGTAATCAAAACAGCCTGTACTGGCACAAGAACGGGCACATAGATCAATGGAATAGAATTGAGAACCCAGAAATTGACCCAAGACAATATGCTCAATTAATATTTGAGAAAGGTGGCAAGAGCATACAGTGGAGTCAAGACAGCTTCTTCAATAAATGGTGTTGAGAAAATTGAACAGCTACATGCAAAAAATGAAGCTAGACTACCATCTTATACTATACACAAGAATAAACTCAAAATGGATAAAAGACTTAAATGTGACTCAAGTTTCAATAAAAATCCTAGAAGAAAATTCAGGCATCAAAATTTCAGAGATCACACGCTGAAGAATTTTCACTGATACATCATCACCTAAGGCAAGAGAAACAAAGGAAAAAATGAACGCATGGGACTACATCAAACTAAAATGCTTCTGCACAGCAAAAGATACAGCCATCAAAATGGAAAAGGAACCCACTGTATGGGAGAGCATAACTGCCAATGATACATCAGATAAGGGGTTAATTTCCAAAATATATAGAGTACTCACACAACTCAACAAAAGGAAGACAAAGAACCCAATTAAAAAAATGGGCAGAGGACCTAAAGCGACACCTCTCCAAACAGGACATACAAATGGCCAAGAGACATATGAAAAAATGCTCAATGTCACTAATCATCAAATTAAAACAACAATGAGGTATCACTTCACACCTGCCAGAATGGCTGTCATCAACAAATCATCAAACAACAAGTGGTGGCAAGGGTGTGGAGAAAAGGGGACTCTAGTACACTGCTGGTGGGAGTGCAGACTGGTTCAGCCACTATGGAAAGCACTATGGTGTTACCTCAAAAAATTAAAAATTGAACTGCCATTTGACCCAGTGATCCCACTTCTAGGAATATACCCTAAGAAGCCTGACACACCAATCAGAAAGAATATACGTACCCGTATGTTCATAGCAGCACTATTTTCAATAGCTAAGATCTGGAAACAGCCCAATTGTCCATCCATAGACAAGTGGATAGAAAAGCTGTGGTACATATACACAATAGAGTACTATGCAGGTATAAGAAAGAAAGATCTCTTATCCTTTGAGACAACTTGGAGGGACCTGGAAAGTATTATCTTAAGCAAAAGAAGTCACACAGAGAAAGACAAATATTACATGATTTCACTTATTTCTGGAATTTAATGAACAAAACAAACTAGTGAACAAAACAGACCCAGAGTCATAGAAGTAGGGTACAGACTGACAATCCTCAGAAGGGGGGGGGGGGAGGGATGAACCACAGAACTTATATGCATGTATGCATAACTGATGGACATGGACAACAAAGCTGGGTACGGGGTGGGAGGGGATGGGGAGAAGGGTGTCAATGGAGCGGGGAGGAAAAACATCTGTAACAAAAATAAATTAATTAAGCCCTGGCCGGTTTGGCTCAGCGGTTAGAGTGTCGGCCTGCGGTCCAGAGAGACCCGGGTTCGGTTCCCGCTAAGGGCATGTACACTTTGGTTGCAATTTGCCCCCGGCCCTGGTTGGTCGTGCGGGTGGCAGCCACTCGATGTGTCCCTTTCACGTCGATGTTTCTCTCTTCCTCTCTCTCCCTCCCACTCTATCTGGACAAAAAATGAAAAAATGTCCTCAGGTGAGGATAAAACAACAACAACAACAACAACAAAAAATTAATTAATTAATAAAACAAAAAAAACAAAAACGAAAATCTGAGGTCATGTCTGGGATCAACACTAAAGTATTACAGTTGATTAGTGATGTCTGCCATGGGACCAGGGTTGGAGAGTGGGCTCAACTTATGTGGGAGAAATTCTACTTTTGGCCAGTCTCTTTTACTGCCATTCTCTATATTGGGGTTTAGGGTCAAAGGCCTAGCTAACACTAAAGTGATGATAGATTGATCTCTGTCCTGTGCATTATTTCTCTTGGGGATTCCTATGGTGAGTGATGCATTGTGAGTAGGTAGTGTTCCTGGATCCCATGGCACTGAAAAACCTACTCTTGATCCCCCACATTTTATATGCTGATATTTTTGGATCTTGGGACATACCGTTTTCCCTTGTAGGGTCAGACAGAGCTTCTAGAGGTCTTGGTGGTAACTTGGGAAGTGGAATGGGAATGAGATCTCTGGGTGGGCTTCAGTGAACAAGAATTGTTCCCAGGCTCTCTTTCAAATCTAAGAAAAGTGATGCTCAAAGGTCTTGTCCTACACTGCAGGACATCTTGGATCCTGGACACCACTGGCCCAGGCCAGGAGGGCCAAGGGGGATGTAAAGACTTGAGTTGATCCAAATGAGAAAAAAGACCACTAGGCAACCCGTCAGCTGAAAGAACCCAAACTTCTCCTAGACACCTGGTTCATGGCCCCCATAGTCTTGAGTTTCATAGCTCGCAGGATGAAACCCTTGTAATAAACTCATTTTTCCGCTTTGTTTTACTCTTGTGCAGAGTTTTTTGGACACCTTTCTCATAGGCACTTCCCACAGGGTCTGCTGTGCCTCCTACTTGGTCTTTGCTCTCACACTGTTTCCAACATCTGCCTCTTCTCTGATTTGCACTCTAGATACTGAGCCCCTTGAGAGATGCTGCTGAGTCATGATTATTTGCAAGCCCACTGCCTAATGCAGGGCTATGTTCAGAAAGTCTCTCAATAAACACTGGCAGAATTCAATTGTCCGATAAGCCCTCTGACTTTCTCTTTCCCAAATTCACCTGGAAATCCCCTTTTGATTATCTCCTAGTCAACTAAGTAGTAACCTTAACTGAATCTGTATACAGTCCCCTTGCCATGTAACAACCTCATGATGAGTGCTGCCCCCTCAGAGTCACAGTGTCGGCCCACACTCAGGGTCACTGGGACTCATCTTAGAATTCTGCTCACCCCACCTCCTCAAGCTGATTCCCCCTTTTGATATCAGTTTCCTCAGCTGGAACACAGGGATAAATAAACCTACTGCCCAGACTTGTGGTGAAGAGTAAACAAAAAATACAAAAGACCCACTTGCTGACTTCAGGCCACTTCTCTTCCTGTTTTGTCCAGGCTGCCATCTCATAACTGTATCCAGGTTACCCAGGAACACAGACGCAGCAGCTGGACTATATGTCTATGAAGTGTCTCTATGAGATCCTTTGTGACACATGTGGATTTAAATAAGAAAAGACTAATTGATAATAATGAGTGATCTGATTATTGGAGAGTGGTAGTAGCTGAGATCTCCCAGCATTAGCTTACTAGTCAAGTGATGGTGATTCTATAAAGTCTCAAATCCAAGCTCCTCAAGTGGAACATTACTGCTATAAAGGCTTCGAACCATTGTTTGTCTTCACAAAACAAAACCATGCCCCTTGAGCTTTAATAAACTGGATACCATGAGAATGGAAACCCATGGCTCCGGGTTTTAATAAACTAGATGCTAGGACCCAGACATACGGATGCTGCCGGCTTTCAGGATACGGCTGACACAGCACAAGGCTAGGTTGGTTCTCTTCAGCTCCCCCTCTCCGTGGGTCCTTGCCCCAGGTGTCTACTGCTCATGCTGACTGCGTGCCCAGCTTCCTGGGGACCTTCAGAGTGGTGTCCCTTCTGAGTGAGTTCTCCTCCAGACATTATTGATTTTTCTTCACAAAACTTATCACTTCTGTATTCTAGCCATTCAGTGCTCTGCTGGGTCCCTGACTAATTAGGTACAGAAATATAAAGATGCCAGCCAATGAGAAGGGCTGACTATGACAGCCTCCTCCTGGTTACATCTGCAACCACAGAGGTCTTCTCATTTTCAAACAGAGAAGACTTCCTTCCCTTTCATGGTTCAGCTTCCCCCAATCTCAGCTCTCCCCTGATGGAGCAGAAACCTACTGCTTACAGAGCTCATCAGTGGTCTGGGAGAAATCACACCTGCAGAAATTCCAGTTCCATCTCTCCACCCCCTCACTCTATATAGGAACTTACCATTTGCATTTTCCAAAGGGCCTTTGTCCTTCATGACACATCTGTAAGACAAGATGGCACCACTGGGTCATTGAAATGCAAATAAATAACCTTAAAATGCAATATTTAAGTATGAGTTGAATCCCAAAAAATTTTGTAGCAGTGGAGTTTTAGGTGAAAGAAAACTTGATTGTGTCCTCTAAAGTCTGTATTTTACAAACATCTGTTTTATTTAGATAATGAGGAGGAAGAAAACACCAGCATTCCTCTTTTTTTGGCTTTTTATTATGATTTCAGAAACACAAAAATCCAATTAATCCTCATCAAAGGCGTAACTGTTTCATTCTAGCAGTGGTCAGGGACCTGTGTGCTCTAAGGCTGAGCTGACCTGCAGCAGGCGGTGCCCAGTGGAAGCATTGAGACATCTGTGTCACTGAAGCCAGCTTGGCTGTCCCAGGGCATCAGTGGCTGTGGTTGGGTGGCTGGAGAAGGAGAAAACAGCAATTGGAGCCGTGGAGCTTCATGGTCCGCTTTGGGGACCCTTTGGGTAGAATCCAGAAGCAGTAAATGTCACCCCTTAGAACTCTGCAACTATGCTGGGGTTGAGAAAAGAAAGGGAAGAAATGAAAGAAAGGATGACCCTGAGGACATGAGGCTGACATGGGCTCTGAGGTGAAGCTGTTGGCTGGGGAACATGGAGGAGTGACAAGGCCATCCTGAGCTCTTGAAACATCCTGAAGGAAGAGCAGTCACAGACACCCTGTATCAGCATTTCAGTCTAATGTCAAGGGCAGGCGGCCAGTCCTGGCCAACAGGGTCTATTCATTGTGAGATCCTATACTCGTCCTCACCGTGAGAACAGTGTCAGCTTCCTGGGAAAAATGAATGGTTTAGCTGGATTCCCTGGCTCCTGCTGTCTCTGACATGAAAGCAATGATGGCGGACCCACGAGACCCTGAGCATCCTCTCTGCCTAAAGCATAGCCTTGAGTTATCTGCTTGTTACTTGGTCTGAGGGCCTCAGGATTGGGTTAATGAATGAGCTTCTCAGACCTGTGGTTTCACCAATTAAGACAGAAACTCACTGCAGCCCCTAAAATGGCCAAACAAGCTGTAGCAAATGAAAACTGACTGGAAATGATCAGGAGATGTTTTCTAGGTCAGATCTGTCCGTTTCTCCATTAAGCTGTTCCATCAACAGCAGTAATATTAAGTTTCTCAGGACAGGAGGTCATGCCCACTTCAGAAAACCCCGTTGACTCGGTGAACTGGTCCTCATCTAGCATAACTGTGGGCAGTTTGTGGGCAAAATGTGGGTTCTTGGGGTTCCAGGCAAGGAGGGTGGGAGGCCCAACCTTTGCTCTCACATCTCTAGTTGGGTAGTGGGGGGTGGCGTCTGCAACAAAGCAAGTGGTTCATTTATTTGAACTAAAAATACCCAATAAAAGAGAGTAAACTAGGAAGCACGCTCTCAGATGCTGTTTTTTACTTTGGAGAATGTTAGATGAAGCAGGGGAAAGTGCTGATATAAGATAACGTTAAGTAACAAAGGAAGATGCAGATTTGTATTTGTGATGTTGTCATAACCATGCAAACAAACAAAAGCAAAGATCCCAGGAACCTATCTATAAGGACAATGGTAAAATAATTATCACTGAAAATTCTCTTTTCATTACTTTTCTGATATTTCTGAAAAATGACTATATTTTATCTTGTTAAATGTTTTTAAAATACCCCTATGAGAAAGGGTCTTTAAAGGTCATTTCACTCAGTGGCTCCCAAACACGGTTTTGCTGAGTACCTAACTGGCTGACCTCAGCATCTCCAGGGAAGCTTATTAAATATGCATGTGTCCAGGCCACAGCCCTAGAGGTCCTGACTTAACAAGCCTGACATTGAGCCCAGAAATCTGCATTCATTAAGTTAAAAATAAAAAGCTTTCCACGTAATTCAAAGTGGAGCCAGGGCTGGAGGTGGTTGTTCTAGTCCAGTCCATCCTCTCATTTTGCAGAATGAGCAAACTGAGGCCCCAGAGAGTGGAGTCACCTGACAGGGGACAGAAACAAGACCACACCGCTCAGTACTCATTCTGGTGGAGCACAGTGGACTTGGGTAATTAGATAAAGACTTCTGAGCTGTATGGACTCTGCCCCCTCAGTGTTTCTTATTGTGTGGTCTGCCTTTGCAAAGGAATAGACTCACCCTAGAGACTGCTTAAGAATGCTTTTTTGAGTCAATGTACTCTTTTGGTAGCCTTTTATGAACAGAGGCATTTTGCTGTCTGGATTTGAAATGTGAATATGGAGGAACTGGATATAAGGGCTCTGATTTTGCCCCCCTTCCCCAAGGGCTGGCGTTAAGATGCCTGTTTATTTTGGCCTTTAGGCAGACCGTGAAATTGCTCATAAAATGAGATGTGTGTAAATAGGATGCTGGAAGGGCCAGCTGGCCCCAGCTTCCAGCCACACCTCCCCAGTCAGGGCCTAACCTTCACCCTGGGAGGTGCAGCAGCAGCAGAGCTGCTTGGTCAGTTCTGCGCATGTTCCTAGTTACACACGTGCCATGCAGCCAAGTCCTTCCCAGCAGACACCCTTCAAAGCTGCCTTCTTCCTTATTTCTCATTAAAAGGTAAGTCATCAGAGATGATGAGTGTCAAACTGCATTTTCCTGCCTCCTGTCAAAACAGCCGCACCTGGATGGTGCTTCCTTCAAACAGAAGCAGCCCTGCCCCACTGTGCAGAGAAGATCCGAGGGTTTGGAGATCACCTCATGTCCCGGCCAGAGGCTCCCTCAAGTTACTGAAAGGGGAAAATGGCATTATTGTTGGGATACCCAGGGTCTGGAGCAGGGCCAGAAAAGCACTCAAGAAGCATGCAGTTGTAGGTGCCAACAACAATGATAATGCTAACAATGGCTAATGTGGTGAGATAATAATGTATGCTTTCATCCTCCTGTCTTCTTTCCTTCCACTCCTCCCCCTGGTGAAGAGGATGCCTGTGATGGGACAGAGACAGACACACACAGAAGCTTTCCTGAGTTTCACAGGGCTCTGAGAGACATCTATGCTGCAGTATCTAAGGGACCTGTTGTAGACAGCCAGGAGGAGGTTCAAAGTGACCAGAGAGCGACGCTGCACCTCTTAGATGAAGATGGGGGTCCCAGGAGAGGACAGAGACTTGGCTTGACAGGATAAAGCACAGGAAAGATTTAAGGGTGAGTGGAGAACACAGTCTCCAAGGCAGCAGACTTTATACTGTATGTGAATCAGGGGAAATATTTGCGTTATCTCTCTATTCTCTTTATAGAAGTTTAAATTATGAAATCACTGTCATATGAAGAAGGGATGAAAGAGAATATAGACAAAAATATAAGAAAAGAGATGAGTCAGACAGTTAATTAATAAACATGTTCATTATACAACAATATGTGTTTTTTTTCGACTTTTTTATGTTTGGGGTATATGTCAGCCTTTTAAATTTTATAGTTTCTTGTGTGATTTTTTTCATTCGAAGTAAATTTCCCCTCTCTGTGCCTAATTTAGTACTTTATAATATTTTTCCCCTTTATTGATTTTAGAGAGAGAGGAAGGGAGAGGGAGAGAGAGATGGAAACATCGATGAGAGAGAACATTGATTGGCCGCCTCCTGCATGCCCCCCACCAGGGACCCAGCCCACAACCTGGGCATGTGCCCTAACTGGGAATCGAACTGGCGACCTCTTGGTGCATGGGTTGATGCTCAACCACGGAGCCACACCAGCCAGGCAGTACTTTATAATTTAGTATTATTATTATTATTTTTTAAATCCTCACCTGGGGATATTTTTCTATTTATCTTCAGATAGAGTGGGATGAGGGGGGAGGGAAGGAGGGAAAGGGAAAGGGAAAGGGGGGGAGAGAGAGAGAGAGAGAAACATCAATTGGTTGCCTCCCGCACGACTCTGACCAGGGCTGGGGACAAACTGCAACTGAGGTATGTGCCCTTGACTGGAATAGAACCTGCGACTCTTTGGTCTGCAGGCCAATGCTCTAACCGCTAAGCCAAACCAGCCAGGGCAAGTATTATTTTTCTTAAATAGGGTCTCCCAAACTGTGTAAGCTTCAGGCCCAACAAAGCCCAATTCTCTCCTGGTCTAGGTCACCAGCCCATTCAGACCTGAAGGAGATCTTGGAGCTGGAACTGAACGTGGCAGCTGAACAAGACCCAGGAGTGTGAGTGAGTTGTCCATAATTGTGTCAGGATTGTTGAAGTGAGTGCAGGAGAAGATGGGTGTGAATATATGTTGGGGAATCAAAAAGGTGAGCGAGTGAACACAATTGCTTATCTGCTCAGCAGCCATCTCCCCTCCTTTCCTTCCTGACAGAACTCCAAACCCCTTCATGTAAGGCAGTGGACAAGTAACCCTTCTTCTCTCTACACTAAGTAAAGCTGGAAGGCCCAGACAAGGTTTTCTTTCTACTTTCTCATTTATATCCTATGGTCACAAAGTTTGTCTTCTACTCCATATGTACTTTTATACTCTGTTTTTTATGTTTAATATTTTTGTAAATATTTGTCCTAAGACGTTAAATATTTGAAATTTAAAAACATTTTTCAAAGGTGCATAAGCATCCATCATAAGCAGGTGTCACTATTATTTAACCATCTCCCCAGTCATGAGCTATTATAAACAACGCTGCAATGCACATACACGTGCACAAGACTTTGTCTAGACTTCTGTTTCCTAACACAGACTCCAGACAGTGCGATTTCTGGTCCACAGGACGCAGAGGCCCGACAGCACGTGGGCCACGGCCACAGGTCTGGAGTCGCACAGGCACCGGAACCTCGGCTGAGCGGAGTGTGATGAATGACTCTGGGCAAGTACATACTTGCTCTAAGCCTGTCTCCTGCCTGCAAACAGCGATGAGAGCAGTGTGTGGCTCACAGGATGGACGTTGAACTGAGATGAAATGACACGTGTAAGTAGAGCTTCTGACACACACGCTGTCCCCAGTAAACAATGTGACAGCTATTATGGAGGAACAGAAGTAGCAACAGAATAGATATCTTGAGAGTTTGAAAAATGTTGAAGAGAAGAAAGGAGAAAAGGTGACCCATGTTATGTTAACTTTTCACATGTTGACATTTGCTTCTAATTTTTGTTTTTTTAATTATTCCAATCAGATATGAATACACTCTCCCTTATAAAGCCAAAGGATAACTTTCCCAATCTTAGCACAATCACAAGTTCAGTTATAATTGTTTTTCTAAAATCACCTTTGTGCCAACAGCTTGCCTGAGGACTTTGAGTCACTTTCGCTGTCACCTATACCCGAAGTTACTCAACCTAGGCTTCAAACTAGTCAATCACGTCGAAATGCACCTGAAGGCTATGGCTGCCCTTCATTTTGCTCATACTTCTGTTTTGTCCTCTTGAGCCATTTCTTTCCATTCCAGCGCTGAAACACATCGTGTCCTAGTTTCTTCGCAGAGTAAAGGCTATCTGTAGTCTCTGCTGCAGTCTGAGTGAACAGGGAGCAGCTGGTTGAGGTACAGAGGACTGTCCTCTGCAATGCTGTCAAGAGGGCTCCCAGGGAACACTCTGTTTGTTCAGTTAGCAACAGTCCCCGGGCTGTGGGCTGGCCACCCGCCTTTCAGGTTCAGGTACCGGCTTTGCTGGACTCTCCAAAGGAGAAGCCTCTCGGGACAGACTCATATCACTTTGTCTCTCATAGACTGATGTAAACTCATGGGGCCAATTTTTAAATTTATGGTGAAAAATATCACTTTCCAGGCACTGTGCATTCCCAGTGCTTCTCTCCCCAAAAGAGATAAACATACTAGTCCAAATTTAAGGCAGAATTTGCTTGTGCTTATAAAATTAAGATGAAAAGCCCTTAGAACATATTGCTGAGTCTCTTTCCAGGAAGGTAGTGCCAACTAGGACTTCACTGGTGGTAGATCACTGCCCACTTAATACACCCTCACCAACACATTATCACTGAAACAGCTTTAGCTAAATTGCAGGCCAACCCCCATTCTCGTGTCAACTGGCATCAAATATCACTTGAATGCTCTCCACATCTTTGGGGTGTACTGACAGTACCATGTCAATCAATGTCATGTGCAGCTCTAATGAAGAGGTCGTTTTGGTCTTTGGGAGGTTCCACAGTAACAGCCGAAGGAACGGCCTTCAGAGCTGTGTCCAGAGCTCACTGGACGTCCCTAAAGCTGACTCTGGAAAAAAATTTTTTCCAGGGAAAAATAGGAAAATACTTCTGATTCTAGTGCTAGAGCACTAGGTTGTAATCCTTCCCAAACCTCATGTGTATCCATCCCATGCTTAAAATACTCGAGCACAGAGCTTGGTTTGCGTCAACTAGTATACATCCATCAGAACTCTGGTTATAGCATATACGTTCTAGTAGCTACCATCATAAAAGCAATAAATTAGAGCTTGAGAATAGAAAAGAGTAAAACAGAATGGAGATATTTATGGGGAAGACTTGGGAAGGAAGAAAAAGGCTGAAGGAGGGGGACTGAGGCTCAGAGCGACCCCCTGGCGTGCTCTGGGAAGAGAGCGCTGCGTGGACGCGTCTCCGAGAGGACACTGACAGACTGCTGTGCTTCCGGCTCCGTCATGGACCACAATGAGACCACACGGGGGGAGGCAAGAAGTCTGAGTCATCTGATCAAAAAGACATTAAACATTTGGAGTGAAAATCAAGGAGAAAAAGTGATGTGGTATCTATGACAAAGAAAATGAATTTGTAAGCATTCTTCTGAAGCTTCAAGGAAGGGTAATATTAAGTATTCCATGATACAGAAATTGTAAAACACCAGTTACTGTTAATTTAAAATATACTAAACGCAGTTGGTAGTCTTTTAATTGGATTGAGTTGGATGTATTTTGTGTGATGAATATGAAAGCTTTATAAGGGCATCCACAGGGTTTTCTGTGATACTGGTCCTGGTAACTCTAGGTTAATTATGGTTTTTAGACCCCCAGCCATACATTTTTCTTCAACCATGGATGTTTTTAGAGAGGACTCTATATACAGTAAATGATGCTAGGATGCCATGGTTTTCCTCCTCCTGCCGTGGGTCCATTTCCACAGGTGTCATCTGTTAGAATCCAGTCAACACAACACAAGGGTGTGTCCATTTTTAATGTAGGAGCAATTAAAAGCCATTGGATCCACGGATGTTCACAGAAGACACCTCTGAGGTACATTGTTAGGGACTTCATCTTGCCTTCTAATCATCTGAATTGCTCAGTTTCCTCAGTTCATTACTGTTTGGTTTCATGTCAGTGTCCTAACACCCCTTTCTACACGCCCCTCTCTCTGTCCACACTCAGGCACCCACCCTCTGGTCTGAGTCACTTCACACACAGCTGTTCCAGCACAGAATCCCTGGCACCATTCATTTCCTCCCTCCCATCTTCCTGCCTCACCCAACCCTGCCCTCAGTCAGCCTCCCTTTCTACATTCTCTGAGCTCACTGGAGAAAGTCCCGCAACAATGAGATAGGTTAAATTGACAGATCAAGTTCAGTTAATTGATATGGCTTCAGTTAAAAAAAGAGTAATTATTTGTTATGCAGGGGCTGCAGTTTTGCTCTCTGACGCTTCATCAGCGTTCTCTGTGCATCAGCTAACAATCTGCTGATGCCTGTGACATTCCCCTTCACACAGCTCTACTGACCTGGAGCCGCAGAGCCTTCGGGATCTGAAGAAGGCGGCACACATACACAGCCTCTTCCCTCCCTTCAACAGGACTGAGTCAGCCAAAAGCTGGCTCACACTATCAGTTTGTGGCCACTTGCATCAGAACAGGTGAAAATGGAATGGGTCTTCTTCCACCTGCTCATCACTGAGGAAGGACCTTTGGACCTGAGCAACTGACAGTGTAGAGGCAAAACTGCAAATGCTGTGTCACTGGCTGAGAAATAGCCTGGGGCCCTCTATTCCTTCAAAAGAAAACACTAGCTTGCATGATCAGTAACAAGAGACAAAGCAGGATGAGAAGGACAGTAGGCATCTAGATGTAAAGAGTGGAGTGACTCGCTCATCTGACAGTGCTCTCTGAGGGTGTGTGTGTCCACATGTGCTCAGGGTCGCCCCAGCCCAGGACCAAGATGAGCAGCGACAGTGAGGAATAGCCAGTGTCTGCCCTTATGGATCATGCAGAAGAGGTGGATGGCAAATGTAGGGACGACGCCAGGAGTAAGCAGCATGAGGAATGAACTCTTGTCCCTCACAGGAGGGATCACTCAATTCTGACAGGCAGGGCCAATTTCAAAGACAAGCCAGGAACCCAAAGGCCATGGTGCCAGAGGAGAGAATGGTCCTGTTTAATGTTCGATAATCCAGGGAGCAGAAGATGAAAAGGCAGAGGTACTTTGGAAACTTCACTACAAATTAAATGACTTCTGTTTAATTTACTCTGCCAAGATGAGCCAAGGAAAGTCAGTTCCTGAAAACTGTGATCTGGAAAGATGAGTCAGAGTTCAAGGTAGGCACGATTAGCAGAAGATATTGGAGCTTCTAAAACCGGTTGCAGGGAAGTTGGAAATGCACTGTAACAAGCCAGGGAAAAGGAGGTCAGGGCCAGAACTGAGACATCAGCACAGAGGCTGGAACAAAGGTGACAGACAGGAGAGATACTGAGGGTAAAAATACCCACGTGTTTGTGCATCACCAAAGGACAGGGAGAGGCAGTGCCTTCCAAGGGCAAGAATCCTGTAGTCAATAGGAAACAAATCCTGGAAGTCTGCTGGCCCCCAGGCCAGAGGGGGTGAGAGTGCATGACACAATGTCATGGCCACCCTCCACCTCCCAGCTGCCTCGTTCCTCTAGACACAGAAACAGTGCTTACCTGCAGCTCACTTTGCTGTTCCTCATCCTGGGAAAATGGGCAACAGAAAGGTGAGGTTGGTCAGTGGGCGAGAATGCTGCCAGCCATCATCTCTCACCTTCTCCCTGGTGTTCTCCATCCATTTGTGCTTCTTCAATCTTTTGTCCTCCTGAAAGGCAAACAAGCATCAGGTAACCACTGGACCCACCAGGCCCCCACTTAAACCACTGCCCAGGCTTCCTATGGGGCTCAGAATAAAATCCCATCTTCCCCCTCTAAGGCCCTCAGTGCTTTGACCTTGACCTCCTTCTCCCATCTCTCCTAATATCCTTAATAGCCTTCTTGGACTTGCTCATTGCCTCTGATTATGCTTATTCTTTGAGAAACATGCTAAGCACCTCCTATAAAGTCCCCTTCCTGGAACACCCTCCCCCAGCCACATCTGCCTCATGCCTTAGACACAGGTGGTCACCCTGACTCTCCTCCATGGTCCAATAGCAAGGAGATTCCTTCTCCTATTTCTTCTCATGGTACCTCTCATCCTTCATTTATCACCATTTGCAGTTATGGAACATGCATAATGGGCATGTATTATTTTACATCCATCCTCCTCATTAGCCTGTGAGCCCCATAAGGCAGAGGCTGGTCCCAGGGCCTGGCAGAGGCTTGGGCAGGTACTCATGGCATGAACTTGTTAGTGGAATGGATGGTGGCAGGGTGAGTCCTGAGCACTGGTTTTCCATGGCCTCCTCTCCTCCCTCAGTCATCAGACAGCTCCCTAAAAACAGTCTGTATTTCAGATTCTTTTCTGAAAAGGGGGCTGGCCTTCCATACAGAGGAGCCAGTCATTTTCCTGGGAGTGGTTGAGTCTTCTCACAAGACATAGTGCATACCACTTCACTATGATTTTACCTAGCAATGTAAATTACACACTTTCCTGGCTGTGCTAGGTTTAAAAGTTTCCCAGAATCACGAGCAGGTATAAGACAGACATAAGTGAGTGGGTTTTATCTTTACTGTAGCTGCACAGGAGCCGAGTGTATTCCGGTTCTATTTAGCACAGGCTTTGGAAGATAAAAACACTCCATTTTTAGAAGAGCTCTTCATATTTCAATGGCATTTATGAAGTGACAGCTTCAATAGCTGGAGGGATTATTGCACACAGTCTGAGACACAGCACCACACCACTACCCCTAAACACATGCCCTTCAGGGCCAGTGGTGAAGGACACACGGCATCAGGATCTAATTCTTTCTGAAGAAAGACTCTTGGATGTGCTCACAGATGAAGCTAGAAGGCAGTTCACCACCTGGTTGTTCTTAAGGATAAAAACATCACAAACAAGCCACATATATGAAAATTAGAGGCTGGTTAAGAAACTAGGAACAAGGTTGAATACTATGGAACCACAAAGGTGTGTTACATATGCAACTATTTATATGGACACGTGTTCATATTCTATTAAGTGGGGAAATAATGCTAAAATATCCCATCTTTAACACTATGGTGTTACCTCAAAAAGTTAAAAATTGAACTGCCATTTGACCCAGTGATCCCACTTCTAGGAATATATCCTAAGAAACCTGAAACACCAACCAGAAATAATATATGTACCCCCATGTTCATAGCAGCACTATTTACAATAGCTAAGATCTGGAAACAGCCCAAGTGTCCATCAGTGGACGAATGGATAAAATAGCTGTGGTACATATACACAATGCAGTACTATGCAGCTGTAAGAAAGAAAGATCTCTTATCCATTGAGACGACATGGAGGGACCTGGAGAGTATTATCCTAAGCGAAACAAGCCAAGTAGAGAAAGACAAGTATCACATGATCTCACTTATTTGTGGAATATAATGAACATAACAGTCTGAGGGACAGGGTAGACCCAGAAATGTGGAAGTAGGGTACAGACTGACAACCCTCAGAAGAGGGGGTGGGGGGAGGGAAGAGATAAATCACAGAACTTATATGCATGTATGCATAACTGATGGACATGGACAACAATGCTGGGGATGGGGCGGGGGGGATGGGGAGGAGGGTGTCAGTGGGGGGAAAAGGAGAAACATCTGTAACAAAAACAAATTAATTTAAAAAAATGTATTTAAAATTTTGGAAGGATATATACCAATATCCTAATAGTGACCTATGAGTGATGTGATTACAGTAAATTTAATTCTTCTACTGTATTTTTGGGTGTTTTCCAGCATTGTCTATGTAAATATGTTATTATAATTAAAATGAGGATAACATTCAACAGGAAAAACACTCAATTTTGTTACATTCTCTCTCCTTTTACGCTGAGATGCAGGAACTGACAACCACACTGCGTTAGTCTGGGGTGTTACCTCCCGGACGTAGACTGGGTCAGCTCTGCGCGGCCTCATTCCTGGGGCCAGGAGCAGGGGGGACTCAGCCTCCTGATAAACCTGCGCTGTCCCATCGTTTTTCCCCAGCAGATTGTCTCCCTCACTCAGCTCTTAAAATGAAGTAGGAAAGTGGCTTCGCGTTGTTTTCAGGAAAGTTAAATAGGTGCACATACCTGTTCTGAGAACTGGCTGGCAACAAGAGAAGGGAGCTGAGGGAAAGAAATCTACAGAGATCTCTCTGCCCTTTCAACTGCCTTTCTGGGTGAAGCTGGGACCAGAATTCCAAGTAACTGCCAAATCTCTCTACTTGGAAGAGTTTCAGTTACAACCATATTCACATCTTACAGTCACTGCACTTACTCTGTGCTGCCTTGCTAAATTTTTGCACACTTCATCCCATTTTATTCATATAGGACAGTGATGCTGTTTTCATGCTCTTTTCACTGAAAAGGAAGCTGGTAACATTTTTAAGGTCACAGTGCTAGGAAGTGCCAGAGGCCAGAGAGTGTCCTTATCTGTCAGGCTCTGAAGCCTAAGCTGTCCACCTCTTCACTGCGTTGGTCTTTAAACTCGGGGAGGAGGGGTTTAGGGTTGTGACATGTAGCTGAAGATCAGGGTCAGAGAATGCACAGCATCTGTGTCCTATATACCTCCCAGGACTGGGTGCAGTAGATGACAGTTGACTGTCAAATATGGAGGCTTTATGTTGAGGGGGTGTGTTCATGTGTCTGTACCTGTGTGTGTGGAGCACACAAGCATTGCACTGGGCCTTGGACATTAGAAGGAGAAGCTAAGCAATTACAGCTACATTTCCCAAATGCCATGGACAGTCTTCTCATCTTCAGTATCTAGGTTTACAACCCTTGGACCTTGGCTCATAAAGTTGGAAGACTGTTGCCCGGCTGGTGTGGCTCAGTTGTTGAGTGTCGACCCATGCACCAAAAGGTTGCCAGTTCCATTTTCATGCTCTTTTGTGGAGCCCATGCCCAGATTGTGGAGCCTGCAGGAGGCAGCCAATAGATGTTCTCTCTCATTGATATTTCTATCTCTCTCTCCCTCTCCGTCTCCCTTCTTCTCTCTAAAAATCAATTTTAAAAAATTAGAAAGACTGTCACCCTATATTCAGCGATTTCCCCATATGCTCCTGTTAATGCATTCATATTCTCACATATCAGGACTTGTCGCTTTAAATGGTTTGGGTCAACCTGGCCAGTTTGGCTTAGCAGTTAGAGTGTCGGCCCACAGACCAATGAGTCAGGGGTTCGATTCTGGTCAAGGGCATGTACCTCGGTTGCGGTTCGTCCCCGCCCCTGGTTGGGGTCGTGTGGGAGGCAACCAGTCGATGTATCTCTCTCACATTGATGTTTCTCTATCTCTCTCCCACTCCATCTGAAGATAAATAGAAGAATATCCTTGGGTCAGGATTAAAAATAAATTAATTAATAAACATAAAAAATAAATGGTTTGGGTCCAGGAGGGCTGAACACGTAAGTCTGAGTGAGGTGTGGACATGGGTCAGCTCTGTCTGATCTCCGGGGCATATTACATTGTGGCAGAAGTTTCCTTTCGGGGTTTTCATTTTGAATGCTAGGCCTAAGGACAACTTAAGCACAAAAGTCACCATGGCCACCATTCATGCACCAGCATTTGCACGACACCCACTATAAAACAGAAACAGAAGTGATGTAACAATGGCCTGTTATATGTCATCTCTCTCCCTATATATAATATGTGTGTGTGTGTATATACATACATATGTACATATGTATATATTCTTATATATCTTCATATATTATATAACATATATACAGGGTGGGTAAAAAGTAGGTTTATAGTTGAGAATACGCAAAACACAGAATTTATTCTTGTATTGTTATTTTATCATTTTTCCACATGAACTGTAAACCTACTTTTGTCCCGCCTTGCATGACCTTTATACATATTACAAATCTCTGAACTCAGAGTTTCTTTGTATGACAATTACCTTAGTGTGCTGTAAGTATGACTTAAAAGAAAAGTCTTTCAAGGTTACCTGAAAAATTAAGGAAATTGCTCCAGGTAGCATTCACAGGTGGGCTATGATAAACCTTTATATTTTAGGATAGGAGGATTATCATTCATTGTCTCGTGATAAGACCTTAGGGGCTAAATCCTTAATGATCATCACGTTTACTACTGGAGGACCTTGTTCTAACCATCATCACATGCACACTTGGCATCCCGAGGGCTAGCTATGTTCTACTGGGGGGAGTTTCTTCTGTGAAGAAGCAATTGTCTACTGTTGCTATTACATTTGGTGAACTCTCAGTCCTGAAAGCCAATAAAAGATGTTAAGGGCAAATGTATTCACATCTTTGTACCACAACATCAATTTTTTAATACAAAAAAAAGTTTATAAAACCCAGTTCAATAAAGAGGAAAAGCCAATAATGTGTGAAAATGTTCAAAATATGTAAATCAAAAGAAAATTGAAATACCATTTTTATCTTTCAAATTGGCACTTTAAAAAAAAAAATAAGAATACACCATGGTTAGCAAAGATGAGAAGAAACAAGAATTCACCTGACAAAAGTATAAATTGGTCTTGAATTTCTGGTGGAAAATTTTTACAAGATGCAACAAAAGTCCTTTAAAAAAGCCTATGACCCAAAACTTCTGCATCTAGAAATTTTTATAAGAACAACTATAGCAATCTGTACACATGGGCTTCCATATGGCTACTAATTAGGCAGAATAATCATTACTGGTATGGAAATACAATATTTCACTCAGTGAAAAAAAAAAAGGTTACAAAATATTCTGCACTTTATTATAGCATTTGATTTAATGTAATACAGGGTAGTGTGTGTGTGTGTGTGTGTGTGTGTGTGTGTGTGTGTGTGCAAATAGAAGGTGGAGTGAATGGAGAAACAGAATGGAAGAACAAATGTCAGAATATTACGCTCTCCATCTAGTGATATTAGAAATAATTTAAGAATTGGCTGAGAAAACCTATAAGCCCCAAAACGTTATTTTGTGGCACAATGTTCTGTGTTAAAATAACCAATTGTGCTGTGACTTCACTGATCCAGTCAATACACTGTGGAAAGCTGATATCCAATTTCTTGTGACTGTAAATCCAAATACGGACTCACCCAAGTCCTGATGCCAAGGTCTCAGTAATAATGGCCTGTAACACTAGCTAGCACCATCACTGAAGTGCTTTCTATTTTTAAAAAAGCTACCTTGTGATGAATACTTAATATATCCGGAGCTCAGTGAACCTTTCAGAATATAAATTCATGCTATCCTTTCACTAACCCTGCAACCTAGGTACAATCAATTTCCTCATTATTGAAAACCCCAAGCTTCAGCGAGGTTAAGAGTGCTGCCCAGGTCACACAGCCAGTCATTACCAGAGCAGGAACTGAAATCCAGCTCTGTGACTCCACACCTTTGGACATAACTCTCTGTAAAGTCTTCCCAGCCACAGGTCCACAGTCAGAGTTCAAGGTACCTTCAGGGAAATCATCTCATTAGCACTTCAACTCCATTACTGTCCCCCCACACACTGGTTTCCTCTGTTCTTCTGGCCCATTGACAGTCAACTGAATACTTTACTATAGATAATTGATAAACATCTAGTGAGCAAAGGAGAAAAGGGTCACGCTTACCAAAAATTCTTTAGGTATGTGTTTATAAGAACATGTTTGGAAATAGGAAAGAGGCCCAATGAAGCTAATGTGTTCTGCATAAATGTGATTATTCTTGTACCTTGGGGCAAAACAAATATTGGTTTATACATTATCTAAAGAGTCTTAGGGAAGAAATTAGTATGAAAACCATTTGCTTCCTAAATACAAAACCTAACCCACAAAATCTGGCTGAAATAAAAATGGCACAGGGAAATAAATGAGAGGACTCAAGAGAAGCCGAGGAAACCTAGAAGCATCGGTCAAACTGTCCAGTATTCCGGGGGGTGGTCCCCTGAGGTCTGACGCTTTGCCCATCACTTGGCTGGCCTGGCCTGCAGTGAGATGCTATGAACCTAGGCAGGGCCAAACATGATCTGGCGGGCTGCCTCCAGAGCCAATGCATATCATCAGGAGGAAGAGGAAGGCACACTCGACCTAGAAACAGCTTGGCAAGGCCAGGAGGAGAGACTGGAATGCGGATCATTCTTGGTGCTAGGCCTGTGGCATTCACAAACTCGATCCTGCCCCAGGGCCTGGTTTGAAATGACACAAGAAGAGCAGCCTTGCTGTCACCTGGCATGTGCCCCTGGCAGATCTCTAATGGTTCACTTTCCTGAGGTTCAGTTGTGCTGTGTTCATACCAGAACAACCAGTCCAAAGGTAAGAAGGCCTTGGGACCAAGATCTCGTCTGAATAGCTCACATTCTGGGTCAGGTAAAGAGGTAAAAGTGGGAGTTTGGTTGGGGATCAGATTATTGGCCAAATTCAGTGGAGATCCCTAGCCTTGACAACCCAACCCCTCTTTGGCTTTGCATTGCTCCACAATGCACCCTTTCTCTTTGCTTGGTCTTTTTACAACAGCACCTCATATCACTAGGGGCTGGCCACTATGATTAGCCAAACAGAAAGGCACACAAGATGGGATGACAGAATTTTCCAGCTCCTGCTCAAATCCATTGTCTACTGGGGAGAAACCATAGCAGACTGATCACAGGGTTGGCAAAGAGATGCAGATTAAGAACTGATACTCTGTATCCATCCCTAACAACCCTGGGAAGAATGCCCAACAGCAACTTTTATAAAAAACCAGCAAACAACCCTTTCCTGACATTGCCTGCAGTCTGTCACAACTATCCATATGCATCATTCCAAACCTCACTGATTTCACATTTTTTTCCTTGATGATGCTGCTTGGATAATTTAGATTTAAGAAATATGACGAGTGCCTTAAATACGCTAAGAGATCCTTGTGTGTATATTTCTGTGGTTGCTGTTATACATAATGCTGTGTTAATCTTTCTAGATTTAAAAACATCTTTGCTCCACTATGCTATTGATCAACATGGCCCAAGGAAGCAATTTGTATTATACTCAGAAAAAACAGAATGGGATTTAACTTCAATTGATCTTTTCTGGATTGTGAAGGAGATATAAAATGGATGTTCTATAAGACTTTTGTAGAAAGCATTGATTTTCAATTATTCTGAACAATAAAAGAGAATAGCCCTGGGCAGTGTGGCTCAGTTGGTTGAATCTTTGTCTCGTACACCAAGAGTTTGTGGGTTCAATTCCCAATCAGGGTACACACTCAGAGTGTGGATTCAATGCCCAATCAATGTTTCTCTCTTGCATCAATGCTTGTGTTTTTCCTCTCTCTTTAAAATCAATAAAAACATATCCTCGAGTGAGGATTAAATAAAAAAAGGATACAGAAAATACAGGTGCTCTCCTCAGAATGCAATGAATCAACCAAGTAACAAACTGAGCTCTAATTAACCCTAGCAAGATGTTTAATCTGTCTAAGATCTAGTTTTTTCGTAAAATGAGAATAGTTGTTACTGCATGAAGATTAAATTTTTAAAAACTATGTATTAACTACTTAAATGCTCACCATCACCATCACTCTAGTTATTATTGCCATTTTTCATTTCACCATGGGTACTTACAACACCGGGGGAGATGGGAATGGTGTGCTATGGGAACTCAGTTGGTTAGAGGGTTGGGGACAATAAGACAAGGCCCATATTCTGCAGATGGACTGATGCATCTTTTGACCACATATTACACATCTAGTCTCAGAAAGGTGTTTTGTGACCTGGGGAAAGTCAAGTTGTTCCCGTCAAACTCACACTTCTCTACCTAAAAACATGCCTCTCTCTCAGGTAATACATTAATTGGTACTGGGAAGTCAGAAGAGTGTCTGAGTTGGGCTGTCTAGACCCCATTTGCACATATCTGAGAATGGAGGAAGTCTCCAATGTCTTATTTTCACTGGGTAAATATGGACAGAAGAACTTACTCTGGAAGATACAACTTATAAACAGGCAGCCAAGTCCCTTGAAACTCTGCCTGTTGCTGTGTGGTGATGGAAGTTATTTCCCCTTCAAGAAAAACCTTGTTGCTCTCACATGTGGATTCTAACAAATTTTTTATTTGCCATTTATTCATCTACCATTTTATTGGTTGTGTGTGTGTGTGTGTGTGTGTGTGTGTGTGTGTGTGAAATATCTAATTGTTAGCCCTATGGACTTATGGTGATCAAGGGGAGCAGGGGACACTTCATTACACTATTCCCCCAAGGGTCTCTATGGGGTGCCCACTTTCAGAATCACTAGTCCCACTTATGCCTATTATCACATGCAACTCCTTACGAATGTCCTGGCCTGGATCCTGCATCCCTCCATCCTATGCGGTCAAATGAGAGTTAAGAGTTCTTATAAGGTAGGCTCTTTAGTGTCTCATGTGGGTATGGCACCCACTTATTGGGAATTGACAGATTTTTGCAGGCAAAACTTTGAAGGCCTGTTGGTTCACTATGTGACTGACTGTAGTTGTTGAATAAAGAGGAGCTGCATATAGCTTCCTGCCTCCAGATGTGTGGTGATGTACAACCCCACACATGGAGATTGTGGGCTTCTAGCAATATGGGAATGGGGGCAGATGTGAAAAGGACACAGCTTGGCATGGCCATTAAGCTAAAACCAACTACTTGATAATAATGGCACCAACAGCTTTGTCATCCTTGAATTAAACATTTGTGGACATCCTCGGAAAATGACGACAAAGCTTGCCCTTTTGCAAGACTAATATTTTGCATAAAAATATTTATCATATAGCTTGTGGAGCTGGAACTGGAGAGTAATTGTTAAAAAGGAAGAAAGGTTTTTAAAGATGGGGAGTGAAATTTGAAGCTACCATTCATTTTAACATTGGAGCTGTCGAAAACCGAACTCTTCCTTGGCAAGAATGTATCTGGTGAGCTATCTTACAAGGGCACTGCTAACACCTTTCAGTTGCAGCAGATGAGGGATGCGGGTCCCCCTGTGAGTTCAGTCACTAATGGCTCATGAAATAATCCTTTAGAGAAGAGAGACTAGAGCAGTAAGGAGGGCAATTAAATTGGCAGGTCCATCAAGAACAAAGTTCCATGTACCTGACAAAGTCACCATGCTGGTGTTTTTAGTCATAATTACAATATACAAAACCACCTTTTCCTTTGCTAAAAGAATGGCCAACTTAACTCAGAAACTGCCTCACGTAAGAGTGAATCTGGATAGTTCAGGTAATGCACACAGAGCTGTTATCATGATGCAAGAGCACATTAAGCATTTGATATGTTGCAGGGAGTGGTGGTCTTATCATTACCCTTCACTTTTATTATCATTTGCATTTCACATGTGTGTAAGACATGAAAACAGAGGCTAAAGGATATGATAGAAAAGTGACAATCTAGAAGGAGGCAGTGGAGAATCAGTCACTAGTCACATCCCCCTGATGTACTGGTGAGGATGGAAAGTCAGAGCTTGTAGGAAAATAAGAAGCTGTGTGTGCCTGGGTACTACAGAGGTGGAAGTCATGCAGAGGCCTGGAAAACTTGTCTCTGGAATAAGGCCCCTTTGGACTCCACTTCAGCCTTCAGCCAAGCGCCTGGTGGTGGGCCTGCGGCTGCTGTTGGGTGACAGAGACAGACGAAGTACATGAGCAGCTTGAAGACAAAGGGGCGGGTGGAGGCTCAGCAGGCACCTTTGCACCCATGTGTCATCGCGTGTGACTGCTCCACCTGTGAGAGGATGGCCTCTGCTTTACTTCCACTTCCCAAATACCAGTTAAGTTCCTCTCGTGGCCCTAACTCCAAACCATATGAGGAAGGAAGTCCTAAGGGATGCTCCCTGCCTGAGACAAGAGAAGCAGTACCATGTTAATAGAACAATGACTGCCTTAGGGTCGTGCTATCACGCATGAGGTCTGGGATCAGACTGCACCTTCCAAACACGGCTCGACCACTTACCGGCTCTGTAGCTATGACAAGTTTCTTCACTTCGTGAGGCTTCAGTTCTTCATATGGAAAATGGAGGTAATTAACAGAATCGATCTCATAAGGCTGTTGGAGAGATTAAATGGAATAAGACATATCAAGGGCTTTGTTCACACACAAAATAATAACAATAATTATCAGCATTATATCGCTTGCCTGGTAATGGCCAGGGTCTTAAGTCCAATATGGCCTTCTTCACTCAGTTCTAGATTGGCCAGGACTGTACTGATTAATAGCTAGAGCAGTCCAGTCTGTTCCATATTCAGTCTTTGACAAGATGCCATGGACTACATGAGACTATATTTTATCCTATTCTTCTAAGCATCAGCTCTAGCCAGTACATTACACAAGGACATATGCCAAGAAAGTCCTTGGGGTCATCTGTGTGCTCAGTGACACATGGAAGAAATGGAGATGACTCTCAATATGCTGTTTGCATTGAGAGATGCCACAGAGAGAGACTGACTGTCAAGCTAGACACAGGGGAACTGTCTCTTTTTAACATTGTGAGTTGCTTCTGATGATGTCTACTCAATTCAATTCTATTCAATCCAACAGCCCCATTTGAACACTTATTCTGTGTGTGTTCAGTAAGCTAAGAGTTTCCATTTACTGAGCAACTAGTAAGTGTCAGGGACCAAGTTAGGCATTAACCATCTCATAAAGTGTCATATTAAAATAAAAAATTAAAGTTATTTCAATATAAGGGATTAAATAAGACTTAGTTCTTGCCCTCAAAAACGTCATAATCTAACACACTAATGTAAAAATATATTGTATAGATGATGATAAGTGTTCTGTAAGTAGTGAACACACATTGCTATGCGACCCAGATGAAGGAAAGAACATACATTCAAGTGTCAGGCCACATGTCACCTTCTCAAAGGGTCTTTGCCTAAACTGCAGTACTGTACCTGCCTCTGTCACAACAGTCTTTGTTTTCCTCATAGCATTACCACAATTGGTGATTTTTAAAAACTTTTCCTTTACTAGTGTCACCTTCAACTGGAAGACAAACTCCACAAGATGAGAGAATTTATTTATTTTGTTAGCTGCTAGTTCTTCAAAAACTAAGAATGTGCTCAACAGCTTTGTTAAATGAACATATAAGTTGATAGAGCAAAGGAGGCTTCATAAAAGAAATGACATCATTCAAAACATCTTAAGAAAGGAAGGATTTCAATAAGTAGGGTTTGTAGTTAGAGCAGAGGGGTCATAACAGCAGAAATGAAGGGGTGTGTGGAAATAGAAGTCCAGAGCTGGGTCTGTCAATTCTCAAGGAAACCAGATCGTCAGCATAGGCACGTCTTGGGGTATGAATGTATGAATGCATATGTTAAAGAAAAGGTGACCAAAGTGGGCTGTGTTTCCCAGGAGAGCTGAGTTTGATGCCAGGCACTCACCGGCCCTGTAGACAGAGTCATTGTTCTTGGGGGACTCACACTGGAGGCCAGAGGTGCCAAGCTGCCACATGAAATGCATGAGCTCTCGGATGGGAACAACATTCCAGCTACAACGCATTGACTTACTGCCTGTGGCAGAGGCTGTTACTCCTCACAAAATATTCTGCAAGCACCTTTGTGTGGGGTCACATGACTAATTCTTGAACCTAAAAGATCTGGTGCTTCTTTTCATAGGCAACTAAGAATGGGAGCACTTTCTCTTTGGTTCCTCCCTCTGTCTTCACTCGCACAGTCAGAAGCAAAAGACTCCAAGGTGGTGGAACAGCAGGATAAAGGGCCTCAGCCCGAGTCACCGCCTGAAGAAGAGTCACTCAGCAAAGTCCCTGACCCACAGCAGGCTGATGTAAGTGAGGGACGTGCCTCAATTGTTGTAAGCCTAAGAACTGGAGGAGGACATTTTATTGCAGCATAAACTACACTAGCCATCCTGACTAATACACTCTTTAAAAAACACAGAACTACTTTTATCCTCTTTTTCTCCTTTTTTGGGAGGTGGGGGTGGGGCGCTCCTTTCTGTCTAAATTTTCATATATGGTATAATCATAGCTGACAGCCATTAAATGATTTAGCCAGTCAGACTAATGACCCCGTTTTCAACCTACTGTTCCCATTCAAACTAGGCACATCACAATATAACATTAGTAACATAGAGTATTGATTTGATCACCATTTCCCAAAATTATAGAGTCAGTAGACTTCTGCTTAGGACGTGAAGTTTAAACACTATTTGAGGATTACAGAATCTGATTTGTGCAAGGTCTAATTTCCCAACACTGTTGACCACCTCCACGTCCTCCTATGATGAATACACTGATCTTTAATCAATTTCTGGTTGCTATAAACAATTCAACCCAACTGAATAATGAAATGTGATGGAAGGAGAGAGGTGAGGAGTCAAGTACAGTAGAAATGTGTATAAAAACCGGAGCTCCTATGACTCCAGCCGCACCGCCCACCAGAATGCTATGGGAAAATGCTTTCTGGGCAACAGTTCCCTGACAGGCCTGGTACGCAGTGCTCTGGGATGTGATGGAGGTACAGCAGAGCTGTGTAGTCTGCTGGCAATGTGAGAAATGTGGCAGTAATCCAAAACCCATAATGAGTTATGAATGCCAACCCCTCAAATACAGGTGGGTCAAACTAGAACAAGGTGTCTGAGTAAAATACGCATCTCCTTAGAGAAAGACAGAGGCTGATGAAGGCGCATACTGAAATCTCATCTGAAAAGGGAGTAACCTCTGACTTCACACCCTCTGGCTCATTTCAGTTGTGTGCCTTTGTATTTGCACTTAATGTGATTTCCAAATAATTGGTAAAATTTTTCTAGATATTGGTTCAATAACTGTATAAACTCTTAAGCTTGAATTCAGAGAGAAAATTAGATAAATATGAAAATTTATATTCACTTAAGCTTCAATTATTCTCCTCAGAGTTTAAGTAATCACAGCTCTAATTCCCCCAGTCTAAAGTACCTTCTAATAATTTTTCAATGAACATGTGTATGTGTCATCCATGTTCACTAATGAGAACTCAGACAACATAGAAAGATAAAACATGGGAAAGAAAAGTCACTCGGGATCCTGCCATCCAAAGCCACCTACTGAAACTTTTTCTGCGTATTTTACATAATTGTGATTATATAAACAGTATTATGCTGTGAATACAATGTGTAAATTACATTTTTCTTTTCACAATATGTACTGTGCTTTTCTTGAAATCATTACAAACCTTTTCTACATGTCTTTAAAGGCTGCATAACACTCCACAGTATAATGGTATCAGCATTTATTTAATCCTACATATCCTAATTATTACATATTTTGATTATTTTTAAAAGTAGAGCTCATTCGCTGTAACTAGGATCACATTTCTATATTAATACAGTTTCTGTGTTTTATATGACTAATCTGGGACATACTCTCAGAAATGGTACATTGGGTCAGAGGATCCAGTCCTTTTTGAAATACATTTTGGCCATACCAGTATACTTCTGAATACACAATAGTGGTGAAAAATTATAATACACCATGCTCTACCTATCAGAAAATAATCACCGCTAATATGTTTGCCTGGTTATTGACACAAATATTTCTTTTCATGTGCAAATGTAATTAAAATAGAAATGGTATTAGCACCAAATGATTATGTTTACATTAAAATGTTCTGGTGCTCCTCTTATCTTAGCCCCAAGAATCCCAAGTTTGGGGCCAGCAGGAGGAAAACTGAATGTCCAGCCCTAAGGCTAGGACAGGATGTGCACATGAAGGCAAGGGGAGACACGAGTGGGCCATGCTGGCTGTGTTGAAAGCAACCTGCTTGGAGCCATCCCCTCGCTCACTCCTGCATGGCCACCACTCTCCTCTCAGAGCCTCGCAGGAAAGGCTCTGTCACTTCTCTTCCAAGTGGCTTCTGCCAGTAGAACTGGCTCCTCTCCAGATGTCCTCAACCTCACAGAAATCAATGTGCTGGTGACTGCCCATTCCAGGAATAATCACTTTAAAGATTCCTGAATATATAAAAATAATGAAATCCATGCAATTGAACCACTCCACTACCCTCATTTTTTTCTCTAAACAATGGTGCTAGGTGTCTGGGCTGACAGATCTCCTCAGGGTGCTCAGTGAGCTCGAAGGACCAGGGCTGGATTGCGATTCAGCTTGTCCCTGAGGCAGTCAGGGCTCTGCCCTCAGACAACAAGGCCAGAGCTTGGGATATACAAGGAGAAAGTTCAGGTGGGAAAACCAGCACTCCTACTCTTGTGTGCGGGGCCAGGGATTGGGTGGTGGGGTAAGCAGTCACATCGAAGTCACTCACTGAATGTCATCTCGACCAGAAGACCGTGTTGGTGCTCACTCAAGGGGTATGTCGTGGCAGGGAACCTGTGAGCCCACATTGAGACACATCCTTGGCATCTGCTGCCATGTGAAGGGGCTGAGGTGAGGCATGGATGAACTGCAATATGACGTCCTTGCCCTGGCCCATTTGGCTCAGCAGTTAGAGCGTCGGGCCATACACCAAGGAGTCCTGGGTTCGATTTTGGTGAAGGGTCAAGGGCATGTACCTCAGTTGCGGTTTGGTCCCCAACCCTGGTCGGGGTCATGCGGAAGGCAACCAATTGATGTCTCTCTCACTTTGATGTTTCTTTCTCTCTCTCTCTTTCTGTCTCCCTCTCTCCCTCCCTCCCTCCTTCCCACTCTATCTGAAGATAAATGGAAAAGTGTCCACGGGTGAGGATTTAAAATAAAATAAATATGACATCCTTGGTGTAAGCGGTGGTGGGAAGGAGCACAGCTGCGAGCAGGAGAGAAGCAGGAGCGTGACTCCCACTGTCAGAAACACAAGCGCCAACTAGGCAGCATGGCACAGGGTGGGACGTGCTGGGGAAGAACATGCAATAAAGGTGGATGATTCATGGAGAAATGGGGAAAGCGTCGTGGAGAAGCATGTCTTTATGAAGTACTCACAAATGAAGAGAAAGGGGAGATTAAGTAGCTCACTCCTACCTCCCCACTGAGAACAACTTGTGAGTGTGTGTGTGTGTGTGCGTGTGTGTCCTAGAAGATCCCCATATGTTTAAAAACTGAGGCATGATTCTGTATAAACCATCAGTCAATAAGAAAATTGCAACAGAAATTGAAAATAGTTGAACCATATAATAAAAAAGATAAACATCAGAACTGTAATATGAAGCTAAAGATGTGCTTAGAGAGACATTTATGGCCTAAAACACATATAAGAGGAGAAAAGCATAACAGTAGTGATCTGGGCATTAACAAAAGGTATTCTCAAGAAATTAGAAAAAAGAGTAAATCTAATCCAAAGCAGAAAACAAATGATAAAGATATGACTAGAAATCAATGAAATAGAAAAGGTTGGATTTATAAAAAGACTAATAAATGAGATAAGCCATGACAAGACAGATCAAGTTTTAAAA
The DNA here is from genome assembly GCA_030848825.1 of Tadarida brasiliensis. Taxonomy (NCBI): domain Eukaryota; kingdom Metazoa; phylum Chordata; class Mammalia; order Chiroptera; family Molossidae; genus Tadarida; species Tadarida brasiliensis. The sequence continues at coordinate 83,921,304 of CM061259.1, forward strand.
AATGAAGAATAGACACAAATTACTGACATCATCAATGAAAGAGGAACACCATAAGATGAGGATATTAGAAACTAATGTGTGCAAATAAATTTACAAGTTTAGAAGCCCACAAATTTCAAAACTGACAGAAAACACAAATATAAATACTCCTAAAACTACTAATAAAATTTAATCCATAATTAAAACTTGCCCCCCACCCCTTCCACCTAAATGTAGAGTCAGGTATCTCCTCATGTAAATTGTACCAAACATTTAGGAAGGAATAAGACAATTTTTAGAACATTTCCTAATGATAAAAACATTTAAGAAACACTTCCCACCTCATTTAATGAAGCTAGAATAACTCATGAACAAAGCTGAAAATTTTATAAATAAAAAATCAATCCATCAAACACAGCAAATACATCGAAAGTATACATCCTGATCACATCTATCCCATTAATGCAAGTTTGATTTAACATTTGGAATGTCCCTGCAAGTCACACAGCGGGTCATCATCTTCACGGTTCATGGCAGGCCCACATCTTGCTCTGAACAAGGGCCCCAGGGAGCCAGTGTCCCCGGAGCCCTTCTGCACTCTCCTCTGCTTCTCCTCACTCGTCCACATGCCTCCAAGGCCCCCACTCTTCACTGCGTACAGCCAGTGGTGTGCAACCCCAGGGGCCACCATGTTCCTACAATTTCCCCATCCTTTTATCTGTTCCCCACCATTGCCCCCTCCATGTCCCCAGCTCTCTGATAGGATGATTCTAATGAATTACTCATCATATGGTGTTAACAGCTGAAGGTAACTTCACAAGGAACAGGGAGGAAAAATGTCATTTTAAATGCCCTACTGAGTGCCTGTCACTGCACTGTCGTCATAGAACAACATCATTTGGTTTAGTTTTTCATAAACTATTAAGTGATATCTGCTAGATACCTCCCCTGCTCATGCTCTCGGCTGCCCAAGGCCACATTGACCAGGTTTAAGAAATTTTGAGGAGACTTGAGCCACCTGCTCAAGCGATGCCACAGCCTCCTGAGGAGTGTCGGTGTTCACGCCAAGGCGGTTGCAGGATCCCTCTCTTGTTGTTGCTTTGCTTGTCTCGACAGTCCATGTTCTCGGAGGTGCTGCTCTTTCATTTGTTTCGTGGACAGAAACTTTCATGTTAAGGTGGTGCTGTAATGACCAGAAATGAGAGATTGCCTCAAAAATAATCCCTGGCCAGTGGAGGCCATTGGACACTTTGGATTTGCTTTTGCTTCCTTTTTCACCATCTCGGGGAAAGCCCCACCACTCTATTGTCTCCTTCATCCAAATCAAATGTTCCACCTTTATGATCAAATGGGCCCAAACATACCAGTATTTCCCTTTCCCCCAGTGGGATTCAAGCATCTGTGGGCTCCTCACACAGCACCTAAGTGAGATGTTCTGCACGGTTTCACGTCGGTCCACAGAGGGCGCACCACACACTGGAATGAGGGCGGCACAGTGCAATCTTGCCGGTTGCTCAAGGGCCCAAGTCCAGTGCCCTGCCTGAAATGTCAAGCCAGGATGGGCTTTACAGAGAAACCATAAGCTTTGCAGGTAGGACTGCTATGCATCCACACCTCTACTTTCCTCTTTAGGGTTTAGTGTTTATCCTTTCAAAAAAAAAAAAAAAAAAGAAAGAAAGAAAGAAAAAAGGACAAAAGCAGGCATAGGCCTAGGGGTAAATCCCAGCTGTACTGGTTAGGGGCTGTACGTCCTAGGATAGTAACCCAAGCTCTCTAAGCCTTCATTCATGTGTAGAATGAAGATGATAATAATTACCTTGTAGGGTTGTTATCAAGGCTGAATTTGATAATATATGAAAAGTGCTAGGAGCCCCATCTACCAATGCCCAAAGCATGGTAGCTGCTGTACTGAAGATACAAAGATTACCGATGACTCACAGAAAGGGCTGTTCACTGCTGTCACCTCTCCCTGACTCTCTAAAGAAAATCTTATTACTGCAACCTCAAAATCTCCCGTTGGCCTCCTATTAAAAAACAGGGGAATGACTGTGCTGGGACAGACTCCATGGAGGAGAGTGCGCTTGGTAATGATGACAAGACCATTTGAAAAGCCCTGAACATAGTCCGGGTCTTTCAACATGCCTGGCTGGCTCTCATAGTCACCTGTAAGCAGAGCTGAGCTGCTCTGCATTTCTGTGATGGAGGAGGTGCTGGTGGGCAGTGGAGCCAGGGATTGGGTGGAGAGATTCCCAGAACATGAAACTTTAAGGTCTGGCTCCTGTCAGTGATAATCCCCCAGTGATCTGGACGATGCTTTGGGGCATATGCTGATTCTGTACCTGGCTGAGAGGGTGAGAGGGGCAGCGGAATTTCTCCTACCTTTTTAATGAAAGGGTGCTTTTTATTCTTTTTTGAAAAAAATCTTAAAGGAGATTTTAGGGTCTCTCAGATGAGCATGATTCCTTTTTTCTGTATTTGACTGATGTATACCGCCTTCCCCAGTGTTTTATTTTATTTTATTGTGTTTTGTTCTTTGGCTGTCGTCTCCTTAGTCTGTCTTGCTGACTGAAATACTATAAGAGGAAATATTTGGAGAGAGATTCTCTACTTATATACACACACATATGTATACTGGGGTAGTGCTTGAACTTTATGAGCAGAGTGTATGTGACTGTTTTGTGTATCAAAAAGGAGTTAAGAAATAGTGACAAACAAGATCAGAAGAAAAGCAGAAAGTTAAAATAAAATTCGCTGAATGTCTGTTATGTGCTAGAAATAGGCCAATGTTTTCCATATATTTTTGTACCCCCATTAACCCCATAAAGTAGATATCATTACTATCCCCACTTTACTAATGTGGAGATTGAGACTGTCCCTAAATTACGTAGTTGGCAAGTGGGAGAAGCTGGATTTGTCTCAGCTCAGAGTCCGATGTTTTCACCAACATTTTGTCTCTAGATCCCAAGAGAATTGAACAGAAGAAACTTTGCATTTCTCTGGTTAAAAAAAAAAAAAATTAAGTACTAGCACTCAAGTATACAAGATCTTACTGTGTTAATTGTCACTATTTCCAACTTAACATTTTAGAAGTTGTTTACAATGATTATACTATGTTGAGGTAGGAAGGAAACTGATAGGGATAAATAAAAGTTAATAAAACATACATTTAAAAATTATTATATTTATTATTAATAATAGCTACTCAGTTTTTATCTGCCCAGTTGTATGGAAATTGAACAGAGAAAGAAATGTGTGGTGGACAAGACTTTAAAACCAAATGAATCTCAGTTCAAATCTCTGCTAGTTTACTAATCAGTTGTGTCATTTTAAGGCTAATTACTTATTTTTCTGCTCTTAAATTTGCTTATCTATTAATTGAGAAAAATGACATCTTCCTCAAAGGGTTCTTATGAGGAATAAATCATTTCAAGTATGTAAAGGACTTAGAACCAAGTATATACAACACATAGTGGACTCTAAGAATAAAACTGTGGTCAACAAGTATTTATTGCATCCTATATACTGGGCCTTTGCCAAATGCTAGATTTATATTTAATCAGATTATCTGTTCAAAGACAGCTGCACTAAACCTGGCCAATCAACTGATAAATATTAAGTGAGAGTATCTCCACTATAGGAAACTTTTCTCAGAAATATCCTACTGGGAGAGATTCACAATTACCACCTTCATTTGTAAAAATGAGCACCTTTTCTCCATGGATAGATGGCTGTATTTAGTTTTCTTCTCCTATTTATATATACATATATATTTTTTTTAAATTTTCCACCTGCTCATAATCATTGAGTTTATAAGAAAAAAAGAATCAATATGAGCTATTTCAAAATGGACACTTTGGAAAGAGATTTGCAGTTGTTTGGAAGAATTCCTCCACCCTCCTCCCCTTTTATCTGAAAGTCATGAAGCACTTTGTGACACTTAATAACATATTGCTAACGGGTTTCCAGTCTCTTGGCCTTATTCCTCCTGGCCTGAGAGCTACTGTGAGCTGCTTAATTAACTTGGGCCTGAGTTACTATTCTTCAGCTGCCTGTTCAAACTCATGAAGTGTTCAAAGTGAAATGTAAGAAGGCAGACTGGGAAGCTGCTATTTTCCCATGTTCAGATTTTTATTTGCTTTTTTCTTCTTTTGGGGCAGACCCAAGGACTTCTTCCTGAACCGCATTAGCCATCTCCTACTATAAAAGAACTTTTAATTTTGCCAACTAATTAATGCTTCTATTTGTGAGGGGGAGAAAAGACTGAAGGCCTAAGCCCAAAGCCCTTTGATCACTTGCTTTTAATGAAATAAAACTAACCAAAACCCATAAGGCATAAATAGTTGAGTCTAAGACCTTAATTGAGGCTGTTTTGTGGGTGACCAGGAATTTAATAAATTTTCATGTTTTCCTATGCTATGCTTATAACATGTTGACACATTTATTGTTTGTCAGGGTGGGAAGTATTTAGGAGATTAGGGAGGGGGAATTAGCTAAAAGGAAATATGGCTACCTGATTTAATTATTTCTCTTTGTGTAGAATAATATCCTTTATAGTAAAACAAACAAACAAACAAACAAACAAAAAAAAAAAAACAACTGTAATGTATTACCCTGTATAAATCACTTTGTGTTAGTTCTCCTACCCAGTGGGGAAGGAGGAGTGCACATTAGTCTAACTCTGCCTAGGGGAAGCCATCAAGGGAATTTGGTTAATGAGATTTATTAAATGCACTTTTAGTTTCTAGGCAAAGAAAATGGGATCTTTGAATAAAGGATATCATTGTTTTTATATTCCTAATGTGAACCTAATTCTACCTTTATGCATATCTTTATTAACTCAGGACCAGGAAAGTACATTAACTTGGGGAGATTAACTCTTTTTACATCCAGGCTTTGCAATCTTCAAACATGGGTGGAGCCCTGGATCTCAGATAGTCTTTGATCACTCATTGTAAATGTTCTCAGCTGTGGCTGGGAAAAGAACCTGTGGAAATACAAAGACATACATGTTCATCTTTCTCACCCTCACTCTGATTCAAAGGGTCTGGTGGGGCCCAGTGTCTGTATTTTAAAGTGCCAGGTGATCATGATGATCATCCATACATGGGAACTAAGACTCCAAAACTGGTTCTCCATCTTCAGTGTGCATCGGAATCTCCTGTGGCTCAAATGGATGAGCCCCATCCCTGGAGCTTCTGGTTCCGTAGGTCTGGGGTAGAGAATTTGCTTTTCTACCAAGTTCCCAGTTACAGTCAAGCTGCTGATCCTAGAACCACACTTTGAGAACCAATGAACTAAGACAAGGGTCAGCCTGTGGACCAAACCCAGCTTGCCTCCTGCTTCTGGAAATATCTTGGACTTTTATTTGGGGATACGGTTGCCAGATAAAATACAGGGCACCCAGTTAAATTTAAACTTCAGATAAACAAATATTTTTAAATTTTTTTTACTCTAAGTATTACTCAAATATTACATACATAAAACTACTCTGACAGTTTCTTACAAAGGTAAAGATACATGTACCATATGATGCAGTCATTATATTCCTAAGTATTTACCAAGATAAAAGAAAGATATGTCCATATAAAGACTTTTTTTTTTATCCTCACCCGAGGACATTTTTCCATTTTTTGTTCAGACAGACTGGGAGGGAGAGGGAGGGAAAGGGAGGGAGAGAGAAGGAGAGATAGGGAGAGAGAGAGAAACATTGACATGAAAGGGACGCATCGAGTGGCTGCCTCCCGCACGACCCAACCAGGGCCAGGGACAAACTGCAACCAAGGTACATGCCCTTAGCAGGAACCGAACCCAGGTCTCTCTGGACCACAGGCCGACGCTCTAACTGCTGAGCCAAACTGGCCAGGGCATATAAAGACTTTCATATGAATGTTTATAGCAGCTTTAATTGCCAAAAATTGAAAACAGCTCAAATGTCTATCATCAGGTGAGTGGATAAACAAATTCTGGTACACAATGGGACACTACTCAACAATAAAAAGGAACGAACTGCTGATTCATGCAACAATATGAGTGAATCTCAAAATAATTATACTAAGTGAAAGGAGTCTGACAAAACAGAGTATATACTGTATAATTCCATTTATGTAAAATTCTAGAAAATTCAAACTGTTCTGTCATGACAGGAAGCTGGTCAGTGGTAGTCTGAGGATTGGGGGAGCAGAGAGGGATGGGAGGGAGAATTTACAAAGGGGAGCAAGGAAACTTTTGGGGGTGATGAATATGTTCATTATCTGGTTTGTGGTGTGATTTCACAGGTATATGCAGATTATAAAACAAATAAAATTGTACATTTTAAGGATGGGCAGTTTATTGTATGTCAATTATCCCTCCGTAATGCTATGTAAAAACAGGTTTACCACTTCACCTTTGGTTTCATTCACTCCACTACCTCCAAGCTCTGATCTGAGAATTAAGGCTGGAGTAGATGCTAACTCACTCTGGCAACAACCGCACTTATTTGAACTCTTTGTAACTGGGAGTCTAACCTCTCTGATTAGATTGTAAATTCCTGAAAGGCAAATCCTCATGCTTAGGTGCCCCAGGGCTAACACCTGCTGGCTTCCTACTCCCTGGTCTGCCATCACTGGCAACTCCAAATCTATTGTGTTCTGAGTCTTTGCTGCACAATTAGAATCCCACGGGGCTCCACCTAGGCAACTGACTCCTATCCCTGCCAGAGATGTCTGCTGGTTGCCCAGAATACCCAATTCTCAATCCTGGCCCAGCCAACCTCAGGTGAGTCACTGAAGGAATTACATGCCTTTGGCTGGTATGTATCTGCATCTGCCCAGGGGCTTCTGTTAGCTTTCTGGGTAAAGCCTTCCACCATGTCCCAGAGAGTGGACTGAGTAAGCAACCTTGATCTAATCTGTCTGGGAGCAAGGTGTGAAGGTTAAAAATGGAAACCGGTGTCATTGAATTAATGTAACTCCCCTTGGTTATCTGCCCTGATGGTTTGGCAGGATCTGATGGTAGCAGAGTGTGTGTAATCAGAGAAATATCTGTCCTGTCACTGCCCCAGTGAGAGGCAGCTGCAGGCCAGGCAGGCACGTGCCCTCTCTCCCTCCAGCAGCAACTGAGTCAGGGCATTCCAAGAGGAAAAGACATCACTCCATGGAAGCAGCAATTTCCCCAACTATTTTTCTGAAACACTAAAAAAATTCCTCCAGATAGATTTCTGCAGAGTCTCATTGTTGAAAGGGTTAGTAATGTTTTAACAAAATTAAACTCCATTCTGACCAGTTATTCCTGCACGTAAATACCCGAGTAGTTTTCTGAAAACCCTGGGACTGACACTCAGAGGAACCATGAAGATAAGGGGTTAATGATGGCCTTGGAACACTTGGAGGGACCAGAAAAAAGAAAGAGATTAATGACTGCCCTGATCTCTGTAACAAGCTCATCTCGTCCCCTGCAACAGATTCCTCCCTCGCCTCTGTAGCAGTTCATATCAGCCCTGGCACCAATTAAGTGGCACCAAGAGAATGTAGGTTTTTTTTTTAATGTAGTTTTTTTTTTGTAGTTTCTGTAGTTTGTGCCTATATAAGCCAGAGAACAAAGAAAGCTGGTGCTGGGCTCTTTTTGGCTCAGCCCGCCTGCACCCAGGCGCATGAAATAAAGCTATTTTGCTCTACATTGGCTTTGTGTTGTGGATGTGATCTCCTGCCGGCTTAGACCTTTTAATTGTGATTCTCAAATATTAAATAAATCAATATAAAATGAAATGGTAAATGCAAAAAAAGTCCTCATAAGTGTGTGATGTGGTGCATTCCTTGTTGAAATATTATGGAATTATTAATCAGTACTAATATCTAATTAATTTTTTTAAAATGCCCAATCCAAATAGCCATACTTTTCCTGTCTGTAGCTCAATCACATATGAGTTGCCTACAGCTCTCTGAGATCCTTAAGGAGATTTTCACCTACTTCAGATGATGGACTTCATAAAGTCAGTGTGACCCAGGGGAGCCTCACTATGGGGCTGGCTCAGCAAGGCACAGTACTGGAGGTCAGTACACACTTGTTCTTCGCAGGGATCAAGACCCCTTAAAAAGTAGAGCAGAGACCACAGGCCCTACTCAAACCTGGGACACGGTGGAACTCTGTCTTCCCCTTCCTCCCTCTCCCTTCTGAAGGGCTGCTGAGACAGCCCCACTCCAGTGCCCAGCACTCACTGGGGCAGACCCCAGGGCCCTTAATGTGGGCCACCACAGACTCCTGCCCCCTTCCAGGGCAACATCCATTGCGCAGAAGCAATAAAAATGTCTCCTAAGTGCTCCATCCTGTAGTAGACACTTTGAGTACATTGCTTTATTCAAGCCTCACAACCAACCTATAAGTTAGCAGCTATTATTCCTCCTTCACAGCTAAGAAAGTTGAGGATCAATGAGTCTGTAAGGACAGGAGACAGGACTTTTCATTTTTTATGTTTTTTCCCCACAATTTATGAAAAGCACCGGATAATTAAACAGGAAGATTGCTTGTGTCTGCAACTTCAAACTGCCTTTCTACACAAAGAGTAAAATAGATAAGGACTGGGCTCTCCCCAGCCGTTTTTTAGCATCTCAAAAGTAATTCACACCAAAAAGCCTCTAATGAATAGAAACTTCCTTTCTCACTTCCCCCTTCAAACCAATCTTCCTCTTTCTAACGCTTTGCAACCGCTTCAGGTGAAACTCCCCTTTCTCTTTACTCCCAAGCATATTTTACAGGCTAATGCAGATATGATAAGAACTGTCCCTGGCCACATTGGCAGTGACCTGGGCCCCGAGGCTAAGGCGACTAGATTCCATTCTTATGTAGGCCCCTTGGCTAAGGCCACTAAATGACTCCATTTTTATCATCAATGGACCTTCCTTGATACTTTTCCAATAATAGGTTAATTACCCCTAGAAGTAAAGGAATTTTGCCTAAGGTTATAGTTGCCCCATGGGTTGGGAGGTATTTGCAGTTTCTGAGTATGGGAAACTGAAAATCATGAGCCCAGTGATTATGCTAATTTTGACTTCTGTAATCCCTGTCACACCCACTATTGTACCGGTCCCCTGAGAGGGGAGGCAAAAGGGGGATGGGGCTTCTGTCTTTAAAAGGGAATGAGCAAGAAGAATTGGGGCTGAGGATCTGGGGAAGCTGTACCCCCCCAGCCCTCCGGCGAGAATTAAGTGCTCCTTTCCACCTTTCCAATTCGGCTGTGTGTCTCATCTCACGACACAGTACAACCGCAGGACTGTCTCCTGAAGAATCAACAAACTGAAATTCCTTATAGCAAGTAACCCCTAGCATCTGTGTGACTTCAAATATGACCCCTCCTTAGCCCCCAATAAAAGAGTAACTCACTCTTTCTGCCCTGCCCTTGTATTGCCAGTCAGTGCATCTGCCCTTTCCCTGTCTATGGGGAAAGACAAAATAAATTTCCTTCCTTTTCTCTCTTCTCTCAGTTGTGAATTCTTTCACAAGCTCCCATCACCAGCCTAAACAGAACCCTAACAGAGTCTGCTGATGCTTCTTAAATTTTAGTTTTCATGTGAGTCACCTACAGGTCTGGCTAAATGCAGAGTCTAGTCTGGTCTGGGACCTGAGATTCTGCATTTCTAACCTGTGTAGCCCATAGCCAAAGACTGCATGGTTTCCCATATAATCAGCCACATTCAATCAGAGCTAGGATGGGATCCAGATCTGTCCAACACCAGGCCTAGGTCCTTCTACTTGACAGTAAGTCATGTGAGGTATGGGGATACTGTGATGAGTAAGAACCTGAGCTGCCCTTGAGGACTGCCCACCAGGTCAGGCAGGCGGACACCCCCCCAGGTGGCATAAGGCATGAAGTGCTGCCTTAATCCTGGGAACAAATTCCTGCTGGTGGGAGCCACGAATGAGGAGGGAAGGAGTAATCCTATCTGGGGAGCAGAGGATCGGGAAGTAACTCACAGAGCTTAGCCTTCAAAAAGAAGGGGAGGTGAGAGTTGACATCAAAGGACACATCAGTCTGAGAGGGCAGCACAGCAAAGGCCCGAAGCTGTGATGACTGCAGCGAGTGCTTGTTCCTGAATGATGAGAATTAGGATGTGGCTGCAGTGTGTCCTGTGCTCCCTATCTGCACAGTGTTTGGCTTTTGTTAACAATTTCTGGTGTCTTCCAATCCTGAGGCCCTCACACTGCAGGCCCTAAGTAGGTCAGGAGTGATAGGTTGGGGCTGAAGCCAGTTGCTGGGAGGGCTCAGGATTTGCCCAGCTTCTGCATAGTTCTGGCCACCTGCTTGGCCCAACTCCTTCCTCCTCTCTGGCCATCCCAGACCAGGTGAGACAGGGAGGAAGGTAGGAGTTAAAAATGTGCTTAGCCTCTCCTCTATCCTGGAAATGGGTTTGGGGGCTCTGAGAAGCAGGGAGGGAGCCCACTGTCTAAGGATTTCAACCCTGACTGCATAATAAGATCACCTGGAGGACTTCAAATTATATAAGTATTTATTTTTTTCTGCTTTAGTGGATCTGGAGTGAGGCTCTGGCATAAGGATTTGAAATGCTCCCCAAAAGATTAAAATGCAAAGTCAAGGTTTATGCACAAACTCAGAAAAGCTTGGTGCAAAGGGAGCCTACAGAATTCCTGGGAGAGGAGTAAATATTTCAGACACTGGCACAACTGGGAAAGAAAGAAAAACTATGCTTCTTTTACAATATAAAGAACTGAAACAAAAGAGTGAGAGGAGAGCACCTAAACCACATGTAATTTGTCAAGATTTTCTAAGATTAAATTCTGTTTTTAGTAATATTTATGGGTTATATCTAATTATAACAGAAATATACAGCTGCTGCTAAATACTTGAAAAAAAATCTTAAAGTGCAAAGAAGAAAATAAAAATCTGACAGCATGTAGATAATCACCCTTATGGTATATGTCTCTCTAGTCTTAGGCACATTTGTAATACACACACATCCACATGTAGCTATCAATATAGGATCACATCACCTATACAACTCTTACTCCCTGATACTACATTTCATATTTATTTGATTGTTAATTGTTCCCCCCACATCCTGAAAGAAATCCCTAATGGCAGGAACTTTGTCTATTTTTTCTCCTCTCTATCCCCAATGTCTAGAGCAGGGGTGGGGAATGTCCGGCCCAAGGACTGCATTTGGCGGGGCTCTCCTACAGTAATGATCACTCAGACGTATTATCCCTGGCAATTTTGGAGGTTGTGGCCTCAAAAAGCTACAAAACCACAACAGACTATGGCCTGGGACAGGCTGTTGGCAGTGGCCACCTGAATCAAACTGCCAGTGCTTACCAAGCGGTGTTTAACCTGCTTTTGGAGAAGCCATCACAGTGGTAAAGAACATGAACTTCTGAATCATACAGATATGGGTATAAGTCATAGCACTGCCAATTCCTTTTCTGTGACTTTGAACAAGTCATTTAACATCTCAAAGCCTATAAAGTGATGGCATGAGTGCTGAACTTATAGGGTCATTGTAAGGACTAAATGGGATGAATGCATTGAAAATATGCAACAATGGTAGTAATCATTCAAATCATAATTATAAGTTAAGGTAACTACAGCCAAGGTCCATTCTTGAAATAAAGATGGTACAAAATTTTTCAAATGGCCTCCAAAGACCTACTAATTTACTTCTTCGTTTTTTTTCCAGCTGATCAATATTGAATCTAAGCTCAGAATAAAGCAACGAAGAGATAAGAGCTTGGCCTGGAGTGAAAAGCACTGCCCCTCTCGGGCCCCAACCTCCCCAGACAGCAGTGAGGGCTCCTTCCACATTTCCCCACCTCTGCTTTAAGTTTCATTTTCACTAAACCCCAAGGCTTCTAGAAAAAGGGAAAAATAAAGCCCTGTATGATATTTCATCTAAGGTGAAAATAGGTTTCCTGGGATGAAACCAATAAGACAAGTTGTGTTTTATCATAGGTTAAATTCTTTGCAGATTCAATGTAGAATAAATTTGGATCATAACATTCAATAGCTAAACAGCGACACAGATACTAAATTGAATAAAAATCTAACGTCAGGGCACTGCTGATAAATGCAGTCTTTGTGCAAGCCTCTTTTTATCTTTTAGCATAGAACTGCCTTCGGGTTGAGTCTTAACTCATTTTTCCTCCCATGTGTGAATGTTCAAAAGAAAAGCCTGGAGACAAAGAGATGCAAATGAAGAGAGCATTTGCTTGAGGGAGGCTTCTGGTGAAATGGGTAGAACCTGGCCAAACTTGACTTTTTCAGAATGGATTCATGTTTACTAAGTGCACACAGACTAATGTATACACCAGAACACCAATTTCTCATTTTCCAGTGAAATGAGAATAAGGGGATCATACATGTCCTTCTTTTGACCTGCACCCCTCTCCCTGTGCACCTCTCTTCCAATAATAATCAGAAAGTGGCTACCTAAAGAGGGGATCAGAACAATTTATTCACTCAATAACCACTCCTTGAACAGCTGTTGTGAGTGTGGCTCTGTGCAAGGCATGGTGAATGATGAATAAATCATGCTTCACTCTTGCCTTCCTATAATCCACAGTTTAATGAAGGATATAAAAGGTAGATAAGTAAGTATGAAATGGTGTGAAACTTGTATAATGTAACGTGGAAAGTGTACGATGCTTTGGGAGCCCAGGGCAGAGGCATCTATCCCAGTGTTGGGCCACAGGGGAAGAGAGGTGGAAAAGTTTGGAGGCAGTGAACCTGGAGCTAGGATGGCTGGCTGGCTGAAAGGTAGGTGGTGATGAAAAAAGTGGGCTGGTGGGGCATGGTAGAGAGAGGGAGGCAGGGAAGAGTGTCCAACAATCCTAGTTCTTTTGCCTCATAACCATTAGCCTTTTGCTCCACAGGGGTGTATGAAACTGGATGTTATTTCCACAGTAGAGATATATAGTTTCCTCGAAGACTAGAACAAGTATCCTTGGGCACCTTTTCCTATGAACATCACTAGGAAAGCTAATGTCAGTGTCAGTGTCTCCTTTGTGAGTATCACATTGAATAGCATCCCTTTGTTGAAAAATAAAACCAATCTCCTTGGCCTGGAATATTTTCTTTTTGATTGTATGTATCTACCCTGGTATTTTGCTCATTTCTCAGAGGGCAATTAGATATTTGTTATGAACAAGTTTTTGTCCAAGGAATATGTCATGGTTCCCTTGATCTTTTGTATTGTTTTTTTACTCTCTATGTCATTTATTACCACTCTGATCTTTAACATTTCCTTCTACTTTGCACTTTTCTTGTTGTTCTATTTCTAATTCTTTTACTTGTAGGGTTAGACTGTTTATTTGAGCTTTTTCCTGTTTCTTGAGGTAGGCCTACAATGCTATGAACTTCCCTCTCAGGGCTACATTAGCTGTGTCCCATAGATTCTGGGTTGCTGTATTTTCATTTTTGTTGGTTTCCAGGAAGTTTTTGATTTTTGCCTTGATCTCATTGGTAATTCATTCATTGTTTAGTAACAAGCTATTTAGTCTCCAAGTGTTCGCATGTTTTTGTTTTATTTTTTATTGTGGTTGATTTATAGTTTCATGCCACTGTGGCCCAAGAAGATGCGTGATATGATTTGAAATTTCTTGAATTTGTTGGGACTTATATTGTGTCCTAACAAGAGGTCTATCTTTGAGAATGATCCATGTGCACTCGAGAAGAATGTGTATTCTGCCCCTTTAGGATGAAATGTTCTGTAAATATCAATTAAATGATTGATTTTTTGTCTGAAAGATCTATCCAGTGATGTCAGTGGGGCATTAAAGTCCTTTACTATGACTGTATTGCTATTGATTTCTCCCTTAAAGTCTTCCAACAGTTTTTTTAAATATATTTAGGGGTTCCTATATTGGGTGCATGTACGTTTACCTGGGTTATATCTTCTTGTTGGGACAATCCTTTTAGTATTATGTAGTGTCCTTCCTTGTCTCTCGTTATGGCCTTTATTTTGAAGTCTATTTTGTCAGATATGAGTATTGCTACCCCAGTTTTTTGGTTTTGGTTTCATTTCTATTTACATGGAATATTTTTTCAATGTCTTCATTTTCAGTCTATGTCAATCTTTTGTTCTTAGGTGGGTCTCTTGTAGACAGCATATATATGGCTCATATTTTCTTATCCATTCAGCTACCTATGTCTTTTGATTGGAATGTTTAATCCATTTACATTTAAGGTTATTATTGATAGGTACTTACTTACTGACATTTTTTTTTCTTTATACTTATGTTCCTCTCTTGATTTCTTCTCCTTAAAACACTCCCTTTAACATTTCTTGCAATGCTGGTTTGGTGGTAATGTATTCCTTTTGCCTTTTTTTGTTTGGAAAGCTCTTTATTTCGCCTTCAATTTTAAATGATAGCCTTGCTTGATAGGGTAGTTTTGAGTTCACGTCCTTGCTTTTCATTACTTGAATACTTCATGCCAATCCCCTCTCACCTGAAGTGTTTCTGTTGAGAAATCAGCTGACATTCTAATGGGTAATCCCTTATAGGTAACTTTCTGTCTCTCTCTTGCTGCCTTTAAGATTCTTTCTTTGCCTTTAATGTTTGCCATTTTAATTATGATGTGTCTTGGAGTGGATTTCTTTGGGTTCATCTTGATTGGAACTCTGTGTGCTCCCTGAACGTGTGTGACTTTTTGGTTCACCAGGTTAGGGAAGTTTTCTGTCATTATTTCTTTCAACAGATTCTCTACTTTTTGCTTACTTTCTTCTCCTTCGAGTACCCCTATGATGCGGAAGTTGTTACATTTCACATTGTCCCAAAGAAATGTTAACTGTCCCAATGTTTCCTTAAATTATCCTGCTGCTTTTTAATTCTTTTTTCTTTTCGTTTCTCTAATTGGGTGTGTTTTTTTCCCTACCTTGTCTCCCAAATCACTGATTCGATCTTCCGCCTCATTCAATCGACTTTTGATTACTTCCAGTGTATTCTTGATGTCAGATATGTTATTCTTCATATCTGACTGGTTCTTATTCATGCTGTTGTAGTTTCTTCTAAGTTCCTTGTAATTCTCACTAAGTTCTTTGAACATCCTTATAACCATTACTTTGAACTCTATATCTGATAAATTGTTTGCCTCCATTTCGGTTAGCTCTTTTTTTTATCCTCATTTGAGGACATTTTTGCATTTATCTTTCAGATAGAGCAGGAGGGAGAGAGGGAGGAAGAGAGAGAGAGAGAAACATCGACATGAGAGAGACACATCGACCGGCTGCCACGCACACAACCCCAACCAGGGCCGGGGACAAACTGCAACCGAGGTACGTGCCCTTAGCGGAAACCAAACCCAGGTCTCTCTGGTCCGTGGGCCGACACTCCAACCACTGAGCAAACTGGCCAGGGCTCGTTTAGCTCTTTTTCTAGAGTTTCCTCCTTTTCTTTCATTTGAGGGTTCTTTGTCTCCTCATTTTTTATGTCCCTTTATATTTGTTTCTATGTATTGGTTTAAACCGCTATACCTCCCAGTCTTCATGGGATGGCCTTACATAATAAGTGTTCTTTTGGACCTACTGGTGCAGTCTCTTTGATCTCCTGAGCTGGATGCTCTAGGAATGTCTCTTGTGTGTGTTATTTAGGCTCTCCTCTTTTCATTGGTCTTTATTGTTGTTGTCCCATTCATTGGTGAAATCTCCTCTCTGGCTGGCTGATTGTGAGGCTCACCCAGACCACATCATGCAAGTTGTGCAGGTGCTGATAGAATAAAACAAAAGAGAAAACAAAACAAAAACATACAAAAGACCCCTACAACAACAACAACAACAACAAAAACACAAATGAAAAGAGAATTAGGAACGTGAAAAGAAAACAAGAATAAGAAAAGAAAAAATATAAAAAGGAAAAAAAGGGGGAAGACAAAGGAATATGAAAGGGCAGAAGAGAAAAAAAGAAAATAAGAATAAAATATAAGGGAAGGAAAATGGTATAAAAGAAGAGAGAAAGAAAAAAAATTATGAGAAAAATAAAAACAAAGCAATAATGAAGAAAAATAAAGAAGATAATGCAAAATGAAAAAACAAAAAGTAAAGTGGCATTCATCTTCAGCAGAGTTTAGTTTCTCCTGGGAGATCCCTTTGAATCCTGCTGTTTTGTTGACTGAGGCTGACTGTTTTGTCTGCCTATTCTGGGTCTCCTGGGAGGTACTTTGGTGCTACCTACTGTCAGGAGCTG
The DNA here is from genome assembly GCA_030848825.1 of Tadarida brasiliensis. Classification (NCBI taxonomy): domain Eukaryota; kingdom Metazoa; phylum Chordata; class Mammalia; order Chiroptera; family Molossidae; genus Tadarida; species Tadarida brasiliensis. Next base: position 83,937,450 of record CM061259.1, read on the forward strand.
TCCACGTTTGGCTCTCAGCAACTTTTTAGAAGCTTCAAGTGATGCACAGTTTGTGTCTATCTCCACAGGACTTGGCTGTGCATGGGAGGGGCCAAGCTGCATTCTAAGGCCGGTTTGTTAACAGCACATGGCCCAAGAATGGGTCAATGAACTTCCCCAAGCTCCACCTCCACCTTTGCCTGCCAGCCAGCTGTCAATCTTAATCACTGAAAAGGCTATTTCTGAAAAGGCTTTTGGTGGAATCAGGAGTATAAGACCTCTAGGTCTCCCACAAGGGGAAGGTGCTGTTCAGATTTCAGGGAATGGTAGGTGTGTTTCCCCATCCCAGAGATACTCCTCTGAGAGTGTCCCAGAATATTTCCCTGTCCTCGGCTTGGGGGAGATCTTTATGCAGACCAGTGGGATCTGTCTCCAGGTGGTTTCTGCCCTTTTATAAGTCTCCTCCTCAGCTGGACCTCAGTTGGTAATTCCCAGTGAATATTCTCCAATTTAGTTTTATTTCCAGTCTGGCCCACATGGTTGGCTCCTACTGCCAACCAGTTCCCAACCTTGGGGGTAGGGGTCCAAATGTCACCTCCTTATCAGAAGAGACACCACTGTTGCTCTCATCAGGAAATTCCAAGGGGTTTGGGAGCTGTGAGCCAAGAACTGCAGAACTCCAGGTGAAACACGATACAGGTTTTGATCATGTACTACAGTGAACTATTCTCCAGTAATGTTATATGTGCAATTCCTGTCACTTCTTCTAGGAAGTACTCCATGATACCTCTTAGGTCTCCACCAGGCTTACCACATGAGTTCTGAGCTTCCCTGGTGTGCTGTGCCTTTTTCTCTACTGTAGCAAGGAATACTGAATTATTAATTTTAATTTTAATGTAAATACCTTGCCTATTATATCATATCTTCTTGAGGGCAAAGACTGTACTTTACTCATCTCTCTATCCCCAGGACTGGCACAGAACAAGTGCTAGTGAACTGAACTGTCCCATACTCATGTTATAAATTTTTAGGGTATGGATACTACATTTTCACTGTCTTTTGGACACTCTCTAGTACAGCTGAGCTACCTGTTTAATGATGCATCTTCCACTAGCAATCCTACCCATGTGGTAACCATTGGAACATAAAGTAGGTGGGAGGTTAACAAGTAGAACAGGAAAAGTTTCCCTATCAAAATAAAGTTAGGAAATTATTAATAGAATAGGTATTACAAAACTTCCCAGACTGTTTAATATGGTAGTATTAATTATGATTCTTCAGGAAAGGGGTTAAGTGAAACTCAGTGTGCTTTCTATTGTGGGTCTTGGGAGTGGGATATTGTTTCTATGTTATATATATATATTTTTTTAATCCTCACCCAAAGATATGTTTTTATTGATTTTAGAGAGAGAAAGAGAAAATCAATGTCAGAGAAACATCAGGTTGCTACGTGAACACGCCCCAAACAGGGATCGAACCCGCAACCTTGGTATGTGGCCTCACCAGGAATTGAACTGCAACCTTTTTTGGTGTAAGCCAGGGTTATGTTACCTTATTTTAGGAACACTACAAAGACCAACATGACCACAGTCACCAATGAAATAATCCAGACCTGCTGGGTTGTCAAAAACATCTGACCTTTAAAATTCCATGGTCCTAATTTGTATGTTCCTCTGAACTAGAGATGTGATATGCTATGTAAATGGCATGGTTTATACATATATATTCTCTCTCTTTTTTGTTTCCTTCAGAGCTCTTATTGCTCCATCCTCCCTTCCTCCTCCCCTCCTTTCTCTTATCCTTCCTCTCTTACTTGGGGCCTTTGCTTTTTCCTTCTCCTTCTCCTTCCCCTTTTTCCTTCTTTCCTCTCTCTAGCTTCCTTCCTTCCTCCCTTCTTCTCACCTATCATCTTTCTTTTTGTGAATTTATTTACAGTGGTTCTCCCCCAACATACATGCCACAAGAGAATGAAGTTTATCTGACATTTTACCACCAAAAATCCAGAGCCTTGCCCTGACTGGTTTAGCTCAGTGGTTGGAGCATCAGCCCATGGACTGAAGGGTCAAGGGTTTGATTCCTGGTCAAGGACAAGTGCTTGGGTTGCAGGTTTAATCCCCAGCCCCTTTTAGGGTTATGCAGAAGACAATCAGTCAATGTCTCTCTCACATCAATGTTTCCCTCTCTCTCTCTCTCTCTCTCTCTCTCTCTCTCTCTCTCTCTCTCTGTCTCTCTCCCTTCCTCTCTCCCTCCTTTCAGTCTCTCTAAAAATCAATGGAAAAATACCCTCAGATGAGGATAAAAAAAAAAATCCAGAGCCTAGAATATCACCTAGTATAAACTACGCCTTTGGTAAATATTTAGAAATGAAACAATGTCCCTCTTTGAGTGTGCAAAACTTAAATAAACACTGATCAGACATTAGCCCCAAGTGATCTGCTTGCTAAACTGACCCATTATTTGACCTTTTTTTTTTTTTTTTTAAATTTTAAAGAAAATCACCTCGTTGTTTAGGTACACAGCATAACAGTAGAGTAAATCTCCTATTGAAACACCAAATAAATTCCTAGACAAATTATATTTGCCAAGGAAGGGAAACCCCTGAGGCCTCACACAGGAATGAAGCACTGCTCAGTAAAGACAGGGCCTTGGTAGATGAGCCAAGCTGCTTGTCTTGTATAGAGAAAGAAGTACCTTTTAATGGAGATGTAAAGCTGAGATTGATGGACCCATTAGCACCATGGGGAATTTCTATTTTGCGTGAATTCATTTTCCCATTTCAAACTGCATTTTGAGCTTTTTGTAAGGTGACTGATGGAAAATTCCTATTTTTCTTGTTGGTAGGTCACTGAGTATTTGTATTTGTCATTATCACTTAGGACCAAAGACCTACTCAGTCAGTGGATGAAAACACAATATGTGATGCTGTTCATATTCTATCACATTTCAACAAAGCAGATAGGTTTCAGGAACAGAACCTGTTGCGCATTTAAGGATTCCTCCTAACCTGTAGCTGTAAATGACAGTATCTATTCTAACATCTCAGGAAACCAGCCAAAGTAATTTCTTTTTGTGTCTCTTATTACAATAGCTTGAATGGTCAGATATTGAAACATATATGACTTAGATTAAAGGAAATGGCAGCATTATATCACAATGCCAGGGAGGTTATTATCGCAAATGAGGATATTTACTAAAAAATGCCTATCTAGAATTCACCTTGGTATGAAAAATGATGTAAGACCTTCTGCCAGAGTCCATTCATTTTTAATGTCACAAAGAGAGAGAAAGCTTCTGGAGCTCACTAAGAAAGCATATTTCTGAACAATACCTCTAGGAAATTTGTTTCTTCACCTAATAATACATGTATTTTACCTTTGTGCCTCTTAAATTCTTTTAACTTTCCTGAAATTTTTAACTGGTTCTATAAGGTGAAATTCCTGTTGGCAAGACTTAACTCATGACAACTGCGTTACCTGAACAGGCCAGCTATAGCCACCACGGCCAGTCCCCATGGGTCAGAAAATGGGGGGAGGGGGGAGAGGGTCTTCATTACTCTGATTTAAAGTTTAATATACAGTGAGAAATCTTGTTTTTTATTTCTCGGTTATGTGGAGATGGGAATGAGCCCTTTATACTAAAACTTGGTACAGTCAAAATCCATGTGTTCTACATTATGTTCCAGTTTATATTTCACAGAGTGCAACAGAAAAAGTAATTCAGCCATTTTAAGTTGAGGACCAATAAAACTGGTAAAACTATGAAATCCAGGTAATATGCATCACTGATCAGAAGTGTGAAGTCTACTGGGTATGATTTTCATCAGAGAGATGTCAGACCCAATCTTCTACTTCCCCAATGTCTAGAACAGTGTTATGTTAAGGTGCCTGCAAATGTTTTTTGAATGATGCAGCATGAGAGAAAATGAGGTACCTTTAAGCTCAAAGGTAGCAATTCCTACAGCCAGAACCTATTGACAATGAGGCATCATAGGATTGGGGAAAATGCCCTCAAGTTACATATTTGAAGAAGATTTTGCTCTACACAAAAGGAATGAGTTCCATGAAATGAAGACCTTATGTCATTTGCTCACCATAATTTTCTAAAAGCTCTAATATGATATTTTTTTGAATCAATGAATGGTTTTGCTTTGTAGTATTTCATGACAAAACATTACTCATTCTTCAATATTTCCTCCCAGTCCTCTACTTCTGAAAACAAACTGGCAACCATTTTAAAAGCAATATGCTACCAGGAACTTTGCTTGAGTCATCAGCCTTACTTGAAGGAAAATGATGTGCCATGTTTAGAGTTAGCAGGGGACACTTAGGAATGGATGGCCCGCTAACATCTTATAAGTTTATTGGGAAAAGATGTTAGAGAAGATTGTGTAGACTTCTAAGATAAAATTAGTCAATCAATATTTTTGCTGATCTTATACACTAATCTCAACTTTTGGTCTCTAGGATTCTTCCCCCCGCTCCCCAATTGCTCAGAGAAAGCAGATTGGGCAGCAAATGTGTCCACCTGGAAAATGATGACACTGAGAACTACTCTAAAGGCAACCATGCACATAGAATAGGAAGCATGGTGCCTATACTCTAGGAGCTTAAATCTACTTTGGGAGGTAAGATTATCATTCACACACACAGGAAATAAAGTGAAAATAATCACAGGGCAATTTGTACACAAGAATGCAGTGTTGTCTCTAAGTATTCTTATTATGATAAAACTAATGCATAAGCAATGTAAACATTGTGAAGGGGAATAAAAGAATAAAAATAAAATGTAGTCCCAAGATTCAAAAATTTTAAATTATTAATATGTTGATGTTTCCCCAGAATTTTTTGTAACCACCTGCATGTGTATGTGAGGATGAGAACTAGGATTATAGTCATCTTAATTTTGTAACCTGATATTTTTCACTGAGCATGATAATATATGTTTGTCTACATCATTCATTCTAACATCTTATAATATCCCATTGCTGGGAAGTGATGTGTGGCTCACAGTGGCTTCAGTGTAGTCCCACACAAAGGCTTTCTTAAAGCATTTTCCCCACATTCAAGGCCACTGGTGATGTGAAAACCTAATGGAACCTCAAAAGAGTTCATCCTAGGATGCAGATCCAAAATTGTATTGTAGAATGTGAAGGTCACAGATTTTTACTCTGACACATCTAATTTTTCATCTTATTTGTAACTTGATGAGTTCTGGGCTTGCTTCCATTGTCACTCCTCCTTGTTACATTATCCTAGGCAGGTCACCCAGGTTTCTCTCTGTTCTTCTTGTTATGGGATCATTATTTAAGATGAGTGACTAAAATTGTATTCAGAGGTTGTCCTATACTTCATTAATTAAATGCAAACATAAGTTACAACAAATCCCTTTTCATGTTGAGTTATGACATGATTACACTACCCACTATATGTGCTGGGTCTTTTAGGTTGGAATCTTGGTAGAGTTCTGGAGAGCAAAAGAAAAAAGGGGGAGGGATAACAGTGTTAGCAGTATAAGCATAAAATTTAGTCTTTAATTAGCTCTCTGTTCACTTTTTCTCACCTTCAAGGTGCGTTTTCATTCATCATCTCACAAACTTCCTTCAGTGTAATAAAGAACATGTCTTGTCTTTGTTCCTGGTTTCTGGTCAGAGTTTCTAAAATCCTTGAAATTGCCTGAGCAATAGAAGCTACTACGTGTTTAGAGGGTTGGGACTTGTGCCAGCCCAACATTTGGGGAGAGGTGGGGCCTGAGACTGAATTCAATCCCATTGTCATTGATCTAATGAATTGTGACTACATAATGGAACTCCAATAAAACCTCTGAATGTCAAAGGTCAGTGGAGTTCTGCCGGGGTCCAGCCTCGGCAGGTCCAGGGGTTCCCAAAGGTGTGGACAGAGTCAGCGAGAGAGAGAGAGAGAGAGAGAGAGAGAGAGAGAGAGAGAGAGAGAGAGAGAGAGCAAGCGCAACATGGGAGACAGAAAATGCTTGATCTTTCTTCTGCTTAGTCTTAATGCTTCTGCTTCTGCTTCTGCCTCTGACTAGCAGAGTCTTTTATTATGTGTATAGATCCACAGGTTACATTGTTTCCCCCAAACCTTTTAGGCAAAAAAGTACAGACATTCTTTTGGTTGTTTACCCAACTCTTATGTATATTACATGTTAATTACTAACTATTTTCACCCTTCACCCAGACATCCTCTTAAAACTCCTGACCTTTCCTCCTATCTAAGATCCTTTTAAGCTTCCACATTTCTATCCCAAATCTTCATTATTTTCTTGCTTTTCTTCCTGCAATCTTACATCATTAGTCATCTATATGTTACTTCTATAATAATTTCTAACAGACAGCTAACAGATAGACAGAGAAAGCAAAGATTAGTCTCCTTCAGTTGCCATCCTGCATTTTTATTTTCCCATTTACCTTATATCTTTAGTCACTGTTCTGTGATTCCTGCCACGCAGTGAATCCACTTCTCCAGGGACAATGTCAAACCATGGAGCTCACACAGGACTATGTCAAACCGTGGTGGTCCTCGTATCTCCAGGGACTATGTAAAACCATGGAGCTCACCCGGGACTATGTCAAACCGTGGTGGTCCTTGTATCTCCAGGGACTATGTCAAACCATGGAGCTCACCCGGGACTATGTCAAACCATGGTGGTTGCTGTTCCAGTGACACCGCTCCCAACAGAGTTCTGTGATAGGTGAGCATACTGATGTGCCAGGAGGGTGACACCCCCTGATTCCACAGAGAGAGGGCCCAGAGGCTCTGTATTACCTCCCAGATCTCACTCTATGGGCAGCCTTTATAATAAAACTGTAACCATAACAATTTTTCTGAGTTCTGTGAATGGTTCTAGGAAATTATCAAACCTGTGGGCATGGTAGGAACCACACTGATTGGTATCCTGTTGGTCTGAAGTGTAGGAGGCCTATAGATCCCTAGCAGCTAGTATCTGAAGGGCAGTCTTATTGTGGACCATGCCCTTAAACCTGTGGAGTCAGATGCTAACTCTGGATGGTTAGCAACAGAATTCAAATGTACTGCATATATCCAGTTGGGATGGAGACAAGAATGGTTCCAGACTTTCTGATATAGGGATTATACTTCCAGTTTTACAGAGGAAAATGCTAATGTTCAGAAACTTTAAGCAATTCTCATCAGGTAGTAAGTGGCAGATCTAGAATATAAACTCAGATCTATGTGCTCTTTCTGCTTTATGCCCACCTGCTCTAATTCCCACAATGGTTAGGTATTAAAAATGCTTATCCCAGTACCATTAATGAAAATGGTGCTGAAAATAGAACAACTACGGGAAACATTTTTATGGTCCTAGGTCTTTAGTCTCCTTCGTGTGAAAAGTATTCAGAGCAATGTGATTTTTCAAAATACAGTTGCAGGTACTCAGACACAGGTGACTGTCCTGGGAGGTAGCCTGCACCAATTACTTTCTTCCTTTTTTTTTTTATCCTCACTTGAGGACATTTTTTCATTTTTTGTTCAGATAGAGTGGGAGGGAGAGAGAGGAAGAGAGAGAGAGAGAAACATCGACGTGAAAGGGACAAATCGAGTGGCTGCCTTCCGCACGACCAAACAGGGCCCAGGGACAAACTGCAACCGAGGTACATGCCCTTAGCGGAAACCGAACCCGGGTCTCTCTGGACCGCAGGCTGACGCTCTAACCGCTGAGCCAAACCGGCCAGGGCACCAATTACTTTCTCATGTGGCACAAAGGTTTCCTGATTTCATTGAAGGAATGAGAGTTCCACATTCTTGAGTGATGATCAATAACTGCTGAGCCCCCTATGTTCAAGGCCACTGAGTTAGGCTCTGAGGTTAAAAAAAAAGTAGAAACTAAAGTCCTTTGACCATCTAACAACCCAGTTAGGAAGACAGATCAAAGCAGAGTAAGATAATTCATGTAGACAAAAAAAGATCATGGTAAGAAGATCGAGTGATTGTAGAGTTTTCCTGTATGTAGGGAGACTTAAAGCTGGACCTTAAAAATGCATGTAGGATTTAAAAGAGAGTGACTTCCAAGACTGGAGTTGAGCAGTATATGTACTGTGCCTACAACAGTGTCTGTAGTAAAAATGATGATGAGGAGGAGATGATGACGACGAGGATGGCAATTTAAGCAATTCTGCAGCTTGTTAGTACCCAGGAATAAAATAACTAAATATATGTTTTGAGATGAAATGTTTACTATTTAATTTTGTTCTTAAAGGTCTTTGAATTAGAGGTTCTTTTATACCTAGAAGGAAAACTTGTTCTGACAAAAAGGAGAGGCCCCTGTTATGGGTGGAATATACCTGTAGATGGCCTGAACGGAGGCAGCATTGACTATGTGATAAGGAAAATCCCAAAGCCTGAGGTTTACAAAACAAGGAAAGGAATGAATGTGATGCAGTTTTAAGTTCCTAAGGTCACTGTCCCCAGAGAGTGTTAGTAAGATGCTAACACAGGTGCCAGGCCAGTGTCTCCAGATTATGGTGGAGAACCACCCCCTCTTCTTCTTCCCTCTGGCACTATGTGGCTTAGGTAGGACTGACCCACCTCGTGTACCATAACCAGGCCCTGGTGGATTTAAGCCAGTCACAGGTTCCTTTTACCCTGACAACAATGATTGATTCAAGATAGACATATGAACAAATCAGAGCCAATAAGACAAAGGGCATCTAAAGATTTGTGCAGGAACAACCAAAGGAGACCCTCTCTTTTTCTTTGGACAATGTAACTCAAGGCAGGCTGTGAGCTTGCAGCTAGCAGCAGCCATTTGTAGAAAAAGGAGGAAAGGGGAGTGGGAGGGGGAGGGGGAGGGGATGGGGAGGGGGAGAGGGAGAGGGAGAGGGAGAGGGAGCTGGGAATGGAGAAAGAGGCAACATGTGGAGCCTGAAGATTAATCCAATACTACAAAAGGCAGAGCAAAAGAGAAAAATTGAGTTCTGTTTACAACATACATGTTGTTGGATCAAGCATAGCCTGAACACAGAAATATTACTGAATGTTTCAGTTCTGTGAGCCAAGAACTGCCCTCCCCACTCCCATTTTTCTTTTTGCTTAACTTTCTCTTGTTTTGTTTTTCCCTCTCTTTTACAACCAAAATATTCCCAAATGGTGATGACAGAGAGGCAGGCTCTGAGGTTATTTAATTTGCTTCAATTTACTGCCTGAGAACATTCACTCCAAGTATTAACCATTTGTGTAAAACAAATACCTATCAATATTTTCTAAGCAGAATTCACTATGGATATTTGCAATTTCAGCTTATATTGGGAACTATGATATATAAATATCTGCCAAATCTATCAGAGCATAAAGATTACTGCACAATGGCATATTCTAGTGAGTTTTTATAGTCAACATTGAAGTTCATCAGTTAAGATAATTACATTTGGAGCACTGTGTGTTGGTAATACATTAAAGCTCTTAGGGTCTCCTCAAATGACAGTCTCAGTTCAGAATGTGAGCAGCCACTAACAGTATGATACAGTCAGAGCAAAGAGACACAATGTGCTTGCAAAGCTCTGCCCTTGCTAACGCCCAGATGCTCATACTTCGCACACTGCATCTTCATTCTTATTTCTGCCATCAAAGCCATAGGCTGTGTGATGGGAAGAGTGGAGGGCTGCTCAGAGGGACAGGAAGGACCATCAAAACCACCTCATCCTCACTAGAACCTCCACAATTACACACCAAAAAAATCCTCTCAAGCCCTCTAATTCACACTATTTTCACCAGTAGAGGACCTCATTTTCTCTTTGCCATTGCCTTTTTCCATTTTCATTGCAAAGGGTAAATGACAGGGGATATTATAAAGAGTCCATCAGTGATTTCTTTTTTTTTTTTTTTTTTTTTATTCTCACCTGAGGACATTTTTTTTCATTTTTTGTCCAGATAGAGTGGGAGGGAGAGAGAGGAAGAGAGAGAGAGAGAAACATCGACGTGAAAGGGACACATCGAGTGGCTGCCACCCGCACGACCAACCAGGGCTGGGGACAAACTGCAACCGAAGTACATGCCCTTAGCGGGAACTGAACCCGGGTCTCTCTGGACCGCAGGCCAACGCTCTAACCGCTGAGCCAAACCGGCCAGGGCAGTGATTTCTTTTTAAAAAAAATATTTTTTCTTTATTGATTTTAGAGAGGAAAGGAGAGAGGGGGGAGGGGGAGGGAGAGAGAGAGAGAGAGAGAGAGAGAGAGAGAGAGAGAAAGAGAAAGAGAACATCGATTGGTCGCCTCCTGCATGCCCCCCACTGGGGATTGGGCCCACAACCTGGGCATGTACCTTGACCTGGAATCAAACTGGCGACCTCTTGGTGCATGGGTTGATGCTCAACCAGTGAGCCACATTGGCTGGGCCCATCAGTGATTTCTTATACAGACTCACTAGATGCTAAAATTCAGGAGGTGTATATTCCCTTCCGGTGTACAAAAGCCCCACTCAACCTTGACAGAAAGCTTCCTGGGGCTATGGCAGAGAAAAAAATGTAGCATTCCTATGTCTGGGTTGGAAGTGTTTTTTGTTTGTTTGTTTTGTTTTTTTAAGCCCAGTGTTACATGAAAGACTGAGTTCTTTCCTTCATAGGGACTTTTCCTTGACCCATAGCATTCATCTCCTGCTGTAACAGCTAAGGTTAGAAATTGCTGTTTTCATGGAGGCCAGAGCCAACAGAACACTATGTTTAACCTGCCAAATAAAAATAAAATATCATAATAATAATAATGTATGTAGAAATAAATGTTTATGTATTTTTATATTTCTTTAAAATACTATATACCTTCCATTATATATGATTGCTTAAAGACTATTAACTTTTTCTCATTTTCACATTTTAAAAAAGATAAGTGATTGTCTAAGATAAAACTAAGGGGTTTATAACAGATATAAAAGAATATATATAACAAAGGAGCACAAAGGTCAAGATGGGGTAAATAGCATGACGATGCGGCAACACTGTTAGAATGTTCATAAGTGCTACAGTATTATTTGAAGCTAGCTATAAAAAGTTAATGTTGCAGATAGTAATCTCTACAGCAACCAACTAAAAACTAACAAAAAGTTATAGCTATAAAGTGAATACAATTATAAAAGAGAATACTAAAAATATACCCAATTTATCCAAAAGAACGCAAAAAAGGGGAAACAAACAAAAAGAACCTTTAGGATATTGTTATAGGATGAATTGTGTCTCTCAAAAATCCATATGTTAAAGTCCTAAACCCAAGTACCTGACTGTATTTGGAGACAGGGTTTTAAATGATGTAATTAGGTAAAATGAGGTCATTGGGTGGCCCTAATCCAATTATATAACAAGAGGAAATTTGGACACAGGCACAGAGGAAAGACACAGAGAGATGACCATCTACAAGCCTAGGTCAGAGTCCTAGAACAGATCCTTCCTTCATCACCCTCAGAAGGAACCAATTCTGCTAACACCTTGACCTCAGACTTCCAGCTTCTAGAACTGTGAGAAAATAAGTCTGTGTTATTTACCCAGCCTGTGGTACTTCATTACAGCAGCATAAGCAAACCAATACAGACATATAGAAAACAAATACCAAGAAGCTAAACTTGAAACTCAATCATATGAATACTTACTTTAGATGTAAATGTATTAGCACTATGTGTAAAATACATAGCTAGACTGAATAAAAAGCAAGACCCAACTATATGCAGTTTACAGGAAACATACTTTAAATATAAAGACATATACAGGTTGAAAGTAATAGCTTGAAAAAGAAAGCCCATACATACATAGACATAAGAAAGCTGGTATAGTCATATTATATCAGATAAAATAAACTTCTAAACAAGGAAAATTACCAGAGAAAAAATAAGGACATTTTATAATGATTAAAAGGAAAATTCATTGACAAAACATAACTATTACAATATATAAGGATCAGCATACTCAGATCAATTGTATTTGTATTATTTTGGTAATAAACAACTAGAAAATTAAATTAAATTTATAATTTAATTTATAAATTAAATATCAAACACCTTACATTAAACCTAATGAAAACATGCAAGACCATTACATTGAAAATTGCAAAACATCCTCAGAGAAATTAAATAAAATAAAAATCAATGGATTGGTAATTTTCATGGATCAGAAGCCTCAAAATTGCTAAGGTTTGGGTTCCTTCCAAATTGATCTGTAAATTTAAACAGTCCTAAGCAAAATTCCAGCAGGTTTTGTTAAAGAAAATAGAAGACTAAACTTAAAACTTATATGGGAATTGAAAGGGTCTAGAATAAGAAAAACAATCTTGAAAAAGAACAAAGTTGCAGAACTTATATCCTACAATTTCAAAATAAAGCTATAATAATCAAGACAGTATGGTATTGCTATAAGACAGATCAACAGATCAATGGGAAAGAATGAAGAATCCAAACATAGGCCCACACATATATGCACAATTGAATTTCAAGGCACAAAGTCAATGGGGGAAAAATGCTGTTTAACAAATGATGCTGGAATAATCAGATATTTGTATGGAATAAAAAGAAATCTCAGGCCCTTTTCCTGCCATACACAAAAATTCATTCAAGTTAGATCATCTTTCTACATGGAAAAACTTAGAGAACAAAACTTCTAGAAGAAAACATAGGAAAGAACATCTTCGTAACTTGGAGTAGGCAAAAGATTTCTTAGCCAGAACACAAAAAAGCATTCATAATAAGGGGTGGTGGTGGTAAATTTGACTTTATCAAATTAAAATTTTTCTGCTCATCAAAAGATTTCTTTCAGTAAATAGGCAAGCCACAGAATATGAGAAAATATTTCCAAACATATTTACTAAATGATTCATATCCAGAATAAGAAAGCAATCCAATTTTAAAAATGGAGAAAAGACTACAACTGGTACTTTCAAAAAGAAAATAAACATGTGGTCAACAAGGTTCCAATCATTTCTGATCATTATGAAATATAAATTAAAGCTACTATGAGGTATCAATTCACACACACACACACACACACGGATAACTAAAAAATGATGACATTTCCAAACATTGGCAAAGATGAACAAGTAGACCTTTATACATTGCTGGTGCAGATTAATGTAATACAACAATTTTAGACAAGCATTTGGCAGTTTCTTATTAAAGTTAAATATTTATTTACCCTATGATCAAGAAGTCCCATTACTAGGTACAGACCCAAGAAAAATGAAAACACAGGTCCATGAAAAGACTAGTATGAGGATGATCATGGCAACCTTATTCATAATACATAAATTTTGTGGGGAAAATACAAAAATCCATTAACAAGAAAACAAAGAAATTTCATGAAATAAAATTCTAATCAGCAGTGAGAAGGAACAAAATAATATAAAAATATGTTATTTTTAAATATTATACCATTTAAATTAAGGACAAGGACATAGAAATTTGGTATATAATGACAGAAATCAGAAAATCATTGCCTCTGGTGTGTGTGTGGGGGGGGGGGAGGAGTAAAAATTGACATGAATGCTGCATGAGGGAGTTTTCCAGCGTGACAGAAATACTCCACATCTTGTTTTCACCGGTAGTCACAACTGTCAAAACTTATCAAACTGAACACTTAAGATTTGTACATTTTAGTGTTTATAAATTGTTTAAAAATTTAAAAAAATTTAAAACTGCTCTTCTATAACAAAATGGTATCTTGACAGAGCTTTACAATTTAATTTTATCATACTTCTACCTTTAGATTATAATAAGCCTTAAGGAAATGTGATAAAGAATAATATGTAATCTTCGCCACTAATGAATGAAAACATGGCAGAGAAGACCACATGTACATAGACACTAGATCTTAAGTACAATAAGACAAGTATCTTAGTAGCAGCAATGCAGATACACCATTGGGATTCAAAAGAGGAAAATGTAAATGTAATGCTACGTAGCTATGAAAATAAGGGTGGATCGATAATAAGGAGATGTATAATAATCTCCAAGATGTATACTAAAATGAAGAAGGTAAGGGGCAGAACAATGTGCAGAGGTAACTTCAACTTGCTGGTATAGACAACTATCTATGGAGATGCATTCAAGAAACTGAAAACATAAAATGCCTCTGGGGAGAACAAAGAGGGTTGGGTGGTGAAGAGATGTATTTTCCTTGTATGCCCTATTAGTTTGAATTTTTTCTTTCTACCCTAAACAACAAGGACTTTAAAAAATTCAGCAACAACCAGCAAACAAACAAATAAACAAAAAAGATGTAGTCCTCCCCTGGCTGGTTTGGCTCAGTGGTTAGAGCGTTGGCCTGTGGATCAGAGGGCATGGGTTTGATTCCCAGTCAAGGGGCATGTACCTGGGTTGCAGGTTCAATCGCTGGCCCCAGTCGGGGTCATGCAGGAGGCAACCAATTAATGTGTTTCTCTCACATCCATGTTTCTCTCTCTCTTTCCCTCCCTCCCTTCCACTCTCTCTAAAAAATTCAATGGAAAAATATCCTCGGGTGAGAATTAACAAAAAAATAAACTAACAAAAAAGATGTAGATATTACTTCTGGTTTGGGGGGGTGAAAGCTGGGGTGGGGGTTCAGCGATGGTTTTATGAAAGACTGCTTATAGGATGAGCAGAAGGTGGAACTTAAACGTAAGAAAAAAGGGCCCTGGCCGGTTTGGCTCAGTGATTAGAACAGTGGCCCACGGACCAGAGAGTCAGTCCCAGGTTGGGTTCCCGCTAAGAGCACGTACCTCCTTTGCAGTTTGTACCCGGCCCGGTTGGGGTCGTGTGAGTGGCAACCACTCGATGTGTCTCTCTCACATTGATGATTCTCTCTCTCTCTGAAGATAAATGCAAAAAAAAATGTCCTCAGGTGAGGATAAATAAATAATAAGAAAAAAGGGAATGTAAGAGTCAAATTTCCCCACCTTGAAAACCAGCAAAATAGCCATCTTCCTCTCTGTACCACAAATACCAATAGACTCTTCCCTGTCCCCAAACTAAGAATGAAATGCATGCTCCCTTCCTTGGAACAGGCTATCTTACTTAAGAGTAGTGTATATTTTTAATAAATTGCATGTTCTGATTGAAATGTTTGCTATAGGTGACATTTTGCTACCTTCTTGGCATCATAGATGACAGAAAAAAATAAATCCACCCAGCTGCTCTTAAATTGCCTCTCAATGTGCAGTTCACCTCCCCAGGGCTTTTGCTCTGCTGGCACCTCTGCGTGCTGGGCAGACTATGCTATTGATTAATCTGCAGTGTAGGAGGAGCCTGAGGGAGACCCCTGCCCTGCAGCCTGCCACACTCCCTCCCAATGTGAGTCCAAATCAGAGGCTGTAAGGGAATCTGCAGATTGACTTCTGCTTAGTTCCCTTAAAACCATCCCACTTTCCCATGTAATTGTTGTGCCATCTCTGGTTTCCTATACTGATGTAGGTTTTCTTCCCTGTTTTTAGATCCTTTTGATCTTTTGGATCAGTGGCTGGAAGGGGATGGAGGGGTCCGATTTCTAAACTTAAGTCACCATCTTTCCTACATGCCAGCCTAAGTTATATTAACTTTACAGTAGTGGACAATATTAGGAACCTGTGAAAAACGGGCCTGGTGTTTATACCTTTTAGGCAATTAATCTTATGTTGTATTAGAATGAAAAGAGAGGGTTATTTGAGTTGCATAGACAGAGTTCATACCCCAGCTCTACCATTCTCAGGCATTGAATTAACCAAATTCTAAGCCTCATTTCCTCATTTGTAAAATGAAGCCTTTAATAGTATCTTCCTCATAGAATAGTTAATATGAGAGAGTGCATCTCTAAAGCTAACGCACAGTGTCTGATGCATAATAACCTCTTAAAAACACTAAGAAGAATTTTCCCAATCTTCCTTGATTGGTAGATGTGACTAAACTGAAATGCTCCCACACAGATTCAGGTTTCTCACACCTGGATTTTTTCAAGAATAGTTTTTTTTTGTTTTTTTTTAAAGAAATAATATTTCAAAGATTAAATTTGGTCTAATCTTAAAGGCAAGAACAAAGAAGCCTAGAAGGCTGCATCCTAACTGTGTACACAGGGCTCTTTGGAGAGCCCGTCCCTGTTGCAGTCCTAAGCCCTCTGGCTCTCACTTTCCTCATCTGTAAAGTAAAATTTCATTTTCATCAAAATTTCACAAAGATGCATTTGGCCATATTCCTACACAGATGGAACTACATTCCCAGGTTATGTGCTCTGGGATTTTCTTAATAAATGAGGGGATTTGTACCTTCCCAAGCCTGATCTGTAGGGAAGGAGTGGAGGATTAAAAGGGAGACAGATGGGGATGTAAGTAGATTACCACAAATTATTATTGGAGTGCATGAGTTACAGGCCCAAGATTAAGGCAAATGTCTCTCAAGAACATTTCCTTCAATAATAACAGCCCAGCAAAGCCTTTTTCTTTTTAAATCATTCTATAACGAGAAACAGTTTAAACTGGGGAATTTCTCTGCACAGTAAATTGGACAGACTTAGGGACACACTGGAAAGATCATTCAATAACAGAACTAGGAGTGCATCAGTTAGAATGAAGTGCTCAGGACAACTGACAACCAACCTGCTGAAACACTTGCTACAGGATCAATCTGAGACATATATACTCATGTTAAGTCCTGCCCCTGATCCATCCCAAATGCTCCTCCTTTCAACTGTGTCCAAAACCCTTGAGTGGATTCGCTTTCTCTCAGGAGAAAAGAGCAAATCCTCAGCATGCCCTGAAAGTTCCTACGTGGTCCAGACCCTCCTTCCTTCTCCAGTGATTCTGCCCTCACTGGCTGCATTTCAATCACACTGTTCTCTACTGGAACAGATTTCTACTGCCACAGGGCCTTGGCAAATACTGTCCCTTCTACTTGGAATGCCCCAGCCAGCTCCTCTTCATGCTTTAGATCACAGCTCAAGTGTTTCAGTTCCATTGGCCATCCTTATAACTCTTAAAATTATAATCAATATTTAATTGTGTAATTAATTTATTATCTGTGTCTAACTTCGCCTTTAGAATAGAAATTTCATGAGAACGGGTATTGTGTCTACTATATTGCCTATTCTACTCATGTTTAAACAGGAAAATATTCAATAATCATTGATATGTGAATAAATGAATTCTCATCATTTATCAACACCAAAAGCTTGGACTATAAATCTGCAAGTGCAACAAATATTTGAACTGAAACTTATGGGTCACCTGGCTCCAGGACAGCCGACTGTCACAGACTTCTGTAGTTATGTTGTGTGTGTAAAATAATGGGTACCTATTTATATATGTTCTCACCCTTTTTTCTGTTCTCTTTCTTGGGGTTGCAGTTGTATTTATAAGTCCCTTGCCTTGTACCCAACTGAGCCACACCGGCCAGGGCAGTGTTGCTGATTCTTGTTTACTGTGTGTCCTTCCCATTCAGGGAGGAGCATGACTGTAGTAATCCCAGTGTCCAGCACAGTATGTGGCAACAAAACAAGTGTTTATTAAATATTTGTTCACTGGATTAATAGAAGATTTTGGGGGAACAAAAAAAATATGGCCAATATCACTGGACAATACAAAGTGATGAGTGTCACACATAGGTCTCTGCCATATGCTGTTGGCATCACTGGGAAGGACGACAGATGAATCAAAGGAGCCCCACAGGTTTCTCAGGAAAAAGGGCAGGAAGAGCAGCTGATCAGTGATGTAAGAACAACCCATCAGCTCCACAGAGGCAGGTATGTTGTTCCCTTTTAAAACAACGTTTTAATTTGTGTTTCTACATGTTCAGGGAACTGGTGTGGTGTGGTAAGTGGGAAAACACATCCAGTTTCCAACTCTTACTCCTTCAGTGGTTGTAAGAAAACCTGCCCTGACTGGTGAATCTTGTAATCTGTAGACATAGATGAAATGTTTGCAGAGGAAAGATAGTATCTAAAACGTACTAGTTTAAAAACACAAATTGAATCCTATTACTTCTTTGCTTAAAACCCTTCATGGGGTGATCACTGTTCTCAGAATAAAATCCACACTCCTTCCCATGATCCACTAGCCCTTCCCTTCGTCTGCAACCACAACTCCTGCAGTTCTCACTCCAGCTCACTGCGCTTTGGCCACCTTGAAAACTGCCAAGTTCCTTCCCACCTGAGCTTCTTGTTTGAGCTTTGCTGTCCCCTCTGCTGGACACTCTCCCTCCAGTGCTTGAAAAGTCTGACTTCTCTGGAGGGAAAGCCCCCCTGAGAATGACACCAGCATCCAGGGCAGAGAGCAAAGCCAGGAGGTCAGGAAGGTGATTCCTGCTGAGGTCACAGAGCACCCAGGCAATCAGCTAAATGAGGATGGAGACTCTGCCTGCCTCACCCACCAGGCCCGGTGCTGGCCTTTCCCCTGCAGAACCACATCTGTTACTGTTGGAGTTCCCATCATCAAGTCCAAACACTGCACACTACACGCTTCTCAAACTCCAGGATGCACAGCCCCAATTCTGTGTAGTAGAGGATGAAAACCAGAGTAGCCAACACATCTTTCTGGAGCATCAAGTTTATTACAGAATTATGAGAGAACCAAATACTTTAAGGAGAACCCCCCACAAACATGGGAACAAAGGACAGCTGGGGAGGGAGAAGGGCCCTAGAAAAACAGTCCAGTGTCTGAAGTTTTATTCGCGGTGGGACGAGGGGTGGACACACAGTGAAGGCAGCCTCTCCTCTTGACCTCCAGGGGCTCCAGGCCATCCTCCAAGCACAGCAGGTATTTTGGAGAAGATGCTTCTGAAGGTCACGGAGATGCGGGATGCCCTCCTGATGTGCACCCCGTGCAGAGGACGCCTCGGCAGTCTGCACACCCCATCGTCCACTGCACCAAGTCCTCTCACCTTGCACAGCGTGTATTTCTGGAACCTCTCTCACCCACAGCTGTTTGTGTCCAGCATCTGCTTCATCGCCTACACGACGTGGCCGGCCTCCTGGGAGCTCAGTACCTTCAGGTTCAATATTCTGGGGGTGCTGCTTGATCTTCACAGAATTTTTGACTGTGGTCCTGCCATGGCCAACCACATTTTTTTTTTTTTTTTAATCCTCACCCGAGGATACTTTTTGCATTTATCTTCAGATAGAGCAGGAGGGAGAGGGAGGAAGAGAGAGAGAGAAACATCGATGTGAGAGAGACACATCAACTGGTCGCCACCCACATGACCCCAACCAGGACGGGGACAAACTGCAACCTAGGTACGTGCCCTTAGGGGGAACCAAACCCAGGTCTCTCTGGTCCAAGGGCCAACGCTCTAACTGCTGAGCCAAATGGGCCAGGGCCATCCACGCTTTTTAAAATTTGTATCAGCGCCTGGCTGGTGTGGCTCAGTGATTGAGCGTCGATCCCATACACCAAGAGGTCGCTGGTTCGATTCCCAGTCAAGGCACATTTCCAGGTTGTGGGCCAGATCCCCAGTGGGGGGCATGCAGGAGGCGGGCAATCGATGTTCTCTCTCATCAATGTTTCATTCTCTCTCTTCCTCTCCTTTCCTCTCTCTCTAAATCACTAAAAAGGGGGAAAAAAAAGTCTAGCTAGTGTGGCTTAGTGGTTGAACGTCAACCCATACACCTGGAGGTTGGAGGTTCGATTGCCCAGGTTGTGGGCCTCATCCCTAGTGGGGGGCATGCAAAAGGGGCCCGATCGATGTTCTCTCCTCTCTCCCTCTCACTTCCTCTCTAAAATCAATAAAAAAAAATAAATAAAAATTTGTAAATAAATAAAAATTATATCTGTTTCACTCTTGACCTTTTGAACCACCGTTTGTGACTAGACGACACACAGCACATAAGTCCTAAAAGAAACCCTAAAGGCTCTCCTAGCCTTACTCTGTTGGCCCTGGATGTGGCCAGGTAAAGAGGCTGAGAACTCACCATCAGAATGAGCAGCTTGAACATAGTTTTCATTGGTGGTTTCCTCCGGGGCTCCACCAACCCTG
This sequence comes from Tadarida brasiliensis, assembly GCA_030848825.1. Classification (NCBI taxonomy): domain Eukaryota; kingdom Metazoa; phylum Chordata; class Mammalia; order Chiroptera; family Molossidae; genus Tadarida; species Tadarida brasiliensis. The sequence goes on from CM061259.1 coordinate 83,957,342, forward strand.
CTGGTGCTACTGCTGTGGGGGATGGGGGAGCCCCTAGGGTCACACTGGTGGGATGAATTGGAGGTGGAGGTCCCTGACTTTGGGTCAGGTATGGGAGTGTTGCTCCTTGCTTCTTCCCTGGCTGGGGTGGTAGTGGTCTTCACTTCTTACCTGACTGGGATGGTAGTGCTCCTTGCTTCTTCCCTGGCTGAGATGGTGATGCTCCTTGCTTCTTCCCTGGCTAGGATGATGATGCTCCTTGCTTCTTCCCTAGCTGGGATGGTGGTGGTCTTCAGTTCTTCCCTGGATTGGATGGTGGTGGTCGTCACTTCTTCCCTGGCGGGGATGGTGGTGCCCCTTGCTTCTTCCCCAGCTGGGATGGTGGTGCTCCTAGCTTTTTTGCTGGCTGGGATGATGGTGGTCTTCACTTCTTCCCTGGCCAGGGTGGCGCTGCTCCCTGCTTCTTCCCTGGCCAGGGTGGCGCTGCTCCTTGCTTCCTCCCTGGACAGGGTGGCGCTGCTCCCTGCTTCCTCCGTGGCCAGGGTGGCTCTGCTCCTTGCTTCCTCCCTGGCCAGGGTGGCGCTGCTCCCTGCCTCTTCCCTGGCCTGGGTGGCGCTGCTCCCTGCTTCTTCCCAGGCCGGGGTGGAGGTGCTCCCTGCTTCTTCCCTGGCCAGGGTGGTGCTGCTCCTTGCTTCTAGCCCTGGCCGGGATGGCGGTGCTCCCTGCCTCTTCCCTGGCCTGGGTGGAGGTGCTCCCTGCTTCTTCCCAGGCCGGGGTGGAGGTGCTCCCTGCTTCTTCCCTGGCCAGGGTGGCGCTGCTCCTTGCTTCTAGCCCTGGCCGGGATGGCGATGCTCCCTGTTTCTTTCCTGGCTGGAGTGGTGGTGATCCCTGTTTCTTTCCTGGCTGGAGTGGTGGTGCTCCCTGTTTCTTTCCTGGCTGGAGTGGTGGTGCTCCCTGTTTCTTTCCTTGCTGGGGTGGTGGTCCTGCCTGCTTTTTTCCTGGCTGGAGTGGTGGTGCTCCCTGTTTCTTTCCTGGCTGGAGTGGTGGTGCTCCCTGTTTCTTTCCTGGCTGGAGTGGTCGTCTCCCTGTTTCTTTCCTGGCTGGGGTGGTGGTCCTGCCTGCTTCTTTCCTGGCTGGAGTGGTGGTCTCCTTGTTTCTTTCCTGGCTGGGGTGGTGGTCCTGCCTGCTTCTTCCCTGGCTGGAGTGGTGGTGCTCCCTGTTTCTTTCCTGGCTGGAGTGGTGGTCTCCCTGTTTCTTTCCTGGCTGGGGTGGTGGTCCTGCCTGCTTCTTCCCTGGCTGGAGTGGTGGTGCTCCCTGTTTCTTTCCTGGCTGGGGTGGTGGTCCTGCCTGCTTCTTTCCTGGCTGGAGTGGTGGTGATCCCTGTTTCTTTCCTGGCTTGAGTGGTGGTCTCCCTGTTTCTTTCCTGGCTGGGGTGGTGGTCCTGCCTGCTTCTTCCCTGGCTGGAGTGGTGGTGCTCCCTGTTTCTTTCCTGGCTGGAGTGGTGGTCTCCCTGTTTCTTTCCTGGCTGGGGTGGTGGTCCTGCCTGCTTCTTTCCTGGCTGGAGTGGTGGTGATCCCTGTTTCTTTCCTGGCTTGAGTGGTGGTCTCCCTGTTTCTTCCCTGGCCAGGGTGGCGCTGCTCCTTGCTTCTAGCCCTGGCCGGGATGGCGATGCTCCTTGTTTCTTTCCTGGCTGGAGTGGTGGTGCTCCCTGTTTCTTTCCTGGCTGGAGTGGTGGTGCTCCCTGTTTCTTTCCTGGCTGGAGTGGTGGTCTCCCTGTTTCTTTCCTGGCTGGGGTGGTGGTCCTGCCTGCTTCTTCCCTGGCTGGAGTGGTGGTGCTCCCTGTTTCTTTCCTGGCTGGAGTGGTGGTCTCCCTGTTTCTTTCCTGGCTGGAGTGGTGGTCTCCCTGTTTCTTTCCTGGCTGGGGTGGTGGTCCTGCCTGCTTCTTCCCTGGCTGGAGTGGTGGTGGTCTTCACTCCTGGCTGGACACACGCCCAGGTTGTGGGCCTGATCCCTCTGGGGGGCATGCAGAAGGCAACGAATTGATGTTCTTTCCTAGCTCTCTATCTCTCTTTCCTCCTCACTTCCTCTCTGTATGAGATCAATTACCAAAAAAAAGGTAAAAATTTCTGAATAAAAAAATAAATGAAAATTACATTGGATTCACTCTTGTCTTTTTAAACCACCGTTTTTGATTCGATGGTACACAGCACATCAGGCCTAGAAATATTCTTAATGCCCTCCTAGCCTTATTCTGTTTGCCCTGGATGTGGCCAGAGATAGAGGCTGAGGACCGACCATCTGAATGGGCAGTTTGAATGCCGTTTTCGTTGGTGGTTTCCATGGGGGCTCCAACCCTGCTGCTGCTGGTGCTCTGGGTGATGGGGGAGTTCCCAGGGTGACACTGGAGGGATGAATTGGAGGTGGCAGTCCCTGACTTTGGGCCAGCTTCTTCGCTTGCTGGGATGCTGGTGGTCTTCTCTTGTTCCCTGGCTGGGATGCTGGTGGTCTTCTCTTGTTCCCTGGCTGGGATGCTGGTGGTCTTCTCTTGTTCCCTGGCTGGGATGCTGGTGGTCTTCTCTTGTTCCCTGGCTGGGATGCTGGTGGTCTTCTCTTGTTCCCTGGTTGGGATGCTGGTGGTCTTCTCTTCTTCCATGGCTGGGGTGCTGGTGGTCTTCTCTTCTTCCATGGCTGGTATGCTGGTGATCCTGTCTTCTTCCCTGGCTGGGATGCTGGTGGTCTTGTGTTCTTCCCTGGCTGGGATGCTGGTGGTCTTCTCTTCTACGATGGCTGCTAAAATGTTCTTCCCCCCTCCCATGCTGGCTGGGGAGGTGGGCACTCTTAATTCCAAACTAGTTGGGGAAGTGGCCGGGTCTCTGCCCTTCTGCCCTGGTGCCTCAGCCCCTTGGAATGTGGAAAGGTTGATGTTACGGTCCGTGGAGGAACAGGGCCTTACCCTAATGGTGGAGATCTTCATGTGGGGTGTCGTCATAGATAGAATTAGGTATGTCCCCATAATACTGTCATAAGTTTTTGAAGTTACAGATTCGTGTACTTCACGCTCCTCATACCCCATATTTTTCATGATGTTGATTACCTGGCCGTTCAGGTCCTCCTGGGGTGGCTCGGTGTATGGCCTCATCGCCTCGGCGTGGCCCATGTTGAGCCAGCGATCTTGCATTACATCGTCCAGTGTTGGTCTCTGGCTGGCTTTGAATGTTAATAGTTTTTTCAAAAGCTCTTTACAGTCTTGGGAGAGATACTTTGGTAAATAGAACTGTCCCGTCAATATACTACTTTTTTCTTCTTCGGTGTTCCTGCCCTGGAATGGCTGTATTCTCGTGAGCAGGTTATAAAGGACTACCCCCACACTCCAGACGTCTGCCCTTTCATCATACAGCTCTCCTCGTAAGATTTCTGGTGCTATGTAAGGGATGGTCCCACAAAACTCTGTCAGCTTCTTATCTGTGAGGACTACACTCAACCCAAAATCTGCTAGTCTTATTTTCTTATCTCGATCTATTAGTATATTTTCTAGTTTTACATCCCTGTGGATGAACCCACGCCGGTGGCAGTATTGCAAGGCCGATATTAACTGGCGCAAGGTAGTTCGGGCTTCCTCCTCTGTCATGCGGCCTCTCATAGTTAAATGGTCAAATAAGTCTCCCCCGCTGATGTACTCCAGGAAGAGATATACATTACCATTGGTCTTAATTACTTCCAACAACCGCGTGATGTTCGGGTGATTGAGTACCTGGAGAGCATGGACTTCACCAGAAGGATCAGAGAGGTTCCGCTGACTAATGATCTTTACTGCCACCGTTTTGCCCGTTACAGTGTGCCGTGCCAACCACACTGAGGCGTAGGTTCCCGAACCGATTTCTTTTTGGAGGATGTAATTGCCAATGTGGCTGTCAGAGAGGGCTGCACATTTGTACATGGTGGCCAAACAGAAAGAAAAAAAAAGAAACAAAAGAAAACAAAACAAAACAAAAAAAGAGAAAACAAAAATAAGAAACAAGAAAATTAAAAACAAAGAATAAATTAAAATAAAAGAAAAAAGAAAACAAAAATTAAAAATTAAGAAAATTAAAAACAAAGAAAAAAATAAATTAAAATAATAAATTAAAATAATAAACTAAAGAAAAATAAGAAAAAAGAATCAAAATAAAAAACAAAAACAGAAAAAAAAAAGAACAAAGAAGAAAATGACAGAGAACTAGCCAACAATTTGTCCAAGTCCCAATCGGTCACCGCAATCAGTTTCCTGGGCTATCACGGACTGAAGCCTCAGTCCAGCCAGGGCCTTCTATAGGACTGGCTGTCATTCCATCACAATGGTGCCTTATGACAGTGTTATGAGGCTGGGGATAAACCAGAGTGGTTTTCTCACTTTTTGGTCTCATGACCCTTACTATGGGAAAAAAATAAAAGAAAACCAAGGAGCTTTTTGCTTATGTGGCACATTAAAGATTGATATTTACTTTATCAGAAATGAAAATCTGTAAGATGTAAATAAAATAAAATAAAAATGAGAAGTCTCACTTATGCTGAAGAGTCTCATGCTCCGGGTCTGAATTCAAATATCACCTGTTTGGTGAGGGCTCCCTTGATCCATCCATTCCTTCCCACCTCACCCAGCTCGTCACGTTTGTCATCTTCAGAGCACCGACCACAGTGTATCAGATTCTTTTTAATCCTCCCCCGATGATGTTCTTAGTTATTTATTTATTTATTTATTTATTTATTTATTTATTTATTTATTTATTTAGAGTAAGAGAGGAAGGGAAAGGGGGGGAGAGAAAGAGAGAGAAATATCAATGTGAGATAGAAACACTGATCATTCACCTTTCTTACGCACACTGAACTGGGATTGAATCCGAAACCTGGCATGTGCCCTGACTGGGAATTGAACCCAAGACCTTTTGGTGCATGGGACAATGCTCCAAGCAACTGAGCCACACCGGCCAGGGCAGTGTAGCTGATTCTTGTTTACTGTGTGTCCTTCCCATGAAGGGAGGAGCAGGGCTGTAGTCTTCCCAGTGTCTTGCACAGTGAATGGCAACAAAATAAGTGTTTAATAAATATTTGTTCACTGGGTTAATAAAAGAGTTGGGGTGAGGTGGACACAAGAAAATATGACACACTGTTTATTTACTCAAAGTGATTCATTTAAAAAAAATCTTTAAAAACAAGTTAGGTGCTGTCCTCACTCAGCTTTTGGGCCAGACCAGATAGGAAAGAGGAGGGCTGAAGTCTGGCTTTCCAGGTATCTGGGCACTTGGTGGGGCTGAGGAGAGGCCAATGCTAGCAGCCTTGCTGTAAAGATTACAGAAGATGACCGGTCTGTCCAGTGGGACTTGCCAAAGGATGCAGTGAATTGGGACCTGCAATGAGCTGCAAGTATTTTCACACTGTGAGTATCCATTGCCAGATCGCACAAAGGACTTCTCAGGTGACCCTGAGTGGGCCATTTAGGTAAATTTCTGGGTTACTTGAATGAACCATCTCTGTGGACACAAGTGGTGATGAGGCTTGTCAATGGACATCTGTAAAAACACTTTGAAGCCTCTGGATGGAGGAATTTCTGCAGAGGCACAAAGGGTGAGGTAATACGTTGGGGCAAGTTCTACCCTTTATGGCGGCAGAGAGGGGGCAGGCAGGCTTGAGGACACTTCGGGGCAGCCGCTGGCACATTGTAATTCAAACTAATCCTCGAAGAGAGCTCTGTACTTTCAGTATTTCAAGTGTTTTAATCACATGTATGAGTTATTATTCTAGTAACTGTCTTAACACTTCCCTCCTACAGTCTCGGCTTTGTGTAAAGTGATTCTTAGAGGGATCAGCCTGTGAGCTTTTCCCTCTACATCGTTTAGTTTGTTAATTTTTACCTTACGGCAGTGATGCTCAGCTCCTGAGCATGACAGTCTCTGTTGCTGAGCTGACTGGGATACAAACAGGGTCGTTTCATTAATCCTAGGCAGATGTTTACAATTTATAATCAAGAGACTAGAGTAAGCTCAGGAAGGAGACAAGAGAATTTCAACAAAAGCTGCCAGTCTATGAGTCAACTATATCCATTTATAAAAATGCTATTAAGAATTACTTCAGAAATAATGCCAATAGAATAGAACATTTTCTTAGCATAATGATCTGATTTCAGCAAAGTAAATGCAGACTCAAAGATAAGACATTTAAAATATAACTGTCAAGGCCAAAGCCAAGCTCTGGATATGTCTAATCTGAGGTCTCCTACAGGCTGGGTGTTCAATCAGGTGAATCAAGTACAAGCTTGGGAACTTTTAAAATGAAAACATAAATTCGTGGATCAGTACCTTTCAATCGTTCAACTCAATATCCGGTGTGGTCCACTCCAGCGAAACTGGAGGGCGTCCTTCTGGAGATGTCTTTTGTGATGGACCATGAATCCAGGCTGTAGGCCGTGATGTTCGGTGTCTGTGTCTCCTGCAAGCGCGCACTGGAAAGACTGCCCCAGGAACTTGCATTAATTTCAAGAGCCTGTGCAAGTTCTTTGCAGTAAGTTAGAAAGCCTCCTTAGATAAGGGAGGTTCGCACCATCCCTGATCTAGCCTCACAGGCTAGGCCTTCCAGTAACAATTTTAGAAGGGAACTATCGATGTATACTAAAAGGAACTGATCTTATGCAATACATAAATAAATAAATGAATAAATAAAACCCAGGCTTCAGAGCCAGACAGGCTGGGGTTCAAATCCCCCCTCAGCCACCCCACCATCTTAGGCAAACATGGGTAAGACCTTGTCTTTCTTTTATTTTTTATTTAAAAAGAGAGGCTCACACTAAAAAATTTTTAATGCCAACATAAAAATATTACAAAGTAAAACGTCCTCATGCCCCTCCTAGCCTATTGCTCAGAGACAATGGTTACAAGTTGGTGTTGATTCGTATGTTTTGTATGCAAATATGAACACTTGTAAACACTTTGTTTTCCATAGCACAATCATATTAGATACACTGCTTTGCTCTTTTAATACCTGTATCATGGATATTCTTCCAGATGACGATGTACGAATATCCTGAACATCAAAGCTGCTGAACACTCTGCATCAACATTTGAACCCAGTTTCCCAGTTGTAAAAAGGGAAGGACTGTGTTTTCTTTAAAGAGTTGTTGTATTAACAAAGATTATGTGTGCATGCACACTCCGTTTGTAAAAGAGGAACTGACAGTACTGGCAGACAGCAGGTGCACAATAATTGGTGATTAGGATTTTTCAACACCTATTAACTCAGTACTGACTTTGTGTCTAATCCTACACGGGACCCTGGAAATACAAAAGGACACAAGACACACATAAGCATGCTCCCAAGCAGATCAGAGTCTGGCCAGGGAAACAAACAGCACATATATCTTAAACATGATTAAATTGCAACTGTGTGATAATGAAAAGCACCGACTACTGGGAGAGAGTGAATAATCTAGACTAGGATAAGAGAGGGTTTCCTTGAGTAAGTGACATGAAAACTGCCACTCAAGGAGGAGTTGGACCAGCACAGCAAGGGGCCAGGGCACACCGAGTGGAGGAAGCAGAGTGTGTGGAAGCGCCGCGCCAGCTACGTGCTAACGATAAGAACAGCACAGCAAACTCTTAAGGGAGCAGTCAAATGCCGAGAGACCAGATAACTCCAGTTCGCTCTCTTATTTACAATTCTCCCGTGTCCCTCCATACCGTGTGAACAGTTGTACCACCCAGACAACATTCCATTTTGTATATGGAAACAACAAACTCATATAGGGAAGCATGGTTCTAAGAAAAATGGGAAACATGCCGAGCAAAGAAGAAAAATGTGAATAACAGACACACAAAGTCACTGAGAATATTCTATAGAAAAAAATCAACTCCTACAGCATAACTGACCCAACAGCTGGCACTGTCATTTCTGACTGTGACCCCAGCACGGTGATCTGACTGTTCAGCCTATATGTCCTTGGAGGTAGAGATGGTGCCTTCTCTTCCTCTTCCTGGGCAGACCTGCTCAGTGCTGACCAGATGTGAACACTAGCCACATACCCTTTCTTTGATGTGAGACAGCAAGATGTCCTAAATATCTAGGGAGTCATCATTCAATGGGCTAACAAAACCACATGTAATCCTCAATGCACTCAGATTTCCCCAGCACCACAACTGTGGATGACAGGAAGCTGCACAAGCATGCCTTTGGGCTGTGGTAAGGGATCCACGGATGTGGCTCTAGCCTTGGAAGCTGGACAACAGCACACACAGGGGAACTGGGCTTTCCTTGAGAGCAGAGACCAGCCTAATCTAGACCTGCAGGCCCACAGTGGCTTCTCTGTAAAGATGACGGTTCCCGTGTCCTTCCTCATTCACTCCCCCTCACTCAAGCATCGGCATGTAAGGCACAAACACTTCTTTCTCCATGAAGGATACTGAGAGATCACACTGCAGTTGGAAACTCATGCCTGGATCTGCAGCTCTGTCAAGATAAAACATGGCACGAGGGCCATTGATTCCCCTGCCATTCTGGCCCCAAACAATAGAATGCACTCAGAGCGATCGGTCAGTTTCACACACGGCGCTGAAGCTCTAAACAGACTTTGCAACCATCTACAAACATCTACCCATCCTTAGAAAGGCTCTCGGGTCACTTCCTCACAAACCCCTTCCCTGACCCTTTTCCAGGAAAAGCTGACTGTCCCCTCCCCTGAACCCTAGTCTATCAGATTCCACAGGGCACATCTGGGTTATTTTCATTCCTCTCTGTCTCTGTATCTCTGTCTCTGTCTCTCTCTCTATCGATATCTTTCAGCTACATAGACTGTAAGCACCCTTAGGAAGGCCTCTGTCTCATTCCTCCCCGTAGTTCCTACAGGTAAGCAACTCGGCACCTACTGGGCCATCAGCAAGCACTTGATGGGACAACTCACTGATCAATCAGCTCACACACCAATGGGTAAGTGGACACATCAGAAACTTCCCCTAAGATCCTTTCAAACCTGAAAATCCAAAACAAAACATTAGTCCTCCAAAAGCTTTGACCAAAGCTTTACTGCCTTTATTGTGTTCATTAGAGTAAGATTGGAACAGGCACTACACCTCATGTCATAGAGGAAATAAATGTCATAATTTCTATTTTACAAAACAGGAAATTGAGGTTCAGAGAAGGTAAGCACTTGCCTAAGTACACACAGCTATTAAAGGGAAGAGCTGGAATCTGAACCCAATCTTTGAGACTGCAAAGCCCAGAGTCTTTCCAATATATCACATTGCATCTCGTCATACATGGTTCCTGGGGCAGAATGAACATTTGCTGGGCCTCCAGCAATGAACTGCTACTTAATACAGCTGAAGACCTCAACAAAGAAAACTCTCCAGCTCAGGCATAAGAGCTCGGGGGACACAGGTATGGTGTACTCCAGCAAAACTGGAGGGTGTCTTTCTGGAGATGTCTTGTTTGATGGACCATGTATCCAGGCTATAGTTCATGATGTTCGGTGTCTTTGTGTCCCAGAAGCATGCAGTGGAAAGACTGCTCTAGGAATTTGCATTAATTTCAAGAGCCTGTGCAAGTTCTTTGCAGTAAGTTAGAAAGCCTCCTTATATAAGGGAGGTTCGCACCATCCCTGATCTAACCTCACAGGCTAGGCCTTCCGGTAACAATTTTAGAAGAGGAAAATCGGTGTATACCAAAACAAACTGATTTTAAGTTAAGCAATACCAAGAGAAAGGCTTTAGGCCAAGTAGGTTAAAAGATTCAATGAGGATTCCAAAATGGCAGCAGAGTGAATGGAAGCTACACAGACCATCCCCCAGGACCAAACTGGAATTAAAACTAAAATAAAGACAAATTGTTGGGAAAAAGCAACAGAAAAGCAGCTGGAGAGGAGACATATAACCAGGGACAGGAAAAAAGGACACTGAATCGAGCCTGGTAGGATCTGTGGAGGCACGAGAGGGCAGGCTGGGAACCAAAGGACAGCAGCTGTTTTAGCTGTGAGCAGCTCCCTCGGGGTTAAAATCCCAAACCAGCTCCATAGCGCAGAGGGCTGGGACAGCACTAAATTAACTACAGCCACTCACCTTGGGCTCTGGCAGAGGGAGGGCAGACTGGTCTGGAATTATGTGGAGTGACTCGGGATTTGGAGGATACTGGGAGTTTTTTTTTTTGCTGAATCACTCCCTTACAGGACAGTACTTACTCAAAGAACCTCTTCCCAAGTCCCTGAGAGAAGCAAAAGCCTCTCCCTCAGAAATTTACCACCACCCAGCTGGGCCAGAGAAATGCACATTAACAGCCAGCATCTGCCCCACACTCTGGAAATTCTCTTTCCCTGAACACCTGAGGGAGTTTTTCATTCAGTTGAGGGCTACAACCCAAGGCTCATCAAGTAACTAAGACTAATAGCCTCCAAGCAAAAAGCTAGAGGATAACTGAACCTTTCCTGGGCTTGCAAATCTACCCAGGAAAGTAAGACTTGACAGTGGTGTTTAACGTGGGTCCTCCCACACTCATCCAAACCCAGTAGAGGGAGCCACAAGCAATGGAACAGCAACACCCACAGGGAAAATTTGGCAGGCTCCAAAACCCACTGAGATAGCAAAAATGGTAAAACAAAGAAACAAATCCCAAATGAAAGAACAAGAGAACTCTACTGAAGATGAGATAAATGAAATGCAGTTAAGTAAGTTATCAGAGGTAGAGTTCAGAGCGATGATAATGAGGAAGCTCAACAGCATGAGTAAAGAGCTCAACACAATGAGTAAAGAGATAGAAACACTGAAAAACAACCAATTGGAAATGAAGAATGACATAGTAGAAATAAAGAACACACTGGAAGGAATAACCGAAAGAGTAGAGGAAGCTGAGGACTGGATCACTGAATTAGAAGACAGGGTAGAAAAAATCACCCAATCAGAAAACCAAAGAGAAAAAACAATTAAAAACAGGAAGACAGCTTAAGAGAACTGTGGAACAACTGGAAACATAACAACATTCACATCATAGGCATTCCAGAAGAAGAAGAAAATGAGCTAGGGTTAGAGAATATATTTGAAGAAATAGTGACAGGAAACTTCCCTAACTAGGTGAAGGAAAAAGTCATTCAAGTTCAAGAAGCACAGAGAGCCCCAAGTAAGAAGAACCCAAACAGGCACAAACCAAGACACATAATAATTAAAATGTCAAAAATTAAAGACAAAGAGAGAATCCTAAAGGCAGCAAGAGATAAGCAACAGGTTACCTACAAAGGAACCCGCCTAAGGCAATCAGCTAACTTCTCAACAGAAACACTACAAGCCAGAAGGGAATGGCATGAAGTAATCAAGGTCATGAAAAACAAGGATCTGAATCCAAGACTACTCTATCCAGCAAGGCTATCATTCAAAATAGAAGGTGATATAAAGAGCTTCTCAGACAAAAAAAGGCTAAGGAAATATATTAGCACCAAACCAGCACTACAAGAAAGGTTAAAAGAACTGCTGTAATTTGTAGAAGAAATTGGAAGAAAAATATAACCACACTAAACAAAAATGGCAATAAATAAGTACATATCAATAATCACCTTAAATGTAAATGGATTGAATGCTCCAACCAAAAGACACTGAGTAGCTGATTGGATAAGAAAGCATGACTCATATATATGTTGTTTACAAGAGACCCACCTCACAACAAAGACTCATAGGTTGAAAGTGAAGTGATGGAAAAAATCTTCCAAGCAAATGGAAAGGAAAAAAAAAGCTGGTGTAGCAATACTCATATCTAATAAATTAGATTTCAAAATGAAGGCTGTAACTAGAGACAAAGAAGGCCACTACATAATATTGAAAGGTTATATCCAACAGGAAGATATAACCTTGGTAAACATATATGCACCCAATATAGGAGCACCAAGATATATTTTAAATCTTCTGGAGGACTTCAAAGGAGAAATTGACAGCAATACAGTCATAGCAAGGGACTTCAACACCTCGCTGACATCACTGGATAGATCCTCTAGACAAAAAATTAATAAGGAAACAGAGACTCTAAATGGATTTAATAGATATCTACAGAGAATTATACCCCAAAACTGCAGAATTCACATTCTTCTCAAGTACACATGGGACATTCTCAAAGACAGACCCACGTTAGGACTCAAACTAAGCCTCTGCAAGTTCAAGAATATTGAAATCATATCAAGCATCTTCTCAGATCACAATGACATTAAACTAGAAATCAATTACAACAAAAACATGCAAAAACATTTGAACAGGGAGGCTAAATAGTATGTTATTAAACAATGAATGGGTTACCAAGGAGACCAAAAAAGAAATTAAAAATTTCCTGGAAATTAAAAATTTTCCTGGAAAATGAACACAACAACACAAAATTTATGGGACACAGCCCAAGCAGCCCTGAGAGGGAAGTTCATAACACTACAGGCCTAACCCAAGAAACAAGAAAAATTTCTAATTTACTATCTAACATCACAACTTAAAGAACTAGAAAGCAAACAAAAAGAAAAACCCAGAGCTAGCAGAAGAAAAGAAATAGTAAAGATCAGGGAAGAAATAAATGACAGAGAGACCAAAAAAACAATTCAAAAGATAAATGAAACAAAGAGCTGGTTCTTTGAAAATATAAACAAGATTGATGGGTCCTTAGCTAGACTCACCAAGAAACAAATAGAAAGGACCCAAATAAACAAAATCAGAAATGAAACAGGAGAAATAACAACTGACACCACAGAAATACAAAGGATAGTGAACAAATACTATGAACAATTAATTATATGGCAACAAATTGGACAATCTAAGTGAAATGAACACATTTCTAGAAACACATAGTCGCCCAAAACTGAACTGGGAAGAGACAGAAAACTTGAACAGACCAATAACAACTAAGGAAATTGAAGATGTAATCAAGATTCTCCCAGCAAACAAAAGCCCAGGCCTAGACGGCTTCACAGGAGAGTTTTACCAAACATTCAAAAAAGAACTAACACCATTCTCCTCAAACTATTCCAAAAAATGCAACAAGGAAGACTTCCAAACCCATTTTATGAGGCCAGAATAATTCTAATTCCAAAACCAGATAAAGACACTACAAAGAAAGAAAACTACAGGCCAATATCCCTGATGAACATAGATGGCAACATCCTTAACAAAATATCAGCAAATCGGATCCAGCAATACATTAAAAAAGTATTCAACATGACCAAGTGGATTTATCCCAGGTAAGCAAGGCTGGTACAATATTTGCAAATCAATGAATGTGATACACTACATAAAAAAATGAAAGATAAAAACCATATGATCATTTCAATTGATGCTAAGAAAGCATTCGACCAAATCCAGCCCCCGTTTCTGATAAAAATGCTCAGCAATGTGGGAATAGAGGGATCATATCTTGACATAATAAAGGCAATATATGAAAAACCTACAGCCAACATCATACTCAATGCGCAAAAAGTAAAATCATTTCTCTGAAGAACAGAAACAAGACAGGGATGCCCACTTTCGCCACTCTTATTTAACATAGTACTGGACATCTAGCTACATTAATTAGACATGAAGAAAAAATAAAAGGGATACAAATTGGAAAGGAAGAAGTTAAACTATCATTATTCACAGATGACATGATATTGTGCATAGAAAACCCTAAAGACTCCATCAAAAATCTACTAGATTTAATAAACGAATGTGGCAAGGAAGCAGGATACAAAATTAACATCAAGAAATCGACAGCATTCTTACAAACCAATAATGAACTCACAGAACGAGAAACTAAAAAAACAATCTTATTTACCATTGTGGCGAAAAAATTAAGATACCTAGGAATAAACTTAACCAAAGAAGTAAAAGACCTGTTTGCAGAAAACTACAGAACATTGAAAAAAGAAATAAAGGAAGATATAAAAAAGTGGAAGCACATACCTTGTTCATGGACTGGAAGAATTAACATCTTACTAACCAAAGCAATCTATAGATTCAATACAATCTCCATCAAAAACCAACAACAGCCCTGGCTGGTTTGGCTCAGTGGTTGGAGCATCGGCCCACGGACTGGAGAGTCCTGGGTTTGGTTCCTGCTAAGGGCACATACCTCGGTTGCAGTTTGTCCCTGGCCCTGGTTGGGGTCGTGTGGGTGGTCTCTCTCTCACATTGATGTTTCTCTCTCTCTCTTCCTTCCTCTCTCCCTCCCACTCTATCTGAAGATGAATGCAAAAATGTCCTCGAGTGAGGATAAAACAAAGAAACAAAAAAAAATAACATATTTCACAGAACTAGAACAAATACTTCAGAAGTTCATATGGAACCAAAAAAGACCCCGAATAGCCACAGAAATCTTGAAAAAGAAGGACAAAGTAAAAGGGATCACAATACCGGATATCAGATTATACTACTAAGCCATTGTAATTAAAACAGCCTGGTACTGGCACAAGAACAGCCATATAGATCAATGGAACAGAACAGAAAACCCAGAAATTGACCCAAGATGTTATGCTCAATTAATATTTGACAAAAGTGGCAAGAGCATACAATGGAGTAAAGACAGCCTCTTTAATAAATGGTGTTGGGAAAATTGGACAGCTACGTGCAAAAAAATGAAACTACATCATCAACTTACACCATACACAAGAATAAACACAAAATGGATAAAAGACTTAAATGTGATTCGTGAATCCATGAAAATCCTAGAAGAAAATGTAGGCAACAAAATTTCAGACATAATATGCAGCAGAATTTTCATTGATACAACACCTAAGGCAACAGAAACAAAGAAAAAAATGAACACATGGGACTACATTACACTAAAAAGCTTCTGCACAGCAAAAGAAACAACCATCAAAATGGAAAGGGAACCCATTACATGGGAGAGCATAATTGCCAACCATACATCAGATAAGGGGTTAATTTCCAAAATATATAGAGTGCTCATGCAACTCAACAAAAGGAAGACAAAGAACCCAATTAAAAAATGGACAGAGGACCTAAATAGACACCTCTCCTAAAAGGACATACAAATGGCCAAGAGACAAATGAAAAAATGCTCAACATAACTAATCATCAGAGAGATGCAAATTAAAACAACTATGACATATCACCTCACACCTGCCAGAATGGTTGCCATCAACAAATCATCAAACAACAAGTGCTGGCAAGGGTGTAGAGAAAAAGGGACTCTGGTACACTGCTGGTGGGAATGCAGAATGGTGTAGTCACTATGGAAAACAATATGGTATTTTCTAAAAAAATTAAAATTTCATCTGCCATTTGACCCAGTGATCTCACTTCTGGGAATATATCCTAAGAAGCCTGAAACACCAATCAGAAAGAATATATGTACCCCTATATTCATAGCAGCACTATTTACAATTGGTAAGATCTGGAAACAGCCCAAGTGTCCATCAGTAGAAGAGTGGATAAAAAAGCTGTTGTACATATACACAATGGAATACTATGTAGCTGTAAGAAAGAAAGATCTCTTATCCTTTGAGATGACATGAAGGGACCTGAAGAGCATTATGCTAAGTGAAATAAGCCAATCAGAGAAAGACAAATACCACATGATATCACTTATTTGTGGAATATAATGAACAAAATATGCTGATGAACAAAATAGACCCAGAGACATAGAAAGGAGTACAGTTCAGACTGAGAAACCTCAGAGGAGGAGGGTGGGGGTGGGGGGGGGATGGGTGAAATAAACCAAAGAACTTATATGCATGTAAGCATAACCAATGAACATAGACAACAATACTGTGGGGTGTTGGAATGTGAGTGGGGATGAGGGTATCAGTGGGGGAAAAGGAGAAATATCTGTAACAAAACTAAATAAATTAATTAATTTTTAGAAAAATAAAAAATAATAAAATCTGATGCAAAAAAAACCCAACTTCACAAGCAATTACATAAAGTTGAAGGGTTAGAAGTAAAATTTTCCATGAACCTTCTGCAACATACCCAAACTTTCTGCAACTTTCATAAACCTTTTATCTTTTCTTCTCGCTTTATCCTTTTTTATTTTATACTATTTTTTTCCTAATTTTTTTTTCCTTTATTGATTTTAGAGAGAGAGGTAGAAACATCAATGAGAACAAAGGTGGCAAGAGCATACAGTGGAGCAAAGACAGCCTCTTTAATAAATGGTGTTGGGAAAATTGGACAGCTACATGCAAAACAATGAAACTAGACCATCAACTTACACCATACACAAGAATAAACTCAAAATGGGTAAAAGACTTAAATGTGACTCGTGAATCCATAAAAATCCTAGAAGAAAATGTAGGCAACAAAATTTCAGACATCATACGCAGCAGAATCTTCACTGATACATCACCTAAGGCAACAGAAATAAAGGAAAAAATGAACACATGGGACTACATCAAACTCAAAAGCTTCTGCACAGCAAAATAAACAACCATCAAAACGGAAAGAGAACCCACTGTATGGGAGACCATAATTGCCAATGATACATCAGATAAGGGGTTAATCTCCAAAATATATAGAGTGCTCATACAACTCAACAAAAGGAAGACAAAGAACCCAATTAAAAAATGGGCAGAGGAACTAAATAGACACCTCTCCAAACAGGACATACAAATGGCTAAGAGACATATGAAGAAATGCTCAACATCACTAATCATCAGAGAGATGCAAATTAAAACAACAATGAGGTATCACCTCACACCTGTCAGAATGGCCGCCATCAACAAATCATCAAACAACAAGTGTTGGCGAGGGTGTGGAGAAAAGGGGACTCTAGTGCACTGCTGGTGGGAATGCAGACTGGTGCAGCCACTGTGGAAAACACTATGGTGTTACCTCAAAAAATTAAAAATTGAACTGCCATTTGACCCAGTGATCCCACTTCTAGGAATATACCCTAAGAAACCTGAAACACCAATCAGAAAGAATATATGTACTCCCATGTTCATAGCAGCACTATTCACAATAGCTAAGATCTGGAAACAGCCCAAGTGCCCATCAGTGGATGAATGGATAAAAAAGCTGTGGTACATATACACAATGGAGTACTATGCAGCTGTAAGAAAGAAAGATCCCTTATCCTTTGAGACGACATGGAGGGACCTGGAGAGTATTATCCTAAGCGAAACAAACCAAGCAGAGAAAGAAAAATATCACATGATCTCACTCATTTGTGGAATATAATAAACATAACAGTATGGGGAACAGGGTAGACCCAGAGATGTGAAAGTAGGGTACAGACTGACAACCCTCAGAAGAGGGGGTGGGGGGGGGAGGGAAGAGATAAACCACAGAACTTATACGCATGTATGCATAACTGATGGACATGGACGAGAAAGCTGGGGACGGGGTGGGGGGATGGGGAGGAGGGTGTCAATGGGGAAAAAAGGAGAAACATCTGTAACAAAAATAAATTAATAAAAAAAAAAAAAAAAAAGAAACATCAATGAGAGATAACATTGGCTGCCTCCTGCATGCTCCCACTGGGGACCAAGCCCACAACCTGGGCATGTGTCCTGACCGGGAATCGAACTGGCAACCTATTGGTGCATGGGTCGACGCTCAACCACTGAGCCACACAGGCTGGACCATCCTTTTTCATTTTAGAACAACCATTTATTTTAGGACAAGATTGCTTTCTTTTCCTTTAATAAAAATGTGTGTCCATTACTCGTAAGTTATTTTACCAAACACACATCTTATTCTTATATGCAATCATTTTCAGTTACCCTAACATCCTAATCGGGCTTTATCACAAATGTCTTGATCTTTATCTGAGGCATCTTGTGCCCTTCTAGCCTTGTAAAATGCTAAATTTTACAACTCTAAATTTATTACTCTGGTTTCACATCTGGTCTGTTAGCTCCAAAGCTAGAGAGTAGTGGGCAACTGCATGTCCTTAATTAAACCAACATCCTCAAGCTAGTTTTTATTTACTGAAGATTAATCCTAGAATCAAATGTACTTTAAAAGCAATTGTGCTAGCTTCTGTTATTTCTCCAATTTGTATGAGCACTCATTTGTTTTAAGCCAATTGAATACTGCTCTTTTACAATCTAAATTTGAATTTACAAATCAATTCTTGGCAGTACCATCTATCAACAGAAAGAGACCATATCTATAACAGACATACATAGACACTCATAAACAGACAGCACAATACAAAACTCAAAAGAAAAATTATGGATCTAAATATGTTTTCTGGCAGCTGGACTCGACTAAGGTTTTGCTTAGAAGGTCAAAGTTTGTAGATGCTGTAAGAATTCCTTTAAAGCTGTGTGTGTGTGTGTGTGTGTGTGTGTGTGTGTGTGTGTGTGTGTTTGTTTTAAATAAAAGAATGCATTCCATTGTCTTGGAGAGGCCTGAGTTTCTCCTTAAGGTGGGCTTATCCACAAACAGAAACAAAAGATACACAAAGCAAATTGGAAGCTCTAAACAGTACAAAAGAGCCGTCTGGTTTGTCTCAGCGGTTAGAGCGTCAGCCTGCGGACCCATGGGTCGAGGGTTTGATTTCAGTCAAGGGCATGTACCTCAGTTGTGGTTTGTCCCCAGCCCTGGTGGGGGTCATGCAGGAGGCAACCAGTCGATGTGTCCCTCTCATGTCGATGTTTCTCTCTCTCCCCCTCCCTCCCACTCTATCTGAAGATAGATGGGAAAATATCCGCGGGTGAGGAGAAAAAATAAAATAAAAAGTACAAAAGAATGGCCCCAAAGGCCTGAGTCTTAAGAGAAGCAGATTTTCCTGGGGGAAGATTGAAACATGGCTCCAGAGGTGCAGCCTTAGCATCAGATGGCTACTGCCCATCTGGAGACAATGATGTGAGAAAGAAAAATAGGTAGAGGGCAGGCAGGACTGTAGGCAAGATGGAGGAGTGGGACTGGAAAGTGAGAAATCGTCCAAGGTTTTCTTTCTAGTAAATTTGGTTTTTGAGTCACAGGCTCAAGGGTCAGAGGAAAAGTTTCCAGTGCTCTTGCTTTTGTTCTAGTTTGGTGAGTGCTGGTTTCCTTTTTAGTCCATCAAAGCATTTACTCAATTTAGAATTAATTTTTCCTAAGAGAGGCCATAATAGCCTCTTGATTTTATTCTAAACTCTCAAGGTGCCAGTTTTTTTTGAAAAAGCTTCCCATAGTTTCTATGAGATACACTATTCTCTTTGTTCTAATTGAGTGTACAAATAAACAAGCTTTGGGGTTGCAAAGGAACCCCATCTTGGCCAACAAAGCTTGAGATCATCTTGTGTGAACTTTGCCCAGAGGCCTAGTCAACTGCAATACTCTAAACCATAATTTTGTACATGTAATCAGCCAAAGTCCCAAACAGTGGCTGATTAGCATGTGGAAATTCTGTATACGGGTTAACCATTCTGCACTCCTCCTTATGGGCTGTATCCCATCCTCCCCACTCCAAGTGCCCCACACTGGGCTCCCCAGCTCAGGGCACCAGAGCCAGGAAGAGGAGCCCACATAACATCTGGTTTTAGAAATCAGTGGGGATTCTATCCACCAGGGAGAAACAGCAATCTGTTAGAAACCCAGGTGCCCTCTTAAAAAGTCAGTGCACAAAATCTTGTTCATAGCCACTCACCTGGTTTCCAGTGGAGGGAGGGTGGTTTGGAGCAGACTGGAGTATGAGAGGAAATACTAAATTTTAAAAAAATTGAATTGATTGGGATTATATTGGTCAATAAAATTATATAGGTTGCTAGTATACAATTCTACAATACATCATCTGACAATGCACTGTGCACTCCCAATCCAAAGTCTAGTCTCCTTCTGTCACCATTTACCCTGTTTATTTTCTTCCACCTGTCCCCACCCGCCTTTCCTCTGGTAATCACCATACTATTATTTGTGTCCATGAGTTTGTTTTTGTTTTTTTGTTTTTTGCTTAATACTTCACCTATTTCACCCAGCCTCCTTAACCCCTACCCCTCTGACAGCTGTCAGTCTGTTCTTCGTGAATCTGTTTGCATTTTGTTTATTTTGTTCATCAGATTCCACATATAAGTGAAATCATATGGTATTTGTCTTTCTCTGACTGGCTTATTTCACTTAGCATAATACCCTTTAGGTCCATCCATGGGAGAGAGCTGAAGGGACAGCAACAGGGACCCTGTACTGAGTCCCTCCCCCACATTGCCACAAACCCCATCTTTCCTGGGTAAGGCATTCCCCTCCATAGGGCAGCAGCCTGGGGGAATGCAATAATCTCACCCTCCTGAATCCCTGTCACCACACACCCTACTGAGCTCACACCATCGTAGAAAAGTCAGAGGCCTGGGCCCCTGACTCAGGGTGTGTCAGAGACTGAGTTGTGTGGCTCTAAGGCAGGTGCCATTTTCACCCTGGTTCACCTGACAGGCACCATTCTCCCATGGGATATTCACTAGCCTCACCCTCTTGACTTCTGGTGGCCCAACCTGCTAAGCTCACCCTGCATAACTGTCAGCTGGCTGTGGCCAGCCTGGGCCCATAGTGCAGATTTTCCAGAAAGGCCGAATCTGGGAGAGAGTGAGCTGTGTGGCTCTAAAACAGGGGCCATTTTTCCCTTGCCTGTCTGACTGGCACCACCTTTCCTGAGCAGCATCCTCCCTTCACAAGGTCAAATTTTGGTTTATTTGAACTTGATACATTTTGCTAGTCTTACTCTGTTGACTCCCTGAGACCCCACCCCACCACAAAGGTCCTCAGGCACCCGGCAGGTGGCAGCTGGCTTTGATTTACCCTGGAACTTTCACTGAGTGGCCTCAGACCCAGCACTGGCACTGACTTTGAGACTGCATCAATCTCATAAACACCACTCATCACCTACCTGTGGACTCACTGAGAACCTACCTCACACAATCTGCAAATAGCCAGAGGCTATTTCAGTGACTAAACCTAACAGGCAGCTAGCAGGTGGAGGCAAATCTTGGGGTGCCTTGGGCCTTTTGCTGACCTGTCTCCAGGCTCAGTGCTGTTGGAATTGGCCTTGTTGGATAGGTTGACCCCTCCATCACACAGCCCAGACTCAGCAGAGGCAGCCACAAATTCTGGATCACTCTGTAGATGCAAACAGGTTGCCCAGGGCCAGTTACAGGCAGAGCCTGACAGTGGCCCACCGGAGTCCCTCCCAATAAGCCTTAGAATCAATGCACCTGGTGGTGGCAAGCTCAGAATCACATCAGAGCACAATCCAATTAGCTCCACAAGTGTCACACCCAAAGGGAGATCTCAGAAGGCACCAGACCCCACTGGGGAGAATTTCCCTTTGTGGAGTCAGCCACAGCACAGCAGCTCATACACAGTGGTTAGGGTCAGTCTTCATAGTCAGCCAGCCTGAGGGTCAACCCCACTCATGGCAGGGCCAACAGCAATCAAGACTCAACTATAATATAATGGCTCACCTACACAAGGGACATCCCTAGAACAGCTAGCTTAGGTGATCAGGGAGATGCACCACTGATTCCCACAAGACACCTACTATATAAGGTCACCACATCAAGACTGGGAGACATAGCAGATCTACCTAATACACAGAAACAAATTCAGAGGGGCAATCAAAATGAAGAGACAAAGAAACATGTCATAAATGAAAGAACAAAATAAATCCCCAGAAAAGAACTAATGAAATGGAGGCAAGCAATCTACCAGATACAGAGTTCAAAACAATGGTTATAAAGATGCTCAAGAAACTTAGTAGGAACTTCAAAAAAGAGATAGCAAGCAGGAAAAAAGACAAAAATAACCAGTCAGAAATGATGAATACAATATCTGAAATGAATAATACACTAGTAGGAATCAAGAGCAGATTAGAGAAGCAGAAAACTGAATCAACAATTGGGAAGACAAGGTATCAGAAACAATCAGAGCTGCAAAAAGAAAAAATAATCTTAAATAAGGATACTTTAAGGGACCTCTGGGACAACATCAAGCATAACAACATCCACATCTTAGGAGTACCAGAAGGAGAAGAGAGAGAGAGCAAAAGATTGAGAACCTATTTGAAGATACAATGACTAAAAACTTCGAGAGAGAAAGACAGTTATTAAAAGGGAGCTCACATGGGACTGTCAGTTGATTTCTCAACAGAAACATTTCAGGCTAGAAGGAATTGGCATGAAAAGCAAGGACCTAAACCAAGACTATTTTACCCAGCAAGGCTATCATTTAAAATTGGGAAGAGATAAACCAAAGAACTTATATTCATATATACATAACCAACAGACATAGACAATAATACTGTGAAGGGGGGTGGGAGCAGAGAGGAGTGTGTCAATGGGGGAAAAAGGAGAAACATCTGTAACAAAAATAAATTAATTAAAAATAAATAAATGAATAAATAAATAAATAAATAAATAAATAAAATAAAAAACTTGAAGAGATTATCCTGGCATAGGTGGCTAGAACCTTTGTTGATTAAACTGACAGCATTATGAAACATCACTTACCTTCCTATTTGTACCTTACCTGTGACCACTAAAGGAAACTAATTTCTAACAACTTTTAGAATGAGGAAGGCACACATTGCAACTTCTTTTGTGGTATTAACAGTAAAGCAGGTGTTCTCAGGTTATCACAGGGCAGACAGAAACTTCCCAAAGAACACATGGGCAAGACTTCCTTGATTTTGAAGTTTGTACATGAATCCAGACCTGGAGCAGAACCTTACCAACTTTCCAACATAATAGCTAAGTGAGTTGTACTTACTCTGGTTCACTCAACCTTCACTTCATTAATACGATGTAGTGTTTAAGAGCCTAAGCTTAAATCATGATTCTGCTGCTCTATGTGAACATTACTTAACCTTGCTTGTGCCTTAGTTTTCTCATCTGTAAAATGGGGATAATAGTACCTATTTCATAAGGATGTTACAACAATTACATTTGATAATACATAGAAAGTTCTTAGAACAGCTTCTGGTACTTGATAAATGTTAGATATTTATTTTCCTTAATTTTCAGAACACTAGGCAGAAATACTGTCAACACACCATGCAATAAATAAATAAATAAATTGGAAAACAAATAAGAGCTTCCCAGATAAGAAAAAGCTAAAGAAGTTCATTAGAATTGCAAGAATGACAAGAAATGGTAAAGGGACTTTATAAGAAGAAAGAGAAAAATAGAACATAGTTATAAAGCATAAGGTGGCAATCAATATGTACATATCAGTAATCACTTTAATGTAAATGAATGAAATGCTCCAGTCAAAAGACATAAGGTAGCTGAATGGATGGAAAAACAAGACCCAATATATGCAGTCTATATGAGAACCTCATTAGAATGAAAGACTCACACAGACTGAAAATAAAGAAATGGAAAAGGTATTTCATGCAAATGGAATAATAATAATAAAAAGCAAGGGTAGGAATACTTATATCAGAAAAAATAGACTTTAAGACAAAGGCTAAAATGAGGTACAAAGAAGGACATTACATAATTAAGGGATCAATCCAACATAAGGATATAACCTTTGTAAAATTAATACAGTAACACAAAAGAACTTAAATATATAAAGCAAATACTGATGGACATAAAGAGAGAAATTGACAGTAATACATTCATAGTGGGAAATTTAACACCCACTGACATCAATGGATAGAACTTTCAGACAGAAAATCAATAAAGAAACAGCAGCCCTGCCCCGGCTGGTTTGGCTCAGTGGTTGGAGCGTCGGCCTGCAGACCAGAGAGTCCTGGGTTCGGTTCCTGCTAGGGGCACGTACCAACAAATCTTAGTAAATTTAAGAAGACTGAAATCATACCAACTATCTTCTCTGACTATAACTCTATGAAACTAGAAGTCACTTATAGAAAAAAATCTGAGAAAACACACAAACACATGGAGGCTAAATAAGATGTTACTAAACAATGAATAGATTAACATGAGATCAAAAAAGAAATCAAAAAATACCTTGAGAAGAATGAAATGAAAATAAGCCCTGGCCAGTGTGGCTTAGGTGGTAGGAGTGTTGTCCTGTACACTGAACGGTTGCGGGTTCAATCCCCAGCCCCAGCCAGGAGGCATCTGATTGGTGTTTCTCTCTCACATTGATGTTTGTGTCTCTCTTCCTTCCCTTCTCTCTAAAAACCAATTTTAAAAAATGTCCTCAGGTGAGAATTTTAAAAAAAGAAAAAGAAAATGAAAACAAAACAACACAAAAATCTATGGGTCACAATTAAATGAGTCCTAAGAGGGAAATAGCATTATAGGCCTATCCAAAGAAACCAGAAAAATCTCAAATAAACAATCTATCTTACACCTAAAGGAACTAGAAAAAAACAATAATAAACAAAGCCCAAAGTGAGTAGAAGAAAAAATAATAGTAAAGTTCAGAGCAGAAATAAACAAAATAGAGTCTATAAAAATACATAAGATCAATAAGACCAAGAACTGAACCTTTGAAAAGATAAACAAGACTGATAAGCCTTTAACTGGACTCATCAGGAAAAAAAAAAAAAAAAGTAAGGGCCCAAATAAATAAAATCAGAAATGCAAGAGAAAAAATAACAACTGATACCACAGAAAAACAAAGGATTATAATAAAATATTATGAACAACTGTATGCTAACAAATAGGACAATCTGGAAGAAATGGATCAATTCTTAGAAGCATAAAATCTTCCAAAACTGAATTAAGAAGAAACAGAAAATGTGAGTAGACCTATTACAACTAACAAAATCAAAGCAGTCATCAAAAAACTTTCAGTAAACAAAAGTCCTGGACAAGATCACTTCACAGGTAAATTTCACCAAACATTCAAAGAAGAATTAACACCTATCCTTCTCAAATTATTCCAAAAATTTCAAGAGGAAGGAAGACTCTCAACTCATTTTATGACACCAGCAATATCTTAATTCTAAAACCAGATAGACACTACAAAGAAAGAAATTATAGACCAATAACCCGGATGAAAATAGATGCAAAAATCCTCAATAAAATATTAGTAAACCAAATTCAGCAATGCATTAAAAACTCATACACCATGATCAAGTGTGATTTTTTTCCTGGGATGCAAGGTTGGTACAATATCTGTAAATCAATCACCATGATACACCATATAAACAAAATAAAGGATAAAAATTATATGACCATATCAATAGATACAGAAAAATTCAACAAAACCCAGCTCCCATTTATGATAAAAACTCTCAGCAAAGTGGGAAGAAAGGGAACACACCTCAACATAATAAAAGTCATGTATGACAAACCTACAGCCAACATCATACTTGATGGAGTAAAACAAAAAGTGTTTCCCTGAAGATCAGGAACAAGACAGGGATGTCCACTTTCACTACTTCTATTCAACACAGCACTGGAAGTTCTATCCACAGCAATCAGACAAGAAGAAGAAATAAAAGGCATCCAAATGTGAAAAAAAGAAGTAAAAATGTTATTATTTATAGATGACATGATAGTGTATACAGAGAACTATAAAGACTTGACCAAAAAAACTACTAGAACTGATAGATGAATTCAGTAAAGTGGCAGGATACAAGATTAATATTCAGAAACCAATTGCATTTTTGTACATCAATAATGAACTATAAGAAAAGGAAACTAAAAAAGACAATCCCGTTTACAATAGCATCAAAAAAAAACCTAGGAATAAATTTAACTAAGGAGGTAAAAGACCTGTACTCAGAAAAGTATAAGACATTGAAGAAAGAAACTGAAGAAGGAAAAAATCAATGGAAGCCTATACCATGCTCTTTCAAATGTCCCTACTACATAAAACAACCTACAGATTCAACAAAATTCCTGTAAAAATATCAATGATGTTTTTCACAGAATTAGAACAAATAATCTAAAAATTGATATGGAACGACAAAAGACCCTGAATAGCCACAACAATCTTGTGAAAAAAGAGCAAAGCTGGAGGTATCATGCTACCTGATATCAAACTATACTACAAGACTACAGTAGTCAAAACAGTATTGTAGCCCTGGCTGGTTTGGCTCAGCAGTTAGAGTGTCAGCCTGCAGACCAAAGTGTCACGGGTTCGATTCTGGTCAAGGGCACGTACCTCAGTTGCGGTTTGGTCCATGGCCCTGGTTAAGGTCATGTGGGAGGCAACCAGTCGATGTGTCTCTCTCACTTCGATGTTTCTCATGTTTCTACCTCTCTCACGTCGATGTTTCTCTCTCTCTCTCTCTCTCTCTCTCTCTCTCTCTCTCTCTCTCCCTCTCTCTCTCTCCCTCTCTCTCTCTCTCCCCCCCCCGACTCCCTCCCTTCCTCCCACTCTATCTGAAGATAAATAGAAAAATATCCTCTGGTAAAGATTTAAAAGAACAAAACAAAACAGTATCGTACTGGTATTAAAATAGACCTATAGATCAATAGAAAAGATCAGAGAATCCAGAAATAAACCCACACCTATATGTTCAATTAATATTTGACAAAGAAGGCAAGAACATACAATAGGATAAAGACAGTTGATTCAATAAACAGTGCTGAGAAAACAGGATAGGCATATGCAAGTAATGAAACTAGACCTCCTTCTTATATCATATACAAAAATTAACTCAAAATGGGTTAAATATTTAAATGTAAGACTTGAAACCACAAAATTCCTAGAAGAAAACATAGGCAGTAAAATCTCTGACATTTTCATAGCTACATTTTTTCTGATATATCTCCTAGAAAAAGGGAAACAAAAGAAAAAATAAACAAATGGGACTACATCAACCTAAACAGTTTTGTACAGCAAAGGAAACCATCAACACCATGAAAGACAACCTACTGAATAGGGAAATATAATCACTAATAATAGACCTGATAATGGGTGAATGTCCAAAATTTATAAAGAACTCATACAACTCAACACCAAAAAAATCCAATCTAAAAAAATGGGCAGAGTACCTGAATAGACACTTGTCCAAAGAGGACATACAGATGGCCAATAGACAATATGAAAATAAGTTCAATATCACTAATTGTCAGAGAAATGCAAATTAAAACCACCTCTCATACCTGTCAGAATAACTGTCACCAATAAATCTACAAACAATAAATGCTAGCGAAGATGTGAAGAAAAGGGAACATCTGTGCACTGTTGGTGGGAATGCAGATCCACGTAGCCACTTTGGAATATAGTTGAAGCATTCTCAAAAAATTAAAAATTAAACTGCCTTATGACCCAGCAATTCCACTTTTGGGAATATATCCAAAGTAACCGAAAACAGTAATTTGAAAAAATATATGCACTTGTATGATATTGCAGCATTATTTATAATAACCAAAGTATGAAAGCAACCCAAGTGCCCATCAACAGACAAATGGATTAAAAAAAAAAAGGTGGTACATATAGACAATGAAATAGTAGTCAGCCATAAAAAAGAATGAAATTTTACCATTTGTGACAGCATGGATGGACCTAGAGGGTATTACACTAAATCATAAGTCAGTCAGAGAAAGATAAATGCTATATAATTTCACTTATATGTGGAATCTAAAAAAAAAAACTATAAACAAACAAAGAAAACAATAACAAACAGACACACAGATTCAGAGAAAAGCCTGATGGTTGCCAGAGAAATGGGGGGTTAGGCTGCGGGACTGTGTGAAAAAGGTGAAGGGATTGAGAAGTACAGATTGATAATTACAGAACAGTCACAGGGGTGTTAAGTGCAGCATAGAGAATATGGTCATTAATATTGTAATAACTATGTACGGTGCCAGCTGGGTACTGGAAATATCAGAGGAAACACTGATAGTGGTTTAACCACTATGCTCTATACCTGAAACTAATACAAAATAATATTGAATGAAAAATTTTATATACTTTTGTTTAAATGGAAAAATAATAACAGCAAAGCTAGGTCTTTAAGAGAATGAACATTTTATGACTAGGAGTCTGCAAATGAAAACTGTTTGGAAAATAATTGAAAATTTTATGTAATGTTACTGCATCTGGAAAATCATTATAGTAGGGAATTTATGTACTTAGGTTTCTATCAATTTAGTAAGCATTTATTGAGTATCTAATATAAGCTAGACACTTTATATCCAGTTGGTGACACAACAGTGTACAAGGCAGATGGGAGTCTGTCCTCATGAAGCATTCATTAATGTTGCAAATAACAGACAGTAAACAATAATATATACATTTTTGGCAAGTGCAATGAAGCAGGATATTATGAGTTACTTATAAGTATTGAAAATCCATTTTCTTTTCACAGCAACAAAGGCATTGCTGTTGTGCCTTGGCCATGCTATTTGCTTGTCCAGTTATTGCAGTGTATTTTAAAGTGTGGGTGAGGCTGCTGCCTAGTGGGTCAGGAAATTACGTTTTTACTAACTTTTGTTTTTTTTATCCTCACCCGAGGACATTTTTGCATTTATCTTCAGATAGAGCGGGAGGGAGAGAGGGAAGAAGAGAGAGAGAGAAACATTGATGGGAGAGAGACACATCGAGTGGTCGCCACCCACATGACCCCAAGTGGGGTGGGGACAAACTGCAACCTAGGTACGGCCCTTAGCGGGAACCGAACCCGGGTGTCTCTGGTCCGCAGGCCGACGCTCTAACCGCTGAGCCAAACCGGCCAGGGCCTTACTAACATTTTTGATGACTAAAATAGAATAGAAAATATCAGAGATTATCTCACATATTAAAGGTAAGTATTAATTTTTGTTTCAGATTTAAATATATTGATATACTGGTTCTAATCCAGAAATGTCTTACAGCACGTCACCATAAAAATGTGTGAAAGCATGGCTCCTCAGGCTAGAAATCCAACCTTCTCCCACCCCGTATGAAGTGCTAAGGGACCAGTTATACTGATGACAAGACAGAAAGCTGGTTCCTTTGGATGATACAAAATAGACACATTCAAATTCAGCCCCATTTCAAAGCACAGTTTCTAATTTTGTCTACACTATTTCCTACTTATCTTACCTTGAAAAAATTTCTTTGTCTATCTCTAAAGCTCATTGTCTCACTATAAAACCAAGGGAAATAATACTTTTTCAAAAGATGGTTTAACAACTAAAAGAGATGATGCAAGCTCTTAACCCTATCTGTCATTCAACTAGTCATTATTGAGAATTATGTTCCAGGCACAGTGATAAATAAATCATGCATGGTTCTTACTCTCATCAGGTTTATAATCTTACTCTTTGCTGTTTAAATTAGTGGTTTTCAACCTTGGCAGCAAAATATAATCATCTGGGGAGCTTTTCAAAAATACTGATTTTCATTCCCAGAGGTCTGGTTTAACTTCTCTGAGATTAATATTTTATGTTGTCAAGGTGATGCTAATGTGCAGCCAGGACTGAGAAGAAGGACCTATAACAGTCAAGTGATGGAAGGAAACTAGATTTTGGGTAGTGGGTACACCACACGATAGTATGTACAAATGTCATATTATAAATATGTATACCTGAAACTTACATGATGTTATTATTACTAATCAATGTCACCCCAATATATTTAATTTTTTAAAAAGCATATAAGTTTGTACAATTTTTTAAGTGTGCCTAAGATATCTAGAACATTTTCTGTCTCAGCATGGTACAATAAATTCTTCTTGGAAAAGTAAGGACTTTAAAATTCCTCTAAAAATGTCCGCATCTGTAAAACCCTTGAATTACTTTTATCATTATTTTCTGGCTGAATATTGGTTAACAAGTTTATTGTTTTTATCTTAAAACTTTTACTTTTATTATTAGTTTTGAATCCCATTTATAAAAGTATTTCAATTCATTGTTATTAACCAGTTTTCCTAAATGATTAATAGTAAGAAAAGAAATTATCTTTTAATATCCATTTTCAGTGTCAATTATCAAGTTGAAGTTTCATGTGTATATATTTCTAGATGAAATATTCAAATTGATAATCATTTGGATATTTGTTTCATTTTTGCTAACTTTTTGTCCCATTAATACATTAACTAATTGCCCGTTCCTCTTTAACTTCCAATAATAAATCTCCACATTCCAAAAGTTTATTAAAAAAACTAAAAACAACCTCTCTGCCTGACTCACATCCCCATTTCCCTCAGCATCCTTTGTGTCTTTGCAAGAATTTTCAACAGGTTAAAAAAAAAGCTACTCTCATCTCTAATACCATATTTTGCTTTCCTTGAAGTCAAGATTAAGGTATTGGATTAAAAAACTCCATTCTTCTTTATTTCTTTTTCAAATGAAGCTGAGCAAACCAGCTGAAATATTAGGAAGCTTTCTGAGTTTCTCACCAATTTAGGCTCACTATTGATGATATTCCTATTTGTTCTCTTCTTTGGAGACATACAGAGGTTCCTTTCATCTTTTCTCTTTTTTTAAAACAGACATGATTATATTTAATAAACAACTTTGGTACAACCAAAGAATAAAACACCACAGTAAAATAATAATAAAAAACATGGTTAATTTGATCCTAAGACTGCATGTGGGCTATGGAAATACAGAGACAGTCATCTTGACTTGGGAGCTCCCATCTATGTGGTCTTGGCCTAGTCACTTAAATTCTCTGAGTTCCAATTTCCATTTTGGCACAATGGAGAGATAAAGTATTAGATATAATAAATATAAGCACAATGCCTACACCTTCTAGGGTACAATAAATGGTAAACAGCATTAATATTAAATTAGTAGGCTTCCCATATTTCATAAGAATCCATTATGTTGGCATAGGGTAAATATTCTTTCCTATGAACAAGTTCAGTCCATCTCTCACTAGAGAAAGAAGACTTGAACACTGGAGAATTGGTTCCCTAGGAGCATGTCTGTTGCAAGAACATTTATTCATTCATTTGACAAATATTAATCAGGTGCCCTCACTGTGCCAGGTTCTAGGTTAGGTACCAGGAGTCCAGCAGGGATCAGGGCAGACACATTCTCAGCTCCTTAGAACTTAAATTCTTGACAGGAAGACTAAAGTTCTCATGAGTGTGCTGTGGTGTGATAAGGAAAAGTTGCCTTCCAGTGCCCCAGGGGCTCTGTGTTTGATGAGCCCATCCCTGATAAGCACAGAATCAATGACAAAGATGAGGAGGAGGAAGAGGACAATGACCTGCATCTTCTGAAAAGATGATGGCATTCTCTATTACTCCTTTTAAGGAATATTAAAATGTCTTTCACTACTACTGCAACAGTATTTGGACCAAGGAATGACACGGTCCACAGCAAATAAGAATCCTCAGAGTGCAATGGGTGCTGCCTGCTGACTTTGCTGAGGAGTTCTTTCTCACAGGCTGATTTCAGAACAGTGCTCAGACATTGGTTTCATCAGAAATCATATAGTTTTCACTGCTCTATTTTCTCCCAGGATTTTACTATTCATGTATATATATAAAAACATTTAAAAAATGCTTTTGTTTCTTGTTTGTTTATTTGTTTTTTAACTTGACACTATGGCATGTATTTCAAGCATTGATGTTTATCACATTTCTTCTAAAGCATCTTTTAATTTATTGCATGTTACTCAGCCTTTTCCTTTATATGACATATATTCTCCCTCTTTAACTACTTTAAATGATACTAGATTACTACACTGTAAATCTTTGTATATAAAATTTTTATCATTCACTGATCATTCCTTAGATCTGATCTCTAACAAGATATGTGACAAAAAACTTCACAGCTTTTAAGCTTCTTAAAATTAATTGCCAAATTTATTTCCAGAAAAATAGTACCATTATGTATTTCCACTGGGACTATATGAGTACCTAATTCATCATGCTTTCACTTGTTTTGAAAACACACACACACACAGATGCAGATTTTATCAAACTATAGGAAATACACAATGTACTGCATGTCTTTCATTTTATGATGTTAGAAGCCTTTGATGTTGAATACCTAGATACATTTTTAATTGGAGGTTACAAATGGCAATATTTTATCTTTTCATTTTTTACTGTCAGATCTTTCTGAAGAGATAGAATGGAACCCCATCCAAAGCTGGTTTGGATGTCAAGACTGATACCACCACCACCACCACCACCACCACCACCACCCCCCCCCCCACACACACACACACACACACACACCCAAGAGGGAATGAAAAGGCTTATTGCTTAATGGGGCATTGGGAGGAGCATGGCTGGCTTTCTAAACTAGCCAAAAATGACTTGAGAAAGTAGGGAAAGCTTGGGGTTTTATTGTGATTAGAAGGTGGGCTAAGGTGAGGGTGCCTATGCATAGATGGGGCCTGTGTGATTTGAACCTTTTATAGATGCCAAAGGGGAGAGCACCAAGGCTTTCTTATCAGCTTGCCCAGATATGGCACAGAAGGCAAAAAAGAGGGAGGATGAGGCTTAAAAGTTGCCATGAGTCAAAATCATAAAAATGGAGTCAGACATTTCATTAGTTTATTTGTTGAAATATTTAAAAAGACACTTGTCCTCTTCTATTCTTTGATTACTTGTGTTACAGCTCAAGGAAAGATAGAAAAATGCTTGATACTTTTCATTTATTTACTGGTTTTCAAGATAATGAAGTGCTTTCCTGTCTTCTCTGAAGGTGATTATTTCTTTTTAATGCTTTAAACTCATGGATTTAAAACATATCTGATGGGTTTCAACCCACTGTGCTTTTTAATATTATTGAAACACAATCTGTTCCAGTGGTAGCCAGTGGGAACCTCTTTAAGTTGGCTCCTGAGTCCTTGTGTTGTGACCCAAGTAAGATTTGGTAGCTTACTAGCAATCCCGTCTGGGTCTGAGACAGGATGTTCCATTCTTTTCTTAGTTCTCCTGCCCCAGACCAGGAGTCAGCTATTTCTTTAAGAAGCCCAGGTTTCTTCTAGTGAGAAATTTTATTTCTAGTCCACAATCTGGGCAATTCAGTGCTACTGGGCTGGTCATTATCACTAGGCTTTTTCATTATTAGTACACAGAGCTAGGAAACACACACACACACACACACGCACACACAACCTCATGAGATCATTTTTCTACTTATAATTCCATTAAGCCTGCAGAACTTTTACTTAACCTTTTTTCTATTATATATGCACCTCTTTTCTTTCACACTGAGAATCTTGGTTCTCAAAGATAGCAGGGGTGACAGAATAAAAATATTCCAGAATTACTCATTTATTTTTCTTCACATATTATACACATGACAGCACTGGAATAACAATATTGATCTTAATACTAACATTAACATTATTTTTGTATATGCTCTACAAACACTCCCCCTGTATTTATTGAAGTTCTATTGTATCTACATTGTCACAGCATATAGTAATTACAAATAACAACCTCTTCTTAGCTCTGAGGGTTCATTTAGTTCTACAGGTACCTACATAATGAATGCTTCTACAGGTACCTACATAATGAATGCTAACTACTGGCCTTCATATCTAGTCACTTGGTGAAAAAAATTAAATGAAGACCACAACTTTTTATCTTACCTTTAGTCTTTTCTCGAGTTTTTCCACCTCAGTTCAGAGTTTTTCTAATTTGCTTTCTATTGTTCTTTAATGTCTTATATCCTTTTCATAATCTCTTTTAAGTTTGTTTTGAAATAGTGGGTTAGAGTTTTATCCTGTTTTGAGAGCATATCTTTCTGGCATGCTTTCAAAGTCTACAGGGATGTTATTCTTCTTATTATTCTTTTTTTTTCTCCTTATAATAATACATATTTGACTTCCATACTTCTCTGTTGCTGGTCTTTGTGTGAAATTGGTTTCCTGAAATTTTAGAATACAGAGTGGTTCACAGAGCTCCCTCTTCTGCTATTTTGTGATGTTCATAAATAGGATAGCCTGCTTCTTGAGGTTTCCTTTAGTGAGAAGTTTTTCAAGACCACACTCCCTTCCTCTCCCCACTTTTATCTTTCCTTGTCCCCAGCGTCTCTGCCCTGCTGTTTTGATTCTACTCCCAGCAGTTATTCCTTGGGGTGGAACCCTATCCTGGCAAAAGCTCTGGCTGGTTGTATGTGAGAATTCAAAGGGACTCGAGTGCTGCTGCCCTCTCAAACCTTTCAGTGTGGACTCCTTAAACTTGCCCAGTACTGGAGAGAGGAAAATCCCTGCTCATTTCAGCTGCTGTTCTCAAATCAGCCTGCTGCAATTACCAGTGAACAACTATTTACTTTAGGATTCTCCTAGTTTCAGCTCTATCAGATAAATGCTGCCTTGTTGTTCATTCTGCTTCCACAAAGTGCCAATACCATGGAGACCTTGTGGCCATTGGTAGTTTTTCCCTATCTGCTTATATTTAATATCTCTTAAGTATTTACTAATTTGGCTCTGAGAGACCCAAGGCTTAGCTAAAGAAATGAGATCCTGGAAGACGTAAAAATAGCGGCAGAGTGAGTAAAAGGTACACAGACCATCTCCCAGGACCAAACAGGAATTACAACTAAAATAAAGACAAATTATTAGGAAAAACCAACAGAAAAGCAACTGGAGAGAACCCGTATAACCAGGGATGGAAAGAGGACACCAAATTGAGCCTGGTAGGAGCTGCAGAGGTGTGAGAGAAGGTGGGCTAGGAGCTGAGGACTGTTTAGGTTGTGAGCAGTCCCTTCAGGGTTAAAATCCCAAGCCGGATCCACAGCTCAGAGTGCCAGGACAGAGCACTAAATTAGCTACAGCCACTCACCTTGGACTCTGGCAGAAGGAGGACAGACTGGACTGGAACTGTGTGGAGAGACTCAGGAGTTTGGAGAGCTGGGAGGGCACCAGGAGATTTGTGCTGAATCACTCCCTCATAGGACAGTAGCCATCTTACTCAAAGAGCCCCTTCCCAGAACCCCGGGGAGAAGCAACAGCCACTCCCTCAGGAACTTAACACCACCCAGCCAGGCCAGACAAAGGCAAATTTAGTCTCATTAACAGCTAGAGATGGCTAGCAGGCACCTGCCCCACCTGCTGGAAATCCTCTTACCCTGAACACTTGGGTTTTTTTTTTCATTCAGCTGAGGGCTACAACCCCAACTCATCAAATAACTGAGACTAATAGTTAGCAGGCAAAAGCTAGAGGAAATCTGAACCTTTCATTGGCCTTCAAATCTATCCAGGAAAGTAAGACTTGACAGTGGTGTTTAATGTAGGTACACCCACACTCATCCAAACCAAGTAGAAGGAGCCACAATCAGTGGAACACCAAACCCACAGGAAAAATTAGGCAGGCTCCAAAACCCACTGAGACAGCCAAAATGGTGAAACAAAGAAACAAATGTCAAATGAAAGAACAAGGGAATTCTATGGAAGAAGAGATAAATGATATGCAATTAAGCAAGCTATCAGAGGTAGAGTTCAGAGTAATGATAATGATAATGCTCAACAGCATGAGTAAAGATATAGAAACATTGAAAAACAACCAATTGGAAATGTAAATCCACCAATCAGAAATAAAGAATGACATAGAGGAAATAAAGAACACATTGGAAGGAATAACCAGCAGAGTAGAGGAAGCCGAGTATCGGAACAATGAATTAGAAGAAAGGGTAAAAAAAATCACCCAATCAAAGAACCAAAAAGTAAAAGCAATTAAAAGACAGGAAGACAGCTTAAGAGAACTGCAGTACAATATGAAACAACCAACATCCACATCAGAGGAGTTCCAGAAGAAGAAGAAAATGTGCAAGGGTTAGAGGATATATTTGAAGAAATAGTGACAGAAAACTTTCCTAACTTGGTGAAGGAAGAAGGCATTCAAGTTCAAGAAGCACAGAGAGCCCCAAGTAAGAAGAACCCAAACAGGCCCACACCAAGACACATAATAATTAAAATGCCAACAATTAAAGACAAAGAGATAATCCTAAAGGCAGCAAGAGATAAGCAACAGATTACCTACAAAGGAACCCCATAAAACTCTCAGCTGACTTCTCAAGAGAAACACTATAGGCCAGAAGGGAATGGCATGAAGTAATCAAGGTAATGAAAAACAAGAATCTGAATCCAAGACTACTCTACCCAGCAAGGCTATCATTCAAAATAGTAGGTGAAATAAAGAGCTTCTCAGACAAAAAAAGGTTAAGGGAATATATTGGCACCAAACCAGCACTCCAAGAAATGTTACAAGGACTGCTGTAGTTAGCAGAAGAAATAGGAAGAAAAATACAATGACAATAACCAAAAATGGTAATAAGTACATATCAATAATAACCTTAAATGTAAATGGATTAAAGGCTGCAATCAAAATACACAGAGTAGCTGAATAGATAAGAAAGTATGACTCATATATATATGTTGTTTACAAGAGACCCACCTCACAACAAAAGACTCATGTAACTTGAAAGTGAAGGGATGGAAAAAATCTTCCAAGCAAATGGAAAGGAAAAAAGAGCTGAGATAGCAATACTCATATCCAATAAAATAGACTTCAAAATGAAGGCCATAACTAGAGACAAAGAAGGCCACTACATAATATTGAAAGGATGTCTCCAATGGGAAGATATAACCTTGGTAAACATATATGCATCCAATATAGGAGCACCAAAATACATTTAAAAACTTCTGGAGGACTTCAAAGGAGAAATCGACAGCAATACAATCATAGCATGAGACTTCAACACCCAACTGATATTACTGGATAGATCCCTTAGATGAAAAATTACCAAGGAAAGAGAGACTCTAAATGATGCATTAGATCAAATGGATATAATAGATATCTACAGAGAATTACACCCCAAAACTACAGAATTCACATTCTTCTCAAGTGTACATGGGGCATTCTCAAAGACAGACAACATGTTAGGACACAAACTAAGACTCTACAAGTTCAAGAAGACTGAAATCATATGAAGCATCTTCTCAGATCACAATGGTATGAAACTAGAAATCATTTACACCAAAAACATTCAAACACATGGAGGCTAAATAGCATGTTATTAAACAATGAATGGGTTACCAAGAAGATCAATATAGAAATTAAAAACTTCCTGGAAACCAACGAAAATGAACACACAACAACACAAAATCTATGGGATGCAGCAAAAGCAGTCTTGAGAGGGAAGCTTATAGGACTACAGGCCTACCTCAAGAAACAAGAAAAATTTCTAATTAACTATATAATCTCACAACTTAAAGAACTAGAAAGCAAACAAAAAGAAAAACCCAGAGCAAGTAGAAGTGAAGAAACAGTAAAGGTCAGAGCAGAAATAAATGACATAGAGACTAAAAAAACAATTCAAAAGATCAGTGAAATAAACAGCTGGTTCTTTGAAAAGCTAAACAAGATTGATGGGCCCTTAGCCAGAGTCACCAAAAAACAAAGAGAGAGGACACAAATAAATGAAATCAGAAACAAAAGTGTTGAAATAACAAGTGACACCACAGAAATACAAAGGATCATTAACAAATAGTATGAGTAATTATACATCAACAAATTGGACAAGCCAGATGAAATGGACAAATTTCTAGAATCCCACAGCATTCCAAAACTGAACCAGGAAGAGATAGAAAACTTGAACAGACCAATCAGGAAACTCCCAGCAAACAAAAGCCCGGACACGGATGGCTTCAAGGGGGAGTTTTACCGAACATTCAAAGAAGAACTAACACCCATTCTCCTCAAACTATTCCAAAAAATTCAAGAAGAAGGAAGACTTCCAAACTTGTTTTATGAGGCCAGTATAATTCTAATTCCAAAACCAGATAAAGACACTACAAAGAAAGAAAACTGTAGACTAATATCCCTGATGAATATATATGCCACAATGCTCACCAAAATATTAGCAAATTGGATCCAACAATACATTAAAAAAGTTATTCACCATGGCCAAGTGGGATTCATCCCAGGGAAGCAAGGTGGATACAATAATCACAAATCAATAAATGTGATACACCACATAACAAAATGAAAGATAAAATCCATATGATCATATGAATAGATGGTGAAAAAGCATTTGACCAAATCCAGCACCCATTTCTGATAAAAATGCTCACCAATGTGGGAATAGAGGGATCATATCTCGACATAATAAAAGCCATACAGGAAAAACCTACAACCAACATCAGACTCAATGGGCAAAACTAAAAGCATTTCTCTTAAGAACAGGAACAAGACAGGGATGCCCACTTTCACTACTCTCATTTAACATAAGTCTGGAAGTCTTAGCCACAGCAATTAGACATGAAGAAAAAATAAAGGGGATCCAAAATGGAAAGGAGGAAGTGAAACTGTCATTATATGCAAATGACATGATATTGTACATAGAAACCCCTAAAGACTCCATCAAACATCTACTAGATTTAATAAATGAATTTGGCAAAGTAGCAGGATACAAAATTAACATCAAGAAATAACAGCATTCTTATACACCAATAATGAAATCACAGAAAGAGAAACTAAAAAAAAAAAAATCCCATTTTACCGTTGCAGCAAAAAAACTAAGATACTAGTAATAAACTTAACCAAAGAAGTAAAGGACTTGTTCTCAGAGAAACACAGGACATTGAAAAAAGAAATAGAGGAAGATATAAAAAAGTGGCAGCATATACCTTGTTCACGGATTAGAAGAATCAACAGCATTAAAATGTTCATACTACCCAAAGCAATCTATAGATTCAATGCAATTCCCATTAAAGTACCAACGACATATTTCACGGAACTACAACAAATACTCCAAAAGTTCATATGGAACCAAAAAAGACTTCGAATAGCCACAGCAATGTTGAAAAAGAAGAACAAAGTAGGAGGGATCACAATACCGGATATCAGGTTATATTACAAAGCCACTGTAATCAAAACAGCCTGGTACTGGCACAAGAACAGGCACATAGATCAATGGAACAGAACAGAAAACCCAGAAATTGACCCAGGACAATATGCTCAATTAATATTTGACAAAGGTGGCAAGAGCATACAATGGAGTCAAGACAGCCTCTTTAATAAATGGTGTTGGGAAAACTGGACAGCTACATGCAAAAAAAAGAAACTAGATCACCAAGTTACACCACACACAAAAATAAGCTCAAAATGGTTAAA
Source organism: Tadarida brasiliensis (assembly GCA_030848825.1). Classification (NCBI taxonomy): domain Eukaryota; kingdom Metazoa; phylum Chordata; class Mammalia; order Chiroptera; family Molossidae; genus Tadarida; species Tadarida brasiliensis. The sequence goes on from CM061259.1 coordinate 83,996,153, forward strand.
AGACTTAAACATGACTCTTGAATCCATAAAAATCCTAGAAGAAAATCTAGGCAACACAATTTCTGACATCACACGCAGCAGAATTTTCACTGATATAACACCTAAGGCAAGAGAAACAAAGGAAAAAATTAATACATGGGACTATATCAAACTAAAAAGCTCTGCACAGCAAAAGAAACAAGCATCAAAATGGAAAGGGAACCCACCATATGGGAGAACATCATTGCCAATGATACATCAGATAAGGGGTTAATTACCAAAATATATAGAGTATTCATACAACTCAACAAAGGGAAGAGAAAGAATCTAATTAAAACATGCCAGAATACCTAAATAGACACTTCTCCAAACAGAACATCCAAATGGCCAAGAGACATACGAAAAAATGCTCAAAGTCACTAATCATCAGAGAGATGCTAATTAAAACAACCATGAGGTATCACCTCACACCTGTCAGAATGGCTGCCATCAACAAATCATCACACAACAAGTGCTGGTGAGGGTGTGGAGAAAAGGGGACTCTGGTACACTGCTGGTGGGAATGCAAATTGGTGTAGCCACTATGGAAAACAATATGGTATTTCCTGAAAAAAATTATAAATTGAACTGCCATTTGACCCAGTGATCCTGCTTCTAGCAATATATCCTAAGAAGCCTGAAACACCAATCAGAAAGTATATATGCACCCCTATGTTCATAGCAGCACTATTTACAATTGCTAAGATCTGGAAACAGCCCAAGCGTTCATCAATAGATGAGTGGATAAAAAAGCAGTGGTACATATACACAATGGAATACTATGCAGCTGTAAGAAAGAAAGATTTCTTGTCCTTTGGGACGACATGGAGGGACCTGGAGAGTATTTTGCTAAGCAAAATAAGTCATTCAGAGAAAGACAAATACCACATGATCTCACTTATTTGTGGAATATAATGAACAAAATAAGCTGATGAACAAAATAGACCCAGAGACATAGAAAGCAATAAGGTTGAGATTGACAAATCTCAGAGGAGGGGGGTTGGGGGGAGGGAAGAATTAGACTAAAGAAGTTATATGCATATATGCATAACCAATGGACATAGACAACAATCCTGTGAGGTGGGGGCAGGACTGGGAGGATGGTGTCTAGGGGAAAACAGAGAAACACCTGTAACAAAAGTAGTTTAATTACTAAAATAGAAAAAAAAAGAAATGAGATCCTCAAGTTTCAAAGAATTGAGTACACCACCTCCTTCCAGCATATCTGTTTATTTTATATCTTAAGAACTGTGGTGCTGAAAACTGTAGATATCTGTAAAAATGGCAAAATCTTACTAAGACAATCTTGAATTACAAGGGCTATTATGGGGAACATTCCAGTTACACAAGATCATTCACTTAGGAAGTGCACTTGAAAGAATGGGCTCCCAAATCAGACAGACAGAATGGGACACCTATTTTAATTGGCATGACTCTTTTACCTGCGCCATAGTCTACTAATCTCCTATCTGAAGTGACTTTACACTCTGAGACTACAAGACTGTAAACAAAAGTCCACAATGTTAGTGGCCTTCCAGATGTCCCCATACCAACCACTGAAGGAGGTCCCCAGTATAGTCTCCTCCCAAGGTTGGCAGGACTCAGGGATTCTCCAGTAAATTGCTACTAGTTATTCCCATAATCAGTGAAGAGGAAACTAAAATTAAAATTAATGGAAAACCTTGCCAAATTCTGGTAGATGGTGGAGCTACACTCCCTACTTTATTTATTTATTTATTTTTTGTTCAGATAGAGTGGGAGGGAGAGAGAGGAAGAGAGAGAGAGAGAAACATCGACGTGAAAGGGACACATCGAGTGGCTGCCACCCGCACAACCAACCAGGGCCAGGGACAAACTGCAACCGAGGTACACGCCCTTAGCGGGAACCGAACCCGGGTCTCTCTGGACTGCAGGCCGACGCTCTAACCGCTGAGCCAAACCAGCCAGGGCTACACTCCCTACTTTAAACCCCACTCATTCTAGAACCTGCATATAGGATCCTAGGAAAACTGGCAGAAGCCGGGGAAAGGTGAGAATTCTTAGCAGAGTCAGCTCTCCCAGATCTCAGTAGTGCCCACTCAAGAGTGGAAAATAACATTTCAGGTTGTCCCTTTCTTTCCAAATTGAGACTCTTGTGAATTTGGTTCTGGGGTACCCACAGTTTGTCTATCATTTCTCTCTCAAGGACAGCTGTTACCTTCTTATGTGTCTCATTTAGTGTCCTGAGAACTTGCTTGGCTTTCTGCCTGCCTGGAGCATGCAGGTTATCAGTTTTTCTGTACACAGAAAACTCAACATCAGGTTGGGGCCCCCCAAATATGGCCAGATAGAAATATGGATTTTACTCCATTTGGGGCAAGGGTCAATCCTCTGTTTCCAGCTCTGAGGGGAATTGTTTAAGTCTTTTTCTTTGGGTTATCTTTGAGAGTGGCTCTGGATATTGGGAGGGTAGTGTTCTTCTTTAGGGACACCTCTTACATCCAAGAGGGTTATTCAATACTGCCAGAAATATTTACTGTTTATCCCAGCTGAAACCTAACAAGACGTTGAAAGGATTTTTTTAAAGTAGCTCTATGGTCAGAAGTTGGCAAAATTAGGGGCTGATATTTAATCTAATAGAAACTTTTGTTAGGCCCTTTCCCCTAAGCTAAATAAAACTATGCACTGAGAGGAAAAGAAAAAAAACACTCCAACGATAAACAGTTCTAAATGTAGAACAGAGGAACCACCAAGCAAATGATCTCCCTAAGACTAGAACATCAGAAAAGGAAGAAAGAGAGGCCTGACTCAAAGAATGTGAACTCGATGCCATGACTTGTGAATATCATGCAGAGATTCAGCAAAGACTTCGAGAACTCCAGACTAGGCAGACAGTCTGATCGAAAGGGGGGAATTGTTAAAAACAAGACAACAAGCCCAAAATGGAGTCACTTCTGCTAAGCCCCACATCACCAAACTGAGACAACTTAATTATAGCTTTAGCTCTCTCAGAAATGGAATTTTAAACCAGTCAACCAGTAATTGCCTGATCAGCACTAGTCAGATAACCTGCCTGACAGACCTCTGCCATCCCCTAAAGGAAAGTAACCTTATAATAACCAACCTGTTTTATTTTGTGTAGTGTAACTTCCTTGTTACTGCTCCCTTCTGCCTATAAAAGTCTTTCATTTTATACAGTTCTTTGGATCCCCTTTGTATCTGCTAGATAAGATGCTACCCAATTCATAAATCATTGAATGAAGCCAAGAACATCCACAAATCTTAGTTGAATTTTGTTTTTTTAACAGTAAACAGGGAAAGACCATTTAAGCATAAAAACAATGGAAAAAGTCAAAAATGAAAATACCAATAGAGCCACCCATGTGAAAAGTAAAATCTCTCTTAACTTTATCTTTATTGTTGAAAGTATTACAAATGTCACCCTATTTCCCCCCCTTGACACCCTCCACCCCACTCCCGCTCTCTCTCTTAGATATTCAGTTTCATATTGCGATAGCATTAGCATTGCTCAAGCAGATAGCAAAACTGCCCTCATATTTAGGATGAAATGATTAGAAGATGTCCTCTGCTGTCCATAGTCTTAACATTGTTATAGATTCAGGCTTATGTTGGCCAAAACTGACTTCATGATTTACCAAAAGGTTAAAACCAAAAAAATTGAATCCTGTTACCTAGATTGATAGAGATGCATTTGTTTGGCACTAAATCAGTACTCTAGGATGAGAAAATCCATTTCTTCCGGTGGTTCACAGTAGGTTCCCAATTAATTCAACCCTGAGAATCCAGGATTGGGTACTATAAGGCTTTTTTTTTTATCCTCACTGGAGGATATTTTTCCATTTTTGTTCAGATAGAGTAGGAAGGAGAGAGAGGAAGAGGGACAGAGAGAGAGAGAGAGAGAGAGAGAGAGAGAGAAACATCGACGTGAAAGGGACACATCGAGTGGCTGCCTCCCACACGACCCCAACCAGGGCCAGGGACGAACTGCAACCGAGGTACGTGCCCTTGACCAGAATCGAACCCATGACTCATTGGTCTGCGGGCCAATGCTCTAACTTCTGAGCCAAACTGTTCAGGGCTGTAAGGCATTTTAATACAGCATATAGCATTGACCTAGAGTGTATACAGGGTGGATGGGCAGTAAAGATGAGTAATGATCACTCTTATTTTGTTTAGACTCCTGGACAGCCTGTGGGACACTGAAGCATAGGAATCCAGATTTATCACAGGTGGCCTCAACTTGCAGAAAATCAAGACATGTAAAACAGGCAAGTTTGGGAGATGCTCATTACCACCCTAAGATTATTTTTCTCTTATCAATTCAATGTGAACATCTTACAGTGCTTTCAAGGTTCTCTTCATGAAGCAACAAGGAAAATAAAAAGTTAATATGTTGGGGCCATTGCCAATAAAAGAGCCTAAGAAACAGATGAAGTTTCACAATATTTATAAATAATATTTAGAAATACATTTCCTGAATAAATGGTGTGCTGTTGCATAAAATGTCAAGGCAGCTGAGTATCTGTGAATGGGACCCTGGGGCTCTGGGCAGGGACTCCAGTGAGGCATCTGGGGAGCAAAACTGAAGGAGGCACTCACTCCCAAGGCTGACCCTGCACTTAAATAACCCTGAGAGTGAGCAGCTCCTTAAATTTTGGCCTTAGGCACCTTACTCACTTCAACATAGTGCTGGCCCTGCTGAGGCTGATTGTTCACTAGCAAATGGACTCTTTTGATTCCTAATTGTTCCCCAAGACCTTTTCCCATAAAAAACGTGTATCTCACAGCCCTCTTCAGACCAACCTGGAGTAAGCTAGTTACATGTTAGCCTGAAGGGAAATCTCACTCAGCCAGAGAAACAGTATGGGCTCTGTCTAGTCCCTGAAGAACATCTTTTCTAAATTCATCCCCATCTTCCATTCAAAAGGCTGTTAATAGAAATTGGAACAATAAAAATGAGAAGAAAAATAATCCTGTTAAGGAATGTGCCATGATACATAAAGACCTGAAACTGCCCTGGCTGGTTTGGCTTAGTGATAGAGCGTTCACGCGCGGACCAATGAGTCCCGGGTTCCATTCCAGCCAAGAGCACGTACCTCAGTTGCAGTTTGTCCCCAGCCTTAGCTGGGGTCGTGCAGGAGGCAACCAGTCGATGTGTTCCTCTCACTTGGATGTTTCTCTCTCTCTTCCTTTCTCTCCCTCTCTCTCTCTCACTCCCACTCTAACTGAAGATAAATAGAAAAATATCCTCAGGTGAGGATTAAAAATAAAAAAAGACCTGAAACTGATTAAGCAAGAAATATTTGTATCAATTTGCATCAAAAGGTAACTTCTAGCTTTTAAAAGCCTTCTTAGTCTGCAAAACAAATGACGATACAGTCGACCCTTGTTTATCGCGGTTAATCAGTTTGAAACTCTAGGGCATAAATGAATTTCTAGGAAGTAGGATTCTTTATTTACACACAGTTGTCCCTTGCGACTTCGTCCTTCGACTTTCGGCTTCACTCCATCGCAGTTTTTTCAAATATAGTAAAAACCGTGATGGAGTGAAGCCGCGAAAGTCCAAGCGCGAAGTGGCGAGGACTGTACTCAGTTTGAGGATGGAATTTATAAGTGTGATTCATACAACATTCCACTGCTGTCCTGAGGAATGAAGCTGACTTCCTGAAAGAAGATAATTTCACATGATTTCTTTCCTACTTCCTCCCTCAAAACATTTGTGGGCAAATAGCACTCACATATGGAATGGTTTATTTTGCTCTACTTTCCATTAGTTTGGGACTCTTTCATGTTATCTGGGGCTCCTCACCATCTGTGGGGAGCTTGCTGATACGGTTCACACTCGGGCTGGCTGGCAGCTTTCAGATCTGGACTCCAGAGTATACCCCATCCTTTCCAACAATGGTTAAGCATGAAAAACTTTAGGGAAAAGGAGAGGAATTTACTGAGCTGGGAATATGAAGCAAGAGTCTAGACTGGCTCTGCCTCTGAGCCCAGAATGGATATACAACTGCCAGGAAATTGACTTTTGTCATTGGCACCCTTCATTTCGTCTTGGGCCACCTTTTATCATCACACATCTCAGTCTTTCCCTGTTACATTGACAGGATAAAACAGTTATTTTCTCTGCTTCTATGTTTCTCTTAGGAATGATTATCTTCTTATTCTTCCCTTACTACCTTTCTCCTCATTATTCTCAGCAGGTTCAACATCAAAACCTGGCAGAATCCACCTCGTGAACTCATTCTTTTTCAGGGGAGACTGGTTTCACATGTACTGTTCTGCTTCTGCACCAAGCTTTGGGGCATATTTCTTGCTCAAAATAGCAGCCGAATTTAGCTACAAGGCCAAAATCTATGTCATTTCCCAATCAGGTCTTGATAATCATAATAGTATAGTAATTATAATTTCCTGTGTGAATATGTCATATCAAATACTTTTACATTATTTGCATTAGGCCTCCCACACCTGGCCCATCCCCCTCCCCAGTCTGCACCTCCTACTTCTCCTTTCCTATAGCTACTTGCTCCCATTTCTCCCAGATACCCACATATTTTCCTACTTGAAGCTTTTCCCCATGCTATACTTCACCCTTACCATGCCCTCAAGTCCACCTTTCCCATAACAGCACTATTCAATGAAACTTTAATTATTCTCATAGGACTATTCAAGATATGCCCTCATCCATGAAGACTTTCCTAAGCTCGGACTACTACCTGTACACACAGAATTCTGACTTTTGGCCCAGGGCTCTTTCCAAATATACCATGAAAGACCACAATTTATAATTTTGAAAATACAGAATCAGAAAAGGATCCCCATTGTCCCTTGGGGCTAGCCACAATGAAACTTGCTTTAGTGTTAGACATTTGGAAATTGAAGTTTTTCACACAAAAACGATGAATGTGGCCCTTAGCATTGCAGGTGACATGTAAAAATATACACAGACAGAACTCCAGAGACCATGCTCACCTCAGTCTGTTCAAGAGGGCAGGTGAAGACTGATTTAAATTCAACAAATATTTATTGAATATGCTCCATCCAGGCCCTGTATTAGCACTGGGGATACAAGGCCAGATGTCTACCCTAGAAGATTGATAAATGGGCTAAGCAAGTTGAGTTTATGTCCCTCCCTTGTGATGAATTAGTGCAGTGATTCTCAAACCTGGCTGTGCAGGAGAATCACATAGGGAATGTAATTCACGTATTTGTTTACTCATGCATTAGTTCCGAATTTCATTTTGTAGGAATAAATAATACATTCACTAAATATAAGCCAAAAGATTGGAAAAGGTATACAGTGAAATGTATCTCTTGCATCACTGTTGCAATTACCCAGTTTCCTTCCCTGGATACCTTGCCAATTTATTTGACATCACTGGAGAATAGCTTCACTCTGTCTGTCCCTTCCACCATAGCAGAGTTATTTAAATAGGGCAGGAAGGTGATTGGGAGGTTGGGAGGGCCCCTCAGCAGGCTGCCTAAGCCAAGCACAAATTAGCAAACAAGACTGCAGTGACAGTCTGGCCGGTATGGCTCAGTGGCTGAGCGTCGACCCATGCACCAAGAGGTCGCCGGTTCAATTCCCGGTTGTGGGCCTGATCCCCAGTGGGGGGCATGCAGGAGGCAGCCAATCGATGTTCTCTCTCATCGATGTTTCTATCTCTCTCTCCCACTCACTTCCTCTCTCTCTAAAATCAATAAAGAAAAAAAATTTAAAAAAAAAGACTGCAGTGACAGAGGTCAGACCTGTGTCTACAGGATCCAGGTAAGACCAAGAAATGACCTCTTGAAGGTGTCTGGAGTCAGGAGCTCCTGCCACTGGTCTTCCTACATAGCCAGTTCCCCACAAGGTCCTCAAGATCTGTTCCTACTAAGCCCCTTGAAATCCATTGCCACACATTCTTCCATCCTTATTAGACGTTGAGTGTTAGTGCATCCGTATCTGTCACTGACTATTCCTGTGCTAGAACATGCTAGAACACAGGAATTAAGCATAATAGAAGAGCCTTGAAGATTGGAGCAAACATTTGTTCTCTTTTATTTAATAATAATAAAATATGTGCCTCCTTTGTGCAATGATCAGTGCATACAGTATCTCCTTTAGTCCTCACAGTGTCCTTGGGACACAGACTCCATAATTATACAGGAGGCAGTATATAATAAGGGTTAAAAGTATGGTGTGGGCCCTGGCCAGGTAGCTCAGTTGGTTAGAGCATTGTGCTAATATGCCAAGGTTGCAGGTTCGATCTCTGGTCAGGGCACATACAAGAATCAACCAGTGAATGCATAAATGAGTGAAACAACAAATCTCTCTCTCTCTCTCTCTCAAATCAATTTTTAAATAAAGTATGATGTGTAAAGATAGGCTTCTAGATGCAAGTTCCTTCTTCTCTAGATGAAAATGTGGAACCGTGAGCGAGTTACTTAAATTTTGGTGCCTCAAAATCCTTATCTATAACAGACAAGAAGGATGTAACACAGTTTGTACAGTGCCCACACATGGTGCTCAATTCATGTTACTTAGAATTTTTGGAGGGAAAAAATACCAACAATTCTATAGGAACACTGACATCCAAGATATCAGAAACCATCTGACCTATCATTAAGCCAAGGGACCAGAATTAACCATCAAATTTAAGGTATAACAAACAGAATTCAACAGCACATTAAAAGGGTCATATACCATGACCAAGTTGAATATACCCCAGGAATGCAAACATGGTTCCACATAAAGAAGTCATTAAAAGAGACAAACCACATGAACAGAATGGAGAATAAAAATTATAATCACCTCAATAGATGTAGAAAAAGCATATGACAAAATTCAACGTCCTTTCATGGTAAAAACTCTCCACAAATTAGATATAGAAAAAAATTTACCTTAATAAAATAAAGGCCATATAAGACACACCCAGAGCTATCATACTCAGCAGTGAAAGCTAAAATCTGTTCTTCTAAGATCAAGAACAAGAAACAAAAGGTATCCAAATTGGAAGGAAGAAGTGAAACTGTCACTGTTTATATACAACATGATCTTATACACAGGAAACCCTGAAGAGTCCACCAAATAACTGTTAAAACTAATAAATAAATTTAGTAAAGTTTCAGAATACAAAATCAATGTACACAAATCAGTGTATATTTCCACCCACTAACTATTGGAAAGAGAAATTAAGAAAATAATCCTATTTACAATTGTATAAGAAACAATAAAATACTTAGGAATAAAATGCTTAAAAATAAATTTCCTTTCACCAGTGAGGTGGAAGGCCTATACACGGAAAACTATTAAGACAGTGATGAAAGAAATTGATGAAGACACAAATAAATAGAAAGTTATCCTATGTTCACAAACTGGAAGAATTCATATTGTTGAAATGTCCATACTACTCAAATCAATATATAGATTCAATTAAATCCCTATGAAAATCCACTGATATTTTCACAGAGGTAGAAAAAGCTATCCTAAAATTTATATGGAACCACAGAAGACTCTGAATAGCCAAAGTAACTTGAGAAAGAAGAACAAAGCTTGAAGCATCACACTTCCTGATTTCAAACTATATTACAAACCCATAGTAATCAAAACAGTATAGTACTGGCATGAAAACAGACACAGACAGAGGGAACAGAATAGACAACCAAGAAATTAATATATATATATATATATACACACACATATATATGTATGTATATGTGTATATATATACACATATATATACATATACATATATATACATATACATATACATATATATACATATATATATATACATATAACTAATCTTGGACAAGGGTGCCAGGAACATACAATAGGGAAAGGATAGTCTCTTCAATAAATGGTGCTAAGCCCTGGCTGGTGTTGCTCAGTGGTTAGAACACCAACTCACTCATGAAGGGGTTGTGGGTTCAATTCCCAGTCAAGGGTATGTACCTGGGTTGCAGGTTCAATCCCTGGCCCCAGCTGGGGCACACGTGGGATGCAACCAATTGATGTGCCTCTTTCACATCGATGTTTCTCCCCCCCCCCCTCCACTCTCTCTCTAAAAATCTAAAAATCAATGGAAAAAGTACCCTCAGGTGAGGATTAACAAAACAAAACAAAAAAACTGTGCTGAGAAAATTGGATATCCACGTGTAAAAGAATGAAATTATACCCCTATCTTACACAACTCACAAAAATTAATTTGAAGTAGATTAAAGATATAAACATAATACATGAAATTGAAAAACTCCTAGAAGAAAACATAGGAAAAAATCTCTTGACATCAGTCTTGTCAATGATATTTTTTGGATATAGCACCAAAAGCACGGGCAACAAAAGGAAAAATAAGTGAAACTATATCAAACTAAAAAGCTTTTGCACAGCCAAGCAAACAAGCAACAGATTGAAAGTCCACCTATGGAATGAACAAAATTATTTGCAAACCATATATCTGATCATGGGTTAATTTCCAAAACATAAAACAAACTTATACAGCTCAATAGCAAAGCAAAAACAAAATCTGATTAAAAATGGGCAAAGAACTGAACAGACATTTGTCCAAAGAAGACACATAAATGGTCAAGAGGTACCTGAAAAGGTGCTTGACATCACTAATTAATGAAATGCAAATCAAAACCTCATGCCTGTTAGGATGACTTTATGAAAAATAAAAATGTTTTGGCAAGGAGGTGGAGAACATGGAAACCTTTTGCACTATTGATGTGAATATAAATTAGTACAGCATTTATGAAAAACAGTATGAAGTTCCCTCAAAAAATTAAAAACAGAACTATCATTTGATACAACAAGCCCACTTTTGAGTATATTTCTGAAGGAAATAGACTCAGTATCTCAAACAGATTTTCACTCCCATGTTAACTGCAGTATTCATAATAGCCAAGATACAGAAACAACCTTAAATGTCCACCGATAAATGGATAAAGTGAGTGGTATATACATACAATGGAATATTATTCAGCCATGATAAAGAAGGACATCCTGCCATTTGCAACAACATGGATGAACCTAGAGAATATCTTGCAAAGGGAATTAAGCCAGACAGAGACAAATACTATGATCTCACTTATATGTGTAATCTTTTAAAAAAAGTCAAAGTCATAGAAACAGAGAATAAAGAGCAGAATGGTGGTTACCATGCTGGTCAAAGGATACAAGCCTTCAGTTATAAAATGAAAAAACATGCTGAGTGTAGTGACTATAGTTAACAATACTGTTTTATATGTTTGAAATTTGCTGAGAGAGTAGATCTTACATGTTCTCACCACACAAAAAAAGTAACTGTGAAATGATGTACATGATAATTAACCTAACTTTGGGTAATCATTTCACAAAGTATATGTACATCAAATCATCACACTGTACACTTTAAATGTGATGATTTGATGTACATATACTTGTCAGTATACTTCAATAAAACTGCGGTGGGGGGAGGATGTTTTCCAAAGTGTTCTGAGTTACACTGAAAGATTCCCAAATAACCATCTTGCCTATTTCTTCCCTAGGGTCCTGAAATTTTAAGGGTTCAGTGTGTTGAACTTATAGCATCGTAGAGCCAAGAGGAACCTCAGAGAACTGACTAGTCCAGAGCCCATGTCTTATAGAAGAGAACCCTGAGTTCCAGGAATAGGAGACAGACTTAACCCAGGCAGATAGCAAGAGAGTGTCATCAGCCACACCTGCCACCTTTCCACTCCTCAAAGCAAATCTCCTATCTACTTGAGGGCCTCAGTGAACTCGCCCTCCGTATTAGTTGCTAGGACTGCCATAACAAAATACGACTGGCTTGCTTATGTAACAGAAATGTATTGTCTCACAGTTCTGGAGGCTATAAGCCCATTATCAAGGTACCAGGAGAGTTGACTTTCTCTGAGGCTTCTCCCCTTGTCTTGCAAGTGGCCTTCTTCTCATGGTCTTTCCTCTGCACACCTGCATTCCTTTTGTGTCTTAATTTCCTCTTATGGCACCAGTTAGACTTGATTAGCACCCACAGTAAGGGCTTCCTTTTTAACTTAACCACTCTTTTAAAGGCCCTATCTAGACACACTGAGTTACCAGGACTTCAACATATGAATTGGCGGGGGTGTGGGGGGGGGGGCACAATTAATAATAGCTCCCTAGTTAGGAATGCTTTTCCCTGTCCACTTAGCTAACTCCTAATCATATTCCAGATCCCAACTTAAATATCACTTCTTTGAAAAAGCCCATCCTAACTGCCTCCTCACTCTCTACAGACAAGCTCGGACCCCTTTTTAGGCACTTTGAGGTACCCTTTTACTTCAATTTGTCATGATTGTTACCCATGACATAGCTGTGTAAGTGGTCACTTTGCTTTTGCCTGCCTCCGTGAGACTTCATCCTCCAATTAAAATCACAGAATCCTCTTTGGCATTATTGTTTTCAAATGATTCCTATGTTTTCTCACTTTTGCTTATAATGCCCTGCTATAAAACTCTCCTTGTGCCCCAAAGCTCAACTGAAACAGCCTCCCCCAATTGCTCTCCTAACCCAAAACAGAATTAATTATTTGCTTCTCAGCTGTCTTGTAGCATACCGTTCATGCAGTTGGTTTCATAGTTAAGCATGATGTTATTAAGAGTAGGATAGCCCTGGCCGGTTTGGCTCAGTGGTTAGAGCGTCGGCCTGCGGTCCAGAGAGACCCGGGTTCGGTTCCCGCTAAGGGCATGTACCTCGGTTGCAGTTTGTCCCCGGCCCTGGTTGGTCGTGCGGGTGGCAGCCACTCGATGTGTCCCTTTCACGTCGATGTTTCTCTCTCTCTCTCTTCCTCTCTCTCGCTCCCACTCTATCTGAACAAAAAATGAAAAAATGTCCTCGGGTGAGGATTTAAAAAAAAGAGTAGGATATTAACATGTTTATCGCTCCCCATACACTTGAAGATAAGGACACTTTCACTTCACTCCAGATTCCTGGCACACTACATAATGCCTGGCATAATGCCTGGCATAAATAAAGAGTTGGTCCTTTTAGGAGGCAGGACATGACCACAGCCCATCTCACATAGATAGAGCTGGTTGTGAAGGTTGTGCAGCTCTCCTGAGTGATTCCAGAAGCACTAATGGGGCTCTTTGCTACTCTGCCCACCCCAGAGGCTACAGGGGGACTGGGTGAGCCACTGCGTTTCCCAGCAACAGCCTGTGGAGATGGCTCTAGAGTAGGAAAGACTCTCTATGAGTGAATACATCAAGTCTTTGAGACCAATTTCCTAAAAGAAAAAATAAATAATAACAAGAAAAGAAGGAAATCCTGTGAATCCTTTGGAATTTAATTTAAATTCTGATAAGAACTGGCACTGGCTCTTTGGTCCAGGGTGACATAGACTGAAGCACAAACAACTGAGCTAGCCTGAAGGAACACAGAGGGGACAGGGACCCAGCTAGTCCAGATTCCATGTCGTTTCTAAGACTAAGGCTCATCTGTAAAAAGGGCCTAATTACACCTGCTCCATACCTCACAGCAGTATGGTGAGGTGCAGATAAGGCATGGCCAAAAAGAGCTCTCTTGGAAGGTAAAAGTGTTCCAGTTGTGGAGGTCCTTGTTTAGCCTGGGAGTGGTTGAGGAATAAAGATAAGGAAAGAAGGGTTTCTTAGAGAGATGTAGCCAGGTTTGACGAGCAGTAATATCTCCTCGAGAATATAGCTCCCCAGTGCACTGACACACTCCGAGTTTTGCTGAGAACCTAGTTTTTACAAAAACTCGGGATCCATCCCTCCAATTCTCCATCTCCAGACATGCAGGAATCCCTGCCTCTGACCATTTTCACCTCCTAGTGAAAAACATTTTGTCCTATACCTCTTTCCTTATCTCAACCTAGAGAGAGATAGAAGACAGCATGCCACCTGGTTAAAATTATGGCTTCTGGGGTCACTCAGGCCAGAGTTCAAATCCCAGATCTGTTGCTTACTGGCTCTATGACTTAGAGAAAGTATGTGATTGTCAATCTCCTCTTCTTTAATATGATAAAATCAATAGTACCTACCCTGTGGGATTGTTGGGAAACTGATTAAATAGACAACCCATGCTCTAGGAATAGCACGGGGTCTAACATTGGTAAGTGCTCAAAAAACAGGAGCCATTTTATAATACTGTAACCCCAACTAGGGTCAAAGGCCTTCTCATCTTCCAGATTTGTTCTCTTGGTCCACTTTACCTTTTCCAATCTTCTTCCTCTGGCCATCATCACAAGCCAAATGAACCCAATTCAGTCTTACAATGAGATCTTATTGAATTTCCTGTGCTGGGCACTGGGAACCTTCCATAACAGACAAACATTTCTCACACCATCTGGAGCTAAAAGGTGAAGAAAACCAAATTCCCTTTTTATAACAGGGGTCTCTGATAATGAAGGTACTTTATTACAGACACTCTAAAGTTTAGGCAGATGCCTCCTTTTCTCTTCCCTCCACACCCAAACAAACCCTGACACTTTTCCTCAGTAAATGACATTCAGAAAATGCACAGTCAGGATATAGGTGTTTTTGATCCATAATCCTGAGTTCCCAGTTTGAGATTCTTTTTTTTAAGTAAGCAGCATAGTTATTAGCTGCAGGATAGATAAAGGGCAGGGAGAGTTAATGAAGCATTGAGTTGAAAAGTGCAAATGTCAAAGGCAAAAAGAAAACTGAAAATATAGTTGGGGACTTAAAAGCACAGGTAGTAACAATGGCTGTATATTAAATGTCCTTAGAAATATCTAAGATGCTGATTCAGGGTGCTGTTATTGACAATGGGCATTGCTACCCATAAATCTTCCATATCTTGGCACATGGTAGGAGTTCAACAAAAGCTAGTTGAGTGAATGAATGAACAAATTGTAGACACAAAAACTATTTTATTGATAAAATTGGAATGGTGGAGTTGATATACTTTTAAAATTATGCTTTCTCCTCAAGTTCTTCCTTTTATGAAGTATGAATCCTACAACATTCTCCTTTTTTTGCTATTTTTATCGAATACCTTTCTGTTTCTAGTTATCATTACTATTTGGATGGTTGGCCATGACAATACACTGATAAGGTCTAGATTTTCTACACTTTGTGCTGGATTGACCTCAGAATGCCTCATCCCTCGCCTCTCTCAAGATCATAAAACACCCTCAAAAGCTAGATGATCTAGGCTCCTATTTCTCCATTCATCTCCACCCCCTTGTAACTGTGATATGTGCTCAGATACACAATACTATTGTATTTTTATATAAAATCACCCTTAGCCTCAGGTTTTATTCCATTAAAGCTCTTTGCCTATCTCACTTTGTTCTGTTCTTTCATGTATATGGTGAGCACTATCTGTAGAGCCTTTTTCTTCATGATGCTTGCACACTTTGTACTGAGCATAAACATGGCTTAGTCCTCGGTACCATCAATGCTTGTTCCAATAACTGCCTAATAACAGCCTCTTCTTGAAACTGCCAATGATGCTTAAATGACTAAAAATGATTTACTGATTATGAATCAAACAGACAGTTTTCTTCTGTGCTTGTCAATTAACAAAACCATCTTCTTATTAGGGATCCCTGAATATTGCAAGCCATTGTAGAGGCAGTTGTTTGACCAGTGAAACTGCCCAGACCCACTAAAGGGATGACTTGCATGCCTATATGAGATGAAATTTTTCTGGATAGATGATGGTAGCTGTCTCTATCTCTCTGTAGAAGATATAGATACAGAATATTTTTATTTAATTTGTCTTCCTCTGAATGTGACAGACAAGTTCTTGGCAAAAAACATGGAGTGAATTTATGATCATTTTTGCTATGATTCTTTAAGTTCATTTTTGTTACAGATGTTTCTCCTTTTCCCCCCATTGACACCCTCCTCCCTGCTCCCGCCACCCCTTCACAGTATTGTTGTCTATGTCCATTGGTTATGCTTATATGCATATAAGTCCTTTGTTTATCTCTTCCCACCCCCCCTTGAGATTTGTATCCTGCTACTTTGCTGAATTCATTTATTAAATCTAGTAGTTTTTGATGGAGTCTTTAGGGTTTTCAATGTATAATATCATGTCATCTGCGAATAATGACAGTTTCACTTCTTCTTTTCCAATTTGGATCTCTTTTATTTTTTCTTCTTGTCTGATTGCTGTGGCTAAGACTTCCAGTACTATGTTAAATAATAATGGTGAAAGTGGACATCCCTGTCTTGTTCCTGTTCTTAAGGGAAATGCTTTTAGTTTTTGTCCACTGAGTATGATGTTGGCTGTAAGTTTTTCATATATGGCCTTTATTATGTCGAGATATGATCCTTCTATTTCCACTTTGCTGAGAGTTTTTATCAAAAATGGGTGCTGGATTTTGTCAAATGCTTTTTCTACATCTAATGATATGACCATATGATTTTTATCTTTCATTTTGTTTATGTGGTGTATCACATTTATTGATTTATGAATACTGTACCAGCCTTGCATCCCTGGGATGAATCCCAGTTGGTTGTGGTGTATAATTTTTTAAATATATTGGATTCAATTTGCTAATATTTTCTTGAGGATTTTGGCATCTATGTTTATCAGGGATATTGGCCTGTAATTTTCTTTCTTTGTAGTATCTTTATATGGTTTTGGGATTAGGATTATTTTGGCTATGGTTCTTTTAAAAATGTGGCACAATGGAATACTACACGGAACAAAAAAGAATGAACTACTGTTACATGCAACATGAATTAATCTCACAGAAATAATATTGGATAAAGGAAACCAGAAATAAAAGGATACACAATGTATGATTCCATGGGTAGGAAGCTCAAGAACAGGCAAAAGAAATATATAGTGACAGAAGTTAGAATATGGTTACTCCTGAGGAGGTTACTGACTAAAAAGGGGCACAAGGGAAAGTTCTAGGGGGGCTGGAAATGTTCTATATACTGATCTGTATGGTGGTTAAACAGATACATACATGTGTAAACATTATAAGGTTGATGACTGAAGATTTATACATCTAACTAGATGCATATTATACCCCAATTAAGAAATTAAACACAAAACTGTGCAACTAGATCTTTGATAATTAGATCACAGAGAACTGTTAAATGAGATATCATCAAATAAAATCCAGAATTTAGCTTTCAAATTTGCCTTCCAGGTAGAAAGGGTGCTACCTTCTGATGACTATCATATATGGTGGTTATTAGCCAAAATGGATGTACTCACTATCCCTTATGGAAATAACTCTGGGAGATTACTAAGTATTAAAAAGTAGCTCCTTTCCCTACTCAACAGAATCACAGTGCATTGCTGGACACATTCTTGGGGAAAACTGCATAAAGGACAAGTGACATTAGAGACACAGTAATTCACATTTCCACTCACAGAACATTATGTCTAACATTAGTTCATTTCAAACCCAAAGAAATGTGTTTTTTTAATAACAAGAACTTATATTTCTTATAATGTCAATCAATTCTGAAAAAAAATAATCCATTGGAAAAACTGCATTAGCTGTGAAAATGACATTTCAATGTTTAGAGTGCAGCTGGTTTAGGAGGAAGATTCCCTCTGTGGCCACATGTAGGCTGTGTATTTTTCAAATAGTTTAGCCTTTCAGAACTTCTGAAATCCATTTAGTCTGGAAATTACTAGGGTCTAGTTCAATCAAAATATAAACCTGGGTTGCTAAAGGGTACAAAAGCCACAACAGAGGGGGAAAAAAATCAATTTTGGAAGGCCTTACATATCTCTCAGCATTGATATCTAAAAGCTCACTGTCCATGAAAGGCAGCAGCTACTGTCAGTAAACTTTCCCAGGCATCCCTCTTGGACAGCTGTGTCTACCTGAACAGCTGTTCTCAGAGCCATTTAGTTTAGCACAATTAGGACATGGATTCTTTAGTACATTGCTTTCACACAATATTCTGTCCAATTGCAACTGAGGCATTACTTTAGTACTCAGCATGGTATGGTGGGAAGAGTATTGCAGGTTTCAGTTCAAAACCCATCTCTACACATCTCTGTGTAGCCTAGAACTCAATCTTCAGTTTCCTCATTTATAAAAAGGGGAACTCATACCCTTTTTTTCAGAATTTCCATAATAAGGTAGAGTAGGCCACTTAGAAAGTATCCAATAATTTCTAGCTATTGATGTTATTACCCAAAGAGCCATCATTGACTGTTGTTGATAGGAGGATGGTGTGCAGTGAGTCCTAATCATTCAGTCAGATGGGCCACATTCAACAAATGGCATTGAATACTACCTACAAAGCATTGTAGAGGCCACAAAGGCAATTCACTCAAACATTTTCCTACAAGGACCCCGTAGTCAAGGAAATGAAATAGATGTGGTGTTAGCTATACCTAGTACAATGCCTGGCACATAAAGACATTCAACTATATTTATTAAATGATATCTTCTATTGTTTTTCTATTCTCCATTTATTTCGGTTCTAATCTTCATTAAACCCATGCTTTGGGCTTAATGGCTCTTCATTTCCTAGTTTCTTAAGATGAAATGTTAGATTATTTATTGGAGATCTTTATTCTTTTAAAAAAATATATATATATATATAGTCATTGACAGCTATAAATATCCCCCTAAACAATGCTTTAGCTGCATCATTTTGGAATGTTGTGTTTTCATTTTCATTCATCTAAAAGCACTTTCTAATTTGATTTCATCTTTGACGCATTGGTTATTTAGGAGTATTTTGCTTAATTTGCCTATATATACTTGTAATTCCCCCCAATTCTCTTGTTATTGATTTCTAATTTAATTCGTTTGTGGTTGTGGCACAAAAATGGTATGATCTCAATTGTTTTAAATTTACTGAGGCTTGTTTTATGGCAACTGCTCAAAGAGTAGCTGATTGGTTCTCAACAGCCCTTTAATCCAATAGACTGTTTATTCCCTCATTTCCTAGTAATCAGATTCCCACACAAGACTTGAACTTCCCTGTGCTCTTCAGCCTCCTTCCAAAGCACCTTCTTTCATTTCAGCATCAATCAAATGCTGCACCTGTGTGTTCTGGATTCCATCATTCTCATTTGCTAGTGGGTTTGTACACCATTTAACGTAAACAAATTTTCCAGATGACGGTATTCACATCTCTCTGATGATAAACACCTCCAGCAGAGATGACCTGAAGGGGTCCTGTTTTTGTACCAAACTATTGTGTGAAGCACTCAATTACTGTGCTTGAAATTATTCAATAGTTACAATACATAATTGCAGAGTTATTTTGTCCTGAAAATTCTATTGGAGAATAGTAATCAGAGAAATGGAAGAAAGGAAGAGGCAGGGTGTGAGTTGAGAGAAAAATCAAAGTACTCAAAGAACTGTATAAGAAACACACAAAAAATTTTTCCCCTTGCAAATGTAGTTTATGAAAACTGAAACATTTTCTTTGTTCTTTAGAAAAGAAACATACACATTTATACTAACCAGATCTAAAAGGAATCTCCCCATAACTATAACAAACTTAAGGAGAAAGAAAAGCCTAATATGCTTTTAGAGATATGTGTGTGTGTGTGTGTGTGTGTGTGTGTGTGTTCAAAGGAAGATCAAAAGATGAGTTCTGGATATGACCCTAATATTGCCAAGGTCTCTCTCCTGTTTTACCTGTATCCAAATAGCTTTCTCACTAAGTAGGGGATTTTTGCAATAATTTTTTTCCTTCCCTGGGAAACAGAGCCCAGCTGTCACTGACATGGAAGTTTTCTTCTCCTAGCTCTGTAAATTGATCGCAAATATCCTGGCTTTTATAGGTCCCATGCAGCATTCTAACCAGGGCCTGGTAATAGTTACTTCCTTCAGAAATTAAGACATTTTTGCTGAAAAATGCAGGAGGAGAAGAAATTTTCCATCAAGATATTTAAAGACAGGTCTGAATGGTGTGCTCATATCTTGCAATGTCAGCAAAGCCAGACCATGACTACAGAGTATACAGCATCCTCAGAAGGGCCAACCCTTTATACTTCACAAAATATAGCTCTTAAACATTCCATTCAAATTTGACACAATTCACATGTCTCAGAAATTGCGCATCTTGGTTTTCTTTAGCCAAGCATTTACAAGAGGAGCATAGAAGGCAAGCACAACTATTCCACTATTATATTCATCGTTTAGTGGAAAAGGCCATCAGCAGACATATTTTTTAAAAATATTTTTTCTTTATTGATTTTAGAGAAAGGAAGGGAGGGGGAGAGAGAGATAGAAACATCGATGAGAGAGAACATTGACTGACTGCCTTTTGCATGCCCCCCAATGGGGATCGGGCCCACAACCTGGGCATATACCCTGACCAAGAATTGAACTGGCGACCTCTTGGTGCATGGGTCAATGCTCAACCAGTGAGCCACACTGGCCGGGCTATCAGCAGCCATATTAAATTGTTTGAAATGTTCCTCACCTTTTAACTCAATGAACAGAAAAGAGTTTTAGGCCAACTCCCACGGATTGAATATTATTTCTTTTTTTTTTTTTTTTTATTTATCCTTACCTGAGGACATTTTTGCATTTATCTTGAGATAGAGTGGGAGGGACAGAGGGAAGAAGGGAGAGAGAGAAACATTGATGTGAGAGAGACACATCAAGTGGTCGCCACCCACACGACCCCAACTGGGGCCAGGGACAAACTGCAACCCAGGTACGTGCCCTTAGCGGGAACCGAACCTGGGATTCTCTGGTCCACAGGCCGATGCTCTAACCGCTGAGCCAAACTGGCCAGGGCATTATTTTCATTTTTAATTAAACTTTATTTTGAGATAATTATAGACTCATATGCAATTCTAAAAAATAATGCAGAGAGATCATATGTACACTTTAGCCACTTTACATACATCTTACCAACACTGATAAAGTCAGGCTAGGAAATATTTCCATCACCATAAGAATCCCTCATATTGTCCTTTTATAGCCATACTCACCCTTCCTTCCCCTCTACCTTTCCCTGACCCTTGACTTCTATTATTTTTTAAATCCTCACCTGAGGTTATAATTTTTTAATTGATTTTTGGAGAGAAACATCGATGTGAAAGAAAAACACTGGTTGCCTCCTATACGTACCCGACCGGGGATCAAACCCACAACCTAGGTATGCGCCCTGACTGGGAATTGAACCCACCACCCTTTGGTGTATGGGACAACACTCCAACCAACTAAGCCACCTGGCCAGGGCCTGACTTCTATTTAAAGATACTTACACAGCATTGTATTCATTCATCTATTTCCTCACTCATTCAATGAATAGTTATCAAATCTCTATAGGCCAAGCACTGAAGATACAATAATGTGCAAAAATCAGATGTGACTAAGATTTACAATTTAGTAGATGAGACAGATAGTAACCAAATAAGCATTCAAATAAATATAAAGTTTCACATGTGATAAATATCACAATTAAGCAGTAAGTACTGTGTACTACGCATTAAGAACTATGAAGTACTATGAATATATAATAATAGCGAAATTTAATGGGGAAGGGGACAGAGTAAAATTCCCAGAGGAAGCAAAGATTGAGCTGATAATTGAAGGGCAAGCTGGAGTAATTAAACAAAAATATTTTACTGAGCATTTCAGGCAGAATGAATTGATGCAAAGGAAGGGAGACCCTGGAAAAC
The DNA here is from genome assembly GCA_030848825.1 of Tadarida brasiliensis. Lineage (NCBI taxonomy): Eukaryota > Metazoa > Chordata > Mammalia > Chiroptera > Molossidae > Tadarida > Tadarida brasiliensis. The sequence continues at coordinate 84,017,739 of CM061259.1, forward strand.
TACAACAGCTTGCTGACCAGTTTTCCACCCTTCAGTTATTTCTTTCACTCCCCTTCTCACTCTCATAATGGTGATTTTGTAGAATTGGTAGCAGAATCTTAGAAGAGGAATACAGAGAGCAGAAGTAAGACAGCCAAGGCCATTAAAAAAGTATTACCAATCTCTATGGAGGAGGATCTAATCTGTGAGATGAAGCCACTATCCACTGAATATGTTCCTGGCTCTCCTAGAAGATAATTTCCAGTAGCAAGAACACTGTTGTTTACTACTGACATGTTTTCTTGCACAATATGAATTTCATTTGAATTTAATGGAGGAGATTTAATAGTTAAAAAATGTCAAGTGTCTTAATAATCATAATAGCTTTTGACCCTATAGTCTGATAAGCATATGACCAAAGGAAAAACCTAGAACTATAAAAAAAGATTTATATATAAATGTTTCACCCTATTGTTATTTACTATAATAATATTTATTATTATTTACTATAATAAAAATAAGATATTCTCCCCCTGGCTGGTTTGGCTCAGCAGTTAGAGTGTCGGCCTGCGGTCCAGAAAGACCCGGGTTCGGTTCCCACTAAGGGCACGTACCTTGGTTGCAGTTTGTCCCCGGCCCCGGTTGGGGTCATGTGGGTGGCAACCACTTGATGTGTCTCTCTCATATCGATGTTTCTCTCTCTCTCTTCCTCCTTCTCTCCCTCCCGCTCTGTCTGAAGATAAATGCAAAAATGTCCTTGGGTGAGGATTTAAAAAAATAAAAAATAAGATATTCTTTATGTGTCAAACAATAGGGCATTGATTGAATGATTTATGAAAGATTCATATGACATAACATCACTGCAGCATTTTAGTGTTATGTTTTCAAAGATTTTATAATAGCATAGAAAAACACTCTTGATCTAAGTTTAAACAAACCAAACCAAACAACAAAAACCAGGTATAAATTCGGTATACACATATTATTCCAGCCATATTAAACACACAAAAAAAGAAAGCCTGGGTGGGGATCTTAGGTAATCTTTATGTTCTTGTTTAGACTTTTGTTTATATGTGCATTTGTTTCTTCTATATTCAGAAAAAATAAACTATTATATATATTTTAAAAGACAGCAATATGATAGGTGGAAGGAGTCATAATATGGGTTTTTAGCTTTTCATCTGACTTGACTAGATTTGTGATTTTAGAATAGTCACTTAACTTCTCAGAGTCTGTTTCCTCACTCACACATTGGGAAATTGTTCTCTCTCATAGAGCTGGGAGCAAAGAAAGAAATTACAAGTAAGAATGCTTCATACAATAAAAATGTAAAGCCTCAAAAGCAGCATCAATGACAACATAGTGCTATGTGCCATATGGTGCAAAAATTAGTGATTTTCCAAGAACCCTGACTTCTGATTCCTTGGCATCTAAGATGAAAAACTGCAGGAAGTACAGCAATGCATAAGGTAAATAAGTAATGTATCAATGTAGTCATTTTAAAGCTAACATTTCTTTTCAGTTGGTAATAATGATCTCTGATCCTTCTATATATCTTTGAACTTTTTGTTCAGGGTAGAGGTTCTATTCAGTGATGCATATTTCTTATATTTCTCTCTCTCTCTCTCTCTCTCTCTCTCTCTTTCTTTTTTAAAATATGGAATGCTTCACGAATTTGCGTGTCATCCTTGCGCAGGGGCCATGCTAATCTTCTCTGTATCGTTCCAATTTTAGAACATGTGCTGCCAAAGCGAGCACACATATTTCATTTTTAAAGCATCCCTTTAATAAATTCTCAAGAAACTAGGTAGAGTTTTCATTTTAGCATTTTTAAAAGATGAGTATTTAATAGGTCAAACATGTTTCCAGCAGAATATAAAAATAGTTGTGTGAGAGAACCACGGCAGGCATACCTCATTTAATGGACTAGTTAGATATTGTAGATTTCTGAAGGGAATAGCTTTGGTGAACTTTACTGTATATCCTTAGAAGCCATGAAAGTTCCCTATCTGACGCTGTCTTTTCTTAGTAAGACAGCTATTTGCCCTACTTTTCTGAGGAGTAGCAATTACATATGCTTCTAGATGCAGTTCAGCCAATGTAGTTACTGGTATAAAAGAGCCCTCAGAAAGCTCTTCTGGAATTTGTAAGCACAGCTGCATAGTTAGGGAGAAGCATATCCCAGACAAAACTGTGCCCATCATCAACAGGTAGCCCTGAACAGGAAATCTTTACCCTGGAGGAAAGAACCAACTTCAGTTCTGATCTTGAACGTGATAATAATTAAGCAGACCACCCTCTTTTGAAATAAATAGAGTTCCTCACAAGAAGAATGTAGGGACAAGCATAGAATTGGAGGTGCCCCCATTTCATAGCTGTGGGACCCTGAGTGAGTCAGTAACTTCTCTGGGCTTCTAATCTTTTATCTGAAAACAGGAGATGATACACTTCAAAAGTCTGTCATGTGGGTAAATGAAACACAGAAAGCATTTTGTTAATTCACAAGGACTAATCAAATAATGAGAGGTTGGATAGGGCCAGGGAAAGTTGATTATTTTAGAATCAGAAGACTTTATGCCTAATTGGTCCTTCACAGAATAATGAATTTGGGGGTTCCTGCTGTGGTTGATTGAAAATAATCACAAATTCTTTGCAGCTTCTCTCCTCAAGAGATGGAGCGTATTTCTCCACTCCTTGAGTTGGGACTGGTCTTGTGACCTGCTTTGACCTATGGCTGAGGTGACAGTGGAAGATTTCTGACCTGCTTTGACCTTTGGCTGAGGTGACAGTGGAAGATTTCTGAGCCTGGGTCTCAAGATGCCTCACAGCTTCCCTTATCACCCTCTTAGAACCCAGCACCCACAGGAAGAAGTCTGGGTTGGCTTCCTGGCCTCCCGTAGGATGATTAACCTTGCGATGAGAGAGGGCCAGCCATTCCAGGTGTCCCAGCTTAAGTACCCAAGTAACACATGTGGAGCAGGAATAAGCCACCCCAGGAGCCTGACCCTAACTTCTGACCCACAGAATCATAAGGGAACAAATAAACAAAGATTGTGATTTTAAAATCCTATGTTTCAGAGTGGCTGGTTAAGGAACAAAAGCTACCTGATACATCTTCCATGCCTCCTATCTGACAAGAGAGGACTTTGATGTATGCATCTAAGCAAAAAAAGCCTATAAGAACTCAGGGATTTCCACTGATTTCTGTTGAGATGATTAAAAGTTCCTGTGAGGGGGAAAAGCAGCTGAGGAAGTCAAATAAAATTTGAGAGAATAAAATGTGTTTCTGAGCACAGTAGCATCTCCCTGTGTCTGGAGTCCACAGGAGCTCTGGAGGACAACCTCATCATTTCAAAATACAACAGCAAACTCGTTTAATAGGAGGAAAGGTGATGCCTTGCACTGAAACGTATGTACTGTACTCACAACCAAATCCCTCTACATTCTTGCTCTACACTAAAGTTTTAACCAGCTTCATTTTCTGGTTTCTAAGCTAAATGAAAATTAGAAGAGGGATACATTATGCATACATGCATTTAGCAGTGAGAAATGAGAGATAACTATTCAAAACTGAGAAACAAGGAGGAGGAGAATGCTGAAAATTACATAGGGACTCAAGTAGCACAAGACTTAGCATAGAATCAAACATCTCCAAGTGTCCCAAGAAATAAGCATTGAAGGCAACAGTGCATTATAGCTTGATTCAAAAAAATTAAATCATATCAGTAAATTTTAGAAAAGGTTTTCAACCAAAAAACATAAACTTGGTTTGGATGCTTAGCCTGGCCAGCCTTCAATGAGCTGGTCAGCTCAGCCCACACATTCCGATGGGGTCCAGCCAGCCTAAACTGCTTCACAGACCCGCAGGGAGCACAGACTTGCTCCTCAAACTGCCTGCTGTTGGCTCACTGGCTTAGTTGATTATGGGAGTCTTTTGTTTCTTTCTACTTCTCTGGGTAATACTCCCTTATGCCTGGAAGCTTTTGAGGAAAGGAGGTCTAGAAGGAATGTAAGTGATGTTTATAGCAAGGTCAAGTTCAAAAGTCTTGTTTCAAATTGAAAATAAAAAACCACCAAGCAGAAATGAAGAATGACATAGCAGAAATAAAGAACACATTGGAAGGAATAAACAGCAGAATAGAGGAAGTCAAGGATGGGATCAGTGAATTAGAAGCAGGGTAGAAAAAAAAAATCACCCAATCAGAGAACCCAAAACAGAAAACAATTAAAAAATAGGAGGAGAGCTTAAGAGAAATGTGGGACAATATGAAATGTAACAACATCTGTATTATATGAGTTCCAGAAGAAGAAAAAAATGAGTAAGGGTTAGAGAATGTATTTGAAGAAATAGTAACAGAAAACTTCCCTAACTTGGTGAAGGAAAAAGGCATACAAGTTCAAGAAGTACAGAGAGCCCCAAGTAAAAAGAACCCAAACAAGCCCACACAAAGACACATCATAATTAAAATGCCAAAAATTAGCCCTGGCCTGTTTGGCTCAGCTGTTAGAGCGTCAGCCTGTGGACCAGAGAGACCCGAGCTCGGTTCCCAATAGGTCACGTACCTTGGTTACAGTTTGTCCCTGGCCCCGGTTGGGGTCATGTGAGTGGCAACCACTCAATGTGTCTCTCTCACATCAATGTTTCTCTCTCTCTCTTCCTCCCCCTCTCCCTCCTGCTTGATCTGAAGATAAATGCAAAAAAATGTGCTCGGGTGAGGATAAAAAAAAAATGCCAAAAATTAAAGACAACGAGAGAATCCTAAGGCCAGCAAGAGATAAGCAAAATATTACCTACAAAGGAACCCCCAGAAGGCTATCAGCTGACTTCTCAATAGAAACACCACAAGCCAGAAAGAAATGGCATGAAGTAATCAAGGTAATGAAAAACAAGGATTTGAATTCAAGACTACTCTATCCAGCAAGGCTATCACTCAGAATAGAAGGTGAAATAAAGAGCGTCCCAGAAAAAAAAAAAGGGGGGGGGTATATATTAGCACCAAACCAGCAGTACAAGAAATGTTAAAAGGACAGCTGTAATTAGCAGAAGATATAAGAAGAAAAATATAACCACAATAAACAAAAATGACAATAAATAAGTACATACCAATAATAACCTTAAATGTAAATGGATTAAAGGCTCCAATCAAAATACACAGAGTAGCTGAATGGATAAGAAATTATGACTCATATATATGTTGTTTACAAGAGACCCACCTCACAACAAAAGACTCACGTAGGTTGAAAGTGAAGGGATGGAAAAAAATTTTTCCAAGCAAATGGAAAGGAAAAAAAAAGCTGGGGTAGCAGTATTCATATCTTACAAAATAGACTTCAAAATGAAGGTCATAACTAGAGACAAAAAAGGCCACTACATAATATTGAAAGGATCTATCCAACAGGAGGATATAACCTTGGTAAATATATATGCACCCAATATAGGAACACAAAAATATATTTTAAAACTTCTGGAGGACTTCAAAGGAGAAATTGACAACAATACAATCATAGCAGGGGACTTCAACACCCTGCTGACAACACTAGATAGATCCTCTAGACAAAAAATTAGCAAGGAAACAGAGACTCTAAATGATGCACTAGATCAAATGTATTTAATAGATATCTACAGATAATCACACCCCAAAACTGCAGAATTCATATTCTTCTCAAGTGCACATGGAACATTCTCAAAGATAGACTACATGTTAGGACACAAACTAAGTCTCTACAAGTTCAAGAAGAGTGAAATCATATCAAGCATCATCTCAGATCACAGTGGTATGAAACTAGAAATCAATTACAATAAAAACACTCAAAAACATTCAAATAGCATGTTATTAAACAATGAATGGGTTACAAAGGAGATCAAGGAAGAAATTAAAAACTTCCTGGAAACCAATGAAAATGAACACACAACAACACAAAATCTATGGGATGCAGCGAAAGCAGTTCTGAGAGGGAAGTTCATAGGACTACAGGCCTACCTCAAGAAACAAGAAAAATTTCTAATTGACTATCTAGCATCACAACTCAAAGAACTAAAAAGTAAACAAAAAGAAAACTCAGAGCAAGTAGAAGGAACGAAATAGTAAAGATCAGAGCAGAAATAAACGACATAGAGACTAAAAACAAAACAAACAATTCAAAAGATCAATGAAACAAATAGCTGGTTCTTTGAAAAGATAAACACAATTGGCGGACCCTTAGCTAGAGTCACCAAGAAACAAAGAGAGAGGACCCAAATAAATAAAATCAGAAACAAAAGAGGATAAATAACAACTGAAACCACAGAAATACAAAGGATTATTAAAAAAAAAATACTATAAACAATGACACATCAACAAATTGGACAATCTAGGCAAAATGGACAAATTTCTAGAATCACACAATCTCCCAAAACCGAACCGGAAAGAGATAAAAAACTTGAACAGATCAATAACAACTAAGGAAATTGAAGATGTAATCAGGAAACTTCCAGCAAATATCATCCCGGGCCCAGACGGCTTCACAGGGGAGTTTTATGGAACATTCAAAGAAGAACTAACTCCCATTCTCCTCAAACTATTCCAAAAAATTCAAGATGAAGGAAGACTTCCAAATTCATTTTATGAGGCCAGCATAATCCTAATTCCAAAACCAGATAAAGACACTACAAAGAAAGAAAACTACAGGCCAATATCCCTGATGAACATAGATGCCAAAATCCTTAACAAAATATTAGCAAATTAGTTTCAGCAATACATTAAAAAAAAATTCACCATGACCAAGTGGGATTCATCCAAGGGATGCAAGGCTGGTACAAATACTTGCAAATCAATGAATGTGATATACCACATAAACAAAATGAAAGATATTTGTGGAATATAATGAACAAAATAAGTGATGAAAAAAATAGACCCAGAGACATAGAAGTAGGGTTCAGAATGACAAACCTCAGAGGAGGGTGGCAGAAAGAAGGGAAGAGATAAACTAAAGAACTTATGTATATAAGCATAACCAATGGACATAGACAACAATGCTGTTGGGGTGGGGTGTGGGATCGGGAGGAGGGTGTCAATGGGGGAAAAAGGAGAAACATTTGTAACAAAAATTAATTAATTTTTTAAAAGAGCAACATTACAGTTAAAGTACAATTTTGCTTTAAAAATAAATAAATAAATAAAATGAGATCTTTATATCTAAAAAAAAAAAAAACAAAAAAAACAAACCATATGATCATATCAATAGACACTAAAAAAACATTTGACAAAATCCAGCATCCATTTCCAATAAAAATGCTCAGCAATGTGGGAATGGAGGGATCATATCTTGACATAATAAAAGCCATATATGAAAAACTTACAGCCAACATCACACTCAAAGGGCAAAAACTAAAATCATTTCCCTTAAGAACAGGAATACGACAGGGACGCCCATTTTCACCACTCTTATTTAGCATAGTACTGGAATTCTTAGCCACAGCAATTAGACAAGAAGAAAAAATAAAAGGGATTCAGATTGGAAAGGAGGAATTGAAACTGTCATTATTTGCAGATGACATGATATTGTACATAGAAAACCCTAAAGACTCCATTAAAAACTCTACTAGATTAAATAAATGAATTGGCAAAGTAGCAGGATACAAAATTAACATCAAGAAATTGATGGCATTCTTACACACCAATAATGAACTCACAGAAGGAAAACCTTAAAAAACAATCCCATTTACCATTGCAGCAAAAAAACTAAGATACCTAGGAATAAACTTAACCAAGGAAGTAAAGGACCTATTCTCAGAAAACAACAGGACATTGAAAAAAGAAATAGAAGAAGATATAAAAAAGTGGAAGCATATACCTTGCTCATAGATTGGAAGAATTAACATCATTAAAATGTCCATACTATCCAAAGTAATCTATAGATTCAATGCAGTCTTCATTAAAATACCAATGACATATTTCACGGAACTAGAACAAATACTCCAAAAGTTTATATGGAACCAAAAAAGACCCCAAAGAGCCACAGTAATCTTGAAAAAGAAGAACAAAATAGGAGGGATCACAATACCAGATATCAGGTCATACTACAAAGCCACTGTAATCAAAACAGGCTGATACTGGCAAAAGAACAGGCATACAGATCAATGGAACAGAACAGAGAATACAGAAATTGACCCAAGACATTATGCTCAATTAATATTTGAGAAAGGTGGCAAGAGTATACAATAGAGTAAAGACAGCCTCTTTAATAAATGGTGCTGGGAAAATTGAACAGCTACATGCAAAAAAAATGAAGCTAGACCACCAGATTACGCCATACACAAGAATAAACTCAAAATGGATAAAAGACTTAAATGTGACTCGTGAATCCATAAAAATCATAAAAGAAAATGTAGGCAATGAAATTTCAGACATCACACACAGCAGAATTTTCACGGATACAACACCTAAGGCAAGAGAAACAAAGAAAAAAATTAATACATGGGACTACATCACACTCAAAAGTTTCTGCACAGCAAAAGAAACAAGAAGCAAAATTGAAAGAGAACCCACTATATGGGAGAACATAACTGCCAACAATACATCAGATAAGGGTCAATTTCCAAAATACATAGAGTACTCTTACAACTCAACGAAAGGAAGACAAAGAATCCAATTTAAAAATGGGCAGAGAACCTAAATAGACACCTCTCCACAAATGGTCAAGAGACATATGAAAAAATGCTCAACATCACTAATCATCAGAGAGATGCAAATTAAAATGACTATGAGGTATCACCTCATACCTGCCAGAATGGCTGCCATCCACAAATCATCAAACAACAAGTGCTGGTGAGGGTGTGGAGAAAAGGGGACCCTAGTACACTGCTGGTGGAAAGGCAGACTGGTGCAGCCACTATGGAAAACAATATGGTGTTTCCTCAAAAAATTAAAAATTGAACTCCCATTTGACCCAGTGATCCCACTTCTAAGAATATATCCTAAGAAGCCCGAAACACCAATCAGAAAGAATATATGTAGTCCTATATTCTTAGCAGCACTATTTACAATTGCTAAGATCTGGAACAGCCCAAGTGTCCATCAATAGATGAGTGGATAAAAAAGCTGTGGTACAAATACACAATGGAATACTATGCAGCTGTAAGAAAGATCTCTTATCCTTCGAGACAACATGGAAGGACCTGGGAATATTATGCTAAGCAAAATAAGTCAATCAGAGAAAGACAATGTCACATGATCTCACTGATTTGTAGAATATAATGAATAAAATAAGCTGATGAACAAAATAGACCCATTGACATAGAAGTAGAGTTCAGACTGACAAACCTCAGAGTGGGGGTTGGGAGGGAAGAGATAAACCAAAGAACTTATATGTATATATGCATAACCAATGGACATAGACAACAATGCTGGGGGCAGGGAGGGGATTGGGAGATGGTGTCAATGGGGGAAAAAGGAGAAACACCTGTAACAAAAATAAATTAATTAAAAAAAAAAGTCTTGTTTCAGATGCAGTCTGATTTTGGGTTCTTTGATTAAAAGCCATGGAAACCTACTCTGGCAAACCAGTAGAAGAAGAATTTTCTAAAAGGTTATGGGAATGCTTACAGGATCAAAGTGAAGGCTCAATGGCTTGGTTTGAAATACTCTATTGCAAAATGCGAGGACACATGCCCTGTGGATTTACCACCACATCTTGACTGCATACTATGGAATAAAATAATTCCCCCTATAAGAAATTGGGTGCTATTAGGAATAAATAATGAGCGGTAGAAAACCCCAGTAGAAGCCCCCAAACTCAGGACAGTGTATTTGTACCCTCACTGTGTCCAGCTTGGAATCCTGAGGGGTCTTGGCTGTGTCTACCTACCTCCAGAGCTGGAGATGGTGGATGAAGGCAGATTCTCTATGCTCCATCTATCACTCTGTGAATTTCATGTGGTAGCTCAACTGTATGCCTTAGAAGCTAGGCATTCGTAAAAGGTGCATTCCTCTTTGAATCTGATAACTTGGACTAGATTTTTCTAGTAGTTTCTAGCAGTTTTCCTGTTTTGGTCTCTGTTATGCCTCTGCCCTCATCTCCCAGCTGCCCCTCCCACAGCCACCATAGAGGGTGACCTGATCAGACACTGCAGGGCTGAGGCAGAGGGGAAGTCACATGAGTATCCAATTCCAGGGAAAGAAAAGGTTTCTATTTCCTTGGCTGCCTTGTCTCACTTGAACCTGGGGGAGCAGCTTTGGGATGAAAGGAAACAGCTGGAACAGCAGCTGTATCAACAGCAGAGTACCTCAGAAGGACAAAAGTTTGGCTGGATTACACAGTGCAATTATGCATACTTACAGTTTTACAGAGCTCAAAACAATCCCCCTGTTAGCCACCTAGAAACTGGGGTTTAACAGACCTTAATGAAGCTTCCCATTGTCTCAGCCAGGTGGCCGTTCTCTCACACCCCAGACTGATTTCTTTCTTTCATTCCTTATTCTGCTATTCCTCAGTAGCTATGATGGATATAGACTTTTCCAGGTTTTACTTAGGTTGTGCTATTCAAAAAAAAATGAATATATCTCCTTGAGACTCTTGTGTATTTAAATAAAATACTGTATATATCTTTGAACCCAATCTTTCTACTTTGTCTATAACTTTTCATTCTTTTGAGTGTCTGACACCTTCATTCCAAAAAGGACTGGAGGCAACTTAAATATTAAGGAAGATTATAAACGTAGATGAATTCCATTTGACAAATGTTCATTGCACCTACGGTGGGTGAGAGATTATGGAAAGCATTGTGGAGGATTTGAACCATGAACTAGACATGTTTCTTCCAGTGGAGATCTCCTGGTATAATGAATGTATAGAATAATAAAAATGAGAATAATATAAAATGTTTGTAGAGCACTCAGCATCTCCAAGGTACTCGGCTAAACGGTTTCCTTTACTTACAGAAAACCAGTGAATGTGCCACAATGAGGGATGCTAAAAGATGAGGAAGCTAATTTTGGTTCCTCCACTTTACAGATGAGGAAGCCTAGGCTTATGAACAGGCCACGTAAGCAAATGTAAGAGGCAGGCTTGGATGCAGGCAGTGTGCCTGGACTCCTCCTCCTCGCTGATGCTACACAGCCTCCCGGCTAATCCTTGATAAACAGGGAAACTGGAGTATGAGGGAAGCAACAAACAAAATGACATGAGGGAAGGAGAGGACACTTCTTTCTGGAACAATAAAGCAGTCTTTAAGAAAGAAGCAGCAGCTAGCCTCATCCTTGGAGGAAGAGTAAGATTTCAAAAGGTGGAGATGAGGAGATAACCAATGAAGAGAGCAGTAATAGGGGAGAAACTTAGGGACAGTGGGAAAGCACCAGCAACAGGTCGGAGCAGTTGACTGGCTGGAGAGGTGGAATTCCAAGGTGACTGGAAGCTGGGAAGCCATTATTCAAGAGAAGAAATATGGGAGAAGGAAGAAGTCTGGTGGGGAAGAAATCAACGAGTTAGGCCTGTAGTATCCTTTCTGCAGTGGGACATGCAGGGGTGAGCAAATTCTGGAAGTGTTGATGAGGGATCCACTTCAGTGAGGAGATGGCTGAAGCTGGGAGTAGATGCCCAGTAAAACTTTTGTCCTATAGTTAAGATCTACAGTCTCTTGTACATATTTGGAAATGCAAAGATTTCTGAAAATGAGCTCATTTATTTATTTACTTATTTGTAGTGTCAGGCAAACTCACTTGGGACACAAAACCTGATGTGAGGTCTGTATATATCCTACTGAGATAAAAATAAAAGGTTATACATTTTGCTGTAGAAATATTCCTGCATCTGATTATGGTGTGCTATCCCAAATCCCACAGAGGAAGCTACATCATAGCACATATGCAGTTTAGATGCCCTGTTACCTTTCTAAAATCCCCCAAATTTGAATTCCAAAGCATACCTGGCTACAAGAATTTTAGGTAAAAGATTATGAAACAACACTTAATTTCTCAAGAAAGCAAGGGAGCAATCATGCTAACAGCTAATTGAGGGCTTTTCTATGGTCAGTACACTTCTAAGTATTTTAATTTTCACAGCAGTCATATGATAAAGAATCTGAGGGTCAGGCAGGTTAGCTGTAAGAGGCAAGGCTAGTACTTATCCCCAGCAGGCTGGCTCCAGAGGCACTGCCTCCAAATTCATTTGTAAAACTATTTAGAAATGAATCATATTAATCCTTGCATTAGATTAGTGAATAGCAGGAAACAAATACTTTTTACTACAGTTCCACAAATGATACAAAGACATGATTCATCCACGTTATTCTCTCATTTACATTCCAGCAGAGCAGAGGGAACAATATTAGAGGATATCCTAAGGAAAGTATTTCTGCATGGGCCCTATGGTCCCTGCAGAGTTTTCCATAGTTTTTGTTGCCCAGTAAAGAAGCTGGGAATTGAAGCAGGAAAGCAAGGCTGAAAAGAGCACAGGCTCTGGGGTCAGACTTCTTTGGTTCTACTACTTATTAGCTTGTGATCCTCATCAAGTTAATTAACCTCTCTGTGCCTCAGTTTTCCCTTCTGTAAAATGGGATTAATTGCAAACTATATGGTAGAGTCATCAGATGGTTTAAGAGAGATAATTCTTATAAAAATTTTGGGAGAGTGCCAGAATCCTCAGTATGTTTTGAATATATGCACTTGACAAGGCTCCCATAGGGCTAGAAATCCTGGTGGGAATTTCTGATGACCAGGAACTTTTGTGCATCTCTCTGTAGGTAGGGTTGTTATTTGCCAACTGTCATCTGTTCTCTTCCAGCTTTTTGAGGTTCATGGATATCAGTCCAATTTCAGGATCCTTTCCAATTCCATAGTCAATAGACAGATTAGTGTAGGTCTATCTGTGAATAGGCTAGCACTGACTTCAAAGAATGCTTTTGGCTTGGTTTTTCTCCACAGTCTTTTCTCTGGCTATATAGTCCGCTGAACACATATGTGTCTGTATCCACACTTTATGGCTTAGACTGAACTGATGCAGGTCCACCTAAAGCATCAGGACTAAGCCTACTGTGTTTTATCCCATTCAAAATGGATACCTATATAGTCTCTGGACATGGGGATGAAATTACATCTCTGCTCAATCTTATTCCAAAGGCACATTTTGAATTGGAAAGGGTGGTTGGGTTTTGTCCCAATTCTACTCTGTAATAATGATGTTCAGCACATGCTTTACACACAATAGCTGTCCAATGACTGCCTAATGGCACAGGATATAGTCAGACCACGAAAGGGACAGATCCTGAAGTTCCGTGTTCTACAGCCCTGGGTTACTGTGGTAGTGCATTCTGTGGATGGTAGTCTGTCAAATGTTAAGAGATGCTTGTCTTCTCTGATCTGAATAAGTTGTTCTAGTTCAGGGAAAATTAATTGTCTCTGAGTCTGTTTTCCTTGTTTGGCTCTTCGCTTATCTTCCAGTCAGCAGTATGGCTACTTGGCTTATGATGCTTGCCTGGATTCTGACATAAAGAAGGACAATAGAAAAATCCAGCAAACACTTAATGGGATGTTAGGCAAAGTAAACCAGGGCTTATTTATGCAGCAGAGTATCTGATAATTGCCTTTATTATTCTAGTCTATATTGAGGTCATTGCCGGATGAAGATGGGCAATTTAGAAAATGGGGGAGAATGAACACAACACTTAACTTTACTTAGACACAACTTCTATATTTTATTTTACCTTCTTACCAACTTTTGGCTTGTAGTAAGAGGAAACAGGGAAGAAGGAGAGGAGATGAAGGAGAGTCTAGTAAATGGTGAGGAATGTATTGAGTAAAATAACCTTCAACATACTAAGTATTCTTTCATTTAGAATGGCAAATGGAGGAGAAGCAAATAAATGTAAATAATTTTGGATCAGTACAAATACACACAGTTTTATCCTGGAATCTAGAAAGATGATCGTTTTATGACATTTCCATTCCATTGTCACATATTGCACTCCCAATCATGGCCCCTCAGAGCTCATGAACATCTACTTCTGGCAGGAGAGCAGGAGGGAAGAAAGAAAAGAAAAGAAAACTGCACGTCTTACAGTTCTTCCTACAATGAGTAAGCCTCAATTAACTAGAAATCACTTAATTCTCCTCTCCTCCCTACCTTAATCATTTTGGCTAAAATCATTCTTAGTTTCATCATCCTTTCCTCTCCACAATTCCACTGATACTCAAACATTGTCAAGCTACCTCAAACACACCAAGTTTTTTGTTTTTAATTTTTTTTCTTTATAGATTTTAGAGAGAGAGGAAGGGAGATGGAGAGAGAGATAGAAACATCAATGAGAGAGAACATCGATTGGCTGCCACCTGCATGCCCCCCACTGGGGATCAGGCCCACAACCTGGGCATGTGCCCTGACTGGGAATCGAACCAGAAACCTCTTGGTGCATGGGTCAACGCTCAACCACTGAGCCACACTGGCCAGGCTCAAACACACCCAGTTTAAGATAAAAGCCTTGATAGCAGCCCCTCAAGGCCAGAGTTCACATGTGATTCATATCTGTATCCCTTGTAGCACATAACAAAGTCCATCCTAGTCTTACCAAGCCAGGAACCAATACTCATGTTATTTATTAAATACATAATTTTGGACATGTCAGTGTACATTTAACTCCTTCTCTGCATTTGGAGAGGCATGTACTCTAGCTGGATTGTCCAGCATCTGTGTGACCCTAGTCCTCAGGGGAGCCTTCTGTTGTGCTCAAGGATATTGGACCCTTCCCAACTGCTGTTGGTGGCCAAGAAGTCCTGTTTTCTCTGGTGTCATCAAAACTATGTCAATAACAAAGACTATAATCCAAGTCAAACATTCTTAAGAGGAATAAAAAGGAAATTATTTGCCCAGGTAATTGAAAAGTCTGAGGAATAGTTATAGGAAAAGAATAAGATCAGGCTTGTCTGAATTCAAGTGCTAAAACCATGGCACTGAAATCAGTCTCGTTGTCTCTGTGTCTCTTTGTTTCTGCTACTCTCTTTCTCTGCTACTCTTTCCTTCAGTTTTCTCCAGAAGATACCTAGATGGCCACTAGCACCTTCAAGGTGGAGCAACTCTGGTAGGAAGAGAATCTCTTTCCCAAAAGTTTCATCCAAAGTCCCAGACCTGACTCTCATTGACCTGAAGAATGCACCTGTTTATCCTTTAACCAATCACTGGAGCTGAAGGCATTTGGTCCTGTGCCCATCCCTAGGGCAGAGGAGAAGGTTAGCCCCATAGAACAACATGGACTGAAAATGGGGATGGGGTGATTCCTGAAGTGAAAGAGGACCACTGGTATAGGGTACCAGAAGTTGTTTTCTACAAGGCTCTTTGTCACATCAGCTAATGAACAGTGAGTTTTGGGCTCTCTGGCCACAGCCTCAGTTCTTTCCCTTGCCCCCAATGCCAATGTTCTGAAGCTGAATATAGCTGAGACAATGACCTTCTCCAGCTAGTCCTAGAATGGGAGGCAAAACTAAAAGGTATACTTTTCCCAGAAGGACTAAAGACAGGCAAGAATTTGGGCCTGTGCTTGATTCATGAGGTCAGTCCCTTGAACTGCTGTTTTGAGTTTTTAGTGGATGTGTGGTGTGCTGCCCAGAACCACATTCAGTACCAAGGCACTTGTTCCCCTGGCTGTCAGGGTACTACCTGCCAGAGGACTCACAGCTGAGTCTCTCTGGGAATTGCCTTTGGGAAAATGGAGCTGCCTCACTCAATGTTAAGCCACCATCTGGGCAGGCCCACATTCAATAACAGGGTTGCAAAAGTCTGGCTATCTCACCCCAGCTCAGGACACTCTGAAGCAACGCCCCCTGCCCCCAGCCCTGGCTCCAGAACTCACTGTGGGATCAACTGAGGCCTTTATCACAACTGTTTTGCTGTTTAACTTTTTCCCTGCCCATCCTGTTTTTCTTTCCCTGCCCTGTACCCACAATAATCCTCCTGCATGTCAATCTCAAAGTCCTAGAATCCCTTTTGGGGGAACCAAACTAAGACAGTTTATGTAGCATCAGAATACTTAAAATCCTGGGGTTTATCTACTATTGAACCAGGATGGCTTTATTGGTAAAAATTCAAGCTTTGAAACCAGACAGTCCCAGTTTCAAATTTGCTACTTACTAGCTGTGAGTATAGGCAAGTTACTTAACCACTCTTATCTTCATATCCTCACTTGAAGAATGAGGATCTTAATAACACCCTCTCCTAGGATGGTTGGGAGATTTGAGGAGAACGTGTAAAGTGCTCAGCATAAGAAGAATCCAGTGTGTAGGTGTTATTATTTTCTCATCTTGAAGAATAAATAGATTATACCCATCAGAAGCCCCTAAAATTATTGTGCCCTTTGACCCAGAAAGTCCAACTTATAGCATCTTTTCTAAGGAAATCATCATAGTTGTGGCCTCAAACTGATGGACTGGGATATTTATATCATTATTTTAAAACAAAAGTGTAAGAGTTACCTAATGTCAAATAACAGATTTTTTTCAATTATAGAATATCCTTATGATAAAATAAAATGCAGCTATTAAAAATATGCTGTAGAGAGAGATGCAAATTAAAACAACTATGAGGTATCACCTCACACCTGTCAGAATGGCTGCCATCAACAAATCATCAGACAGCAAGTACTGGCAAGGGTCTCTAGTACACTGCTGGTGGGAATGCAGATTGGTGCAGTTACCGTGGAAAACAATGTTATTTCCTCAAAAAATTAAAAATTGATCTGCCATTTGAACCAGTGATCCCACTTCTAGAAATATATCCTAAGAAGCCTGAAACACCAATCAGAAAGAATATATGTACCCCTATGTTCATAGCAGTACTATTTACAATTGCTAAGATCTGGAAACAGCCCAAGTGTCCATCAATAGATGAGTAGATAAAAAAGTTGTGGTACATATACACAATGGAACACTATGCAGCCGTAAGAAAGAGAGATCTCTTATCCTTTGAGACAACATGGAGGGACCTGGAGAGTATTATGCTGGGCAAAATAAACCAGTCAGAGAAAGACAAGTGCCACATGATCTCACTTATTTGTGGAATATAATGAACAAAGTAAGCTGATGAACAAAATAGACCCAGAGACATAGAAAGGAGTTACGGTTCAGACTGACAAACCTCAGAGTGGGGGGTGGGGCGGAGGGGGTGATGGATGAGATAAACCAAGTAACTTATATGCATGTATGTGTAACCAATGGACATAGACAACAATGCTGGGGGAGGGCTGGGATGGGGAGGAGGGTGTCTAGGGGGGAAAAAGGAGAAACATCTGTAACAAAAATAAAGTAATGAAAATTGAAAGAAAAAAAAAAAAGACAGATAACATCAGATCCGCACTTGCCAAATGAACAGATTAAAAATAAAATCTTTAAAAGAGCAAAAATAAAAATATGCTGTAGAAACAAAGTTAGTCACATGAAAATGAACTCAGGATAATCATAAATGAAAAAACAGCCCACAAAATAGTAGTACGTAGGATGTGAACCCAACTTTTATATACATAAAAATAGTATGTACACATGTTCTCCCCTGCCCCATGCCCAAGTCACACACAATCTGGAGAAAAGGTTAGATGGTTACATATAAAAATTCAAAATGTTGGCAGTCATTATTTTTGAATAAACAATGTGTAATATAGATTCTCTCCTTTGTGCTTTTCTACAAGTTGAAAATTTTGTATAATTAACATTTATCCATTTTGTAAAATTTTAAAAATACTGTATTCCTTAAATGGCATCTATTGAATTAAAATGAAAACCAAAAGAACCAATGGCTAAATGCTGTTAATTGCCCAATCATACTAGGGTTCTACCTTCTAAAACTTTAAAAGCATTTTAGAGGATATCAAACTATACTATAAAGCCATTGTGACCAAAATGGTTTGGTATTGACACAAGAACAGGCATATAGATCAATGGAACAGAACAGAAACACCAGAAATTGATCCATGCCTGTATGGTCAATTACTATCTGACAAAGGAGGCAAGAGCACACAATGGACTAAAGACAGTCTCTTCAATTAATGGTGTTGGGAAAATTAAACAGGTGCACGCAAAAAAAATGATACTAGACCACCAACTTATACCATACACAAGAATAAAATCAAAATGGATAAAAGAATTAAATATAAGTCATGAAATCATAAAAATCTTAGAAGAAAACATAAAAATTTTAGACAAAAATTTCAAACAGTAAAATTTCAGACATCTCACATTAGCAGTATTTTTACTGATACATCTCCTAGAGCAAGAGAAACAAATGAAAAAAATAAACCAATGGGACTACAAAAAGCTTCTGCACAGCAAAATAAACCATCAAAAAAAAAAGGGGGGGATCTACTGTATGGGAAAACATTCACCAAAGATACATCTTATAAGGGGTTAATTTCCAAATACATTAGAAGGACCGGAAAGTAATGTTGTTTCTGCGCGTTTCAATATTCGGTTGTCATTTATCAGCTCATTGTGTACTTCAAAATCGTGCCAAAGACATTTTAAGGTTAGAGTGACTTGTTTACTCGTAAATAATTAAATCTTAATTTTTTTTTTTTTGCAATTTATAGTGAAATGGCCAGCCAAATACCAGAAGAGGTACATATCCAGCATTGTATATGCTTTTTGAGTTTCACAAGGGTAGTAACGCAACAGTTCCTACCAAAAACACTTGCGATGTTTATCCAAGTGCATCAGATGTTTGTAAATGCCAAAGGTGATATTCTAAGTTCAAATCTGGCCATTTTGATATTTCTGACTCGTATCGATCAGGAAGACCAACAACTTTAGACAATGACATGTTAAAGGTAGAAGTGGAAGCAAATCCGTATCAGACAATTGAGGAACTGTCAAACACTCTTAACCAACCTTGGTGGACTGTCCAAGAACATTTGCAGCAGATTGGTAAAGTAAGCAGAGCAGCTGTTTGGGTCTCGCATAATCTGTCTGAAGAAAACAAAGCTAACCGGTCCACCACATGCAACTTATTGCTTCAGTGGCACAATACAGAAGCGTTTTTTGATCGCTTGATCACTGGAGATGAAAAATGGGTCCTCTATGATAATCCAAAATGCAAAAGGCAGTGGCTTCCTCCGAATGAGTTGCCACGAAGTACAGCTAAGCCAGGTTTACACCCCAAAAAGGCACTTTTGTGTGTTTGGTGGAGTATTCGCGGGGTCATTCATTTTGAAGTGCTGAAACCTGAACAAACTGAATATAGACCTTTACGGTGAACAATTGGATTGAGAAAATCAATCTTTAATTGAAAAGTGCCCAGAGATTGTCACCAGAAAAGGCGTTATTCTGCAACATGATAATGCAAGACCGCACTGCACAAGACGAACCCTGGAAAAAATTAATCAACTGGGGTGGGAGGTATTGCCTCACCCACCATACTTGCCCGATATTGTGCCATCAGATTTCCATTTATTCCAAATGCTACAACATTTTTTAAGTGGCAAAAAATTTGAAAATTTGGATGATGTCCAAAATGCCATGTCCAGATATTTTGCTCAAAAACCAATAGATTTTTATTGATCTGGCATTGAAAATTTGCACACTAGATGGCAAAAGGTTGTTGATAACAAGGGTGGTTACATCATTGATTAAAAATAAAAACTTGTTAAAAATTTATCTGTTTGAGGAGGGAAAATGGTGGCGGAGTGAATGGAAGCTACACAGACGATCTCCCAGGACCAAACGGGAATTACAACTAAAATAAAGACAAATCATTGGAAAAAAGCAACAGAAAAGCAGCGGGAGAGGATCATACAACCAGGGACACTGAATGAGCCTGGTAGGATCTGTGGAGGGGCGAGAGGGTGGTAGGCTGGGAGCCCATGGACAGCAGCAGCCTTAGCTGTGAGCAGCGCCCCTCAGGGTTAAATTCCCAAGCTGCTTGACAGTGCAGAGGGCCAGGACAGAGCACTAAATAGCTACAGCCACTCACCTGGGGCTCTGGCAGAGGGAAGGCGGACTGGACTGGAACTCTGTGGGGACATCTGGGATTTGGAGGGCACTCAGAGTTTGTGCTGAGTCATGGCCACAAAGGACAGTGGCCAGCTTACTCCTTCCCAGAGCTCTGGCAGCCCCTCCCTTGGAGATTCCACCCAAACCAGGCGAGCAAAGAAATGCAAATTGAGGCTTATTAACAACCAGCATCGGCCCCACCCTCGGGAAATCCTCTTCCACTAAACACCTGAGGGAGTTTCTCATTCAACCGAGAACCTAAGGCTTTTCAAGTAACTGAGGCTAACAGCCTTCAGGCAAAAAGCTAGAGGATAACTGAACCTTTCCTGAGCTTGAAAATCTACCCAGGAAAGTGAGACTTGACAGTGGTGTTTAAGGAAGGCCCTCCACGCTCATCCAAACCCAGTAGAGGGAGCCACAAATAGCAGAACACCAACACTCACAGGGAAAATTTGGCAGGCTCCAAAACGCATGGAGATAGCCAAAATGGTTAAACAAAGAAACAAATCCCAAATGAAAGAACAAGAGAACTCTACCGAAGATGAGATAAATGAAATGCAGTTAAGCAAATTATCAGAGGTAGAGTTCAGAGCCATGATCTTGAGGATGCTAAACAGCATGAATAAGGACATCAACACCATGAGTAAAGATATAGAAACACTGAAAACCACGAAGTGGAAATGAAGACTGACATAGCAGAAATAAAGAACACATTGGAAGGACTGACCAGCAGAGTAGAGGAAGCGGAGGACTGGATCAGTGAATTAGAAGACAGAGTAGAAAAAAAATCAATCAATCAGAAAACCAAAATGAAAAAACAATTTAAAAAACCGGAAGATAGCTTAAGAGAACTGTGGGACAACTGGAAACATAATAACATTCGCATCATAGGAGTCCACGAAGAAGAAGAAAATGAGCAAGGGTTAGAGAATATATTTGAAGAAATAGTAACAGAAAACTTTCCTAACTTGGTGAAGGAAGAAGGCATTCAAGTTCAAGAAGCACAGAGAGTCCCAAGTAAGAAGAACCCAAACAGGCCCACATCAAGACACATAATAATTGAAATGCCAAAAATTAAAGACAAAGAGAGAATCCTAAAGGCAGCAAGAGATAAGCAACAGGTTACCTACAAAGGAACCCCCATAAGGCTATCAGCTGACTTCTCAACAGAAACACTACAGGCCAGAAGGGAATGGCATGAAGTAATCAAGGTCATGAAAAACAAGGATCTGAACCCAAGACTACTCTATCCAGCAAGGCTATCATTCAAAATAGAAGGTCAAATAAAGAGCTTCCCAGATTAAAAAAAAAAAAAAAAGGCTAAGGGAATATATTATCACCAAACCAGCACTGCAAGAAATGTTAAAAGGATTGCTGTAATTAGTAGAAGAAATAGGAAGAAAAATATAACCACACTGAACAAAAATGGTAATAAATAAGTACATATCAATAATAATCTTAAATGTAAATGGATTGAATGCTCCGATAAAAAGACACAGTGTAGCTGACTGGATAAGAAAGCATGATTCACATATATGTTGTTTACAAGAGACCCACCTCACAGCAAAAGACTCACATAGGTTGAAAGTAAAAAGATGAAAAAAATCTTCCAAGCAAATGGAAAGGACAAAAAAGCTGGGGTAGCAATACTCATATCTGATAAAATAGATTTCAAAATGAAAGCCATAACTAGAGACAAAGAAGGTCACTACATAATATATGCTCTCAATATAGGAGCACCAAAATATATTAAAAATCTTCTGGAGGACTTCAAAGGAGAAATTGACAGCAATACAATCATAGCAGGGGACTTCAACACCCCACTGACATCACTGGATAGATCATCTAGACAAAAAATTAACAAGGAAACCGAGATTCTAAATGAAGCACTAGATCAAATGATTTTAATAGATATATACAGAGAATTACACCCCAAAACTGCAGAATTCACATTCTTCTCAAGTGCACATGGGACATTCTCAAAGACAAACCACATGTTACGGCACAAACTAAGTCTCTACAAGTTCAAGAAGATTGAAATCATATCAAGCATCTTCTCAGATCACAATGGCATGAAACTAGAAATCAATCGCAACAAGAACATGCAAAGACATTTGAAGACATGGAGGCTAAATAGCATGTTATTGAACAATGAATGGGTTAACATGGAGATCAAGGAAGAAATTAAAAACTTCCTGGAAACCAGTGAAAATGAACACACAACAACACAAAATCTATGAGATGCAGCGGAAGTAGTTCTGAGAGGGAAGTTCATAGCACTACAGGCCCACCTCAAGAAACAAGAAAAATTTCTAATTGACTACCTAACCTCACAACTTAAAGAAATAGAAAGCAAACAAAAAGAAAACCCCAGAGCAAGTAGAAGGAAGGAAATAGTAAAGATCAGAGCAGAAATAAATGACATAGAGACCAGAAAAACAATTCAAAGAATCAATGAAATAAAGAGCTGGTTTTTTGAAAAGATAAACAAGATTGATGGACCCTTAGCTAGACTCACCAAGAATCAAAGAGAGAGAACCCAAATACACAAAATCAGAAATGAAAGAGGAGAAGTAACAACTGACACCACAGAAATACAAAGGATCGTTAGCAAATACTATGAACATTTATATGGCAACAAATTCGACAATCTGAGTGAAATGGACACATTTCTAGAAACACATAGTCTCCCAAAACTGAATCGGAAAGAGATAGAAAACTTGAACAGGCCAATAACAGCTAAGGAAATTGAAGATGTAATCAAGCAAACAAAAGCCCAGGTCCGGATGGCTTTACGGGGGAGTTTTACCGAACATTCAAAGAACTAACACTCATTCTCCTCAAACTATTTCTAAAAATTCAAGAAGAAGGAAGACTTCCAAACTCGTTTTATGAGGCCAGCATAATCCTAATTCCAAAACCAGAAAAAGACACTACAAAGAAAGAAAACTACAGGCCAATATCCCTGATGAACGTAGATGCCAAAATCCTGAACAAAATACTAGCAAATCGGATCCAGCAATACATCAAAAAAATTATTCACCATGACCAAGTGGGATTCATCCCAGGGATGCAAGGCTGGTTCAACATTCATAAATCAATAAATGTGATACACCACATAAACAAAATGAAAGATAAAAACCACATGATCATATCAATAGATGCTGAGAAAGCATTCGACAAAGTCCAGCACCCATTTCTGATAAAAACACTCAGCAATTTGGGAATAGAGGGATCATATCTTGATATAATAAAGGCCATATATGAAAGACCTACAGCCAACATCATATTCAATGGGCAAAAACTAAAAACATTTCCCTTAAGAACAGGAACAAGACAGGGATGCCCACTTTCGCCACTCTTATTTAACACAGTACTGGAAGTCTTAGCCACAGCAATCAGATGTGAAGAAAAAATAAAAGGAATCCAAATTGGAAAGGAGGAAGTGAAACTGCCATTATTCGCAGACAACATGATATTATATATAGAAAACCCTAAAGACTCCATCAAAAATCTACTAGACTTAATAAATGAATTTGGCAAAGTAGCAGGATACAAAATTAATGTCAAGAAATCGACAGCATTCTTATACACCAATGATGAACTCACAGAAAGAGAAACTAAAAAAACAATTCCATTTACTATCGCAGCAAAAAAATTAAGATACCTAGGAATAAACTTAACCAAAGAAGTAAAGGACCTATTTGCAGAAAACTACAGGACATTGAAAAAAGAAATAGAGGAAGATATAAAAAAGTGGAAGCACATACCTTGTTCATGGATTGGAAGAATTAACATCATTAAAATGTCCCTATTACCCAAAGCAATCTATAGATTCAATGCAATCCCCATCAAAATACCAGTGACATATTTCACAGAACTAGAACAAATATTTCAAAAGTTCATATGGAACCAAAAAAGACCTTGAATAGCCACAGCAATCTTGAAAAAGAAGAACAAAGTAGGTGGGATCACAATACCGGATATCAGGTTATACTACAAAGCCCCTGTAATCAAAACAGCCTGGTACTGGCACAAGAACAGGCATATAGACCAGTGGAACAGAACAGAGAATCCGGAAATTGACCCAAGACATTATGCTCAATTAATATTGACAAAGGCGACAAGAGCATACAATGGAGTAAAGACAGCCTCTTTAATAAATGGTGTTGGGAAAATTGGAGAGTTACATGCAAAAAAATGAAACAAGACCATCAACTTACACCATACACAAGAATAAACTCAAAATGGATAAAAGACTTAAACGTGACTCGTGAATCCATAAAAATCCTAGAAGAAAATGTAGGCAACAAAATTTCGGACATCATACGCAGCAGAATCTTCACTGATACATCACCTAAGGCAACAGAAACAAAGGGAAAAATGAACACATGGGACTACATCAAACTCAAAAGCTTCTGCACAGCAAAAGAAACAACCATCAAAACAGATAGGGAACCCACTCTATGGGAGAGCATAATTGCCAATGATACATCAGATAAAGGGTTAATCTCCAAAATATATAGAATGCTAATACAACTCAACAAAAGGAAGACAAAGAACCCAATTACAAAATGGGCAGAGGAACTAAATAGACACCTCTCCAAACAGGACATACAAATGGCTAAGAGACATATGAAGAAATGCTCAACATCACTAATCATCAGAGAGATGCAAATTAAAATGACTATGAGGTATCACCTCACACCTGTCAGAATGGCTGCCATCCACAAATCATCAAACAACAAGTGTTGGCGAGGGTGTGGAGAAAAGGGGACTCTAGTACACTGCTGGTGGGAATGCAGACTGGTGCAGCCACTGTGGAAAACACTATGGTGTTACCGCAAAAAAATAAAAATTGAATTGCCATTTGACTCAGTGATCCCACTTCTAGGAATATACCCTAAGAAGCCTGAAACACCAACCAGAAAGAATACATGTACCCCCATGTTCATAGCGCACTATTTACAATAGCTAATATCTGGAAACAGCCCAAGTGTCCATCAGTAGATGAATGGATAAAAAAGCTGTGGTACATATACACAATGGAGTACTATGCAGCTGTAAGAAAGAAAGATCTCTTATCCTTTGAGACAACATGGAGGGACCTGGAGAGTATTATCCTAAGCGAAACAAGCCAATCAGAGAAAGACAAATATCACATGATCTCACTTATTTGTGGAATATAATGAACATAACAGTCTGAGGAACAGGGTAGACCCAGAGATGTGGAAGTAGGGTATAGACTGACACCCCTCAGAAGAGGGGGTGGGGGGGAGGGAAGAGATAAACCACAGAACTTATGCGCATGTATGCATAACTGATGGACATGGACAACAAAGCTGGGGACGGGGTGGGGGGATGGAGAGGAGGGTGTCAATGGGGAAAAAAGGAGAAACATCTGTAACAAAAATAAATTAATAAAAAAAAATTTTTTCCTGAAAAGTCCAGGGCATAGGTCCTCGTGTCCATTCAGTTTAGGAGGCCAGATAAGTTAAGGCTATAGTTGTGAACACTGAATGTCCCCTTCCTTACTCTTCCCTAAAACATGAGTCTTTTTCCTTCTCATCTCTTTCTCTTTTCCTATTCTCATTTACATGCCCTTCTGTTTTCTCTGCATTTCCTTTTCCCTTCTAGCACACAGCTGCTTCTGAGGTTGTGGGAAGTCCTTCATAAGCCTGTGAGGTGCTCAGAAAAGCCACAATAAGCCATGGGCATCTAGCAACCAGATCAAATTTCACCCTCTCTCCTTATAGCTATCACAGAGCTCCATCATGCACAGCTCCTTCCTTCTTCTTCATCAACACTTGGAAAGCAAATTACTGAGCAATACTGGTGCATAACTATCCTTAAACCATTCTAATGCGTGCTGTGGATGGACCCTAACAACACTCTTCATATGATATTCTGTTCTGCGTTAGTCTTGATGTCTCTGTTAAGCCATCCATGAGCATCCATAAACAACAAATCCATAGACTGCCTCTGTTATTTTCTTGGCTCAGGACCCTCCCTAGTACAGACTAGGGAGTGGTGTTGGGACTTTAGACTGGAATAGGCAGGAAAGAAATCTGACTCTTAAAAACAGCCATCAAGTTAACTCACAATTGAACTGAGCCACAATATACTGGAAAGCAAAGGAGTCATGGGCCTTAAGATCTTACTCTCTCCACTAGACCAGAACCAGGGCAACAGGTGAAACAATGTGGAGCAGGCCAATTTTACTGCCTCTGTTCCTTGGCTGGAGTGAATTTGGGGGGTAGGAGGACACTTATTCACAAGGCTGTTTAAAGAAAGCTGAGAGTCTTTAATCCTGCTGTCATTTTTGCTGTGATTAATATCTCAATGAGCTACATCACATGCAATTTTTATTTTCCAGGGCAGACCAAAGTATCTTAATAAAAACAGATAGACAGGCATGTTGAGTCTGAGATGAGGTCAAGATTAAACTACTGGAGGAAAAAGGCCATAAGAACCAGGGATATTTAACTTAATGTAAAAATGACAAGGAAAATTACATCTGTGCAGGTCCAAGAACCAAACAGGCTTGGGTGTGTATTGGAATTAAGAGGCAGGGGAAGATGGAAATATGGGTAAAGATTAAAGAGCTCAGCAAATAGATTAGTCATTTTGTAATTAGGTTGAAATACAAATTAGAGGCCAAGTGCCTTATATCTGGGTTTGTTGTGACTGATTAAAAAAAAAATGTAAATTGTAAATTTTTGAGAAATAACTTTTTCAATAAGACCTCACACTGTCACTTTACATTTAATTTCCTTACATACCTTAGTTACAAGTGCAGCTGTAGCTACAAGATGCTAACATAATTCTGCAAGCAATTGGTATTATAACAGGCAAACTCCTCTTAGCCTTCTGCAAGTTTCTCTAATAGCATTCTTGATTGTTTGAGATAAGAAAATGCAATCTTCCCTTTCATGCTGTAGATCTTGTGTGTGGGATCCTGTCCATGGGAATCTCAGAGGAGGAAGACTGAATACTCCGTTGTTACTGATTGCTTCATATGTATTTGTTTCATCTCCCAACTGAATTTTCAACTCATCAAGGGAAGAGACTGCCACCCATAAGACCCCTTACACAAAACACACATGGAGTTCTTAGCTGATTGATGTACTTTTTTTTTTAAATCCTCACCCGAAGACATTTTTGCACTTATCTTCAGATAGAGCAGGAGGGAGAGAGGGAGGAAGAGAGAGAGAGAGAGAAACATTGATGTGAGAGAGACATATCAAGTGGTTGCCACCCACACGACCCCAACCGGGCCCTGGGACAAACTGCAACCAAGGTACATGCCCTTAGTGGGAACCAAACCTAGGACTCTCCAGTCCATGGGCCGACGCTCTAACCGCTGAACCAAACTGGCCAGGG
This sequence comes from Tadarida brasiliensis, assembly GCA_030848825.1. Lineage (NCBI taxonomy): Eukaryota > Metazoa > Chordata > Mammalia > Chiroptera > Molossidae > Tadarida > Tadarida brasiliensis. Next base: position 84,045,041 of record CM061259.1, read on the forward strand.
CTGATTGATGTACATTTTAATAAGGATCTAGGGATGCTCCCTAAGGGGGATCATCCACTCCTCCCTATTCTCCCCCACCTTGAGAAAATAAAATAGTAATGTGATTGGATCGGTTTCTAAGTCTAAAGAGTAGGATCAGTATGAACTTCCAGAATACCCTCTTTGATTCCTTCTTTTCGACTTGTGGCTTATATGGTGAAGTAAGGCAGAGTCTACTTCCATGTGAGAGGAGGTTCAGCCATCTTGCTCTCTCTTTTTTTCAAACACATACGCTTGAGTACTCTTTTATTTTTTAAAAAATATTTTTAAAATTGATTTGAGAGAGAGAGGAAGGGAGAGGTAGAGAGAGAAACATCGATTGGCTGCCTCTTGCACACCTCCTACTGGGGATCAAGCTTGCAACCCAGGCATGTGCCCTGGCTGGGAATGGAATTGGTGACCTTCTGGTGCACAGAACAACGCCCAACCAACTGAGCCACACAGGCCAGGGCAAGCTTGGGTACTCTTGCTTTCTGTCTCCTATCCCATGTGACTGGCTGTAGGGTAGGTAGATTCTGAAATTAAGGTTTGAGCTAAAGATTTTGAAGTCCATTAGACCTTTAGACTAGGTTAAGTTGGGTACTCAAGCCCAACCCAGACCAGCCTACCAAAGAACTCTTCATTGAGTTTGAGCCTGCCAATAATAAATATAATAAATATTAAAGTGGTATATTATTATCCACTTGTTGTTGTTTCCTGTATATATTCTTCTTTTGAGGACCTCTAGAGATAGAATTCAGGCTCCTTAGTTCCCCTAGCCAAATACCACTTAATAGTGCCCCAAAGCTCATGATCTCTCTAACATCCCTCTTCACAGGTTCTTGGTTGTTCACTTCCCTCTCTTAATTCATACAAGTCTTAAGGGAAGATTTACTAGAACTGACCTTCTTGGAAATTTGTAGTATGCATATGTTTGTGTATTCTTCGCAAGTCATAGTCAACAAAGTAATATTAAGCATGGCTTTTGTGTCTGGGTCTTCCAAGAAGAAGCTAAGAGGTTTGTGTTGGGACTTTATTAGAAAAGTGCCCACATAAAAGGAAATAAGAAAAAAGCCAGGATAGGCTTTAAGAGCCATCAGACTATGATGCAAGTCAGATCTCGGTTCAGAGGGAGAGGGAGAGAAAGTTGGGAAGAAGTGACTGACTTTGTCATAAAGTCAAATAAAGTTTAGCAAATGCATTGAGGAGTTCTTGAGCCATAGGTGGCTGTCAGAAGCAGAGAGCTGCTCTTGGGAAGTGTGGCCTGAGTGCAAAACCAAAACAATTTTCAAAGAGTAGTACAGTCATCCCTCGTTTATCGCGGTTAATCCGTTCCAGACTCTAGCAGTTGCACCTGGCGTTGAAGGATTTCTGGGGTGCTTGAATACATAGTCCATACGCACAGTAATTTTAATTTTAATTGTAATACAGGGGTGTATAATTGACTCAGACAACTAAGTGCGCACTGTATCATTTTCACTGTCTCGATCAACTTTTTAATTAATATATTTGAAAAAACCGCAACAGACTGAAACCGCGAAAGTCGAAGTGCAAAGTGGTGAGGGACGACTGTATCTGGGACCCTCAAATATGCTCTTTAAAGTAAGAGGATGGTGAAATTCATTCTTATGCCATCACAGCTTTCATGCCTCATCAATAACTGCTGCCTGCCTTGACCTTTCATTGCAAAACCATTCTCATTTCTTCCTTAGACGTCTATTTCCAAGCAGCAAAAGGAAACACATCTTTGAGACAAGATGTACTTTGAAAGGAAAATATAAGAACCACAGTTTATTCAGGAAGGCTTCAAGCTGAGCACATGCAGACTGTCCAGAGCCTATTATCTTGGGAAGTTTTAGGAAAACTCCAAAGACATTATTACTTCTTCTAATGTTTCTTACTCTGAAAACAAATTGGGTTCTCATATTCCTCTTATCTATGCCTGTCACCTAACAACTTTTATTATTGTTGGAAAGGTATGACTCAAGCTCAGTACACAAGGGTTGTATCATATCTGAGGCCTTGATTCTCCACATAGGAAGTTGCTTGTGAGCCTGTCACTTTGTGGTGGGAGCCACAAACAGAATGTTGTGATCTCAAGAGCAGTCTCATAGTCAATAGACTATGTGCTGACTCCTCTAGCATAGTGCCTTGTTGGAGCTGATAAAGGTTTGCCAAGTTGGTTAACTGTATAGATGCCTTTTAGTTAGAACTGTGTAAAGAAAGTTGGTTCCTCAACAAAATCCATGAGGTTCTTACTTCCTTGGCATAAAGCTTGGCACAAAACTAATCTGGTCCTATGATAAATTCTGGCCAATAGAAATTGACTAGAAGTGAAATGAGTCACTTTCAATCCAGTCCTTACAACATGCTTTCCTCTATCTTCTTCACCACTGACTTGTGGGCTGAAAAGAACTCCTAGGATGCAAAGGAGTATGGTACCTGGATCCCTAAATGAGCAACCCTCTCTCACCTGTATCAGACCAGGACATAAGAGAGAAATAAATTGCACTGTGTAAAGTCACTGGGAATTTAGAGTTATCAGTTATAATAGCTAAATATTTTCACTATTACTAGCACAGTATTTTTTCTTATGAGACATGACCTGTTCTAGTCAGACTTTCATATGCATCCACTACATGCGAAACAAGCTAAATGCCATGGGATTGATTTATTCAAAAACAGCTTTACTGAGGTATAATTGATATACACAAAAACTTGGAATACTTAATGCACACAATTTGATAAGTTTGGAGATAAGCATTCACTCATGAAACTGTCACCACATTCAAGGTAATAAACATCCAACCCCTTCAAAAATTTCCTCTGCCCTCTGTTTCTGTTTTTTTGTGGTATCCACCCACCCTACAGATTTTTAAGTGCACAATACAGTGTTGCTCGCTACAGGTACAATGTTGTATCACAGATCTCTAGAACTTCTTCATCTAGCAGAACTGAAAGATAACACCCCACTTTAGTCTGTGTTTCTATGACTTTGATTATTATAGGTAACATATAAATACAATATTGCAGTCTTTGACCTTCTGTGGCTGGCTTATTTCCTTGGCATAATGTCCTCTAGGTTCATCCATGTTGTTACACATGGCAGAATACCCTTCCTTTTAAAGGCTGAAGAATATCTCATTGTATGCATACACCACATTTTCTTTATCCATTCATCTATTGATGAACAATTAGGTTGTTTCCATATCTTGCTATTTTAAATAATTTGATTAATGGGGTTTTAAATATTCTCTTCCCAGGAATGCTGAACTCACAACTATTCAGGACTTTATCTATTTTCTGAGGTAAATTACTTCTACAGCTGAAAAAGACAATAAATTTCTCTCGTGTGTGCCATTACCAATTCTTCATCTTCTTTCTGATCAGCACCCTTTAAACAAATGAAACTTACTGCTTGCCAAATACATACGTATTTTCTTTATTTTATGGAGGTAAGCTGATTAGAAAGAGTACAGGGCTGTGGGTGAGGAGACTTAATTTTCAAAACTTGTTCAGGACCTTTCTATCTGAAAGCCCAAGAACATAAAAAAACAAACAAACAAACATAAAAACATAAATCATGTAAGTATGTCCCATCTTTCCATACAGCTTGTCAGAGCACAATGGTCAGTAGATGTAACTTTCAGTGGAACCATTCAAATACCAATCACCACTAGTACTTACATTCAAACACAGGCTCGTCTTTTCACAGTGAAAATCTTGTTAACCACCGCTCTAATGGGCCCAAAACAAGGTAAAAACAAAAAGCAAATTCCTAACTATAATGTTTACATTCTACTTGCTAAATGAACGATAGCTTCCAGAAGTGAAATTCCTACACATTTCTGAAAAGAAAGAACCACAGACACGGATAATCTGCAGGAGAGCCTCCCAATCTCTGGATTGTCACACTCACCATAAGTGGATTACAAGTCCCCAAGATACTGTCCCCTCAGCTTTTGGTGGAGCTGATGCTGCCAATGGCCCCAGGCCTCAGATTATGAGTAATATTATCCATTGACACCAGTATGTTACAATTATTGACATTTTTCTACTATGGCTATAAGGTCAAAAAATTGAGGAAGCAAGGATCTATAATAGCAACCATAATCATCTATACCGAATCAATCATGATGCTCTAAATAAAAGTGGCAGAGACAACAACTCACACTGGCTTGAACTGTAAAGAAATATATTGGCTCATGTAACAGACCTCTCTAAACTTCTCTCAACTTTGTCCTCACCATGGGGGATGTCTTTGTCCCAAGGCTGCCTTCCCTTAAGGTAGCAAAGTAACTACAGAAGTTTCCCTCTTCATATCTGCAGCCTCTACATCCAGAAAACGAGAGAGGGAAGCCATCACTTCTGCTGGCTGGCTCTTGAGAGTGAGGGAATTTCTTCCTCAAAGGCACTGGTGGACCTCTTTTCATTGGAATTGAACCATGTGCCCCTTCCTGAAACAATCAGTCTGTCCAAGGGTGTGTGACTACCCCATTTATATCCTCATAATGCAGAACACCCACAATTACCCAGTCTGTAAAAGTGGGATACTGTGGCATTACCAGCTTTTGCCATTCCTGGACAGTGATATCCATGAGGTCGTGGATGTGATATGATCGTTTGCTTATTCCCTAATACATATTTATTTAAACTTTGTATATGAAAGTTTGGTCTAACAACTGATTATATTGTGTGACACCAGAGCCACACATACCACACTTTGGCAATACCAGCCTTGACAGAAGAAGAAGGAAAGAAAGTGAAGGGTGAGCCATGGATGAACAGAGACTATAGCTTGTTACAGGAACATTGAATCCCCCTACTGGACTATAAAAGAGGATTCACTGGGAAATAAGAATGAAAAATTTAGTGGATTGCGAATGGACCTTAAGTTCCAGGCTGAAGAATTTGGGTATTATTGAATAGGTAAATGGTAGCCTTTTTGAGCTTTTCATCATGAAATGATGAAAGAATTATTTTAATAATATTAAACTGACAGGTCTATGAAGAATTTATTGCTGAACAGCTACAGCAATCTTGAAAAAGAAGAACAAAGTAGGAGGGATCACAATACTGGATATCAGGTTATCCTACAAAGCCATTGTAATCAAAACAGCCTGGTACTGGCACAAGAACAGGCATATAGATCAATGGAACAGAACAGAGAACCTGGAAATTGACCCAAGACATTATGCTCAATTAATATTTGACAAAAGTGGCAAGAGAATACAATGGAGTCAAGACAGCCTCTTTAATAAATGGTGTTGGGAAAATTGGACAGCTACATGCAAAAAAATGAAACTAGACCACCAACTTACACCATATACAAGAATAAACTCAAAATGGATAAAAGACTTAAACGTGACTTATGAATCCATACAAATCCTAGAGGAAAATGTAGGCAGCAAAATCTCAGACATCACTAGCAGCAGAATTTTCACTGATACAATGCCCAGGGCAAGAAAAACAAAGGAAAAAATTAATAAATGGGACTACATCAAACTAAAAATCTTCAGCACAGCAAAAGAAACAACTATCAAAATGGGAAGGGAATCCACTGCATGGGAGAACATCATTGCCAATGATACATCAGATAAGGAGTTAATTTCCAAAATATACAGAGTACCCATACAACTCAACAAAAGGAAGACAAAAAATCCAATTTAAAAATGGGCAGAGGACCTAAATAGACACCTCTCCAAACAGGACATACAAATGGCCAAGAGACGTATGAAAAAATGCTCAACGTCACTAATCATCAGAGAGATGCAAATTAAAATGACTATGAGGTATCACCTCACACCTGCCAGAATGACTGCCATCCACAAATCATCAAACAACAAGTGCTAGTGAGGGTGTGGAGAAAAGGGGACTCTAGTACACTGCTGGTGGGAATGCAGACTGGTGCAGCCACTATGGAAAACAGTATGGTGTTTCCTCAAACAATTAAAAATTGAACTCCCATTTGACCCAGTGATTCCACTTCCAGAAATATATCCTAAGAAGCCTGAAACACTAATCAGAAAGAATATATGCACCCCTATGTCCATAACAGCACTATTTACAATTGCTGAGATCTGGAAACAGCCCAAGTGTCCATCAATAGAAGAGTGGATAAAAAAGCAGTGGTACATATACACAATGGAATACTATGCAGCTGTAAGAAAGAAAGATCTCTTATCCTTTAAGACAACATGGAAGAACCTGGAGAGTATTATGCTAAGCAAAATAAGCCATTCAGAGAAAGACAAATATCACATGATCTTACTTATTTGTGGAATATAATGAATAAAACAAGCTGATGACCAAAATAGACCCAGAGAAATAGAAGTAGAGATCAGACTGACAAACCTCAGAGGAGGGGGTGGGAGGAGAGAAGAGATAAACCACAGAACTTATATGCATATATGCATAACCGATGGACATAGACAACAATACTGGGGAGGGGGGTGTCAATGGGGGAAAAAGGAGAAACATCTGTGACAAAAATAATTTAAGAAAAAGAATTTGTTGGAGTGAAAGATCTTCACAGTAACAAAGAAATAAAGGTAGCAATATTTCAAGTAAGAAGAAGGGAAACATAGCAGGGGAACATTTCAAAGAAAGAATTGACTAGAGAAGAGATGGGTATGCTGCATGAAAATAATGAGTAGTCTAAAGTGATTCCAGATTGTGAGAACAGGTTCTCCAGTGCAAGACCCCATTTAGCCTGGAGTCATTGAGTGTGTGTATGTGTTTGGTGGTTGGGGGGGGGGGTGGTGCTCTGATTCAGATTTTTGGCTACCCCAGACTCAAGTTTCCTATCCAACAAGCAGACTCTTGAGTCTTTCCTAATGCATCACTGTATCAGGAGTGGGAACGCTTGACCCTAAACAGTCAATGAATAAGTGGTTTTACCAAATCAGTCCTGAATGTCAGACCTCATAATCCACACTGAACCTCCTTCTTCCCCCATCAAGATCAGGGGTGGATACCTCCCTTTCAACAACAAAAAAAAACCTGCCCCACTTCTGTCTTGCCTCTTAGTGGTGTCGCATCCTTCCTCCCTTTAGAAGTTCCAGTCCAAACCCTGGGCCATGGAACTGGAATGGGTCTTTCATGTAGAGGACTATCAGAGTCCTATTTCTAAAGCATAAATTCTTCCTGATGCCTGCTGGGCATCTTCCTAGAAGAGTGGACAAAAGGAGCAGGTGCTGAAGAGAAGCTGTTATGGGACCAGTCCATCTTGGCACAGAATGGCTCTGGCGGCCTTCCTGCTCACTTACTGTTGGATATTTTACAGTAATTTCCACACTCTATCCTGGATTCTCGGTGTTGCTGGCTGCCAGCCACCATGGTCCTCTGGAAACAGCTCCTGGCAACGGCATCCTAAAGCAATGGTGAACAGGGGCCCAACTGCATGTGGCTGCCATGCTGCCCCCCACTGTGGCTCTGAGTAAGGAGCTGCGTGGCTGTGCCTGGAATGAGGGCAGCAGAGCACTTGAGCTCTCTGGCCAGGTGGTGGGGAGCTCAGGGTTCAGGGTAACCAGGGAGGTCATCTCTTCATAAAAATCTGCTCATCTGGCTGATCCACTTAGGCAAAATTGAGCCCTGGCTTATAAACATCTTTTTGATTCTCTTTTCTATGAGATTATTTCCTAAGGTTAGACATTATTGGAAAATACACAAAATACAGATGGTCAACTCTAACTTTCTGCTTCTTATTCTTTCTGCGACAATTAGAAAGGAAACCCTGAGTGCAAACAGTAGTAGCAGTGGCAGCAGCAGTAGTCATAGTGATGTAATACCACCATATTCAAGTTTTTCCTATGTGCCAGACAATACACATAGGCACCTTAAATGTGCTATCTCATTAAATCAACAGAACAGCCCTATGAATTACATACTATTTTCACTCATGTTTTACAGATAAGAAAATAGAATTTAAAATGTTAAATGCCTTGCATAATGTAACATAGCAAATAAGTGGCACAGCTAAGGTTTGAACTCAGGTTTATCAGAGTCCAGTGCAAGAGCATTTACTGAGCACAACACTCAGACCATCTGTAGGAACTTAGTTCATGAAACTCACCCTGTTTTTGCAATAGCCACATGTATGGATTTTATGTAGTTAAATATATTTTAACATCCTAAAAAGTCTTCTTTCCTCTCCTAAAAGTTAAGAAGAAAATTATCATATACTGTTGGTGGAAGTACAATCTGGGATAATCACTTTAGAAAATGATTGGCATCACTATTTACTAAAATTGAAGAATTTCTTATTCAGTGACTCAGCAATTCTAGTCCTGGGTATATGCCCAAGAAGGACGTGTGCACATGTGCATCAGAAGAATTGTGCAAGAATGTTCATAGTAGCAAAATTTGTAATAGCCCTAAACTGCAAGTAACCCAAAGTCTATCAACAGAAGTGTGGATACGTATTTTGGGTATACTCACACACAAAAAATTGAATGCCATAACAACAATAAAAAGTAAGCAACCCAATTACACACAACAACATGGATGAATGCTATGCTCAGGAAGTCGGACACAAAACAATACATGTTTGTATGATTTGATTTAAACTTCAAACACAGATAGAACTAAACTACAGTGTTAGAGGGTCATATTTAGGGGATAAAATTACGAAATAAAGCACAGAAGTGATTACCACAAAAGTCAGAAAAGTGGGGATGGAGGGAAGTGGTCATAACCGGTAGAGGCCTGGAGAGGCTCTGGGCTACTGGCAATATTCTGGGGTGTTGGCTTGAGAAGGTAGTCACATGTTGTTTGCTTAAAATAATTTGTTAAACCAAACATATATTTTATGCATTTTCTGTATGCATATAATATTCTACAACAGAAATGACTTAAAAACAAGATTAAGGAAGGAAAAGGCAATATGCAACTTTTCCTTTCAAATCACGTTAAAATATTTTGGCAAGCAGCCCATTTTAAGGTACATTTTAACAGAAAGAATTTACCACCTCTGGAGTCACTTCCACCCTCTTTGCTGATCTGAAGCTCCCCAGTCCCACCCATCTTTAATCATTAATGGTTTTCTTGTTAAAGAAATGTCTTCTTACTCACACTCTAGGTGACTGCATTCAGTGTTATTTCTCCAAGAAGGAACTGATGAATTTGTATGATTTGATTCTTGGTCTGGTCTTAAAGAAGTAACCATGACTTTTTGAGTCACCCTGACTCAAGGATGCATCTGTAATAGGAAAATTGTAACATCAAGGTTTATTGTTTTAATTTATACATCTGAATAAATATTTGTGAGAACTAGAAACATAGGCAAATATGATAGTAGGAGAGATGCTTGGACACAGCTAGGGATTGGATTGGATGAGAGGAGCCACTGGGTCCAGTCCTAACAGATAGACAGCTCAGGTATCTCAGGCCAGAACATGCAGTGAGTTGGAGCACAGCTCCTGTGGGTTTTAAAGGTCTAAGTAGGCAGCATATCAAGATATTCAGTTGAGATGACCTAAACTCTAAATTCTAAAGGACATGGTTTTTAAGCTAAGAGAATTCAGGTCATGTTGAGGATTTTTTTCAGTTCCAGGTTCAGCAACAGAGAAAAGTAAATGGTGGTAAGAAACCTTGTTTTGTGTTCTATAAAGTAGCCAGCTATCTTGACTGTGATGTGCACTCCCTTCCTGTATAAGCAATCACCTCCACAGTCACATGCCTAACCAAACTAAACTTCATATCATTGTTCTCCTCTGTGAGTAACAGGAATGAATAAAACTTTTGCCAAGGTATATATGGCCCTGTATACCTCATTCTGTATAATAGAAGTACAGGTAGTAAACACTGACTTACTGTCTTCCAGGCACTAGTTCTAAGCTATATAGATATAGAATTTCATTTAATTTTCACAATAACTCTATAAAGTTTGTTCTATTTTTATTATCTTATTTTATCACAGAGAAAACTAAGTAAGGCACAGACAGGTTAAGTAGTTTGTTTTATTATAAGCCACACTACAATCCTTTGGGGAAGAATGCAGTGTGCAAATTAAAATTAATCTGAGTTTTTCTTTCTTCCCTTTGCTTCTCTAAATCTTATCCATCTTTCAAGATTCACCTAAAATTCTACTTCATTAAGCATTCAATAATAGACTCACTCTTCTCTAAGTTATACATCTTCTCAAACTGCACATTGTGACATTATCTGTGATCCTGTCTATGCTTTATCATGCAAACCATCTATAAGTTCACTGAATACAAGAGCAGTGGCACCCCCACCTTGCCTCACTTCATAACGGTGGTACTTGCAGACACAAGGTACGGACTTCAATTGTTGAAATGAATTGAGTCACCTAATCAAAGCATATTTTTGTTATTTTCTTAAGTATTAAGAGCAGCACTGTACACACACATAAAACTTCATAAGTGAGGACTCAAAGAGAGATGTTAATTTTTACTCCATGTGCTTTTGCATTCCAGTTGACCCTTGAACAACACAGGTTTGAACTGTACTGTTCTTCCTATGTGCAGATGTTTTTTCAATGAATATACAATGGACTCTCCATATCCCCAGGTTTTACATCCATGATTCAACCAACTGTGAATCAAAAACAGTATACCACAGACTGAAAACACCAGGGATCAGAGGGCCAACTGTATGCATTGTTTTACACCATTTTATATAAGGGGCCCGAGCATCATGGAATTTGGTATCTGAAGAGAGTCCTAGAACCAATTCCCCATGGACATGAGGGACAACTATAGCTGAGTTTTAGGGGAGTGGAAAGTTATATGTGAATTTTCGACTGTGCAGGGAATCAGAGCCCCGACCCCTGAATTGTTCAAGGGTCAACTGTATTTACATTTTTACAGCAAGAGGTTTACTTATAAAACTCAAAATTAGTTTTAACCCTGAACTTGAAGTTTCTGGCAGGAAGAGGAGTGCAGTGAGTTAAAGAGCATGAGTTAGAACTAGAAATGTTGATTCCCAGTGTTGGCTCTGCCTTGGACAAATCTTAAAAGCTTCCCTGGGCTGAAGAGAAGGGACTGACAATAAAGTCCTATAAAAGAAACTATAAAGGCCCGGCCAATGTGGCTCAGTGGATGAGTGTCGACCCATGCACCAGGAGGTCACCGGTTCAATTCCTGGTCAAGGCACATGCCCAGGTTGTGGGCCTGATCCCCAGTGGGGGGCATGCAGGAGGTGGCCAATCGATGTCCTCTCTCATCAATGTTTCTATCTCTTTCTCCCTCTCCCTTCCTCTCTCTCTAAAAGCAATAAAGAAAAAAACCCAAAGCTATAAAGTCCTGCTCCTTCTCCTTGATTTTAAACCTAAGAATACATGTAGTTCTCAAAATTTTCATTATTCAATTATATATGTCTTAGGTGACATAATACTATACTTAGTACATTTTAAGGTTTTTTTTCCCTTTATTTATTTTTAGGGAGAGTGAGAGAGAGAGAGAAACATCGATGAGAGAGAACATCAATTGGCCACCTGCTGCATGCCCCCCACTTACTGGGAATCGAACCAGCGACCTCTTGGTGCATGGGTCAACACTCAACCACTGAGCCTCACTGGCCTGCCTATACTTAATACATTTTAGACTTTTCATATTTGTTGTCAATATCATTTACTCTGTGTGTGTGTGTATGTTTCCTTAGACATGCATAGGAAGAAATAAGATTTGTCAGGACTCAAGAGTAAATGTGTTACTGAAATTTAGGCACCAAAATTTTGTTGAGCTTTCTGAGAGTCAAAACCAAAATGTAAATATATTAAGCCATAATTGTTTAGAATTGTTATTTCTATTTAAAGGGTATTAACACACAGCATGTGTTTCTTACATAGGAACTGGTTCTGTAAACTGCGTTATTCCAATCTGCAATCTCTCCTGGCCAAATGCTTGAGCTTGTTTAAATTGGGAAGCTTGATCATCCATCAGTTACCTTACAATGCAGGTCTGAGTTTGTGACATGCCTCAGTGTAAGGAAAACCAGAACCATTTTAGGGGTTTGAAACCGTGAAAGACCACATAGCACTTCTGTTCGTATTTTATCCATGGAAGGTCATCCAACAACTATATAAAGAGAAAATGTGAATGTGTGTGTACACAATATAATTCTTTCAGAATCAATATGCTTTTTCTATTAGTTTTAAAAATGTGTTTGCATAAAATGTTTCTTTTCCAACCTAGCTCTTCAGAGAGTTTTTGTGGGTAGAAGTGACTAGGGACATGATCTTTGCAATATTTCATTTATTTCGTTATCTCTTATTATTACATGGTGGCCCAGAGTGTGGCATGAATAAAGCTGTCTTGTCATCAAAATGCATTCATTCATTTAACAAGTTCCTGAAAATAATGGAACGGTTGCTAAGCAATAGAGAAATCATACATTCCCAGGGATCTGTGCAGATTCTAAAAGCAAAAGTAGTTCTGGGAATTGTTATTAGTTGTCTACGGAGCCCAACTAAATAGAAAACTGAGAAAATGACATGCTTTACCTAATAGTCAAGAGACAGTATTTAAAATTTTTTTCCCCTTCTTTCTGACCCAGGTTTCCAAAGAAACAATATAGGTAGAAAATTTCCTATCAAACAGTGAACTGTGCCTATTTATGGATTACAAATAGCTGGCAAATTTGTATCAGCTTTATTTTAAAAGAACTATGCCATAAAATAATGTATTCTTTTAATTAGGTAGTAAATTTATCTTAGTTATATTAATCATATTTTAATTTAAAAAATACCTGCTTAATGCAGAAAACCTATTTAACAAACACACATTAAAAAAAACACCAAGTTCAATTTTTAGATATAAGTAAATCATCCATAATTCAACCCTTCTCAAATAGTCAATGTTAATATTTTGGGATATGTTTATTTGTTACTTTAATAGGCGTATGTAAAGTTATTATCTATTATTATTTAACATATTACACACACACTATATACATACATACACCCATTCTAAATGGTATGGATATAGCATTCTTTTTAAAATAATTATTTAGGTTGTTCCTAGTTGTTCACTCTTATAAATAACTCTTAATTATCCTATGCAAATATTTTTTAAACTAAGTACTGTTAGAAAAGCACCTCTGGAATGGCAATAACACCTTGGGGATAGGGCTTTTCCTATTAAGTGAGCTCTTAGTCAGGTCAGATAAAGACAAATGCTGTGATGGGGGTTTTCTAAGGAGCTGCCAGATAAGTCAAATATTGTCTATCTCTGGAGATGTGCTTTTTGGAGAGCTCCAAACCCATTTTGCTCTGTCCGGTGGCTGCTAGGTTGCTGGTTTTTCAGCATCTGTGGTTGTGCGAATGCTGATTTTTAAGGTTACTGTAGATATCAGAAGAGCGGGATGGGAAAGTGCAAGTTAAATTCCATAAAGCTTGCTGTTCTTATTGAGATTCAGCCGTTTTTCTTACATAGACTCTCATTGTATTATTATAAGTCTTTAATTAATTTCCAGAGAAACAGAGCAATAGGATATTGTAGATATATATGAGGAGATTTATTATAGGAATTGATTCATGCAATTATGGAGGCCGAGAATTCCTATGATCTGCTGTCTAGAAGCAAGAGAACCAGAAAAGCTGATAGTGTAATTCAGTCAGAATTTGAAGGGTTGAGAGCCAATGGTGTAAGATTGAGTCCAAAGGCCCAAGAACTGGGGGCAGAAGGGTCAATGATGTAAGTCTCAGTCTGAGTCCAAATGGCTCAAGAACTAGGAGCACCCATGTCCAAAGGCAGGAGAAGATGGATATCCCAGCTCAAGCAAAGAGAGCAAATTCATCCTTTTTCTAATTTTTGTTTTAGTCAATCTCTCAACAGATTGGATGATGCCCACTTGCACTGATGAAGATGATCTTCTTTATTCATTCTACCTATTCAAATGCCAATCTCATCCAGAAATAATGTTTTACCACTTATCTGGACATCCCTTAGCCCAGTCAAGTTGACACATAAAGGTAACCATCACAGTTGGCTTAATATCCAAAAATCATTCAATGTAATACATTATATTAATAGAATAAAGGACAAAAACTACATGGTCATATCAATAGAAACAGAAAACACATTTGACAAAATCAAATAACCTTTCATCCTAAACTCTCAGAAAACAAAGAATTTAAGAAAGTTTCCTCAACTTGCTAATGGACATCTACAAATAACCACAGCTAACATCATAGTTAATGTGAAAGACTGAATGCTTTTTGTTAGGCCAGAGAGCACCACGCCATAGGAGTGCCTCTATATATATGGCCTTTCATTATTCTTGCTCATTAGAACATGCTGTTAGTTCTACCTCACCACACATCCCCCACTGGTATGGGAACCAGACCCCTTGCAATTACAGGTGAGCAACCTATAACCTGTTTGCCCGGTCTTTGTCCCTGTACCTGCCTAAGGAGTCCAGTGAAAGAGCCTGCCCCAAAAACCCCATATAAACAGCAAGCCCCAGCCAGTTCAGGGCTGACGCCATTTTGGACTCAGCCTCTCTGCTTTGCAGATGTCCTGAATAAGATTCTGTTTCTGCATCACTTTGGCTTTGTGCCTTCCTCCCTTGGCAATCTAACACTTTTCTGCTAAGATCAGAAATAAGCCAGGGATGTCTATGTCAGCTCTCATCATTTCTATTTAACATTATACTGGAGGTTCTACTCAGGGTGACTAGGCAAGAGAAAAAATAACAACAAAATGTCTCCAGATTATAAAGGAAGAAGTAAAACTCTCTCTGTTTAAGAAGATATAACCTCGCCTGGCCGGTGTGGCTCAGTGGTTGAGCGTCGACCCATGCACCAAGAGGTCACCAGTTCAATTCCTGGTCAGGGCACATGCCCAGGTTGTGGGCCCGATCTCCAGTGGGGGGCATACAGGAGGCGGCCAATCAATGTTCTCTCTCATCTATGTTTCTATCTCTCTCTCCCTCTCCCTTTCTCTCTCAAATCAATAAAGAAAAAAATTTTTGAAAAAGAAGATATAATCGTGTGGATAGAAAATCCTAAGAAATACACACCAAACAAACAAACAAACAAACAAACAAAACATACATATACATACAACTATTATAGCTAATAAACAAATCTGGCAAGGTTGTAGGATATAAGATCAATATACAAAAATCAATAGTTTTTCCCCACACAAGCAATAAACAATGCAAAAGTAAAATTATAGAAACAATTCCATTTAGACCACACAACCAGGGACACTGACTGAGCCTGGTAGGATCTGCGGAGACGCGTGAGGGTGGCGGCTAGGAACCCACGGACAGCAGCGACCTTGGCTGTGAGCTCCGGCCCCGGCTGGGAGCTCTGCCCTCGGCTGTGGGCGTCGCCACCGGCTCTGAGCTGCGTCCTCGACTGGGAGCCGCGGCCCCGGCTGGGAGCCACGCCCTCGGCGGGGAACTCACGCCCGAGGCGGGGAACTGCGGCCCGGCTGGGAACCGCGCCCACGGCGGGGAAGTGCGGCCCGGCTGGGAACTCGCGCCCGCGGCGGGGAACTGCGGCCCGGCTGGGAACACGCGCCCGCGGCGGGGAACTGCGGCCCGGCTGGGAACGCGCGCCCGCGGCGGGGAACGGCGGCCCGGCTGGGAACTCGCGCCCGCGGCGGGGAAGTGCGGCCCCGGCGGGGAACCGCGCCCGCGGCGGGGAACTGCGCCCCAGCTGGGAACTGCGCCTGCGGCGGGGAACTGCGGCCCCGGCTGGGAGCCGCACCCTCAGCGGGGAACTGCGGCCCGGCTGGGAAACGCGCCCGCGGCGGGGAACTGCGGCCCCGGCTGGGAACTGCGCCCTCGGTGGGGGGCTGCGGCCCCAGCTGTGAGAGACGCCCTCGGTGGGGAGCTACGGCCCCGGCTAGGAGCCGCGGCCCCGGTTGGGAACGGCAGCCCCGGCTAGGAGCGACAGCCCCGGCTAGGAGCAGCGGCCCCAGCGCGGCGACCTTAGCTGGGAGCAGCGGTGGCGGTGCCCGACCTCGGGGTTAAGAGCCCCAGCTACTCCAAAGCGCAGAGAGCCGGGACAGACCGCTAAATAGCCACAGCCTCTCACCTGGGGCTCCGACAGAGGGAGGGCGGACTGGACTGGAACTCTGAGGGGACACCTGGGATTTGGAGGGCGCTCAGAGTTTGTGCTGAGCTGTGGCCACAAAGGACAGTGGTGGCCAGCCCCTCCTTCCCAATTGCACAGACCTGCAGCGAAGTTCGCTCCTTCCTGGAGCTGTGGAAGCCCCTCCCTCAGAGATTCCCAGGTGAGGTAAAGAGGTAAAGAAATGCAAATTGAGGCTTATTAACAACCAGCATTGGCCCCACCCTCGGAAACCCTCTTACACTGCAAACATCTGAGGGAGGTCCTCATTCAACTGAGATCCTAAGGCTTTTCAAGTAACTGAGACTAATAGCCTCCAGGCAAAAAGCCAGAGCATAACTAAACCTTTCCTGAGCTTGCATATCTACCCAGGAAAGTGAGACTTGATAGAGGTGTTGAAGGAGGGCCCTCCACGCTCATTCAAACCCAGTAGAGGGAGCCACAAATACCAGAACACCAACACCCACAGGGAAAATTTGGCAGGCCCCAAAACCCACTGGGATAGCAAAAATGGTGAAACAAAGAAACAGATCCCAAATGAAAGAACAAGAGAACTCCACCGAAGATGAGATAAATGAAGTGCAGCTAAGCAAATTATCAGAGGGAGAGTTCCGAGCCATGATCTTGAGGAAACTAAACAGCATGAGTAAGGACATCAACACCATGAGTAAAGATATAGAAACACTGAAAACCAACCAAGTGGAAATAAAGAATGACATAGCAGAAATAAAGAACACATTGGAAGGATTGACCAGCAGAGTAGAGGAAGCAGAGGACCGGATCAGTGAATTAGAAGACAGAGTAGAAAAAAATCGATCAATCAGAAAACCAAAAGGAAAAAACAATGAAAAAACAGGAAGATAGCTTAAGAGAACTGTGGGACAACTGGAAACGTAATAACATTCGCATTATTGGAGTCCCTGAAGAAGAAGAAAATGAGAAAGGGTTAGAGAATATATTTGAAGAAATAGTGACAGAAAACTTTCCTAACCTGGTGAAGGAAGAAAGCATTCAAGTTCAAGAAGCACAGAGAGCCCCAAGTAAGAAGAATCCAAACAGGCCCACACCAAGACACATAATAATTAAAATGCCAAAAATCAAAGACAAAGAGAGAATCCTAAAGGCAGCAAGAGATAAACAACAAGTTACCTACAAAGGAAACCCCATTAGGCTATCATCTGACTTCTCAACAGAAACACTACAGGCCAGAAGGGAATGGCATGAAGTAATCAAGGTCATGAAAAACAAGGATCTGAATCCAAGACTACTCTATCCAGCAAGATTATCATTCAAAATAGAAGGTCAAATAAAGAGCTTCCCAGACAAAAAAAGGCTAAGGGAATATATTATCACCAAACCAGCACTGCAAGACATGTTAAAAGGACTGCTATAATTATTAGAAGAAATAGAAAGATAATTAGAACCACACTGTACAAAAATGGCAATAAATAAGTACATATCAATAATCACCTTAAATGTAAATGGACTGAATGCTCCAATAAAAAGACACAGAGTAGCTGATTGGATAAGAAAGCATGATTCACACATATGTTGCTTACAAGAGACCCACCTCACAACAAAAGACGCACATAGGTTGAAAGTAAAGGGATGGAAAAAAATCTTCCAAGCAAACGGAAAGGAAAAAAAAGCTGGGGTAGCAATACTCATATCTGATAAATTAGATTTCAAATTGAAGACCATAACTAGAGACAAAGAAGGCCACTACATAATATTGAAAGGGTCTATCCAACAGGAAGATATAACCTTGGTAAACATATATGCACCCAATATAGGAGCACCAAAATATATTAAAAATCTTCTGGAAGACTTCAAAGGAGAAATCGACCACAATACAATCATAGCAGGAGACTTCAACACCCCACTGACATCACTGGATAGATCATCTAGACAAAAAATCAACAAGGAAACAGAGACTCTAAATGAAGCACTAGATCAAATGGATTTAATAGATATATACAGAGAACTACACCCCAAAACTGCAGAATTCACATTCTTCTCAAATGCACATGGCACATTCTCAAAGATAGACCATATGTTAGGGCACAAACTAAGTCTCTACAAGTTCAAGAAGATTGAAATCATATCAAGCATCTTCTCAGACCACAATGGCATGAAACTAGAAATCAACTGCAACAAGAACATGCAAAAACATATGAACACATGGAGGCTAAATAGCATGTTACTAAACAATGAATGGGTTACCATGGAGATCAAGGAAGAATTTAAAAAATTTCTGGAAACCAATGAAAATGAACACACAACAACGCAAAACCTATGGGATACTGCGAAAGCAGTTCTGAGAGGGAAGTTCATAGCACTACAGGCCCACCTTAAGAAAGAAGAAAAATTTCTAATTGACTACCTAACCTCACAACTTAAAGAACTGGAAAGCAAACAAAAAGAAAACCCTAGAGCAAGTAGAAGGAAGGAAATAATAAAGATCAGAGCAGAAATAAATGACATGGAGACCAAAAAAGCAATTCAAAGGATCAATAAAACAAAAAGCTGGTTCTTTGAAAAGATAAACAAGATTGATGGACCCTTAGCTAGACTCACCAAGAAACAAAGAGAGAGAACCCAAATACACAAAATCAGAAATGAAAGAGGAGAAGTAACAACTGACACCACAGAAATACAAAGGATCGTTAGCAAATACTATGAACATTTATATGGCAACAAATTCGACAATCTAAGCGAAATGGACACATTTCTAGAAACACATAGTCCCCCAAAACTGAATCGGAAAGAGATAGAAAACTTGAACAGGCCAATAACAACGAAGGAAATTGAAGATGTAATCAAGACTCTCCCAGCAAACAAAAGCCCAGGCCCTGACGGTTTCACGGGGGAGTTTTACCGAACATTCAAAGAAGAACTAACACCCATTCTCCTCAAACTATTCCAAAAAATTCAAGAAGAAGGAAGACTTCCAAACTCGTTTTATGAGGCCAGCATAATTCTCATCCCAAAACCAGAAAAAGACACTACAAAGAAAGAAAACTACAGGCCAATATCCCTGATGAACATAGATGCCAAAATCCTGAACAAAATACTAGCAAATCGGATCCAGCAATACATCAAGAAAATTATTCACCATGACCAAGTGGGATTCATCCCAGGGATGCAAGGCTGGTACAACATACGCAAATCAATAAATGTGATACATCACATAAACAAAATGAAAGATAAAAACCACATGATCATATCAATAGATGCTGAAAAAGCATTTGACAAAATCCAGCACCCATTTCTGATAAAAACGCTCAGCAATTTGGGAATAGAGGGATCATATCTCAACATTATAAAGGCCATATATGAAAGACCTACAGCCAACATCATACTCAATGGACAAAAACTAAAAGCATTTCCCTTAAGAACAGGAACAAGACAAGGATGCCCACTTTCACCACTCTTATTTAACATAGTACTGGAAGTCTTAGCCACAGCAATCAGACGTGAAGAAAAAATAAAAGGGATCCAAATTGGAAAGGAGGAAGTGAAACTGTCATTATTCGCAGATGACATGATATTATACATAGAAAACCCTAAAGACTCCATCAAAAATCTACTAGCCTTAATAAATGAATTTGGCAAAGTAGCAGGTTACAAAATTAACGTCAAGAAATCGACGGCATTCTTATACACCAATGATGAACTCACAGAAAGAGAAACTAAAAAAACAATCCCATTTACCATCGCGGCAAAGAAATTAAGATACCTAGGAATAAACTTAACCAAAGAAGTAAAGGACCTATTTACAGAAAACTACAGGACATTGAAAAAAGAAATAGAGGAAGATATAAAAAAGTGGAAGCACATACCTTGTTCATGGATTGGAAGAATTAACATCATTAAAATGTCCATACTACCCAAAGCAATCTACAGATTTAATGCAATCCCCATCAAAATACCAACGACATATTTCACAGAACTAGAACAAATACTTCAGAAGTTCATATGGAACCAAAAAAGACCCCGAATAGCTACAGCAATCTTGAAAAAGAAGGACAAAGTAGGAGGGATCACAATACCGGACATCAGGTTATACTACAAAGCTACTGTAATCAAAACAGCCTGGTACTGGCACAAGAACAGGCACATAGACCAGTGGAACAGAACAGAGAATCCGGAAATTGACCCAAGACAGTATGCTCAATTAATATTTGACAAAGGTGGTAAGAGCATACAATGGAGCAAAGACAGCCTCTTCAATAAATGGTGTTGGGAAAATTGGACAGCTACATGCAAAAAAATGAAACTAGATCATCAACTTACACCATACACAAGAATAAACTCAAAATGGATAAAAGACTTAAATGTGACTCATGACTCCATAAGAATCCTAGAAGAAAATGTAGGCAACAAAATTTCAGACATCATACGCAGCAAAATTTTCACTGATATATCACCTAAGGCAACAGAAATAAAGGAAAAAATAAACACATGGGACTACATCAAACTCAAAAGCTTCTGCACAGCAAAAGAAACAACCATCAAAGTGGAAAGGCAACCTACTGTATGGGAGAGCATAATTGCCTATGATATATCAGATAAGGGACTAATTTCCAAAATATATAGAGTGCTCATACATCTCAACAAAAGGAAGACAAAGAACCCAATTAAAAAATGGGCAGAGGAACTAAATAGATACCTCTCCAAACAGGACATACAAACGGCCAAGAGACATATGAAGAAATGCTCAACTTCACTAATCATCAGAGAGATGCAAATTAAAACAACAATGAGGTATCACCTCACACCTGTCAGAATAGCCGCCATCAACAAAGCATCAAACAACAAGTGTTGGCGAGGATGTGGAGAAAAGGGGACTCTAGTACACTGCTGGTGGGAGTGCAGACTGGTGCAGCCACTATGGAAAACACTATGGCGTTACCTCAAAAAATTAAAAATTGAATTACCATTTGACCCAGTGATCCCACTCCTAGGAATATACCCGAAGAAACCTGAAACACCAATCAGAAAGAATACATGTACCCCCATGTTCATAGCAGCGCTATTTACAATAGCGAAGATCTGGAAACAGCCCAAATGTCCATCAGTAGACGAATGGATAAAAAAGCTGTGGTACATATACACAATGGAGTACTATGCAGCGTTAAGAAAGGACGATCTCTTATCCTTTGCGTCGACATGGGAGGACCTGGAAACTATTATCCTAAGTGAAACAAGCCAAGCAGAGAAAGACAAACATCATATGATCTCACTTATTTCTGGAATATAATGAACATAACAGTGGGAGGAGCAGGGTAGTCCGGGGGACGTGGAAGTGGGGTACAGGCTGACATCTGCCAGAAGAGGGGGCGGGGGAGGGGCGAGATGAACACAGAACTTGTACGTATGTACTCATAACCAATGGACATGGACAACAAAACGGGGACGGGACAGGGAGGGAAGGGGAGGGGGGTGTCAATGGGGGAAAAAAGGAGAATCATCTGTAACATAAGTAAATTAATAAAAAAAAAAAAAAAAAGAAACAATTCCATTTATAATACCACCAAAAAAATAAAATATTTAGAAATAAATTTAACAAAAGAAATGTAAACTGAAAACCACAGAACGTTGGTAAAATAAATCAAGAAGACCAAAATAAAAAGAAAGACATCCCATAAGCATGTATTGGAAAACTTAGTATTGTTAAAATGGCAATACCCTCCAAATTGATTTTAAAATTCATTTTAATCCCTATCAAAATCTCAGCTGGCATTTTTGCTGACATTGACAAACTTATCCTAAAATTCACAGAGAAATACAGAGACACCCCGTAGCCAACAATTTTGTAGAACTCACACTTCCCTACAACACAAAGTTGTAGAACTCACATTTCCCTAGTTTAAAGCTAGCTTACAATAACCAAGAGAGTAAGATATTGATAAATGACAAACATGTAGATTAACAGAATAGAACTGAGAATCCAGAAATAAATCCTTACATTTATGTTTAATTAGTTTTGATGAACATACCAAGATAATTCATCTGGTGCTAGAACAACTGGATATACATATGCAAAGAATGATGTTAATCTACTTCTGCACACCACATACAAAATTAATTCAAAAAAGAACTAAGTATAAAACTAAAACTAAAAATCTCAGAAAAAGACATATCAGAAAATCTTTGTAACCATGGGCTTGGCAAAGCCTTTTAGATAGGACATTAACATCATAAAGAATAAAAGAAAAAAATAAATTGGATTTCACCAAAATAAAAGAAAAAACTTTCTTAAAAGGACACCATCAAAAAATGTAAATACAATCCACAGAATGAGTTAAAATATTTTCAAATCATATATATGATAAGAGACTTGTATTTGGGATATATAAAGAACTTTTATAGCTCAACAATAAAAAGACAAATAATCCAATTTTAAAATGGGGAAAGGATCTAAACAGACATTTTACCAAAGAAGATATATAAATGCTTAATCAGTACTTGAAAGATACTCAACACCGTTAGCCAACAGAGAAATGCAAATCAAAACCACAATGAAGTACTACTTTACACTCACTAATATGGATATATCAGAAGGCCAGATAATGACAAATGTTTTCAAGGATCTGGAGAAATTAGAATTCTCTCACACTTCTGACGGGAATATAAAATGGTGCAGCCATTTTGGCAAACAGCCTGGAAGTTCCTCAAAGATTAAACATACAGTTACTGCCCAGCCGGTGTGGCTCAGTGGATTGAGCGTTGTCCAATGGACTGAGAGGCCCTAGTTCCATTCCCACCAGGTCAGGGCCCATGCCTCAGTTTCAGGCTTGGTCTCCAGTGTGGGGCGTGCAGGAGGCAGCTGATCAATGTTTCTCTCTCACATGGATGTTTCTATCTCTCTCCCTTCCTCTCTCTCTAAAAAAACCAATAAAAACATATTTAAAAAAATAAACAGTCATAGATTTTTGGGGATTAAGATGTAGACATCTTCGGGGGGCCATTTTTCTGACAACCACATGGAATAATTTTAGATTTCTAGAAGAGTTGCAAGGTATAGGAAGTTCCCTTATATCTTTCATCCAGTTTCCCTTAATGTCAGTATCTTATATAACCGTGGCATATTTGTCAAAACTAGGAAATTAACATTGGTACAATTGCCTTAATTAAAGTTCAGACTTCATTGGGATTTCATCAGTTTTCCCATTATTGTCTTTTTTGGTTCTGATCCAATCCAGGATACTGCGTTGCATTTAGTGGAAGGGTTTTTATGGCTTTTCTATTAGTGTTTCGGCACTAACTGGACTCTAAAATGTCAAGTCAGTCAAAGTTATCATGATACCTGTGCAGGCAGTATTGAAAGTTGGTGACTAAGGATAATATTTTGCACATCAGCTGTATGATTTTTTTTGAAGGATTGCTACTCCAAAGCATGCCTTATATATTGTAAAAACCATTCCTAATCTTACTCTTTTTTTGATTTATGCCATTTGCCTAGGAACACTGGTGAGGCCTTTATTTTATTTCAAGCCATCCAAAAAAGACAAAAGGGAGGAGATGTTAAATGTCACTAATAGGATTGTCTCAAAGCAGAATAAGTGGCTTCTTGGTCTGTAAAGCCACTTCTGAAGAGATGCTCACATTGTTGCTAGGACATTTTAGAGTAGGTGGCCTGTGTAATTTTGGCACAGGCAAAATTACAAAGTACTTTTGTTCAGTGTTTTGCAGGGAATAGGCTGGTGGTTCCCTGGGGAGTGAAAAGTTGCAGCTTCCTGGTGAAGCTGGCCAAATTAAATAAATAAATAAATAAAAAATAAACATACAGTTACCTTATTACCCAGTAATTTCAATCCTTAGTTACACAATCAAGATAAATGAAAACATATGTACACACAAAAACAGGAAATGTAATGTTCATAGCAGCATTATTCATTATAGCCAAAAAACAGAAACAAAATTTCCATCATCTTGATGAACAAATAAAAATAAAGTGTAATATTCATACAATGGAATATTATGCAAGCACAATAAGGAATGAAGTACTGATACATGGTACAAATGGATGAACCTTGAAAACATGCTAAATGAAAGAATCCAGACCACATATTGTATGATTCCACTTACATGAAATGTCTAGAATAGACACATCCATAGAAATAGAAAATTTATTATTTGTTGCCAGGTGCCAGGGGAAAGAGGAAATGGGTATAGAGTTTCTTTTAGGGATGCTGGAAATATTCTAAAATTAGATAATAGTGATGGTTCCAAGCTCTGTGAATATACTAAAACCCACTGAATTTATATACTTTAACAGTATGAGTTTTATGGACCTGAATTATATTTCAATAAAGCTGTTTTAAAAAGTAATGCTTATTTTTTAATCCTCACCGGAGGATATTTTTCCATTTATCTTCAGATAGAGTGGGAGGTGGGGGTGGGGGAGAGAGAGAGAGAGAAACATGGATATGAGAGAGACACATCGACTGGTTGCCTCCCACACAACCCCGACCAGGGCCAGGGACCGAATCGCAACCAGGTACGTGCCCTTGACCGGAATTGAACCCGTGACTCTTTGGTCCGAAGGCCGATGCTCTAACCACTGAACCAAAACAGCCAGGGCAAAGTAATGCATTTTTTTTTTTAAGTAATGCATGAACTTGATTTTAAAAATCAGACTGTATAAAAATATATACAATGAAAATTTCCTTTATCACTCCAAACTTTTATTACCCCATCCCCCTTCTAAGAGGCACATTTACTACCTTTGTGTGTCATTCAATACATATTATCTGCATTTCCAAGCATATAAAATGGCATAGACACATTTCTGAACAAATATTTGGTTATTTTATAAAATAAAGCTTTGAAATAATTGTTACATCAATATTATTGTATATTATTAATTATCTATGTATCTATTTATCATTACTATATAGACAAATTACCTTACAGAGATAGTGTATAAACTTCCCTTAATTTTAGCCATATTTGAGAGTTCACACTTGTTTATACCTTCTACAGTCCTAAATATCATCCTACATTTTAATCTTTGGCAGTCTTCTATGTGAAATACTTAAATATTTTAATCTGCATTTCTTTTTTAAAAAATACGTTTTTATTGATTTTTCAGAGAGAGAAGAAGGGAGAGAGAAAGAAACATTGATGTGAGAAAGAAACATAGATTGGCTGCCTCCCGCACGTCCCCTACTGGGGATTGATCCTGCACCAGAACACATGCTCTGACTGGGAATCAAACTGGGACTTCTCAGTCCATGGGACGATGCTCAATCCACTGAGCCAAACCAGCCAGGCTAATCTGCATTTCTTTATACAAGGTTAGGAATTCCCTGGTCATGTTCTGTGCCTATTTTTCTGTTGGGGTGATTTCTATTTTCAGATTGATTATTGCATTACAAAATAAAATAAAAAAAAAGAATAATGCATAGGATAATACACAACTATGTATCCAACACCCAGAGACACAAATGCTAACATTATCATGTTTGCTTCATGTTTTATAAAGAAAACTCTAAAAATAAAGCTGACTTCTCCCCTGTTCTCCACCACACTACATTCCCATTTTCACTCCTTATCATGAATTTGGTATGTATCCAGGCCATTTTATACTTTAACTATATGCCTTAATTAACAATATAGAATATTTATACATAAAACATATTATTCTGTACATAGCACTTGGCAATTTTCTTTTTTAACCAATATTTTTTTGAGATCTACATATATATATATATATATATATATATATTTTTTTTTTTTACTGCATCATGGTATGTCATTTTATTCATCTACCACAGTTAATTTCTCCTTTTTTGCTGAAAGAAATGATTCTCTAATGAACAGAACTTCATTTGGGTTTCCTGGTATATATGTGCAAGAATTTCTCTTCAATATATTCTCAGAGGTGAAGAGACTGGCTTACAGGCTTTACTTATCTTCAATTTTAGCAGCTATTGCCAAATTGCTTGTACAAATTCACACCCCCATTTGCACAATGAGGCCCCTGACCTTATGGAATGTGTATTCTGTTGGGTGTCTGGAAGAGGATGGGAGATTGCTGAGTCCTAGCTTTTTGCATCCTTGACCTAGCTTTAAGCATCTCTTTATTGTTTTAGTTCATTTCTTCCCATTACCAGTAAGACTAAGGGTCTCTTCATATGTTTACCAGTGAGTTTTATTGATTTTAAAACATAACTCCCACTTTTTAACACATGCTTTTATGATTTGACACCATTCTAAATGAGCCAGATAAATGGATTCAACTGGAGAAAAAATATTTTTTAATAGGCATATGAAGTCATCTGATTGTCCATAAACCAAAAGTGACTTTTTTTTTATTTGGTCTTTTGAAATAATAATACCTGATAAAAATAAAGAATCAAAGTTTCTAATTAAGAAGACAACTTAGAAAATTGATTTCTAAAGAGGGTGGCCTACACTTTTGGTTCTTTTTTGATTGAGAGGATATTTCTTCTGGGAATATATCCTAAGAATCCCAAAATACCAATCAGAAAAAATATATGTACTCCTATGTT
Source organism: Tadarida brasiliensis (assembly GCA_030848825.1). Taxonomy (NCBI): domain Eukaryota; kingdom Metazoa; phylum Chordata; class Mammalia; order Chiroptera; family Molossidae; genus Tadarida; species Tadarida brasiliensis. The sequence goes on from CM061259.1 coordinate 84,071,630, forward strand.
CATAGTGTTATTTACAATAGCCAAGATCTTGAAATAGCCCAAGTGCCCATCAGTAGATGAGTGGATAAAAAAGCTGCGGTACATTTACACAATGGACTATTACATGGCTATAAAAAAGAAGGAACTCTTATCTTTTGCAACAGTATGAATGGACCTGGAGATTATTATGCTGAGCAAAATAAGCCAGTCAGAGAAAGGCAAGTACCATATGATCTTATGAATATGTGTAATCTAATGAACAAAATAAACTAGCGAACAAGATAGAACCAGAGGCATGGATACATGGAACACACTGACAGAAGTCAGAGAGGAGGGGGATGGGTGGGACAGAATGAAAGAGGGTAAAGAGATTAGTCAAAGAACATACATGCATAGCCCATGGACACAGACAACACTGTGGTGAAGGACAAAGGATGGGGGGATGGAGGTGGGCAAAGTGTGGGGAAATGAGGAACATCTGTAATAGTGTCAACAAAACAAAACAAAAAAAGAGGATATTTTTCTTAATTCAAAGAAATAAGTCTACTCAATTCTGAAAATGTCATTCCAAAGGACATTCTACCTTAAAAATGCTTGAGTTGTTCAAAGTTGGGGTAGCTTGGAAAGAGTTACTTGGGTACAGTGAGATGATGGGTGTGTCCCTGATCCTTGTGTGTCTGAAAGGGGATGGGAAGAAGAGTTTTCAAATAAAATCTCCCAAATTAGAGTTTAGCCCCCCAAAATTTCCTCATTTGAACACTGGTGAGAATTCTTCCAAAGCCATTTAACTAGCATTCAGAAAGGATTTTATTTTATTTTATTGATTAATTGATTTTAGAGAGAGAGGAAGGGAGAGGGGGAGAGAGAGAGAGAGACACATCAATGGAGAGAACATTGACTGGCCACCTCCTGCATGCCCCCCACTGGGGATTTGGCCCACAACCTGGGCATGTGCCCTGACTGGGAATCAAACTGGCGACCTCTTGGTGCATGGGTCGACGCTCAACCACTGAGCCACACTGGCTGGGCAAGGATCTTTAATTTCAAACTATTTCAAATAGATGGGCTAAAAAATTAGCGGGACTCAGTGCATAGCCCAGGATCCTATTCATATCTTATCAATTGACTGAGTCGTATTTTTTAGAATTTTTCATGACAGTATTAAACTGATAGATCATAGCAATTATAAAGCAGTGATCACAAAACATAGCAGTGTGCTTTCAAATAAATACTTGAAGAATTCTTCAAAATGGCTTCATCCTGTCCTGTTATTACATTCTGATAGGTGATATTAATATATTCACACCCCTGTAGTTTTTAAGATTAGACCCACATTAGTTCTATAGTACAATGTCCTTAGAGCTTGTAGATATTTCTATTGGACTCTCACATGTGGCTACTCCATTATAAAATAATAAATGCTGCTGTTGTGCCCACAAAGAAGCCTAGCCAGAGAGCAGCTCATTGTGTCTCACAACCAAGCCAACCAGATGCTCACTGGTTGTCTGCATCCAGCCCCCACCCGAGATATGATGAAAATGTCCAGTTCTTACTCTTTGACCTGCCCAGGAGCCCTAACTACCCACAGGCTGCTGCCGACAGTCAGGGACATTTTTACAGTGAAGGCAGCCAGCTCTCCTGCCAACATGCCTCTGGGATCCTGCTGAATACTGCTGGAACCACCCAAATCTCCTCACAATTCCCTTACTGGTTCTGTGGATCATTTCTCAGCTTCTGTACCGTTTGCTCCTCATGGCTCATATTTTATGGAAACCTTCATTAGAGAACTATTTGTTGGTTATTAGAGCTGCTTCAACCAGATACTGAGAGCCTAAAATCCAGGGAGCTAACATGTTCCTAGAGTAAACCTTAGCCAATGTGACTATTGCAAGAGGATGGAAGCCCAGAGCATGAGGCAGTAAAGGCTCTCCTCCAGATAACCTGGGGGATCAGGCAAGGCTAAGACTTAACCTGAAACTGCCCCCTTGCTTGGGAAGAGGGACAGGATAAAAGGTCAATAAGGTAAAAAAGGCCCAGTTGGGTAAGGATTTATAGACCACATGGATAGTCCTTTAGATTATATTCTAAATGTGGCAGAAAGCCACTAAGAGGTTTTAAGGAGGGGAGTCGTGTGATTTAAGTTTTGGAACAATCATTCAGACAAATGGATGGATACTAGTTTGTAGATAGCAACATAGAAGCATGGGACCTAGTTAGAGGTTCTCTGTGGTGACTAAGCCACCTGTCCTGAGCAGGAACACTACTTAGTACATGAACATAGCAGTGAGAACCTACAAGCAGGCTGTAAACAGGAGTAATGCTATGGGCTGGGGATGGGGGCCCAAGAAAGTTGGGTTACTAGATAAAATACAGAATGCCCAGTTGAATTTGAATCTTAGATAAACAACAAATAATTTTTTGGTATAAGTATGTCCCAAATATTGCATGGAGGGGAATGGCATGAAACATTCTTATACTAAAAACTTATCCATTGCTTACCTGAAATCCATATTTACCTGAGCATCTTGTTGTTGGTGGTGTTTCTTCCCATGTCTGGCAGTCGACAAGTAAGGGTTTTGAAAGAAAGAGGCTGAGTTAGCTATCAGGAAACAGATGGACTCTCCATACTCTTTTCCATAGTGGCTACACCATTTTGGCAGTCTCACCAACAGTGCACAAGGGTCCCCCTTTCTCCACATTCTTGCCAACACATGTTATTTGTTGACTTTTTTTATAATAGCCATTCTGACAGGTGTAGTCACTATGGAAAATAGTATGGAGATTCCCCATTAAACTAAAAATAGACCTACCAGAGAAAGACAAATATCACATGATCTCACTTATTTGTGGAATATAATGAACATAACAGTCTGAGGAACAGGGTAGACCCAGAGATGTGGAAGTAGGGTACAGACTGACACCCCTCAGAAGAGGGGGTGGGGGAGGGAAGAGATAAACCACAGAACTTATATGCATGTATGCATAACTGATGGACATGGACAACAAAGCTGGGGACAGGGTGGGAGGATGGGGAGGAGGGTGTCAATGGGGAAAAAAGGAGAAACATCTGTAACAAAAATAAATTAATAAAAATAAAAAAATAATAAATAAATAAAAATAGACTTACCATATAACCCAGCAATTCCACTTCTGTCTTTTTATCCAAAGAAAATAAAATTCTAATTTAAAAAAAATACATATGCTCATTGTAGTATTATTTACAATAGCCAAGATATGAAAGTTACCTAGGTGTCCATGAATAGATAAATGGATAAAGATGTGATACACACACACACTGGAAGATTTACACAGCAATAAACAAGAATGAAATCTTGACATTTGTGACAATCTGGATGAACCTAAGTGAAATATGCTAAGTGAAATAAGTCAGACAGAGAAAGACAAATACCAAAAGGTTTCACTTATATGTAGAATCTTAAAAAACAAAACAAAACAAAACCAGACATATAAACAACGACCAAAGGGATGGTTACCAGCAGGGAAGGGGTGGAGGGATGGGGAGAAAAGGTGAAACAGAACATAGTCAATAATATTGTGATATGTTTGCATGGTGACAGATGATTCCTAGAATTAGTGGGTCAAGCACATTGTAAGGTTTAAAAATGTTAAATCACTGCATTGTACACCTGAAACTAATATAATACTATATACTAACTACAGTTAAAAATTTTTTTCTTTTCTTTCTTTCTTTTTTTTTTTATCCTCACCCGAGGACATTTTCTGTATTTATCTTTCAGATAGAGCGGGAGGGAGACAGGGAAGAAGAGCCAGAGAGAAACATCAATGTGAGAGAGACACATCGAGTGGTTGCCACCCACATGACCCCAACCAGGGTTGGAAACAATACAGTTAAATTTTTTAAAAGATGAAAAAATAGTTGGAATTTTCAGAAATATCTTAAATTTCAGTATTTTGTGTGTGTGAGTCTGTAGGTTAAAGTAAAAATGAAAGCATCATGTCACTAGAGTTAGAGATGATTTACAATTTATTTACATGCAACAAATGTGAGAATAACCCAGCAGAATACTCAGTCACACACTGCCTTGCCTGGCCAGCGTGCAAGAACCTTAAATTGTGCCCCAAAATGCCCAGGGGTACTGAGAAAAATCTCTGACCTTGCCACAGAACTCACTAAGCCTCTTCTGAGGCAGAACAGCATCATGGTTACAGAGCTTGGGCTTCGGAGTCTGCCAAACTTGGCTCTAAAAATTTTGGCTATTGAGAATCCATGTGAACATAAATTAAGCTTAGCTTTCTCATTTGGGGAAAAAAATAGAGATACTCAATACTATGTGGATTAGATGAGATATTGCATGAGAAAGCATTTAGCATAGTGCTAGATTCATAGTAAAAATCTCAAAAAATGTTAATTACTATAGCTATTATTAGATATTAGAGTTCACAATATGAGAATCTTCCCTGACACATTATTTTAAGTTCTAAATGTTGATATATGTGCCTTAGAGGGCATTCCCCAGAAGCAGATCCAACAAGCAACATTTGTGTGGAAAGTGATTTAACAGTAAATGTTCCCAAGAAAGTGGAAATGGGAAGGAAAGAAGTCATGCTAGGGTGTGGAATGAAGCAAAGTCATATGGAAGGCTTCTTTGGCTCAGTCCCACAGGAGAGCTCCAAAGACGGGAGAGGTCATATGTCAGACTTGTCCCTCTCAGGGGATGAGGGGGCTGCATCATCACAATCATTGGTTAAGAAATACCCACAGGCATGTATCCACAGGTCCCTGCAAGGAAAGTGAATTAAGACAGCAAGAGCACAGCCTTTCCACTAAAAGATTCAGGTGCTGGCTGTTTGGAGTGAAAATGCACTGGGAACTAGTGTGCATAGAAGAGGTAAAGGGATCTATAGAGATGTGGGAGAAGGGCTGAGAGTATCCCACACTCATTCAGCTTGAAGTCATACTATGGTATGACTACTGAAAAAAAAAAAGAGGAGGCACAGATATTTTCTGAGATGGCAAGCTGTGGAGAACTATTTACAAACTTAGCTTAATAAATGGCAGTTATTAAAATCTGTTGGCTCACAAGGTTTCCCCTTTCACTCTAACTCAACTACTAACAAATAGTACATAGAAAACCATCTTGCTATTGATATCCCCCAGAATTATGATGACTTCAATAAGAGAAAGGTAAACATATCAATAGAATAAAGGACAAAGAACACAAATATACAATTTATAAAAGAAAAAGAAAAGTGGACAATAAACATAAAATCATTGCTGAAATTTTCCAATAACCAAAGAAATGTAATTTAAACTATGAGATACTTGTTTTCACCAGTTAGAATTGGTAAGGATTTTTTAAGTAGTAATACTTAAAATTGCCAGGAATGTAGAGAAAATGAGCATTCTCATATAATGTTATTGTAGGTGTAAGTTGGTATAACTTTCCTGAGAAATAATTTGACAAGATATGTCAAACTACATACAAATGTAGACCCTCTGACAAAGCAACTAAACTTTAAGTAGTTTTTGCTTAGGAAATAATTTGTATAAAAAATTAATTTCAATAAAATTTACTGCAATGCAACTTATATGTAAAAATTGGAAATACTAGAAATGCTTACCAATAGAGGGTTCAATTAAATAAACAGGGGTATACAAAGTACCATAACTAACTATGTAGCCATTTTTAAATGTTGTAAAAACACATTTGTCAACAGAGGAAGTTTTTAATCATGTATCTTTAAACCAAAGAAAAATCATATTGTAAAATGTAAACAGTGGGATACAATCTAAACACAGAAAGGCTGTGGATCAAAATGTTAATAACAGTTATCTTTAAGTATGGAAGGTGACATTTAATTTCTTCTTTCTGCTTATCTGTATTTTTCTAATTTTTTACAGTAAACATGTATTACTTGAGTAATCAAAAATGTTATCAAATAACAAGATATTTCCTCTCTTAGTTAAAAATGAAGTACTCTCAGAGACTGGGCAGCAATACATATTTTTCCATTGTGTTAATTTCCTGTTCCATTAGCATATGTAATAAACACTCTGCCATCATTGTGACTAGTTGGAGGAGAGCCAAATGATTCACAACAAACAAGGCAATTGAAAGCATCCATCCCCAGCTTTGACCTCAGCCAGCAAACCATGGCCTTGAGGGTGGGGAATCCATCAGGTTTCCTGTTTAGAGAAAAATCTTCAGTCATGTTAAGAATATATGTGAGCAAAAGTAGCCCCTGGAAAGGCATCCCTTCACAGTAGCTGATGCCTCACTAAATTTAGAATATTATCGATGACTTCATAGTTGGGAAAACCTAACAAAATGCCCTGTATGTCATAGATGCTCAAGAAACGTTTGGGCTGCAACTTAATTACCTTCAATTTAGAAGTAACAGAACCAAATTTTAAAAGCTAGAAAGATAAAATATTTTGTATATACTACCAGGAAGCCATCAAGTAGTCATAGTAGTAATGGTTTTCTTTTTTCTAAATTCAAAAATTATGAGGCAGTTCCTGATTGACAAACTTTCCTGTCCATTGCTACTGCTGCCTAACTCACAGCTGCTTAGTTCAAACATATGAGTGCTTTAGAAAAACTGTAGGCTGAGTAGCAGAGGAAGAAACAAGGCCATGAAAATCAGAAGCAACCACAAGGCATAGCTCAATGGTAGAGTCTGAACTGATCCATGTAATCACTTCCTTGACCAAAGTATCCATCTTCTCATCCCTACCACCACCCACAGAGAGTGGATATTTAACCATTTCAGAGTTCCCTTTCTGCTGTCTTTCCCTTAAAAAAAAAAAAAAAAAAAAGGTGACTCTTCATCAATTTCCCAATCAGGATCTTTGTATTTTACATCTAGGATGGATCAAGCTGTATTTTGTCCACTGTCATAGTAGTGGGCTTCAAAAACAATTTCATCTCCAGCCTATGTGCAAATACATAAATCTCTTTGAAAAGAAATTTTCAAAATTTCCTAACAAACCAAAATAGAACCCATTAGAGAAAATCTGTATTCCTCCATAGTGGCTTAACTAATAAATCCCATCATAGAAATATTTCTGTAAATGAGACATTACATTTTAGTCCCCCTTTTCTATTCCAATAACCTGTAGGAGGATAACATTCCATTAGCATGTTGTCTATATGTGGATGGCTAAAAATGAAATTTGAGGCTTTAGTGATCAATTTCCAGATGGAAAAGCAAACAGGGGTAGACTATATCACCATCCATGGTGCAATCCAACTGTGACCCTGTGCCAGAAATCTTGGTTGGCAATCTGAAGTGACACTGTGGACACATACTAGGAACTAAATAATGGACATATTCCATCCCAAAAATATGAGTGGGGAAATGTAGATGACTCGGGGACACACCATCAAAACCATCATATGGGAGTGTTTCAAAAACATAAGAGGATTTTTGAAAGTACATGAAGCCAACTATGGATGCTATGTAACTTGGTCATAGTTTCATTTAATCTGTGGCAGTGCAACATTGTGTCTTCCTTTCTATCCCACAACTTCTACTTCCCTCCCCTGGTTCAAGATGCCTGGGCAAGTTTGAACAGAAGTCTGAAGAGCTCAGGTAAGGAAGCATCCTGGGATGCAGAGGTGGTTAAGAGACAGAGACAAGCACTACCTGCCCTAAGAAATTTCAGTCATGCTCTGCTTCAGTTCACCATTGCCATTGCCCTTTGTTAATAAATTTGGTTCTCTCACATTCTCCCATCTTTAGGCATATTTTCTTTAACGAGTTGCACATGTTTGTTAAGTCTGAATATTTGCAATGAATGTTTTACCCTCCATGGCTGGGTTAGTTTTTCTTGCTTTAATAGGGATATAAGTTAAGGTCTCTCATTCCATAACATATCCCATTGGCACATAAAAACAGTATCATAGAATAAGTAGAAACTCAGTAAACAGCAATCCCTTTAAATTAAAACAATCATTTTCCCTCAGTACTAGGCATCAGTCTTCCTTGCTTTATATGATCAAGAGTCAAGTGCTCTGTCTGCCATAAGGCACCAAATCACTGGATCCACCCTCAAATTTAGACCTGTTTCACAGTCATTCCATATCACCTAGAAACAAGATCAGAGGATACTCTCACTTTTTACTACCAAGAGGCTCAGGTACAGCTGCTGCCTGATCAAACCCCAACTATATAGGGGAGTCTGGCTGATATACTATGCAGAAAGGTAGCTCCCTCCCTCACTTGTCCCAGGAAACTTCCCTCTCTGTGATTTTATTTATTTATTTATTTATTTATTTATTTATTTATTTATTTATTTATTTATTTTTGACACTATTACAGATGTCCCCCATTCTCCCTCTCCCCCCTTTACTGACCTCCACCCAGACCTCTTCTGGCCATCACCACACTGTTGTCTGTGTCCATGGGTTATGCAAATATATTCTTTTGCTAATCTCTTCACCATCTTTCATCCAATCCCCCCAACCCTTCCTCTCTGACCTCTGTCAGTCTGTTCCATGCATCCATGCCACTGCCTATTTTGTTTGTCAGTTTATTTTGTTCATTAGATTCTACATATTAATGAGATGATATGGTATTTGTCTTTCTCTGACTGGCTTATTTCACTTAGCCATCCAGGTCCATCCATGCTGTTGCAAAAGGTAAGTGTTCCTTCCTTTTTACAGCCATGTAGCATTCCACTGAGTAAATGTACCACAGCTTTTTTATCCACTTTATTAGATTAAGAAAATTCCTTTCTATTCCTGATTTGTTGAGAATTTTTATCAGAATTTGATGTTGAAATTTGTCAAATATTTTCTGTGTCTGTGTCTGTGATGAGAACATTTTTGTTTATTGATTGATGAATTTCTACAGGGTAGGGCAAAAACAGGTTTACAGCTGTATGTGCAATGCGGAGCTTATTCTTTTATTATTATTTATTTTTGTATTATTTTCCATACGAACTGTAAACCTACTTTTGCCCCACCCTGTATGCTTTTTTTTAAGTTGATACAGCCTTGAATTCCTGGTAAAAACCCATATGACCTTTGGTTCTTATTGTTTTTATTCATTCTGAAAGTGTCTCTTAATTGGTGTTTACATGAGTTACATTTTACAAAATTATTGATATAATTGGATTTAGGTCTACCATTTATTGTTTTCTATTTGTTCCCCTTGTCCTTTATTTCCTGTAATCTTTTTGGATTATCTGAATATTTCTGTACTGCATATTAATTTATTTATTGGATTTTTAACTGTATATCTTTACATTATTTCATTTTAGTTCTTTTTTTCAGTGACTAAATATATACACTTAAGCTTTCAAAATTCTACTTAGGATTACTATTTTACCATTTCAGGTAAAATGTGAAAGCTTTTCAACCTTATAGTTTCCTTTGTTATAGTTGTCAGATATATTATATACCAAGTATTATACTAAGTGAAATAAGTCATACAGAGAAAGAAAAATACAATACGATATGACTTATATGTAGAATCTAAAAAACAAAATAAATAAACAAACAAAATAAAACAGAAACAATTTACAAAGAACACGCTAATGGTTGCCAGATGAGAGGGGGGAAGGGGTTTGCAAAAAAGGTAGCAGTTATAAAAACAGTCATGGGAATGTAAAAAACAGCACAAGGAATATAGTCAATAATACTGTAATGAGTATGCATGGTGCCAGATGGGAACTAGACTTGTGGTGATCACTTCATAAGGTATATAATTTAATCACCTTTTGTACACCTGAAACTAATATAATATTTTGTGTCAAGTAAAATTTAAAAACAAAATTAAAAAAACCCATCAGACGTAATATTTTTAATTTTCAATAATAATACAATTTTAAAGAATTGAAAAGGAGAAAAACAGTCTTTTATATTTACCAGATATTTACTATTTCTGTTGCTACTCTTCATTCCTGAAGTTCTAAGCTTTCATCTGATATCATTTTCCTTCAGCCTGAAGAACTTTTTAATTATTATATTTTTAATTTATTATATTATAGAAGAAAGGTGCTGGCAACCGATTCTCATTTTTCCTCCATCTGATAATGTCTTTACTTTGGATTTATTCTTGATGGATATTTTTATTGTCTATAGAATTCTGTGCCTACAGTGCTTTTCTTTTAATATTTTAAAGATATTGTTCTACTGTCTTCTTGCCTCCATGGTTTCTCATAATCTGCAGTCAGCCACATAGTTGTTTTAATTTTGATGAAGTACAACTAGTCTTTCTGTCTCACATCTGCCCGTGCTTTTGGAATCACATCTAAGATGGCTTTGGCTAAGGCAAAAAATATTTATTATTATATTTCCCTCAAATGGTTTTATTTTAACTCTTACATTTAGCTCTGTAATTCATTTTGAGTTTACTTGTATATGCTGTGAGGAAGGCGTCTAAATATTCTTTTGCATGAAGATATTCAGTTGTTCCAGCACCCTTTTTTGAAGACATTCTTTCCCCCATTGAAATCTCTTGGTACCTTGTGAAAAACCAATTAACCAGAAATGCAGGGATAAGCAAAGTTTTAACAATGGTAATCTTTAGGTTTATCTCCAAAGGCAGTAGGATTGAGTGTGGCAGGGGGACATGTGCAGAAAATTTTTCTAAAATTTTATGTTTGTATCATTTAAATGTTTACAGATCTTATAATTTAAATACTTTAGTTTTAAAAAGTACCATAATTGATTAATCTTTTCTGATGAGTAAAACCTATTACCCAAATAGGTACTGTGCCTCAGAGAGATATATTTTCTAAGAGGAATTTTCTAAGATACTTTAAATATTTATTTCAAGATTAGTTGTGTATATTTAAATATGAAAATATTTGTACAACCATACAACACTTATATTTTCACTCTTCAGGTTTAAGAATTGCAATTGAAAATACTGGAGGGCATGTTGATATTCTGATAGGGTAGAAAAAAGAGGAAGTTAAGTATTATGTGAAGTATCAGTTACGGTTCTCTTTGGGAGACCTCTCTGGTCTTTTGAATTTGTGTTGCCTGTTTTTATTCCTGAATTAGAAAATTTGAGTTGGTGCTTTTTGTTTGAAAAAGCCCAATCTCTCTCTCCCCTTTCATTTTATTAAATGAATTTAAAGTGATTTAATTTGCCTGATAGTTTTCTAAGGAAATCTAGAATAATCAAATTCTTTTAATAATAGCCCAGCACCTAAGTGTAATGGTGTCTTTCTGGTATTTATGAGCTGCCAGGAGCATCCAGCTAATTACAGTTTTTGTGGAACAGAAGAAAATCAATATGGTTTACTCAATGCTTTTGCTCTTCCTTTCTAGTCCCATAACTCTGTAACAATTTGCCAGTCCCCATTTACCTTACCAGAGTAAGAGATATATTGATTAATTTAAAATGAGGAAGATTTGGAGTGATTGATCTAATAAATATATATCGTGCCCCTGAATCATGTTTTCTGCTCTTGGGATACAGTGATCAGTAAAGCAGTCATGGTGCCTGGGACTTAGACCACTAGGGAAACAGACATTAATCAAATTATGTTTTTTTACCAAGGGAAACAAGAGTTTGAAGGAAACAAATAAAGTGCTACAAAAGTCTTCAGGGAAAGCTTCCCTGAAAAATAAAAAGTGATGTCTTCACTGAGAAGAGTGATGAGAAGGAGTTAATAAGGTGAAGAGGAGCCCTGGCTGGTTTGGCTCAGCAGTTAGAGCATCAGCCCGTGGACCAGAGAGTTCCAGATTCGGTTCCTGCTAAGGGCATGTACTTCGGTTGCAGTTTGTCCCAGGCCCTGGTTGGGGTCATGTGGGTGGCAACCAATCGATGTGTCTCTCTCACATTGATGTTTCTCTCTCTCTCTCTCTTCCTCCCTCTCTCCCTCCCGTTCTATCTGAAGATAAATGCAAAATATAAAAATAAAAAAATAAGTACTCAGGTGAGGATAAAAAAATAATAAGGTGAAGAGGAAAAAAGGTTGTTTTAGAGAAAGAGAAATGCACATTTTTGCAAAGACCCTAAGGTAAAGGAGAGACTACTGAAAGATGCCCACTATGAGTAGAATATAGAAAGGTAGGGAGAAGGTGGTGTGATATAAGGTCAAATAAGTGAGCAAAGGCCAGACTATCCCCAGCCTCGCAAAATTCAAGTCTAGCTCTGCCAATCTCTACCATTGTGACCAGGGCCAAACTACTTAATCTCTATGAAGCTCACTTTCCTTATCTAAAAATAGGGATAATAATAATACCTACCTCACTGTTGTTTCAGGAAGTCTAAATGAGTTATTATTATACATAAATATTCTATCACACTGGCTCAATAATTAAACAACAGAATTATTAGAGGTTATTCCTAAGTGGTCTTCCTACTCCTCTACAATAAATTCTCTGATCATTAAGATCCTTCTAAAGCATTGTTAATCATATATCTACATTTACTTAAAAATAATCTTCCTTCATTGTCTACAGCAGGAATGGCATCTAGCTCAAGAACCAATCCCATCATTTATAGTAGATTTCTGGGTTGAAGTTTCTGGACTCAGTAGTAAATACTCCTATGAAGGATGGGTAATGTCTACCATGGGCACTGAGTGTAACATGCAGCAGGTGTGCCATTCCTCAGCCCAAATTGTAAGTACTTTCTTGATCTACCTCTTTCCCGTTTTCAGTCCTTCCTACCTTCTATACTGTTTCCCAATTAGATATGTATCCAAAAAGACATACAAATGTATCCAAGAACCATGTACCTCAAAAATATCAACAATGTGTTTGTTGGGCCTTACACGTACTGTGAGCACCCTTCATTCCACTGCACCTTAGTTCAAGCTAGTTCATTTGTCTGGACTAGTCTCTTCAATTCAAGGAACTCTTATTCACCCATAAAACCTTTGTTTATCCTATTTGAGAAGTCTGTGTCCGTTGTTCTTGGTCAGGCCCCTTGGATATAGGCTGTCACGGAAACGTGCTCTTTCCTTAAGAGACCTTTTCTTAATTTGAAATCACAAAGTCAGCAATGTGTTTGCGTGATTACTGTCTGAAATCCTCATCACATTTCCAGTTCATAAGAGAGGGTACTGTACCCATCTGTGCCTTCTCCATTCACCTCTACCTTTCCAGCACTAAGCACCCTGTCTGCCGTGGGTGCCCAATAATGCATCCTTGTTAAATACATGGATAGCCCCAAGTTACTGCCTTTCTCATGTACCCTTTAGTAAATTTTTTACCAGCCAATTCAATATGAAGCAAAACTTCAAGTAAGAAAGGAATGAAAAAAGATAGGTGAAGTATCTATCTAAAATTCCCATGGCCTCTTGGTGGTTAACACTTTAAATGAGTAGCATTGCTTACTCTGACCCTCCTTGGCCCAAATGCTTCCATTAACCTTCACTGAAAGATCCGTCTAGATTCCCCAAGTCATTACTGGAACACATGTGTCAAAATAATCCAGAGATCTAAAGGGAAAATGGGGTGTCTCTCCCTTTCTCCTACTGGACTCTTTTGATGTGCTAATTCGTTATGTGCCAAAGTCAGAGGTTTTGTTTTACAGTGAAGATCAAAATGAGAATTCTAGTTCTGCATCCATTATTAATTCAGGATTCATACTGAGACAATGGTGGACATGGAGTGTATTACTAATATCCAGAGCTCTGATAGATTAAAATCTAGGAGAGAGAAGGTAAAGGACATACTTTCCTCAGGGGAATTCTGGTTTCAGAGTTTGCCAGCAAATAAAACCCCTCCACCAATAAACCTCCGATTTTCATGACAATAAAGTTCCAGTTCTTAGCAAGGGGGAAAAAAAACCACTTGCAATACTGAGGGAGACTCTATTAGGAAGAGTAGGTTTAGAAAATATTTGGCTATTTTATAGACTCAGGGTAACCTTGAGAAGGACATCCTCCAGCACTACATTTTATATTATATACATGTTGTTTTGGGACTGACATGGATCTCAGAAAGGTTTCAGTCTAATATTTTTATTTTATAGATTAGAAAAGCAGAAAGTAGTTATAACTCAATCTGTGAGACACTCCATTAACCAGCATTTTTCAAAGAGTGTCCCTTGAGCCTAAGTTTTGTGAAATGTTAATATATGTTTCACAAAAGGGGGGAAAAAGAATGCCATCAAATTTGTTTGGTTAAGTGTTGACCTAAGCAAAGTCCAACAAGCATCTACTATAAGAATTCTCAAAGCCTTTGGTATGTTAGTAGATGATGAAAGAGAGAATACAGAGAACAATTTCACAATCATAACCATTTTTCTTGACTGTTTCTCAGGACCATGATTGTTGCTGAAATGTGCTGGGCAAGAAATGCTGCTTCAGCCCACGTTTAAATGGATTTCTTTGGGGAAAGCTGGAAATTGGAAAAGAGAAAGACAGTCAAATGAACTAACTGAGTCTCTGAACAGACTGACTAGCAAAACAGGACAAAAACAGAGAAAAATTCACAAGGACAGTTTCAAGGCTAAAAAAGAGAAACCCATCCATTTTGTCAAGAACATTTCTTAGTAATAAGACTCCCTGCTACTTGGTTCACCGAGGCAGCCTGTGCCCTGGGGTCAAGCAAATAACTTTCCCATGTAGGGGCTTATACCACCTGCTCTGTCCTCCCCCAAAAGACTCAGGATGGAACCCAAATATAGAGTTGTGCAATAACTGGACTCCTCTAATATCCTTTCACATGGGATATAAAATGGAGATCAGGAGCCTTTGAAGTAAGTACACTCCGCCTAAATCAATTCTGCCTTTGGTTACAATTGGATAATCCTGCCTCAAATTGTTGTCTAATGTAGCTGTGGGTTGTTAAACAGAAAAAGCCTTTCATTTCACAGAAAATAGCTTTTGATGGTATCAAGCAATCTTTGTGGGAAATTTGTATTTCTCTTTAAGTTTGCGAAGTGTTTTGGGACAGAGGTCAGTATAAAATCTAGATTTATTACTACTATTAGCTATAGTAAAAGTGTTATGAAGCTGTTTATTCTGCCTTTGATATTGATAGCTGGAAAGAAAAAAAAATGCTGATTCTCCTATGTGTAATGGGAGCTCAGCCTCGAATTATAAACATCCATCTAAGCCATGTGCGCCAGGTCCTCAGTGCAGGTATGGTGAGAGGGATTGGGTGACAGTTTTGGCAACTGAGCTCTAGGGCTTGAGCTTTTTGCAGTTGAAAGCTACATCTTTGTAAGTGGGCAGAGCCATGGGATACATATGCAGAAATAAATATCAGAAAGCATCCAATGCTAATCCCAAACTATAAGAAGCAGTTTTGTTTTGGTGCTCAGATTTGTTTTATTTTTCTTTCCATACTTATTTGTCTTCACAAGGATGATTTTAATGGAGTTAGCTATAGGCTTTTAACACAGTCTAGGATAGAGGGACAAAGAGTGATTTCACTGGCCCACTGGAAATTAGATTTTAAAAATTATATTTTCAGATCTTTTGAGTCAAGTTGGCCAAAGACCACGCACTCTAACATTGGGTTTTCATATGCATTCTTTAGCTGGCGTTCGTCATGAGCAAATGAATACTTTCCATTCGAATATGTGCCACTGAGGAGAAATGGAGAAAGATATGTCTTCCATGAAGGTCAACTTCTAGGAGCCTTTAATTATTTAGTTTGTTGAGCTTGTTAATTTTGGTTATAAGAATGGAAAGGTTGTTTCAGTAACTACTACCAACATCTTATATAAATCTCAGTCTATGACATTGTATAGTTAGTTCTTCACAAGAGTTATTAAGGCTGAAAGACACACATTTTCCTCAAAGTCCAGCTTGCATTACTTGTCTCGACAAAATCCCTGTCCCTTATTTGCCATTGTGGTAAACTAGAGGAAGTGTAGTGAGGCTGAAGGACTGCTCAGGGAGAGTCATTTTTAATATGGGAGAAACCAGAATATGTTTAAGTGCTGCCCAAAGGATCAAATAGACAGATCACACAGATGATTCAGGGGAGAGCATGAATAATTAACAGCATATGGTTTCCAAAAAGATGGGAGTGAAATAATTCAGAGTACAAGTGGAGTTAAGAAAAGGAAGGCAAAGAGGCTCGCATATAAGGGGACAGGAACTCTTCTCCCTTGCCTTTTAAGAGATCATCTACTAAGAGGATGAAGGACATAGAAGGAGACATACTCTGCAGATTCCAGAACTGGATGAGCCAAGATGGGTCTACACTGAAGACCTAGTTTAAGCTGAGACCATAAATTTATAATGAAACCACTTGCCAGATGGCATAATTTTATCCAGCAGTGCTTGGCTGACCAGGTACCACTAAAAGAAGACCGGTGGCTGGGTTACTGATTTCCAGCAGTATTCAAGGTCAGGAACGTTTAGACAAGGAATGTCAACTTGCAGAGGTGTTAAAATTAAACCTAAATGAAATGGAAAAAAGGTGAACCCTTAGATGTCTTGATCTTTAGGGGTTATCTCTGACCCCACCCAGCAAGGAAAGGCCTAGGACAAAAGTGCTGGAAGTGAGAGTTCATGGACACAAAAGCCAGGACTTCTTCCCTGTTCTGTAGCTCTACCTTCCACCTGGTTTGGATATGTGGGGAAAATGCCTGTAAATTAACACAAAATAGATCCTCAAAAAATGATGACTGAGTAATAAGTATGTGATGTTCTTTTTTAGAAGCATCAGTGGGAGCTCAGAATTTTTTACTTTTTATTTTGTCTGAGCAAAGGACCACTTATTTGTATAGTTACAACTGACCTTTGCTGTAATACTTCCCAAAGAAATCATGCTCTTTCTCCTTTGTTAGTAAAAATAAAAGGAAGTTAGAATATAAGGAAGAACTAAAGGAAGGAAGGAAGGGAGGAAGGGAGGGAGGGAGGGAGGGAGGGAGGGGAGGAAAAGAGGGAAGGGGAAGAGAAGGGAGAAAGAAGAAAAATTTTTAAATGTACTTTTCTATGTTTTGAAATATGCCTAAGAAAATTACTAATAAAATGATTTAATGAATTCTTATGTAATTCCAAGAACTCAAGCTGTCACCATCATTGTGGTTTTGGATTCATTTAAAGTCTGTAAAGCTTGGCCTTATTATTTCTCTTTATGTACTTCATTTATTCTGATAATAGAGCTTTTTCCACATGGTAGCCTGTATTGTATATCAACTTTGTTTTATATAGCTCTAAAAGATTTAAAGCCATAGGAGCTTTTGGTGGACAGAGGTTGGTCCAAAAACTAAGGTGCATTTGATCATGTAAAGGGAATTCATACTTAATTAATTATGCTTTAATATATTAGCACAAGGATTATTATTTCTTATTGCCAGAGCAGCTCATTACCCCAGTTTTAGGTATAGAGTATAACAAATAATTAGACATTTAAGTACTTAACTATTACTTAGTATACTGCAATTTTAAAATATAAATGTGAGTATTCTTATTCTCCTGATTGTAAAGGCATTTTTCTTTTGGCATGTCTTCCTTAGGAATTATTTTGAGTTATAGTGATGAGAAAATCAAGGAGAGCATTTTAAGAAGACACAGGATGCCCATTTTATTTATTTATTTATTTACTTATTTATAAATCCTCATCGAGGATATTTTTCCACTGATTTTCAGGCAGAGTGTGTGTGTGGGGGGCAGGGTGGAAGGGAGAGAAACATCAATGTGAAAGAAACACATCGATTGGCTGCCTCCCTCATGACTCTGACTGAAGCAGGGGATCGAACCCGCAACTGAGGCATGTGCCCTTGACCGGGAATCAGTCCACAGGCCGACACTCTAACCGCTGAGCAAAACCAGTCAGGGTCAGGATGCCCATTTTAAATGGGTTATAATTGCAGGAAAAGAGTTGACTCCAACTGGATTTTCCTTTTCCTTCACCATTAGAGCTATGTCTAAATTCCTATGACATAAAAAACCTTCAAGGCTACAGTGATTTTTATTTCTTTTCATTTCTTCAACTCAAATCTAAAGATAGCTGTGCAACAACCATGCATTTCTACATTTATTACTTTTAACGTAGGGTAAGAAAATGGTATATATAAGACTTACTGAATTTTGACAATTTATTATACTGTAGTTTCTAGTTTACTCCAGGTAGGTAGAATGCCTTGCCGCTTGAGAGTGGTGAGTTTCAATGATACCAAATGTCACATTTTTTCTGGTTGTAAAAGCAATGCATACTTGTTGTGTTTTCATTATTTTACCCATAGTAACTATATCTGCTTCATCTAGAGAAAATCATACTGACTGAGAGCAAAAACTCTGGAGTGATGCACAAACCTGGGACAAATCTGGTCTCTGTTATTTATTAGAGGGGTTGCTTTAGACAAACAACTGTATCTCACACTAAACTTCAGTTTGTTCATCTATCTCTTGAGATTATTGTGAAGCCTTGGTTAACATGTTTAGCACAATGCCTAGTACCCGATGAGCCCTAGCTTAGCAGGGATGGGGAGAAGCTTGGAGGAGCTTTTAGCTATCCTTTATTGAACTAAGAACAATTTGGCAGGTTCTCCCTTATTGGCTTCTTCAAGTATCTGGGATTCTCAATTGAAATAGCAGTGATGTGTGTATCTTCTCAGTTCCGCAGCTTAAACCTGATGGGCTCTAGACATTAAGGTATCTTGTAGACATGTATAATCCCTAATTCATTTTCCTACTGGTTATTAAAAGAGCAAAATAAAATTAGTATTTACCAGGCTGTGCCTACTTTCCAGTGCTGTGCTGATTTCCATCTTGACCAATATCTGGTCTCAGAAGTTCCCCATGTCACTAGAAAAAAAGACCTCCCCATCCATACCCCTACTCCATATCTTTTTGTTGTTGTTGTTCAGACAGAGTAGGAGGGAGAGAGAGGAAGAGAGAGAGAGAGAAACATCGATGTGAAAGGGCCACATCGAGTGGCTGCCACCCACACAACCAACCAGGGCCGGGGACAAACTGCAACCGAGGTACATGCCCTTAGCGGGAACCGAACCCGGGTCTCTCCGGACCGCAGGCCGACACTCTAACCGCTGAGCCAAACCAGCCAGGGCCCCTAATCCATATCTTGACAAGACCACAATATCTTGATATGCAAAGTCTTTTTCAGTTTACAACACATATTCAAGTTATTTTAACCCAACAGTCTTGAGAGGTAGAGTGTATGGCTGTCATCAAAACCATGAAGCCATGAGAAATCTAAGTTCTGGAACCAAAGTGACTGACTATCTCAGGATCCCAAAGCTAATGAGTGACAGAACCAGAACCCAATCTCAAGACCTCCAAAAATCAGTTTCCTAATTTCTTGTTCACTGCCTCTATTCTGGTACTTCTGTTGCAGGTAAACATCTTGACCCAGCAGTTCTCAGATTTGGGTTTGTACAAGGATCATCTGAGCAGTCTGTGAAAATATAGATAGATACATGGGCCCTACCTCCAGAAATTCAAATTCACTAATTCTGGGGTAAGGCCTGGGAATCTGCAGGTTTCACCAGCTCTGGGTGATAGTGATGTGACACCACATTTGGAGAAACCTAGAATTCTTAGAACTCTTATTCTCTGTTATGTCACCACTCCTCTGAGAACATCCTCTTAGAAGACCAGGACATTTTCTCAATACCTTTCACACATATAAAGGCAGTATCAGTATCAGAAAGTTTAGACTAACTTGTGTGGCAGTAACAAAAAGTTCCCAAGATTAGTGGCAAAGACTGATTCACAGACTCAATTTATGTCCCTATGGATTGGCTATGAATATATTAGGAGGACCGGAAAGTAATGTCATGTTTTTACGACATTAATTCAAACAGATAAATTTTTAACAAGTTTTTATTTTTAATCAATGATGTAATCACCCTTGTTATCAACAACCTTTTGCCATCTAGTGTGCAAATTTTCAATGCCGGATCGATAAAAATCAATTGGTTTTTGAGCAAAATATCTGGAGATGGCATTTTGGACATCATCCAAATTTTCAAATTTTTTCCCACTTAGAAAATGTTGTAGCGATCGGAATAAATGGAAATCCGATGGTGCAATATCGGGCAAGGATGGTGGGTGAGGCAATACCTCCTACCCCAATTCATTAATTTTTTCCAGGGTTCGTCTTGTGCAGTGCGGTCTTGCATTATCATGTTGCAGAATAACGCCTTTTCTGGTGACAATCACTGGACACTTTTCAATTAAAGATTGATTTACTCAATCCAATTGTTCACAGTAAAGGTCTGCATTCAGTTTGTCCAGGTTTCAGCACTTCAAAATGAACGACCCCGCGAATACTCCACCAAACACACAAAAGTGCCTTTTTGGGGTGTAAACCTGGCTTAGCTGTACTTCGTGGCGATTCCATAGGAGAGAGCCACTGCCTTTTGCGTTTGGATTATCATAGAGGACCCATTTTTCATCTCCAGTGATCAAACGATCAAAAAACGCTTCTGTATTGTGCCGCTGAAGCAATAAGCTGCATGTGGTGGACCGGTTAGCTTTGTTTTCTTTGGACAGATTATGCGGGACCCAAACACCTGCTCTGCTTACTTTACCAATCTGCTGCAAATGTTCTTGGACGGTCGACCAAGGTTGGTTAAGAGTGTTTGACAATTCCTCAATTGTCTGACACAGATTTGCTTCCACTTCCACCCTTAACTTGTCATTGTCTAAAGTTGTTGGTCTTCCTGATCGATATGAGTCAGAAAGATCAAAATTGCCGGATTTGAACTTAGAAAACCACCTTTGGCATTTATGAACGTCTAATGCACTTGAATAAACATCGCAAATGTTTTTGGTAGCAACTATTGCATTACTACCCTTGTGAAACTCAAAAAGCATACAATGCTGGATATGTACCTCTTCTAGTATTTGGCTTGCCATTTCACTATAAATTGCAAAAAAAAAAAAATTTAAGATTTAATTATTTATGAGTAAACAAGTTACTCTAACCTTAAAATGTCTTTGGCACGATTCTGAAGTACACAGTGAGCTGATAAATGACAACCAAATATCGAAACGCGCAGAAACAACATTACTTTCCGGTCCCCCTAATACTATATGTCCTTTTCATCTGGAGACCTGGGCTCAAGAACAGTCCCAATCATGAACATTCTGATGTCATGGTAGAAGGAAAGGGGAGATGGCAGAATCTCATAATGGCTCTTAAAGGAAATGCTGTATTTCTTTTCTACTTATATTTCATTGGCCAAAGAAAATCATATGTTCAACCCTGCTGTCAAAGAGTTAGGAAGTAAACTCCTCCCTTAGAAATGGGCTGGAAGCTAGCTCTAGTGATAATTTTCACAATAATATAATGAACCATAGGGATTTTACCTGCAGTTTTGAATAGGTCTAATTGTCCATTTTTCCTGGACTAACCAAGATTCTTTCTTCCAACTAATTATTTGCTGGCTAAGTTTCAAATTTTGCCACTATAATATGTTCCCATTCTTTAACTATCCTTTTCAGGTATTGTGTTTTCTACCTTGTATTGTTTTATCCCTGAATACTTTTCTATTATTTAAACATCTAAGTTCCGAATTCAAAAATTTTAGTGTTTTTAACATTTCTCCATGTTAAGAAATGTATTTTAATATTTTTAAAGGTAACTCTGGGTCAAACAGTGGTCCTCTGTATTTTAATATCTAT
Source organism: Tadarida brasiliensis (assembly GCA_030848825.1). Taxonomy (NCBI): domain Eukaryota; kingdom Metazoa; phylum Chordata; class Mammalia; order Chiroptera; family Molossidae; genus Tadarida; species Tadarida brasiliensis. Next base: position 84,093,120 of record CM061259.1, read on the forward strand.
TTCTGCTTTTGGAGCATGCCAGGGGCTGCTGGCCACATGCTTCAATCAAAGGCAATTTTCCTCTATCTGTTTAGCTCTGGTTCCTGACCAGCAGAGAAAATAACTTTGAAGCTTTCCCATTTTTGTAATAAACCGGCACTTCAAATGCCAGTGTCCTATTCATCATTAAAAGTCATCTTATAGTTTTCTCCTTCCCTGCACCCTTCCCAGGTAGATGATGGTTGGTGCATGATACAACTGAAGTGTCTGTTTTATTCCTGGGTCCACAAAGAATGAACTTGGCCAGAATAACCTCTTATTTTCTCTGCTGAGTAAATGGTTGTTGGATTATATATGAATCCAATATATCTACAGACAGGAGGATATGATTAGGACACAGAAGACTTACAAGACATCAAATGTATTTCCTCACTTCAGAGTGACCAACACAAAACAGAGAAAGCAGCTGACAGGGAGTCCATATGAGTTTTCATGAGAAGTTATGTTTATTCACAATTTGATTTTCTGTTCTTGGAGAATTTCAAATTTTATTTGAAATTTTAGCTTTAACCTAATAAACTACATATAGTCTCTGAAATACCTATGTGAAATGAGAGTGAGCTCTCAAATATCAATACTTGTCATTCTCCCTCCTGTTCTTTCTTGCTTCCTTTTCTCTCTTCCTCTGTCCTTTAAAAACCTAGCAATGTTCCCAATCTTGTTATTAATGAGCTCTGATCCACCCAATCCATAAAGGTGTATTGAATGTCTATTATGTATCAGGCTTTCTTCAGGCCACTGGGGACAATGTGATGAACAAAACTCACTTCCTGCCCTCACAGACATTCCACTCTAATAAGTACATACATCATCTTGGTTTTTATGTTCATAATACATATATATTTATAACATATTTAACAAACTTTTACTGAACACTTGTGCCAGACATAGTTCCAAATGCTGTAGTGGTGAATAAAACCTACAAAATTCCCTACATTCATGGAGCTTACTTTTGGTGAGGGGCAACTGATAATGAACAAGTAAATGCATAAAACACAAAATATGTCAGAAGTATGTAAGAGCTCAGGAGAAAAGTGAATCAGGGAAGGAGAAACAGGGAGTACTTGGGGCTGCAGTTGAACTAGGATGCCAGACATTGATGAAGAAGAGAGTGATGCCTGAATCAGGGCTTAGAGCATTCTGGGGAGAGGGAACAGCAGGTGCAAACACCCTGAGGCAGGAGAGTGCCTGGCATTCTCAAGGGGCAGCAAAAAAGTCTTGTTGAAGGTAAGAACATACATATATAGCAATTACATATCTAAGCTGTTTCTATTTGTGGAATAATAAACATTATTATTATAGTTTGGGGTAATCATCAGATGGGGTAATACAGAAGTGGGCAGACAGCACAGGATTGTAGCTGAAAGGGTCTTGCATTCTTAACACCTAAAATAGACGAGCAAGACTTCCGGTCAAGATGGTGGCGTAGGTAAACGCGGTATGGCATCCTCCTACAACCACATCAAAGTTACAACTAAACTACAGAACAACCATCATTCAAAACCGCCTGAAATCAAGCTGAATGGAAGTCCTACAACTATGAAATTAAAAGAAGAAGCCGCATCGAGACTGGTAGGAGGGGCGGAGGCGCGACGGGCTGGTCCCACACCCACGTGGGGGGATAAAAATTAGGAGGATACCTCGGCTGGGAAGGTCCGCCCAGAGGACTGAGGGGTCCCTGTCCCACACCAGGCACCCAGCTCAGGGTCCCAGGGCCAGGAAGAGAATCCCCATCACTTCTGGCTGGAAAAAACAGCGGGAACTGAGGCTGAGGCGGCTGGAGCCCCCGGCAGCTCCTCTTAAAGGGCCCGTGCATGGACTTGCTTGGACTCACACCCTCCAGGATCCAGCGTGGGGGAGGCAGCTTGAAAGGCACCAGAGTCATATGGGGAAGAACTGAGCTGTTTGGCATTGAGCGAGGGCTGGAGAGGCAGCTTTCTCCTGGATAGACGTGCTGTCAGAGGCCTTTGTTCCTTTGGTGAGCCCTCCCCTGGGACTGCAGACAGCTGCCATATCTGGGACTCCAGCAACCTGGCTCACACTGTTTGCCCCGCTCTGGTGATTCCCTGAGGCCCCGCCCCACACAACTTTCAGGCCTACCCAAGCTGTTGCCAGTTGCTTTACCATAGGATTGGCCTGTCTTGGATCCTGCTTCAGCTTTTTCTACATTCTTTCAAACAAGCAGCATCTGGTCTCAGCTAGCCCTATACCTCTCGCTAAGTAATACATAGAAACAAACACAGGGAGGCAGCTAAAATGAGCAGACAAAGAAACAGGTCCCAAATGAAAGAACAGAACAAAACTCCAGGAAAAGAACTAAGTGAAATGGAGTTAAGCAACCTAACAGATGCAGAGTTCAAAATACTGCTTATAAGGATGCTCAATGGACTTAGTGAGAACCTCAGTGAACTTAGTGAGGGCCTCAAGAGCATAAAAAAGGACCAGTCAGAAATGAAGGATGCACTAACTGAAATAAAGAATAGTTTACATAGATGCAATAGTAGAGTAGGTAAATCCAAGAAGCAAATCATCGATTTGGAATATAAGGAAACAAAAAACACCCAATCAGAACAGCAAAAAGAAAAAAGAATCCAAAGAAATGAGGATAGTGTAAGGAGCCTCTGGGATAACTTCAAGCATGCCAACATTCGCATCTTGGGGGTGCCAGAAGGAGAAGAGAGAGAACAACAAATTGAAAACCTATTTGAAACAATAATGGCAGAAAACTTCCCGAACTTGGTGAAGGAAACAGACATACAAGTCCAGGAAGCACAGAGAGTCCTAAACAAGATGAACCCCAAAAGGCCCACACCAAGACACATCCTCATCAAAATGCAAAAGGTTCAAGACAAAGAGAGAATCTTAAAAGCAGCAAGAGAAAAGCAGTTAGTTACCTACAAGGGAGTTCCCATAAGACTGTCAGCTGATTTCTCAAAAGAAACTTTGCAGGCCAGAAGGGAGTGGCAAGAAATATTCAGAGTGATGAAAAGCAAGAACCTACAACCAAGATTACTCTATCCTGCAAAGCTGTCATTTAGAATCGATGGCCATATAAAGAGTTTCCCAGACAAAGAAAAGCTAAAGGAGTTCACCACCACCAAACCATTATTATATGAAATGTTGAAGGGTCTTCTTGAAGAAAAAGATAAAAAAATATGAACAAACAAAATGGCAATAAATACATATCTATCAACAATTGAATCTACAAACAAAATGAACAAGCAGAACAGAAACATTCTCATAGATACAGAGAACTTTTGTTGGTTACCAGATGGGTGGGGGCTGGGGGGTGGGTGAAAAAGGTGAAGGGATTAAGAAGTACATATTGCTTGTTAGACTGACAAACCTTAAAGGGAAGGGGGGTTGGGAGGTGGGAAGAAATAAACCAAAGAACTTATATGTATATATGCATAACCAATGGACACAGACAACAGTGTGGGGAAAGGCAGGAGGGGGGCAGGAATGGAGAGGAGGGGGACAATGGGGGAAAAATGAGGAACATCTGTAATACATTCAACAATAAAGATAAGTTAAAAAAAAATAAAATAAAATAGATGAGCAATGACGAGAAAGAGATTAAAAGAAATGTCAGCAGGAAAGTTCTTTACAATCTGTCTTTGCCTGAATTGTATCCTTTTAAAAAAATATCACAATCCTGATGTTGACTACAGAAAATTAAAACTTAAAACCATTATCCATTTTAATCCAGATGTTGAAAATATTCAGCTAAGGAAACACCAGCACTCGCTGGAGACAACAGGCTATGTGTCCAGTACTGAGTAAAGTACAATGACATGACTCCATTTTTTGACAAAAGCTATAATTTCTAAGAAGCCCTGTACTATTCTAGGTGGCTTATCCCTAAATGTCTTCCTGTTTTTTCCATTCATTGTAAGGTAACAGAAACAGTTCCCTGTACCAAAGTCCTAAAGCAAAGCTGATTTTATAGCAAATGCTAAAATATCATAAATATATACTATGAGATTGTAAGTATGATTTCTGGCCCTAACAATCACCACATGTGATTATTTCAGTGCTGTAATTCTGTCAGTGCTTTGTGTTAGTTTACAATAAGCATACTGGTTTTGTGGTGCCAGTAATGTTGTTGTTGGTGGTGATATGAACCCAGGTCACTTATTAAATAAGTTCCTTCCTAATTTCTTTCTTGAAAAGCCATCACTAGCAGGCATTTTAGGACTGATGATTAGAGGCAGAATTCCTGAAGTAACTAATAAAAATATCAGACCACATAGCATTGGCAAAAACCTGTGCTTTGGCCCTGGCCGGTGAGGCTCAGTTAGTTGGGCATCAACCTTTGCACCAAAAGGTTGCTGGTTTGATTCCTGTCAGGGCACATACCTGGGTTTCGGACTCGATCCCCAGTAGGGGGCACGCAGGAGGCAGCTGATCAATGTTTCGCTTTCACATTGATGTTTCTTTCCCTCTCATTTCCTCTGTCTCCAAAAATAAAATAAAATAAAATAATTCAATAAAAATATTAAAAACAAAAAACCTTGCTTTGAAAATGGACCAGATTTTGAATGCTAATACTAAAATTTAGAAACTGTTTAGCCTAGGCAGTTACTCAAGCCCTATGACCCGCTGTAAAACAAGGAAAAGTATTATATCTGCCTTATATAGCTCTTTAGAGGAAAAAGTAATATCACCTGTAAGGTGCTTTGTACAGTCCCTGTACTCAAGGTATGTTAGCTAATATTATAAATAAGTAACTTGTAGATATTTGCTCATTTACACAAGGATCTGGCCAAAAGCTATATATGAGGGATACTATTTTCACATACATATCTTCTCTGGGCTTCCTTATTGGGGGAGAGGAGACCAGAGGGCAAGGAAAGCCTTCTAGGTTTCATGAACAGGACACTGAGTGCTATATTAATTTCACCTTGGGCTGCTGATCACTTGAGTCACACTTCCCAGACTTCTCTTGGTTTTGCTTTCCCAGTAGGAACACAATTCCAATTTGTGAAAATGAGATTTGCCCTTTGTTAATAAAATTCTACTTTATCTCCAATCAGAATTCTAAAGTGTATTAGTTTTAAAATGGTTAAATCATTTCTTCAGTAGTTTAACTTCTTTTATGCAGAAAGCATCCAAGAGGAGAACTGTTATTAAACACTCAAAAGAAAAAAAAAAGTCTCTCAAAGCAGGACCAGCTGTTTAATAAATAATCCATTGAATTCTTGCAGCCCTTTCTTTCAGATAAAAAGCAACAGCAAGGCCCACTAAAGAAACCCATCACGGCAAAATCTACACCCTAAAGAAAGTGTCTAATAGAGTGAGATGACAGTACAAAGAACTGAAAGACGCTTGTCTTTGTAGAGAGAACAAAGATGTCTCTGGCAATTACAAGCACATTTGTTTGTTTACGCTGTGCTGAAAGGAAAGTCTGGGGAAACCACAGCATTTGGGGTGCTGGTTTGGGTGCCCTTCCTCCAAGACAGGTGGCAGGAACACATTTGTGGGGGGAGAAAATAATGATCAGATCAGTCTTTGGTATGAGACTATTTTAAATGTATTATAATATAATTGTAATCTCATGATTTTTAGTATACATCTTTTCTAATGTTTTATTTTTATCTACTATATGGATATATACTTTATGCTCATGTGGAGATAAGCCATGATAGAAGTAAAAATCTAAAATAAATTAATCTCCGGGGACCTTCATTAATCTGACCGGCAAGGCTCTTCAGATCCAGGGCTGTTCTCCCATTTTAGAGTCTCCTGTCTCCTTTATCTTCTTACCTGTGCCCTACGCTCTGGCCAGACCCACGAGTTTGTGGTTTCCAAATGAGACATGTCCTCTGATAGTTTTGGCAGCTGTTTCCTCTCCTGGCCTTCTCTCCTCCCCATTCAAGCATGCTTCTTGCCCAGTGTACTTCTATCCTCAGGAGGCCTCCCTCACTTCCCCATGCAGAGTTCCTTGTACCCTGTGTTGTGCCCATCGTGCTCAGTGCCACACTTTTTTCAGGGCTCAGAACTCTGCACACTATTTACTGGTATGTCTTCCCATGAGATGGAGATAGTCACCTTCACATGCCAAGTATCCAGCATAACCCTTGACACAGAGAGAAACTCAATCAATATTTTGATGAATAAATAAATAAATATAAACTAATAAATAAAATCTATGTCCCTAAAATAATAGGATGCTTTTGGTTTGTCTTCAGACTTCCTGAAATTGGCATTTGCCCTAGAGCTTCCTAGAGGTTGAAGTGTTGTAGGCTGTTTGGTTGGGACAGACAAAGATTTGCGTATCCAGTGTCTTCTCCATTCTCCTGAGAAGTAGCCAGATCAGGTTAGAAACTTCGGTCAGGAAAGCTCTGTGAAAGTGGGGCCAAAGTCAGCTCTCTTGTTTCTGGACAGGATTGAAAAAGCTAATAAAAAGGAAAAAAAAAAAAAGAGAGAGAGAGAGAGAGAGAAAGAAAAAAAAAAAAGAGAGGGAGAGAGAGAGAAAGAAAAAAAAAAGTAAAAGCTAATATGTAAAGCAGAATTCTATCTAGGATAACCGAGTAATCCCTTTTTGCTCACTGAAAAAAAAAAAAGTGTATCTAAGTCTTCAATATTGATATCGATTATAAATATAAAAAAAATAACAGGACTTCAGGTTTAGGACTGATAAAATACATAACATTAGGTCAAGAATAAAAATATTGAAAAATGAAGGCTAAAGGTCGAAGTCCTATCTGACTCATCTGTAGATCTCAAGCCCCAGTCCCTGAAAGCACATGGTGGCTAGTAAGCAAACGCAGGGCACAGAGATCAGAGGCCAGATTGAACATACCCCAACAACATGCCCTAAAACTAGGAAAGCCACAATCTGCTCTGGTGAAGTAGAGGGACTTCTTTCACACAATCCTTCCTCATTCCAGAGAAAAGTATTAAAAAGGGAGACAAGGTATAAAATGTTAGCTCTATGACCACCCTGTTCTTGAGTCTACCCAAGGAACTTGATAAGAGTCTTGGTACTGCACATTAAAAATATGTATTCAATATCTACCCAAGTCCAAGCTCTGTGATGCCACTGCCCTCTTGCCCAAGAGGTTGTCAGTCTAGCAAAGGGGGATAGACAAATAAGTTAATGCAGTAATCTGCTCTGGAAACCATTATAGAGTGGGTTTAGGTTGCTGTGGGGTCTAACTGGTACAGCCACTATGGAGGCTCCTTGAAAAATTAAGAATAGGGTTACCATATGACACAACAATCCCTCTTCTGGATACCCACCCCCTCAAAACTTGAAAACATTTATTTGCAAAGATAAAGGCACTCCTATGCTCACTGAAGCATTCTTTACTGTGGCCAAGACATGGAAACAACCAAAGTGTCCTGTGATAGATGATTGAATAAAAAAGATGTAGTACATATACATAATGGAATACTACTCAGCATAAGAAAAGATTAAATACTGCCATTTGCAACATGTGTGGATCTTAAGAATATCATGCTAAGTGAAACAAGTCAGTCAGAAAAAGTCCAAAATCATATAATTTCACTCATGTGGGATATAAAACTGAAAGCAACAAATGAACAAACAAACAAACAAAAATTCATAGATACAGACAATGGTCTGGTGGTTACCAGAGGGAAGGGTGGGGGTGTAGAAGAGTAGTAAAGGTTAAAGGGGGTCAAATATTAATATACGGTGATGGAAGAAGATTTGACTTTAGGTAGTGGGCTAACAATGCAATATACAGATGATGTATCCTAGAATTGTACACATGAAACCTGTATAATCTTATTAACCAATGTCACCCCAATAAATAAATTTAATTTAGAAAAAAGAAAAACTCAAAAATTCCCCCAGGGCAGCTCAGAGGATCAGGAAAGGGTTCAAAGAGTAGGTAGCTCCAGAACAGAGGTTTAAAAAATGATCATGGTTGCTATGGAGCAGGGCTCGGGTGAGAGTACAGTGCAGTTGAGGGGGCACCACAGAGCAAGGTTTGTTCTCCAGGAGAGTGTATGTTTGGGGGACTTCCAACAGCTGATGGGACTAGAGCACTGAGGAGTTGGGGCAGATAGGAGGCTAGGTGGGTAGAGGGGTCTGATTATTGATGCGTTGATGTACCAGACTGGGGATTCTGGACTCTAGCCTACAGATGATGGGAGCCCCTTAAAAAGATAAGAAAGGGTGAGAGGGACCAGATATGAGGCCATTCTTTAATTCACACATGGTATCCATTGGTCCTGAGACTCTTTTATAATAAGAATTTGAGGTAAGCAAGCATTTGTGGTAAGCACCAAAAGCTTTCAATGCCTGTAACTCATTTCCATTCACTTGCTCCTGTCCTATATAATCTACTGGAGATCTGTATGCTTTCAATTGTCTAAGAAATTTGATTTGCTCAGAACCAAACCTGTCCCTTCCAACATACTGGTATGTTCCCCTATTAGGTCACAGAATACGGGCAAGATTTATCTTCCTTCTTTTGCCTGAAAGGTCACCAAATCACAGACCCTAAGGACTACTATGCTAAAATCTTGGCATGATTTCCAAAACCCTCACATTTCACCAAATGTTAGTCAACTTTCTCCATAATATAGCCAAAGCCATGCACCAGGCATTCTACCCCCAGATGCACCTGCATCAGAATTACCTGGGCCCAGCCTAGACCTCCTAGATGAAGAGGAATGGGGAGTGGGAACTGGGACTCTGCATTACAACCCACAGGTCCTTGGGTCCAGACTTAGGCAACCTTATGGAAAAACATAGGCTTGTGGGTACTTTGAAGGTGACTGACTCTATTTAAGTAAAAGTAATTTAGGAATTTCAGGGAAATCGATGTTTATAGTTTCCCCAAAATATAAAGTTCCTAATCTGAAAACATGATAGTAACTGCTATAAAAGCTTGTACTGTTTTGCTAAATTAAATGATCCTTTGGCATCTCACTTCTCCCTCACCTCACTATCTTCACTTCTGATGCCGAGGTTACTGACTTCATACCTCTTCTTTCCAATGTCAGTTTCTTTTGCCTGAAGCCTTAGTTGAAAGCATTCGGAAAATGTCTTGGTCTCTATTCTCCCACTGCAAAAGTCACTTATTCTGGAAGCTGTAGTTAACTCAATCATGTACTTTGGGCTTAGCTAGACATTAAATAAGTATAAGTGGGCAATAAGAGGTATTCAGGAGCTGGAAGAAACTGGGAGAGAGAATGAAGGACCCGGATTTGGGGGATGGGTTGGAGTTCACCAAGAATGAGGAACATGGGAGGACCCTGGGAGCTAGTGCAGAAGCACCCTAGCCAGGGCAGGATTGGGGTATTGATTTTAAGACAGAATGTGGCATAATGGGAGTTAACAGCAAATTTAATATTGTTCAGTGTTCAAAGGAGCCTTTTTCTTTGTGGAGTAAAAATGAAGCTGTTTCACTGGATATTAAAAAAAAATGGAAATATTTCTGACTGTCCCTGTGTATTTTTAGCTGTTGAGATGAGATGACTATCTTATAACCACAGTTAATGCATGATTTTCAATGGTTCAGATTTCTGTGTTGCAGATTTGGGTATGACATTTTGGGATCTCTTTGTGTTGAAGGAAGATAGATGTCTTTCTTTGTTAATGATTTAGCATAATTTTTATCTGAGTTCTAACAGATTTTGTTCTTTTTGGAGAAACTTTTCTCTTTTTAAAATGACAAAGGAGGAGGAAAAATAGGTCTAGAAAGCATTTCAAAACCATCTTTTCTAGTCTCCTGCCCCATGTGGGAACATATTTCCATTTGAGCCATTTCGGACACTAATTTGTTTGGACACAAATGCCATGGCATTCAAACAGAATATCCAAGTCTGGGTTTGCTCCAGACACCCAGACACCAGAGGTGCTAAAATGATGAACATATGAGGTTTTGAGCATAAGACATAAAAAAACAGTTTATCGATTTCCAGGAGTCCATGCTCATGCCCAAGTACCGTGATCAAGGGCAACATTTGCACCAGCCATCCCATTGTACTTAGACAGTTTGGTGTTGCATCTTTACACAGGACACTGTGGGAATACAGGGCAAGTTTTATTCTGCAACTCAAAAAATGTATATGAAACACTTTTAAAGACATTTTGGAAGGAGATGATTCGTATTAGGTGGAAGACACACCGATATTCTTCTTGCAGGAGGAAAAATTGAACAACTTCATAAGACTGTAAGCTTTGTGAGGACGGAGACCATATCCCTTGTTTACATGATTTTTCTTCAGTGTCTATTACTGCCTGAAAATAATAGGTGCTATAAAATATTCATTAAATAAATACATGATTTAATGGGAATTTGGCTGTAAGTTTGGACCTACCATTTAGCCTTTAGAAAGTTAATCCAAAGAAATCAGCATAGATGGGATCAAGAATCATACTATGTAGATGCTCATCATGATGTTGTTAGTGATGTCCAAAAAAGTATGAGGAAGAAATATAAACAATAAGAGGGGATTTAAATTATGATACATCCACAAAATGGAGTACTATGAAGTTCTTAAATTGGTGTTATATAAAAGTATCTAATGACAGGGAAAGATGAAATCAGTTAATAAATGTAAAAGTAGATTACCAACATTTAATAACTATAGTATTTATCAAAATTACTATAGCATTTATCGCAGGGTCTTGGGGTTGAAAATAATTTTATTTCCTTATTTTTGTTTATTCTTTACTTTCTATCATGAATATGTATTATATATATTTGTAGCAATAATATATTATTACAAATAAAACAAAATTAAAAGATGTTCCTGCTCTCTCCACCTCTCACCTGAAGACTACAGGATGATACCTGAAACTGATACCTCCATAGACTAAGATTGATTAAGTTATATCAGAGGTGCTTAGTAAATTTAGACAAAAATTCAAAGAAAGACTTAGAGCACCTGGCCGGTGTAGCTCAGTAGATTGAGCATTGTCCCACGCACCAAGAGATTGCTGGTTCGATTCTGGATCAGGGCACTTGCCCAGGTTGTGGGCTCAATCCCCAGTGTGGGGCATGCAGGGGGCAGCCAATTGATGTTTCTCTCTTATTGATGTTTCCATCTTTCTCCCCCTCTCCTTTACTCTCTATCTAAAAAAAATCAATTAAAAATATTTTTAAAAAAAGACTCAGAGTATTAAAAAGGTGCAAAGGGGCAAAAGTTTTCATTTATATTAAGAAATGACAGACTTCCAGTCAAGATGGCGGTGTAGGTAAACATGGTATCGCGTTCTCCCACAACCACATCAAAGTTACAACTAAACTACAGAACAACCATCATTCAAAACCACCTGAAATCAAGGTGAAAGGAAGTCCTACAACTATGAAATTAAAGAAGAAGCTGCATTGAGACTGGCACCCAGCTCAGGGTTCCAGTGCCAGGAAGAGAAGTCCCCATCAATTCTGACTGGAAAAACCAGCGGGAACTGAGGCTGAGGTGGCTGGAGCCACCAGCAGCTCCTCTTAAAGGGCCCGTGCATGGACTTACTCAGACTCGCTCCCTCCAGGCTCCAGCATGCGGGAGGGAGTCTGAAAGGCACCAGAGTCATATGGGGAAGAACTGAGCTGTTTGGCATTGGAGCGAGGGCTGGAGAGGCAGCTTTCTCCTGGACAGACGTGCTGTCAGAGGCCTTTGTTCCTGTGATGAGCCCTTCCCTGGGACTGCAGACAGCTGCCATATCTGGGACTCCAGCAACCTGGCTCACACTGTTTGCTCCGCCCTGGTGATTCCCTGAGGCCCCGCCCCACACAACATGCAGGCCCACCTAAGCTGTTGCCAGTTGCTTTACCATAGGATTGGCCTGTCTTAGAGCCTACTTCAGCTTTTCCTAAATTCTTTCAAACAAGCAGCATCTGGTCTCAGCTAGTCCCATACATCTCACTAAGTAATATGTAGAAACAAACACAGGAAGGCAGCTAAAATGAGCAGACAAAGAAACAGGTCCCAAATGAAAGAACAGAACAAAACTCCAGGAAAAGAACTAAGTGAAATGGAGTTAAGCAACCTAACAGATGCAGAGTTCAAAATACTGCTTATAAGGATGCTCAATGGACTTAGTGAGAACCTCAGTGAACTTAGTGAGGGCCTCAAGAGCATAAAAAAGAACCAGTCAGAAATGAAGGATGCACTAACTGAAATAAAGAATAGTTTACATAGATGCAATAGTAGAGTAGGTAAATCCAAGAAGCAAATCATCGATTTGGAATATAAGGAAACAAAAAACACCCAATCAGAATAGCAAAAAGAAAAAAGAATCCAAAGAAATGAGGATAGTGTAAGGAGCCTCTGGGACAACTTCAAGCGTGCCAACATTCGCATCTTGGGGGTGCCAGAAGGAGAAGAGAGAGAACAACAAATCAAAAACCTATTTGAAACAACAATGGCAGAAAACTTCCCTAACTTGGTGAAGGAAACAGACATACAAGTCCAGAAAGCACAGAGACTCCCAAACAAAATGAACCCCAAGAGGCCCACACCAAGACACATCCTCATCAAAATGCAAAAGGTTCAAGACAAAGAGAGAATCTTAAAAGCAGCAAGAGACAAGCAGTTAGTTACCTACAAGGGAGTTCCCATAAGACTGTCAGCTGATTTCTCAAAGGAAACTTTGCAGGCCAGAAGGGAGTGGCAAGAAATATTCAGAGTGATGAAAAGCAAGAACCTACAACCAAGATTACTCTATCCTGCAAAGCTGTCATTTAGAATCGATGGCCATATAAAGAGTTTCCCAGACAAAGAAAAGCTAAAGGAGTTCATCACCACCAAACAACCATTATTATGTGAAATGTTGAAGGGTCTTCTTGAAGAAAAAGATAAAAAAATATGAACAAACAAAATGGCAATAAATACATATCTATCAACAATTGAATCTACAAACAAAATGAACAAGCAGAACAGAAACATTCTCATAGATACAGAGAACTTTTATTGGGTACCAGATGGGTGGGAGCTGGGGAGAGGGGTGAAAAAGGTGAAGGGATTAAGAAGTACAAATTGCTTGTTAGACTGACAAACCTCAAAGAGAAGGGGGGTTGGGAGGTGGGAATTGATAAACCAAAGAACTTATATGTATATATGCATAACCAATGGACAAAGACAACAGTGTGGGGAAAAGCAGGAGGGGGGGCAGGAATGGGGAGGAAAAAAAAAAAAAAGAAATGACAATTCTTTTTTTTTTTTGTATTGTTTTTTATTTATTTATTTTTTATATTAATTTATTTTTGTTACAGATGTTTCTCCTTTTCCCCCCATTGTCACCCTCCTCCTCCTCCCTCCCTGCCCTGTCCCCAGTTTTGTTGTCCATGTCCATTTGTTATGAGTACATGTGTACAAGTTCTGTGGTTCATCGCTCCCTTCCCCCATCCCCTCTTCTGGCAATTGTCAGTCTGTACCCTACTTCCACATCTCTGGGACTACCCTGTTCCTCAGACTGCTATGTTTATTATATTCCAGAAATAAGTGAGATCATATGGTATTTGTCTTTCTCTGCTTGGCTGGTTTCACTTAGGATAATAGTTTCCAGGTCCTCCCATGTCGTCGCAAAGGATAAGAGATCTTTCTTTCTTACAGCTGCATAGTACTCCATTGTGTATATGTACTAAAGCTTTTTTACCCATTCGTCTACTGATGGACACTTTGGCTGTTTCCAGATCTTAGCTATTGTAAATAGCGCTGCTATGAACATGGGGGTACATATATTCTTTCTGTTTGGTGTTTCAGGCTTCTTAGGGTATATTCCTAGGAGTGGGATCACTGGGTCAAATGGTAATTCAATTTTTAATTTTTTGAGGTAACACCATAGTGCTTTCCATAGTGGCTGCACCAGTCTGCATTGCCACCAGCAGTGTACTAGAGTCCCCTTTTCTCCACACCCTCACCAACACTTGTTGTTTGATGCTTTGTTGATGGAGGCTATTCTGACAGGTGTGAGGTGATACCTCATTGTTGTTTTAATTTGCATCTCTCTGATGATTAGTGAAGTTGAGCATTTCTTCATATGCCTCTTGGCCATTTGTATGTCCTGTTTGGAGAGGTGTCTATTTAGTTCCTCTGCCCATTTTTTAATTGGGTTCTTTGTCTTGCTTTTGTTGAGATGTATGAGCACTCTATATATTTTGGAAATTAATCCCTTATCTGATATATCATGACATTTCTGAAGTCAATTAGAATTTTTGGTGCCATTGAAAAACAATAATAAACTACAATCCAATCAAACAAAAGGAGATTTGACTATAATAAAGAGTTCTGGGGAAGGGAAGTCTCTACCTTGTGTATGTTCTAAGAGCACTGGTTGTGGTCAGCCAAGATCTGGAGTCCCCACCAATGGGGTGATGCCTTTGAGGGGAGACATGGCTAAAACGACCCCTGTTAAGATGCCAAGTGACTATCAGTGAGGATCACTGTGCTCAAACCAATGAAATGGATGGATCAGCACCAATAGCCATCCTTTCTTAATAGTTGGCATCAAACTCCCTATCTTAGTCAGCTCAGGCTGCTACAACAAAATATCATAGACTGGGTGGCTTAAACAACAAACACTTTCTCACAGTTGAGAGGCTGAAAAGTCCAAGGTCAAGATGCCAGCAGGTTCCTGGTGAGGTACTTCTCCCTAGCCTGTAGACAGCTACCTTCTTACTACATATTCAAATGACATGGCCTTTCGTCATTGCTAGTTTCTAGCCAGTTGTAGATGAAAATACAACTCTAAGGAATGATGAATGAATTTTGCACAGAACAAAGTCTACGGTGTAGAGCTGGCTGGTACGCAGCAAAGAGAAGTTCCTTGTTTTGAGAAGGAAGCCACTGCCAAGAAAAAGTAGGGGTAGCATTCACCGAGGATCTTCCAGGTGCCAAGCATGACTTCCTCCGTTATTTGTTCCAAGCTTCACATGATTTCTATGAGCTGGAATTATGGTTTACATTTTACTCATGAGAAAAACAAGGCTCATGCAGGTTAGGTCACATAGCTAAGAAGTGATGGAATTGACCTCAGAAACTGGAGGTCAGTTCCTCCTAATCTGCATGATTAGGTGGGAAGACCAAAGCTTGTGGTCTTCCCACCTAATCATGTAAATTACTGGAATTCAATTTCTAGGAGAGCAGGGATCTTAGTCTTGTTCACTGCATATAGAACTATCCACATAGTGAGTGTTCAGAGAAGTGTTTGTTGAATAAATGAGTAAATTGTCTTGAATTAATCAAGACAAAATCACAATTGCATGGAAACTTCAAAAGTCTAACATCTTTCTTCTTGAGATGAGTCTTCATGGACACTTCAGATTGAAACCATTAAAACTGGATGGCTGCGACTTGGTTTGCAAAGTGTTCCCAGTGACAAAGCACACACATCTCAATATGGTTTACAAATACAATTAATTGATAAAGAGATGAATGGGCTAGAGAAATACCCATTCTGGTTGGAGGGATGACTCCCATCTGCCAATAACAACATGCCACTCTACAGGCTCTCTTTTTCTCCTGAGGCTTCCCATTGAGACTTTCACCTGTCCTCATTGCGGCTGCCCACTAGGACAGGAGAACTGCCAAGCAGAGATGAGACCAGGTCAAGGTGCCATCAGCTGATACAGCCAACCTGATGTCTTCCTCCTTTGCAGCTGGCTTTACACTTATTATTTCAGCCTTGTCCTTGAATATGGTTCAAGCAAAGTAGTTTAACATTTTAGTCAGTCCCCAATTCAGCACATTCCCAATTCAATTCAAACAATGCCAAACAGCATTTACAGTCATCTCAGCATTTACAGTCATCTCATATAGGCATTTCCCCTGAACAATTTCATCAAAAATCTTCCCCTATGCAATTTCTATTAGAGACTTAAGTTCAAAACCCCACCCAAGGACTGTAGAAAAACCAGGATTGACTGATTGTTGATAGATTAGTTTTTACATGTGTGTCTAGGACAAGGCTAAACTTCTCAACCTGTATATATTTGCTTTTGGTACCTACAATCAACACCAAGAGCAATTTTTTTTATGCCTATGGATGCCAAAATATAAAACAACTTGGAACAAAGCATTTGAACTCTATAAGTTTCAATCCCTATTCTGTAATTTGAAACCAAACATAACCTTAGAAAATTCTTGTGAGTATTAAATGAAATAATGCAGTGCCTAAAGTCCTCTTGTTACAGGAATAGTCATCAAGACCCTGAGAGAATACATGGCTTCCTCCAGTCACACAGCCAGCAGTGGCACCTCTGAATTAGTACCCAAGTCTCCCAACTCTGTGCCCACTTGTCATCCTGTCACACTTCCCAATTGTAGACAGGAATTAGAGCACACTGTGTATCATATTCTGGCAAATTTCAGTCTAACAAACCAATCTAGTGTTTGTTTTTAAATATACAAATTTCATTTAAAATAATTTAGTTATTTACTCTCAGGATGTTGAGATACTTCATCTCCCACTTGCATCATTTTGTTAGTCATAATATAAGCCTGGAGTATA
Source organism: Tadarida brasiliensis (assembly GCA_030848825.1). Classification (NCBI taxonomy): domain Eukaryota; kingdom Metazoa; phylum Chordata; class Mammalia; order Chiroptera; family Molossidae; genus Tadarida; species Tadarida brasiliensis. The sequence goes on from CM061259.1 coordinate 84,109,594, forward strand.
ATTATTATTTGTGTTATTCATAGAATAGTAACTTGTCCTTAATTTAAAAAGTAGGTATGTAGCCCTGGCCGGTTTGGCTCAGTGGTTAAAGCGTCGGCCCATGGACCAGAGAGTCGGGTTCGGTTCCTGCTAAGGGCACGTACCTCAGTTGTGGTTTGTCCCCGGCCCCGGTTGGGGTTGTGTGGGTGTCAACCAGTTGGTGTGTCTCTCTCACATCGATTTTTCTCTCCTTCTCTTTCTCCCTTTCTCCCTCCTGCTCTATCTGAAGATAAATGCAAAAATATCCTCAGGTGAGGATAATAATAATAATAATAATAATAATAATAATAAAAAGTAGAACATTTTTTATTTTCCTAGAGAAAACAAACGACAACAAAAAAAACACTGTGATTTTTTTTAATTCAAATAAATGATTTCCAAACATTTTCCTGCATCAGGGTAAATTTGTTCTGCCAGATATTTTAGTAAATATTCAAGTTCAATCAAAGTAGTGTTTTAATAGGTTCACAAAAAATGCCTAACAATTAATAATATAAAGAATCCATGGTGGACTGTTCGGTTGTATTGATGAATTCCCAAATGAAGTGTCAAGTTACTTGACATTTGAAATCATCAGGAAAATTCAAGGAACACAGAAACACAATAAACATGCTGAGGTTGAACATCTGTGGAGCTCTCAACACTGCCCTGAATTTCACAGCCAGAATAGGAGTCCAAAGCCCTCAAAGCTAAAGGGTAGTCTGTTAACACACTCAGCAAGCTGGTAGTGCACTGGAGTTAGGCCTGAATTCAAGTCCTGGCCATGCCATTTACTAGCCCTGTGACCTTGAGCAAATAAACACTTACATGTCAATTTCCACACTTGTAATGGGATAATAATGGTAGCCTTGCATTTACTATGAGGATTGGGTGAGATAATACGAAATAAATTTAGGAAACTGCTTAGCATATGGCAAACACTCAAGAAATGTCATATGTTTAATTATTGATGTTTGTTTATTTAAATAGCTGCTTAATACCAGGTTGATTATATACCCAGCTGGCATGTTCATGAACACTAATGGATAGCCTCCAAACACCTCATCTAGATGGTTAGACAAGATGAACTTCCTGCTGTAGAGTTCTATCAATGTTCACTGCCTAATGGAGTGTCACCTCCAGCATTTGAAAAACATTGTGACACCAGCCAGGTTCAATTCATTTTTTGCTGGTAACTTATTAGCTCTGCAAAATGAGGAAAGTCTCTGACAGATGTTATGAAGATTATCGAAATAGTATATGTAAAGAACCCACAACAGTGATAGCATGATTAACTTGTCCAGCCTTCTTGTAAACTTTTGTTAGCATTGTGATAAGAGACACACCTCATCACTTTCAACCACTGTATCGAATGCCTATTTTACAGAAGAGGAAATGGAAGCTCAGAAAGGTAATTCCCATGTCCAAGGTCACATAGCTAACAGGCACCAGAACTAGAACCTAAACCCATTCTGTCTCACTCCAAAATCGAGTGTGCATTACCACCTCCTTATACTACTTGCCCTGCCCCTTTATTAATATGGGTCACAGTTCAATTCAGTGTCTGAACAGTAGATTCATTAAGCATTTGACTGATTCTCTAAAATTTGTACTCTATTAAATTTCTTCATCCTGATACCAATATCAATCTTTGAACCAGTGGAGTGTGTGCAACAGGACTTCCTCACTCTGAGTCTTGTCACAATATTAAGTATAAAGAATGTATGCCCGGCCAGTGTGGCTCAGTGGTTGAGCGTTGACCCATGCACTAAGAGGTCGCCAGTTCGATTCCTGGTCAGGGCACATGCCCAGGTTGTGGGCCCAATCCCCAGTGGGGGGCATGCAGGAGGCGGCCAATCGATGTTCTCTCTCATTGATGTTTCTATCTCTCTCTCCCTCACCTTTCCTCTCTCTCTAAAATCAATTTAAAAAAAAGAATGTGGCACTCCCTTGGTCTGGGTATGTGAAGTGCACCATTGTATTATATCTAACAACTAGTCTATTCTAGCCATTCTGGGAGAAGCTGTCAAAGTCTCTGAAACTGTTTTCAAAATCAGTGTAGCACCAGGATGCACCCTCCCCCTACATACACACACACACACACACACACACACACACACACACGCACACACACAGTAAAAGGACTAGAGACTGGCTGAACTCATCAAAAATGGTATTTGCAGGAAGCAAATGCAATCACTTACTGGAGCTCTGGAAATCAGTTAAGCTTCCTCTAAAAATCCTTCAGCATTTAGAAGAAATAACAAGTTTTAAGATAATGAAAAGGCAAGATCTCCATTCTACTGTGGAAAAAAGTTATTATGTATCACTGGTAGCGAATGGGAAGGGCTTACACTACACAAAAGATGTTTCTGCGTTCTTAGCTTCTTCAATTTGAAGCCCAGCAGTATCTATTTTGACCAGAGCAGATTTTCCCCTCCCTTTATCCTCTCTGGCAGGAAGGAGATGAAGTTCTTTGGAGAAATACTGTACTGAAGTATTCTTGATACTTTAGGCTGAAATTTTTTACTAAATCTTACAACTCCATAAAACCTGAATTAAAGTGTGAGTACTATCTGTTCACTACTTAATCCATCTTCCTGGAGAGGTAGAACATTTTTTCTGGTCATTTCAAAGGTCTGCTGTTTTGTTTGGAAGTAGTTATTACCAACAATCAGTAAGAATTGGGCCTTTGTGTTTCTGGGTCCAGCCACACAGCCATCGCTCACTCTGGCAGCTCAACATCCATCCAGTGGAAGACGGTGGAAGTGTGGCCATTAATCCCCCACAGGGCTTCCTTTTCCATAAAGGTTCAGTCCTGGCGCTGCTAATGCTTTGGTTCAGGATATGGTATTCCGCCAGCTGGAACCAGACAAATCTCTGTAAGGTGGGTGCCTGTTATGTCCATTGGTAAAATACCACTCCTCCTAACGGTGGAGTGCAACATCACCAAATAGAAGCTGTAGATTTTATGTAATTTAACAAATATCCAGTGATTGTCTACTAGCTCCACTTTGCTAACTATTAGATGTGTGAGCACTTGAGAAAGCTACCCAACTTTCCTAAGCCTCAGTTTTTTCATCTATAAAATCAAGATAAGAATAATAGAGCTCCTCATACAGTTCTTGTGTGGCTTCAGTGAGATAATCCATGTACAAGAATTAATCTTTGTAAGTGCTTAGAATAATACTGGGCACATGGTAAATGCCATATAAATGACTGTTCATTAAATAAATGCTTTAGTCTAGTGCTTGGCAGATATAAAGCACTCAATAAATGTTTGATGTTATTATTAATATCATTGTCATCCTTCATCACTGTGTCAGGTACTATGCTAGGTATAATCAGGAGAAACAAGGATTAAAAACATGTAGTCCTTCCTCTTAAAGAGCTTCCCTTTAGTGAGGGAGAACAACATGCAGCCTGTGGAAATGTACTCTGCTGGTCACAGATCTTGAGAATAGAGCCAGAAACTCTGACAGCCCCTCCCCATGCCTGTCATCCCAGAAGAGAGCAGTTGTTAGCTGTAATATAATGATAACATCCTTCAAATAACCAGACCTAGAAGTTGATACACTTTTTATGTTTCATCATGATAACAGAAATGCAGAAAGCAATGGACACATAAGGGAGAATGAGATTAATTCTGACTGACATTATCAGGAGATACTTCAAGGAAGAGGTGGCATTTAAGAAGGTCTTTGAAAGATGAGAAGAAGAAAAAACTAGTTTTCTGGGTGTTTTTTTTTTTTTTTCTAGCAATGATGGAGTTATTGGCTCTGGATTCCAGTGGGCCCTCCCACTGAACATGGATACATTTTAAATGGATATTGCTCAAGGAAAGGAGCCAGTATGAAAAGAATTCCAATCATATGACATTTTGAATAAGGCAAAAGTATAGGTATGCTAAACATATCAATGGTTGCAGGGTTCAAGAGAAGGGTTAAATAGGCCAAGCAAAAGAGATTTATTTAGGGTGGTAAAACACATTCTATATGATACTGTTATGGTGAATGCATGATATTATTCATTTGTCAAAACCCACAGAACATTACAGCACAAAGAGTGAATCTTAATATATGCAAATTTTAAAACTAATTTAGGAAACTGGGAGATTCCCAAGATGAAATGCAGAATACAACAAAACAATTAACTGTATTACAAGTGTACAGAACAATCTCCCTGAAGGGGTTGGGGGTAAAAGGTACTAACCCAAGTAACTCTGATATGAGTAAAATCTGTAAGACTAAAGGCAAAAGAAACTATACATAAACACTGTGCTCTAGTTGATAAAGTTGTTCCCCATGGGAGTACAGGTTAACAGTTCTGATACTACTATACATGTACACTGGAATTGAATAAGTAAGTGAGTGGTTGGTGGATGGTAGGATTCAGGTTTCTCATTGTTGGAGTGGGAAATTACAGATACACAAGGAGAAGAGGCTAGGATGATCCATGGGGTATGAATCAGAGTTGGAGACATCAATGTGAACTCATGTTTATCTTAATACAGTTACAGATGACTACATATAGAAACATTTATAGACATGTGTATATACACACATTAGTATACACAATATATTTCCTTGCTCTGTCTGCTGAGAGGATCTAGAAGCAACAGCATCCAGTTGGTACAAGCATACCTAGCACCCAGATCTCAGTATTTAATACCATTCTCCATTGAAGCAAACCAGTATTTTTGGAGAAATGACTGATTCTAGGTCTAAGGCAGAAAATACACAAAATGAGCCTTGATAACCTTGTAGTATCAGAAAGTAAACAAGTACTTTAAAAAATACACAATGAGAGAGGTATGTCAAAGGGACACAGGAGACAAATAAAACAGGGCACAATGAATGCACAGGGCTGTAAAATTTGCGCTACAAAATAAATGAAGTAGTATTGGATTATAACCTAAAGTTTAAAATAAATATTCCTAAGTCCAAATAAATAAATAAATGATTAACTAAATAAATGTAACAAAAGAAAAATCTCCTGAATAGAATTCCAAATAAAGCACATGGATACTTACCCCTCAAGGAGGGGAGCACAGATCCCCACTTCCTAAGTGTGGGCAGTGCATAGTGACTTCCTTATAAAGAGTAGAGTGTAGAAACAGGAAAGAAGAGTAACTTCATAATAGAGAATCCTGACACACATTATCTCAGCCAAGTGATCAAAGTCAACATCAAGAGTGATAACTATGTTGAGCATATATATACTTGATAAGATGTGATAAATATAGCAATTTACCTTTGTGGTCTTCTTTCCAAGAACACATAACCCCAATCTAATCATGAGGGAAAAAACATCAGACAGATCCTAACTGAGGAACATTCTGCAAACTACTTCACCAAAATTCATCAAAACTGTCAGAGTTGTTCAAAAGAACTTCTTATCAATTAGGCTGCTTTACTTTTGATGTCATTTTTGGGGGAGAAGCAAAAATAAATTTAGGTGTGATTTCAGGGTTCAATCCATGTAATCAAAACTCTTATAATTAGTCTTTGCATTATCCCTCCCTCTCCCAATATGGTGACCTCAGCAAAAAAGAATAAGAAGGAGAATACTATGTCCATAACAGACTTTCTGGCTGAGGATGGAGGGACTGATGGAGGAAGTACGTATGTCCCCAAACCAGTGAGCTGGGCTGATGAAACAGACAACTTGGAAGAAGATGTTTCAACCACTTGGCCTAGTAATGATGATGATGTATATAGGGCACCTCCAATTGGCCATTCCATCCTGCCCACGGCTCCACGGGCTGCTTGGGAACCCAATACTGACAGGAGGCATCTTCACAAATCCACCTTAGCTGTTTTCTAGGGCACCTGCCCCATGATGTGACAGAAGACTCCATTAAGGATTCATTAGAGGATTAAATATCAGTGTGGTGCATTTACCATACGAACCCAGCAATCCAGAAAATCTGACAGGTTTTGGTTATGCTGAGTTTGAGGACCTGGATTCCTTGCTCAGTGCCCTCAGCCTCAATGAAGAGTCTCCAGGTAGCAGGAGAATTCGAGTGGACATTGCTCATCAAGCCCAGGGTAAAGACAGGGGTGATTATTCTTTTGGCCGAGATAGAAATCGGGATTCTGACAAACAAGATACAAACCAGAGGGCCAGTCCTGCCACAGACAGCTTTGATGACTACCTGCCTAGGAGAGGTGATGATAACTTTGGAGACAAGTATTGAGATCATCATGATTCAGACTGATACCATGATGGGTATCAGAACATTTATTGTAATGACCCACACTGGGATGTGGATTGATATGGTGGCCAGGATTGCTATGACGAAAGTGGCAGCAGATAATATGATAGGCAGTGGCAGAAGAGCGTTTGGTAGTGGGTATCATAGGGATGATGACTACAGAGGAGGCGGGACGGCTATGAGGGCAGATATAACAGATGTGATGATTGGGATGATTACAGGTGTGATGATAGAGGTCCCCCCCAAAGACCCAAACTGAATCTAAAGCCTTGGAGCACTCCTAAGGAAAATGATTCCTCTGCTAGCACCTCCCACTCCAGTTGAACAGCCTCTCTGTGGAGAGGCAAAGCCTACTGACATAGCAGCTAGAGAACGAAAAGTAAAGGAACAGCTACAGAAGGAACAGGAGAAATTGCAGTGACAACTGGATGAGTCAAAACTAGACATCTGAATAAATTCTCCATCCTTGGAAAGGTAGGTTTAATCTCTGAAGTTTTAGCCTCCAGGAGGCTGCCAGCCCATCCTTTTATTTAATTCTGAGTTACTGGGGCCAGCCTAGAGGGAATTCCTTCATTGTTTTCCCTCCAGGAGAGTAGCTGGTAGTGAGTGTACTGGCCATTAAAGAATAGGACTGGTTGGTGACCAAAATAAGTGCGAAAATCATGGTTTGAAAAGAAGCTTTGGGGAGGTGATGAATTATTTTGCACCAGTAATAGGGAAAATGGTATGACCTCCAATAAACACATGAATGGTTACTTCTTGGAGCAGGAAGCACTTGGGGAGAGGGGATTCCCAAGTCTCTTATGTGTCCTGGTTTCACCCTTTCTTAAACACTATCTATCCTTTCTGAAAGTTCAAATATATCCACATTCTGTTGAAATCTTGAAGCTTTAAAAATTTAGACTCTTGCCTGGCCGGTGTGGCTCAGTGGTTGAGCGTCAACCCATGCACCAAAAGGTCACCGGTTTGATTACCAATCAGGGCACATGCCCAGGTTGTGGGCCCGATCCCCAGTAGGGGGCATGCAGGAGACGGCCAATCGATGTTCTCTCTCATCGATGTTTCTATCTCTCTCTCCTCCCTTCCTCTCTCTCTAAAAATCAATAAAGAAAAAAAAATTTAGACTCTTGTCGTATTGTGTTCCTCATGCTACTCTTTCTTGTTACCAAGGAGCTTTTGTTGAAGCCATATCCCTAGTCTTCTAGGTATCTGGATAACTCCCCACCCAGCTGTCAAATCACTGCTCTTTTCAAGTAAATCATGGCTAATTTCTGTTGACTCTCTCCTATTTATTCCTGTTCCTGCTTCTTTGACCCCTTTTATACCTCAGAAAACTCTAGAATTAATGGTGTTAGGTGGTAAATGAGGGTAGATAAACAGGGACAGTTAAACCAGGAGCCTTTCTGATGACTTTGATTGGGGGTTTTGTTTGGAGTTTTTTATTTTGTGTTTTGTTTGTTTTACAAGTTTCCTTCTCTCCACTGAAATCCCACACCAATGTTTGGATTTATAATGTGGCCCAGACCAATGGGTGGTTTTGTCTTTTTTAGCTTCCCTTGAGAATAAATGATAATGGAGAGAACTATTTAACAAGGTTCTGGTTTCTCTAGCAACACAATAACTTACCTTGTCTGTTTTATGTGCAACTTTATACTGTCAGCTCAGTAGGTGGAATCCTTACGGGCAATATTGGTACCTACAGAGAAATGACACCTTGGTCTCTTGTTTGTAAGCCCTTCTTCCATCAGTCCTAGGTTAGACCCTGTCCAGTCATGCAGGGGTGTTGGTTTATGAATGTTGTAGCATAATGAATCATCTACCCAGTGGACATAAAAGATATAACAAGTGAAGTAACTTTAATATTGCCTTGGATGGTTAGAGCTCGCATGTGGCTTTTAGAGAGATACCCAAGGTTGAAAGGGTTTTTTTTAAACTGTTCACTGTAGATGAAAAGGTAAGGTTTGCCATCCTCAAGTCTACTCCTTCCAAAAAGGCATTTTTTTCCCACTTCCCTACCCCGTCTCCCATTAAAACAGAAACAGGGATTTATGTCCCACTCCTCAATACATGTAAAATCTGTACAAAAATATTATCTATGAAAATAATTTGTAATCTGTAGACTTACTACCTGGGAGGTGTCTTGAGATGTGAAGCCCATCCTTTGGGTTATGGGTTTTTTGTTTTCTCCAAATAAATTTGAACTTTAAAGTTCAAACAAAAAACCTCTTACAATTATTGTCCATTTGATGACTTCCCTGTGAGTTGAAGAGGACACATCAAAAAGGAAGATATACAAACAGACAATATGCACATGAAAAGATATTTAAAAACATAGGGTAAAGCAAACTACAATAACAGTGATATACAGCTGCATACCACATGAATGACTACAATTAAGAAGACTGAAAACATTAATTGTTGGCAAAGTAGAACTCTAGCAACTAGAACTCTTGTATATTATTGATAGAAATGTAAAATAAAACAATCACTTTAAGGAAATATTTGGGTACTTCTGAGAAAGTTAAACATATATTTACTCTATGACCCAGCAATTCTATTCCTAGGTATTTTACCTAAGACATATGAAAACATATATCCACACAAACACTTGTATAACAATATTTGTAGCAGCTTTATTCATAATAGCCCCAAACTGGAAACAATCCAAATGTCTATCAACAGATGAATGGATAAACAAGCTTCAGTATATTTATGCAATGGACTACTGAGCAATAAAAAGGAACAAAGTACTGACTCAGACACCACAGATGAATCACACAAACGTTATGCTGAATTTAAAAGACACAAAAGAATATATACTGTGTGGTTTCATTTACATGAAGTTCTAGAACTGTCAAAACTCTATACTATACATAAAAGATGAGTGTTTGACTGATAAGGGGAGTGATATGTTGTTTGCAAAGGGAGCTGAGGAAACTTTCAGAATGATTAAAATGCTCTATTTCTTGCACTGGCCGGTTTTCTCAGTGGTTAGAGCATCGGCCCAAGGACCAAAGAGTCAAGGGTTTGATTCCAGTCCAGGGCACATACCTCGGTTGTGGTTTGATCTCCAGCCCTGGTAGGGGTGGTGTGGGAGGCAACGAATCAATGTGCCTCTCTTACATCAATGTTTCTTTCTCTTTCTCTCTCCCTCCCTTGCTCCCTCTCTATTTGAATATCAATGAGAAAAGATCCTTAAGTGAGGATTAAAAATAATAATAAAATAAAATGTTCTATATCTTAATTGGGGTGGTGGTTACATTAATATATATTTATCAAAACTCATACACTAAAAATATATACATTTATTGTATGCAAATCAACCTAAAGCATTGGTGAATAGATGTTTAACAATCCATGTGGTGTTAGGAGAGGGATGGTGGTGGTAGACTATCGGGTAGCAGGAAATGTGCAGAGACAGCAGAAGTCAATCTCCTTCTGTTTCTCATGTATTCTGCTAATGTCTGTGAATCCTGTGACAGGAAATAAAACACAGTTCTTGCCCTCACTGACACCACTGGGTAGTGAAGTGAGCAAATAATTAAATACAATGAGAAAAATGCTCTGATAGGACTTGTTCAGGTGTTATGGAAACACTGGAGGGGGTGACTAACTGTGCCAGTAGGAGGGCTTGACAGGGGAGGTGGAAATCAGAGTTTTGAAGGAAAAAAATCAGAGATGCTTGAGGAAGGGAGGGTAAGTAGTAGTGAAAAGAAAATTATTGTCAGAGGCAAAGGAGCAGAAAATAATATAGCTTGGTTGGGACACAGTAGGAAGTTCAAGACAGATGAAGAGGTAGCAACAGAAGGAGAAGCAGACATGAACTGTGTGGGGCCAGGCCCCATACAGCAAGGAATTCTGATTTTACTCTATAGATGATTGGGAGACATTCACCTGAGAGGAATGTGGTTAAGTTTTGACCTTGGAAAGATGACTCTAGCATAGATTAGAGAAGGAATAAGGAGAGAAACTAGAGGCCACAGAGGCCTGGAACAGTTACTGAGGCAAGGGATAATAAATAACTGGAGCTTAGTTTGGCAAGAGGTGGTGAGTGGAGGGAGGGTAAGCAGAAATCAGTACCTCCTAAAATGCCTGAAGCAAGTAATAAATTCAAGTCTATTATCTCTCCCAAAATGAAATTTGTCCTACCATCTCAACCTCTTTCAGCTTAATAGTGTATCGAGTTATATAGAGCCATAAGTAGCACCAGAGCTTCCTTGTAACTGGAAAGGAAGTGCTACCCATGCCTCTGAGCATTAGCTCATTCGAATTCCCCTTTCCTACCAACACATCTGACAGGAGTCTCAAAATAGCAATGGTCCCCATGTTCTACAACATGTTGGATAGGAAACTCTTTTTTATCATGCCACTAGGTCTTTCTTCACAGTTAACTGCCAATTCCTGTGCACTTAATCTTGCCATTCATCTGTCTCCCACATCCCCAGGACCAGACCATCCTCTGTATCCTAATGAGATCGGATTGCAGAGCAAGCCACTCTGTTTAGTGACTGCTGGCAGCTTGGACAAGAGGTGAACCCCTCATGTCAGGCCATGTTTAACTACTCAGGAAAACTAACTGGGCACACACTGTCTGAATATTTAGTGAGGATGGAAATGTTCCAAACTGCCTCTCTACCTGAGAGTCCTGAGAATGAAGAAACAATCCAAGGTTATTTAGAAGGGATGTGTGGTAATGACTCCACATCCAAAATTCCAGTATTCATCCTTCAAAAATATGATTACTTAGCCCTGCCATGTTCCAGGCCTGTACTATGTCTGTAATTGGGGGGGGGGGGTTCACAAAGAGACAGTAGAAGACAGTTCACGTGCTCCCATCACCATTCTCCAAAGGCACACCAGGTGCTTTCCTAGTTCTGTAGAATGTAAGTCTGGCTGGGACCTGTGGGCAGACTAAGGCAGAGACATGATGGATGCTCCTGGCACTCAGGGTGGGGGAGATCTTCAGCTGAAAGACTATGATGCCTTAGTATGCTGGCATGTAGGAGCAAAGAGACCCTTCTGCTCTTGGGGACCTGCAGGGGAGATGAATCATTGCCCCCAAACACTCTGGCCTCCTGGACTCTGGGAAGAGGCCAACAGGAGTGTCAAGCATGTCTTTCCCTCACTTCAGCCTCTTTACCTGCAGGGGTGCTCTTCTTTCCCCCTAGAGAGCCTTCTCTCTCTTCTCCACCTCTTAATCCACGCAGACCCAACTCAAAGGGCACCTCCTCTATAAAGCCTTTCTGATAACCCAAGGCAGAGTTAAAGACTCCATCCTCTCTACTCACACAATTCCTTTATGTCATGGAGATAGTGGCACTGCAGCTGGGCTTAAAGAATGGGTAGGACTCTGGAAGAATTATGCATGCAAAATATATACAGGGGCCAGTTACAGTGGGAAGCTTTGGAGCAGTGTATGTAGTCACTCAGTTAGTTACTCATTCATATTCCATCAACATATATTATTGAACTCTTACTATCTTACATCTCTATCCTATTTTTATATATACAAATAAGGCTTTTTCTTTTCTGTTCTTGCTATCGGCTAGATAAGAATCTTCCTAGAAATTTATATCTCTGGAGCTAACAGCAGGATGTACTTTTCTGGATTTTTCCCCCCATTTATTCCTCCACAGAAAGAAATGTTTGTTTTTAAAAGAAAAAAAAAATCTCCTGGTCAGTTATGTATCCCCTGGAAATATTGATGAGCTGGAATATTCTGATCTAGTTGAATGCCACAGTATTTATCAGTTAGAGAAAAAGATTATTTGGATGTGGCTTCTATTTAAGAACTAGTCAGAAAATTCAAAGAAAGAATTTTAAGATAATCATGTAATTTCCTAGGGCTGTGGATCCCCAATTTGAGTGGCTCTGACCTCAGCTTGATTTTTCTTATGGCTGTTTTCAGCCTCCTGTTCATTGATATGGCTTATTAACCTTCAATAAGTGAAGGGATTTGAAAGGACTGTGTATTACTTTTTGGAATAATGGGTGGTTCCCTGGAGAGACAAAGAATGGTCAGAGGGTCAGAAGCTATGGATCTATGAGCCCAGAAGCTGACCTTGCCAACACTGTGGAAGGTAGGAGCAAGCTGGGGGTCCGGGGAGTTAGAGCTCACCAACCTCTGCTCGTCACCTAGTCAGGCTCAGGTTGGAGAGAGAACCACTAGGAGACACTCACCCTTTACTCATCCAACATACCCATTTTGAGAGGTCTTAGAGGCCACTGGCCCTAGTGGGGAACAGTCAAGTACCATGCCTCGAGCAAGAGACAGAAAGAACCTGGAGGATCTCTAATGTGTCATGGCCATGTGAGAAATAAACTCTAGGGGGATAGGAGAGGTATACTGAATATAAGGAGGAAGAGATGATACTTGAATAAACCTCAAAGGGCAAGTGGAAGTGAGTCAGATAAGCAAGATTCAAAACATTCCAGAGAGAGAGGAAGCAGCATATGCAAAAATGTGGGATGCGAATGGTTCATATTGCAAACCACAAGTCACTCTGCTTTACTGGAATAGTGGGGGCTTAAGGAGTGGAAAGGACAAAGGAGTTTGATGGTACCTGGCAAAAATTATGTTTAATCTTTATAAAGAAAAACCAACAATCCACTCTAGACTTCTGCATGAGCCTGGGCAAGTTACTTTACCTGTTTGTGCCTCAATTTCCTCATCTGTAGAATGGGGATAATAGCAGCACTTACCTCCTAGAGTTGTGAATACAATAATCTTCATCACAACACCTACAGTCCTGCCCTCATAGACTTTACATCCTAGTAAAAACACATTCAATATGCTTGGCCCAATGACTAGCATAGTATAAGTCCTTAAAATACTATAACTGCTCTCTCTCTTTTAAAAAAAACTTATCACCATTGTCATTACTATTACTCTTTCGCTTTTTTCAAGACAGAACTGTAATTACTACCGATCTGCATTTTGGGTGGACTTAAATAATAACCTCGTGTAAAAGCCAATCAGATTATCCTAGCTTTCCTAACTCACGGCCCAGTGTGAAGGTATTACCTTATGTGACTACTCAGTGATCATTAGAAAGCACACTTATTTCCCTTAAATTGGTAAAGTAAAGATGTCCCATGGGAAGACACATGAACAACATAGACAGTAAAACTATTTATACGAAAAAACCGACCCCCCTCCCTGAAATTAATAAGAAAATTAAATGGACTGGAAAGAACTTCCTATGTTCCCCTGAGTTTTAAGGAAATAGTTAATCCATCTGATACTAATCAAAGACATAAATAAAATATTAGCAAGTGAATCCAGCACTAAGTTTAAAGATTGAAAACTGATGTCAAGATGGCGGCGTAGGTAAACGGTATCACATCCTCCCACAACCACATCAAAGTTACAACTAAACTACAGAACAACCATCATTCAAAACCACCTGAAATCAAGCTGAATGGAAGTCCTACAACTATGAAATTAAAAGAAGAAGCCGCATCGAGACTGGTAGGAGGGGCGGAGGCGCGACGGGCTGGTACCACACCCACCTATGGCAGATAAAAATTAGGACACCTCAGCCCCTAATGAGGTCCCAAATGAGGACCTAAACTCAGGTCCCAAATGAGGACCTCGGCTGGGAAGGTCCTCCCTGAGGACTGAGGGGTCCCCGTCCCACACCAGGTGCCCAGCTCAGGGTTCCAGGGCCAGGAAGAGAAGTCCCCATCACTTCTGGCTGGAAAAACCAGCGGGAACTGAGGCTGAGGCGGCTGGAGCCCCCGGCAGCTCCTCTTAAAGGGCCCGTGCATGGACTTGCTCGGACTCACACCCTCCAGGCTCCAGCGTTGGGGAGGCAGCTTGAAAGGCACCAGAGCCATACGGGGAAGAACTGAGTTGTTTGGCATTGGAGCGAGGGCTGGAGAGGCAGCTTTCTCCTGGACAGACGTGCTGTCAGAGGCCTTTGTTCCTTTGGTGAGCCCTCCCCTGGGACTGCAGACAGCTGCCATATCTGGGACTCCAGCAACCTGGCTCACACTGTTTGCCCCGCCCTGGTGATTCCCTGAGGCCCTGCACCACCCAACTTGCAGGCCCACCCAAGTTGTTGCCAGTTGCTTTACCTTAGGATTGGCCTGTCTTGGATCCTGCTTTTAGCTTTTCCTAAATTCTTTCAAACAAGCAGCATCTGGTCTCAGCTAGCCCTATACCTCTCGCTAAGTAACAAACACAGGGAGGCAGCCAAAATGAGCAGACAAAGAAACAGGTCCCAAATGAAAGAACAGAACAAAACTCCAGGAAAAGAAGTAAGTGAAATGGAGTTAAGCAACCTAACAGATACTGAGTTCAAAACACTGTTTATAAGGATGCTCAATGGACTTAGTGAGAACCTCAGTGGACTTAGTGAGAACCTCAGTGAACTTAGTGAGGGCCTCAAGAGCATACAAAAGGACCAGTCAGAAATGATGGATGCACAGTTAGAAATGAAGGAGGCACTAACTGAAATAAAAAAATAATTTACACAGAATCAATAGTAGAGTAGGTAAAGCCAAGAAGCAAACCATCGATTTGGAATATAAGGAAGCAAAAAACATCCAATCAGAACAGCAAAAAGAAAAAAGAATCCAAAAAAATGAGGATAGTGTAAGGAGCCTCTGGGACAACTTCAAGCGTGCCAACATTCACATCTTGGGGGTGCCAGAAGGAGAAGAGAGAGAACAACAAATCGAAAACCTATTTGAAACAATAATGGCAGAAAACTTCCCTAACTTGGTGAAGGAAACAGACATACAAGTCCAGGAAGCACAGAAAGTCCTAAACAAGATGAACCCCAAGAAGTCCACACCAAGACACATCATCATCAAACTGCAAAAGGTTCAAGACAAAGAGAGAATCTTAAAAGCAGCAAGAGAAAAGCAGTTAGTTACCTACAAGGGAGTTCCCATAAGACTGTCAGCTGATTTCTCAAAAGAAACTTTGCAGGCCAGAAGGGAGTGGCAAGAAATATTCAGAGTGATGAAAAGCAAGAACCTACAACCAAGATTACGCTATCCTACAAAGTTGTCATTTAGAATCAATGGCCATATAAAGAGTTTCCCAGACAAGGAAAAGCTAAAGGAGTTCATCACCACCAAACCATTATTGTATGAAATGTTGAAGGGTCTTCTTGAAGAAAAAGATAAAAAAATATGAACAAACAAAATGGCAATAAATACATATCTATCAACAATTGAATCTGCAAGCAAAATGAACAAGCAGAACAGAAACATTCTCAAAGATACAGAGAGCTTTTGTTGGTTACCAGATGGGAGGAGGGTTGGGGAAATGGGTGAAAAAGGTAAAGGAATTAAGAAGTACAAATTGGTTGTTAGACTGACAAACCTCAAAGGGGGTGGGGGGGGTGGGAAGAAATAAACCAAAGAACTTATATGTGTATATGCATAACCAATGGACATAGACAACAGTGTGGGGAAAGGCAGGAGGGGGCGGGAATGGGGAGGAGGGAGGCAATGGGGGAAAAATGAGGAACATCTGTAATACATTCAACAATAAAGATAAGTTTAAAAATAAATAAATAAAATAAAATGTGGAAAACAAACAAATAAACAAAAACTGATGTCAGTGCCAGAATGGTTCCATTTTAGAAAATGTGTTAATATACTTAATCACATCAATACCTGAAAAGATAAGAGGAAATTACTGTTTTGATAATACAGGAACAATTTCCATGGAATAGTTGAGACAGAAGCTCTGACTCCAGTGGGTCCAAGCACAAATTTGTTGAGGAAGTGGAGACAGCAGTTATAGGAGAATCTTTCAAGGCCTGATATAAATGAGCATAGGAAAAAGAAAGATGGGGTGATGCCTTGATACAAGAGCACAAGGACAAAGAAATGTGTGTGGTATGTGTCTTTTAAGGTGTCTGATATTAGACATATTTATAGCCTACAAGAAAGGAGTTAATGTATAGGAGAATACATAAATACTAAGAAAGGAACGGAAAACAGGTAAACTATCCAACAATCAATGAGTCACATAAGTGGTTAAGAGTTTAGACTCTTTATGTGTCTTCATCATTTGCTAGCTGTGTGACACTGTGCAAGTTACCTAAGCTCTCTGTTCCTTATATCCTTCACCTGTAAATTGAAGTAATAATGTTATTTTCTTCACAGAGGTGCTCTAAGGAGTAAATCAATTGATATTTATAAAATGTGGCCGGCAGTGTGTTGAATAAGATAAATAAAATTAATGTCTTCTAAGTATAGAATACTTGGTCTACTAAGTATAATACTTAACACTACTAAGTATTGACTAGATATTATTTCTGAGAGGGTGTAGAGAGAAGCATGGAAACAAAGAAGTGAGAAGATGTCAGACAATGAGTGAAAGAGCAGAGATTGAGAGTTGCTGATGTCACCTGCAATCGTCATCAAAAAGGGAGTTCCACACAATACTGAAATTATGAGTCAGCCAGAAATCCCAAAATTCCATTTGCCCAGGATGGCCTTGAGCATTACAACAAGATTAGGAAGAAGTATAAGGGAGGAAGGAGAAACAACAAACTAGAATAGGGCTCAGATGAGGAAAGTCCCAGAGAACAGGGTTTAAAATGGATCACCATGCTTTGTTCTATGTACTTCAAGATTATTTAAACCCATGGCAGTGAAAATGTATTAATGTATATATAAGTACTAAAAAAAAAATTAAGTGTAAAATACTACCAATGGGGAAACTGAGTAAAGGGTACAAGGGATCTCCCTGTACTACTTCTTAACTGCATGTACATACATATGTGCTTCAACAAAAATTTCAATTAAAAATATAATAATAAAGAAGAGTGTGCTTGAAAGAAAAATCTTCAGTGTCTTCTTCACTCTGATTCCAGCTGCCACTGCAGAGAGGGGCAAATGAGCATATATTTTATACAGAGAAATTAAAATTATGATAAATGGCCCATTTCTCTCTGTACACGTGGTGATACACGGCGAAAGAGCTGGTGGACAGTTCCTCAAGGGCCTGTCAGAGTATCCTTTGCTCTGGGCTCTTTGCCATGGTCCATGGTCTTTCCTCAGTTTTGCAGCTCAGAATCCTAGTGTTTTCAGGACTCCAAGAACTTGCCCAGTGCTCAGAGATAGACACCAAGATGCCGAGTTCACAACATTTGCAAAAGAACCCATGATCAGGACAGCCTAGTAGCTAAGAACATCCTCGTAGCTAAAAACCTAGTAGCTAGGTTTTGTTAAAAGGCAGCTTGGGTTCAAATCTCTCTGCTGTCACTCACTAATTTGGGGCAATTTTCTTAACTTCTCTGGACCTCTGTTTCCTCATCTGTAATAATTAGATTATAACAGTACCACCTTATTCGAATATGAAATTACATGGAGACTTCAAGATAAACATAGTAGACCGAATAAGTACATTGATGGCTACCTCCACCCAAAACTTTACTCAAATAATAGTTAAGAAATAAAAGAAGTATGATATACAATGCCAAAGAGAATAGAGAGTAAGCAAAGGGGGGAGAGACATCAATAATATTTTTAGTATGTAGAACATTGAAGAAGGAAAGTAACAAACCAGACTGAACAAAGGAAGTTAAAGCCTAAAAGCATCTAGCGAGCCTTCCTTGTAAATTCAAAGTATAAAAGAACCAGAAGAAATTTTAACAATTTCAAAGTTCTCTTTTTTAAATGTGGAACTAAGACCTAATGAAGGACAGCAACTTGTCCAAGGAGACAAAACAATTAGTGTCAGAGATGGGACTACACCCACTTCCTGACTCAAATCAGGCCTTACTTCATCCTTGGCTTGATACCTAAGCAAGAATCTCCAATGTGTAGACCAAAGCCAGGATCTTCTAGTTTTCTGAGTTTGTGGCTTTAGGGACCTAAAGGAGGAAATGAGTGTCACTGAGATGAGAAGGAAGAAGTCTTGGGAATGAGGAGGGGTCCTGGGGTACCTCTGTGGCCAAACAAAAGTTTACATTCCAGATGTTTGGTTTTTCCAGAAAGTGTCTGTAAAAGCAGAGAAGCATTGCAGAAGACAGCCACACAAAAGAGACTGCTCTTGATGTTTTGAAATGAATGGAGATTTAGAATTAATTTGCTGTGTCTCTGGTCCCAGGTGACAGCACTGCTGGAAGCCTGAATGAAGTTCAGCAAATTAATCTTGCATATTTTATGGGTTCTGAATGCTGTACACACAGCATTCCTGATGTTGATTACTGTCTCAGACTGTGCAGGGGGGATTTGTTTTATGATTATTTCAATTACAGATAACTGTTACACCCGGAATCACACATCAGCTGCTTGTAAACCAGAATGTGACATTAACACTGGCTGCCGAGAGCCAAGGGCTGCCTAGAACATGCTTTTAATTTAAAGCTGATGATAAAATAGTTCTGTTTCTAGAGAAAGAAGTTCTGCTCTTCCCATGTTTTGTGAGCTTTCCAGTTGGTCCTGTCCCTGCTTTGGACTTAAAATCATGCAGAAATAAAAGCACTGATGCTTTATGCTCCTTTCTGGTTTCTATTGGGAATAACCAGCATTTGAGTGTTGCTATTTGGTATGCAAATTTGGGCAGAGGGAAATGACCCAGCAATCCTGACACCCTCAAGACCAATTTCCCTCAGTAAAACAGGTTCCTGGTTTCCTGCAAGTGACTTGGGAGGATGCCTAAGTGTGATGCCCACAACACCAGTGGGTGCTGCCAGGAGACCAAGGGCCATTAGGTATCCAGGCTGCCAGAGTAAGGCCTTTTCACTTGGTCACACACGAACACCTGAAAGCCAGCCTTCTTCTACTTAAACCATCGATATGTGTATAGGGCAGCACTCTAAGCATCTCAATTTCAGAGACCAGGTGTCCAGCAAGTGGTAGTCCCACTGGGGAGGCCTAGGGCATCACAGCTGAAAACAAACTGGGGCTACCTAAGCCTGACCTCTCCCCTTCCACTAGGGGGAAACTGAGGTCGGGGGGGGGGGGCAGGCCCTCCTCCAAGTCACAGAGAATTGGAGTCTCACCTCAGACTAGAATCGGACCTCAATGCTCTAAATTCAGTGATTAAGTTTAGAAACCCACTATTTCTATTTTCTCACTGGCCTCACATCAAAGTCTCTGGGAAGATAAAATGTTTATAACCTTGTTCCTACAATCATACCTCCCAGCTCTTACATTTTCCACAAAATCCCACTGAAGACTTCCACACTGCTGATTTCCCTTTTGTGTTTTAAAAACTCAGTGGCTAGCACTGCAGCTATCCCACCCATGGTCGATGGTCTGCAGGAAAGCAGGGAAACAGAGAGCCAGCCCTGCTACCACCCTCCAGAATGTCGAAGTTTATGGAACAAGTTTGTTTCCCCTCTTCCATACTTGCATAGGTTTGACCCTGCACACATTGGTCCCTACCCATCTCAGTCTTTGTCTTTCTGGCCCTGTGCTTTCCATTCCAGCGTCCTGGCATGACTCTCACACACTAACTTATTTTTGATTTTGATTTTTATGAAGAGAAACAATGTATTGTTGATATTTGTGGGGATCCCCATAGAAACCACCTACTCCACATTCTTACCAGCCTGTGACTGCAAAACAAAGTTATCATTTTTTAATACTCAAATTATTACAATGTAAGCCCCACTTACATTAATCCATCTAGCAAATCACCAGCAATTTCTCCAGGCTCTTCCTCTGGAACTTGCTGGTCTGGCCAGATACAGCTGCCTCTTCCTCCTGGTCTCTGCTGGTGGTCACCACATCATCCCAACTTCAGAACCAGGGCATTGTAATTTCTAATTCCCCAGACCACAGCTGTGATGTTAACAAGATAGCACAGGTTCAGAGAAAAATAACTTATTCCCGAAAGGTAACTACATTCTCCTAGAGCTGGCCATTCCAGAAGTCACAAGCTCTGTCTCACTTAGCATCCCTCAGGCAGCTGGTCCTTGCCTATCTGCTAGCCTGTCCCAGATAGCAGGCCAAACCTATTGCCTTCACATGGATGCTCCAAGCATCTTTACGTCAATGACTGGAATTCCCAGCACCCTCTTCACTCTTGGCTCCAAACTAAGAAAGAAGTCCTTCCAATAATCCCATCCAACACCACATCCTTCCTGCTCTAGAATTAACTGCTCAAGTGACAATGGAAAACTCAATTTCCTCAGAAGAAAACCCAAAACCACATCATGGCAAAGAAAATAATAGCCAACAGTAAATGTAGGCAACATCTGGCCTTTTACTAGACTAACTAACAGCATGAGATGTACCAGGGGTCCCCTCTGCCCTGTCTAAGCCTAATCCCAGTCCTCTTCATCATCTTTCCTCACCAGAAAGAGATGAGCTGCCCTATCTGGTTCTAGCTGCCCTTCTGTGAGCAGAAGCTGGAGTGAGAAGACTCGTATGTTTTCTAAGAACAGGCACACGTAGGCCAAATCCAGAAGTGAGAGCAAATCAAGTGAAAGAAAATAGCTTCTTCCTCTGTGGGCACATTTCCAGCACTGCCAGCACTGCCAGCTGCCTTCTCAGAACAAAATCTCAGTCTGCAGCACTTTCATTTTATTATTTGGTACACGTGGGACTTCCTCAAAAACACTGACGTGGTTATTAATTGCCCTACATCTGCATGATGCCAAAGAGACAGTTCTCCAAGAAATTCAGAAGGTTCCATTCCAAATACAAATTGCAACGTCCATCCAGATATCTTGAAACTGCCTTCAACTCTGCAAATGGTAGAATTTCTAGTTTCTAAAAAATGTTCAATGCCTGTCAGACTTCCTGCTGCATCCAGATGACACTCTCAATACTGTCATATAGACATCCCAACATGGATGTTTCTAGGCTCTTTAATCCACAAAGTGTTGCTGAAAATGCAGCCATATATTAAAAAAAAAGGAGGTCACAAGATGGCAGGAACACAGCAGGACCAATTATTAAAGTGCAGTTTTTGGTAAACTAAAGCCTTTAAGGGAAAACAGTATAATAAACATGATGCACCAATTTGGCACATAAGTTCCTTGAAAATGTTTCATGTTTTTCCTCCAAATAAAGAAGTAAACTTCCAGAGCTAAATTGTAGGAGATAAGGACCTAGTATTTCACATTTCCATGGACAGTTAAAAAAGAGAAAGACCCAGATTCAACAATGCTATAAATGTTAGGAAGACACTCAGTTAGTTAGAGGCACAGCAGAGTCGAACCTCACCATCAGAATCACATAACTCTGTGATTTGGGCCGAGAACTACCCTGTGAGCTCCACTTCTACTTCTGCTGGATACCACTATGCCCCCTGGGCAGTGCCACATAGTTAGACACAGCTGTGGCCTCTGAGAGCCCCATTGCCTCACCTAGACCCTGCTGCCATCTCTACGTGTATACTGCTCCAGGTGCTCAAAATGGCACAGGGGTTATGAAGTCAGCATGGCTTCATATGCCCTCAAAGGGGCCTAGAAATAATGCTCCTTGGTCACCTCCATTAGACCCACCTCCAGCTCCCTGCTTATCACAGAACTTAGTCATACATTAAACAGAGGCCAAGAGAAAAACAAGGAAGAAAGCCTTTCACTATATCACTCTCCACATTTGTCAAATTTGCCCTCCCTGGTTCCTTCTGCCGTTAGGATTAGTTCTTTCCAGGAGGCTCCTCAGCACCTTAAGATGCGAGAATCTTGGTTGACTCACCTACCAATCAACACACATGCTGACATGGGCCTAATGCCCAGTGGACATTAAGTTGTCACACCCCAGAGACACATCTTATATATGATACACCAGTGTGGAGGGTGGAGCTTTTGTGTTTGCCCTTTATAGTTATCTGAAATGTGTCCATGCTCCCTGACCTCCTACTTCTGGTGTTGAAGTCCACTTCTATCTCAGAACGTGACATATGCTTGATGAATGGATTGTTCTTTAATGGAGAAGTTCAGAACTAGACACCCAGGACAACTGGAAGAAGGCTGGCTGGTTGCTGGGATGTCCTTCTGCCAAGAGTTGGGATTGCTTTCTTCAGAGGTGGTGAGGGGGTAGCAGGTCATTCTTCCCTTCCTCTTTTATACTGATTCTCTGTGGGCCACCACTTACACTGGTGGCTATCTCAGGAATAGATAAGTGAGACCTTACATATAGTGAACCCAGCAAAGTAAGTTGAACAAGCCCTGACCCCAACATTCCCATGCTCTATCATGTCCATTCATGCAGAGATCTCCTGCATTTCTTAAGCCCCTCTGGTACCACATCATATGTAGTCCCAGCATAAGGAAAATGAGAATATAAGAAACACCACAAACAAATCGTCAGTTGAAACCAACAGAAAAGCATCTGGAGAGGACCTGTATAACCAGGGACAGAAAGAGGACACTAAATTGAGCCTGGTAGGAACTGTGGAGGCACAAGAGAGTGGGCTGGGAGCCCATGCACAGCAGCTGTCTTAGCTATGAGCAGATCCCTCGGGGTTAAAATTCCCAAGCTGACTCGTCAGCGCAGAGGGCCAGGACAGAGAACTAAATTAGCTACAGCTACTCACCCTGGGCTCTGGCAAAGGGAGGGCAGACTGGACTGGAACTATGTGATCAGATATGAGAGCTTGGAGAGCTGGGACGGCACAGGGAGCTTTATGCTGAATCATTGCCTCACAGGACAGTAGCCATTTTACTCAAAGAGCCCCTTCCAAGAGAACTAGGGAGAAGCAACAGCCCCTCCCTCAGAAATTTAACACCACTCAGCCAGGCCAGAGAAATGCAAATTGAGGCTCATTAACACTGAGTCTGATATCAAGCAAGCACCCCACCTGTTGGAAATCCTCTTACACCTGAGGGATTTTTCATTCAGCTGAGGGCTACAAATCGAGGCTCATCAAGTAACTTAGATTAATAGCCTCCAGGCAAAGAGCTAGAGGATAACTGAGCCTTTCCTGGGCTTGCAAATCTACCCAAAAAAGTAAGACTTGACAGTGGTGTTTAACGTGGGTCTTCCCACACTCATCCAAATGCAGTAAAGGGAGCCAAAACCAATGGAACACCAACACCCACAGGGAAAATTTGGCAGGCTCCAAAACCCACTGAGGCAGCCAAAATGGTTAAACAAAGAAATTAATGCTAAATGAAAGAACAAGAGAACTGTACCGCGAATAGATAAATAAAATGCAGTTAAGCAAGTTATCAGAAGTAGAGTTCAGAGTGATGACAATGAGAAACCTCAACAGCATGAGGAAAGATATAGAAACATTGAAAATCAACCAATTGGAAATGAAAAACCACCAAGCAGAAATGAAGAATGACATACCAGAAATAAAGAACACATTGGAAGGAATAACCAGCAGAGTAGAGGAAGCCGAGGATTGGATCAGTGAATTAGAAGAAAGGGTAGAAAAAAATCACCCAATCAGAAAACCAAAAAGAAAAAGCAATTAAAAAACAGGAAGACAGCTTAAGAGAACTGTGGGACAATATGTAATGTAACAACATCCGCATAATGGGAGTTCCAGAAAAAGAAGAAGATGAGCAAGGTTTAGAGAATATATTTGAAGAAATACTGACAGTAAACTTCCCTAACTTGGTGAAGGAAAAAGGCATACAAGTTCAAGAAGCACAGAGAACCTAAACAGGCCCACACAAAGACACATCATAATTAAAATGCCAAAAATTAAAGACAAAGAGAGAATCCTAAAGGCAGCAAGAGATAGGCAACAGGTTACCTACAAAGGAACCCCCATAAGGCTATCAGCTGACTTCTTGACAAAAACACAACAGGCCAGAAGAGAATGGCATGAAGTAATTAAGGTCATGAAAAACAAGGATCTGAATCCAAGACTACTCTATCCAGCATGGCTATCATTCAAAATAGAAGGTCAAATAAAGAGCTTCCCAGACAAAAAAAAAAAAAAAAAGGCTAATGGAATATATTAGCACCAAACCAACACTGTAAGATATATTAAAAGGACTCCTGTAATTAGCAGAAGAAACAGGAAAAAACATATTGGTACAATAAACAAAAATGGCAATAAATAAGTACATATCAATATGGACCTTAAATGTAAATGGATTAAGTGCTCTGATCAGAAGACACAGAGTAGCTGTTTGGATAATAAAACATGACTCATATATAAATGTAGTTTACAAGAGATCCACTTCACAACAAAAGACTCACGTAGGTTGACAGTGAATGGATGGAAAAAAATTTTCCAATCAAACAGAAAGGAAAAAAGAACTTGGGTAGCAATACCCAAATCTGATAAAAAATAGACTTCAAAATGAAGGCTATAACTAGAGACAAAGATGGCCACTACATAATATTGAAAGGATCTATCCAACAGGAAGATATAACCTTGGTAAACATATATGCATCCAATATAGGAGCACCAAGAAATATTTTAAAACTTCTGGAGGACTTCAAAGAAGAAATCGACAGCAATACAATCATAGCAGAGGACTTCAACAACCTGCTGACATCACTGGATAGATCCTCTAGACAAGAAAACAGAGACCCTAAATGATGCACTACATCAACTGGACTTAATAGATATCTACAGAGAATTATACCCCAATACTACAGAATTCACATTCTTCTCAAGTGCACATGGGACATTCTCAAAGACAGACCACATGTTAGGACACAAACTAAGTCTCTACAAGTTCAGGAAGACTGAAATCACATCAAGCATCTTCTCAGATCACAATGGCATGAAACTAGAAATCAATTACAACAAAAAAATGCAAAAACATTCAAACATATGAAGGCTAAATAGCATGTTAGTAAACAATGAATGGGTTACCAAGGAGATCAAGGAAGAAATTAAAAAATTCTTGGAAACCAATTAAAATGGACACACAACAACACAAAATCTATGGGACGCAGCAAAAGCAGTCCTGAGAGGGAAGTTCATAGCACTACAGGCCTACCTCAAGAAACAAGAAAAATTTCTAATAGAATATCTAACCTCACAACTTAAAGAACTAGAAAACAAACACACAGAAGCACCCAGAGCAACCAGAAGGAAGGAAATAGTAAAGACTAGAAGAGAAGTAAATGACATAGAGACTAAAAAAACAATTCCAAAGATCAATGAAACAAATAGCTGGTTCTTTGAAAAGGTAAATAAGCTTGATGGACCCTTAGCTAGACTCACCAAGAAACTAAGAGAGAAGACCCAATAAAGAAAATCAGAAACAAAAGAGAAGAAATAACAGACACCACAGAAATACAAAGGATCCTTAACAAACACTATGAACAATTATACGCCAATAAATTGGACAATTTAGGCAAAATAAACAAATTTCTAGAAACACACAGTCTCCCAAAACTGAACCGTGAAGAGATAGAAAACTTGAACAGACCAATAACAACTAAGGAAACTGAAAATGTAATTAAGAATCTCCCAGCAAACAAAAGCCCTGGCCTGGAAGTCTTCATGGGGGGGTGGGGGGGGTGAAGGGGGGCTGGGGTTACCGATCATTCAAAGAAGAACTAACACCCATTCTCCTCAAACTATTCCAAAAAGTTCAAGAAGAAGGAAGACTTCCAAACTCGTTTTATGAGGTCAGCATAATTCTAATTCCAAAACCAGATAAAGACACTACAAAGAAAGAAAACTGCAGGCCAATATCCCCGATGAATATAGGTGCCAAAATCCTTAACAAAATATTAGCTAATTGGATACAGCAATTCATTAAAAAAATTATTCACCATGACCAAGTGGGATTCATCCCAGGGATGCAAGGCTGGTACAACATTTGCAAATCAATAAATGTGATACACCACATAAACAAAATAAAAGATAAAAACCATATGATCATATCAATAGATGCTAAAAAAGCATTCGACCAAATCCAGCACCCATTTCTGATAAAAATGCTCAGCAATGTGGGAATACAGGGATCATATCTTGACATAATAAAGGCCATATATGAAAGACCTACAGCCAACATCATACTCAATGGGCAAAAACTAAAAACATTTCCCTTAAGAACAGGAACAAGACAGGGATGCCCACTTTTGCCGCTCTTATTTAATATAGTACTGGAAGTCTTAGCCACAGCAATCAGAGGCAAAGAAAAAAATAAAAGGAATCCAAATTGTAAAGGAGTACATGAAACTGTTATTATTTGCGGATGACATGATATTGTACATAGAAAACCCTAAAGACTCCATAAAAAATCTACTACATTTAATAAACAAATTTGGCAAGGTAGCAGGATACAAAATTAACATCAAGAAATCGACAGCTTTGTCCGGCTGATGTGGCTCACTGGTTCAGCATTGACCCATGCACCAAGAGGTCGTCGGTTCGATTCCTGGTGAGGACACATGCCCAGATTGTGGGCCTGATCTCCAGT
Source organism: Tadarida brasiliensis (assembly GCA_030848825.1). Classification (NCBI taxonomy): domain Eukaryota; kingdom Metazoa; phylum Chordata; class Mammalia; order Chiroptera; family Molossidae; genus Tadarida; species Tadarida brasiliensis. The sequence goes on from CM061259.1 coordinate 84,136,105, forward strand.
CGGGGCATGCAGGAGGCAGCCAATCAATGTTCTCTCTCATCAATATTTCTTTCTCTCTCTCCCTCTCACTTCCTCTCTCTCTAAAATCAATAAAGGAAGAAAAAAAAACAAACAAAAACGGACAGCTTCTTATACACCAATAATGAACTCACAGAAAGAAAAACTTTAAAAAATCCCATTTACCATTGCAGCAAAAAAATTAAGATACCTAGGAATAAACTTAACCAAAAATGTAAGGACCTATTTGCAGAAAACTACAGGTCATTAAAAGAAGATATAAAAGAAGATATAAAAAAGTGGAAGCATATACCTTGTTCATGGATTGGAAGAATTAACATCATTAAAATGTCCATACGACCCAAAGCAATCTATAGATTCAATGCCACTCCCATTAAAATACCAACGACATATTTCACAGAACTAGAACAAATACTCCAAAAGTTTATATGGAACCAAAAAAGACCCTGAATAGCCACAGCAATCTTAAAAAAGAACAACAGAGTAGGAGGGATCACAATACCAGATATCAGGTTATACTACAAAGCCGTTGTAATCAAAACAGCCCAGAACTGACATAAGAACAGGCATATAGATCAATGGAACAGAACAGAGAACCTGGAAACTGACCCAAGACATTATTCTCAATTAATATTTGACAAAAGGGCATACAATGGATTAAGGACAGCCTCTTTAAGAAATGGTGCTTGGAAAATTGGACAGCTATATGCAAAAAAAAATGAAACTAGACCACCAACTTACACCATACACAAGAATAAGTTCAAAATGGATAAAAGACTTAAATGTGACTCATGAATCCATAAAACTGCTAGAAGAAAGTCTAGGCAACAAAATTGCAGACATCACATGCAGCAGAATTTTCACGGATACATCACCTAAGGCAAGAGAAACAAAGGAAAAAATTAATACATGAGACTACATCAAACTAAAGAGCTTCTGCACAGCAAAAGAAACAAGCATCACAATGGAAAGGGAACGCACTATATGGGAGAGCATAATTGCCAACGATACATCAGATAAGGGGTTAATTTCCAAACTATATAGAGTACTTATACAACTCAACAAAAGGAAGACAAAGAACCAAATTTAAAAAATGGGCAGACGACCTAAATAGACACCTCTCCAAAAAGGACATACTTATGGCCAAGAGACATATGAAAAAATGTTCAATGTCACTAATCATCAGAGAGATGTAAATTAAAACAACTATGAGGTATCAACTCACACCTGCCAGAATGGCTGCCATCAACAAATCATCAAACAACAAGTGCTGGTGAGGATGTGGAGAAAAGGGGACTCTAGTACACTGCTGGTGGGAATGTAGACTGGTGCAGCCACTACGGAAAACAATATGATATTTCCTCAAAAAATTAAAAATTGAACTTACATTTTACCCAGTGATACTGCTTCTAGGAATATATCCTAAGAAGCCTGAAACACCAATCAGAAAGAATATATGTACCCCTATGTTCATAGCAGCATTATTTACAATTGCTAAGATCTGGAAACTGCCCAGGTGTCCATCAGTAGATGAGTGGATAAAAAAAGCTGTGGTACATATACACAATGGAACACTATGCAGCTGTAAGAAAGAAAGATCTCTTATCCTTTGAGATGACATGGAGGGACCTGGAGAGTATTATGCTAAGCGAAATAAGCCAATCAGAGAAAGACAAATATCACATGATCTCACTTATTTGTGGAATATAATGAACAAAGTAAGCTGATGAACAAAATAGACCCAGAGACATAGAAAGGAGTACGGTTCAGACTGACAAACCTCAGAGGGGGTTGGGGGGAGTGAAGAGATAAACCAAAGAACTTATATGCATGTATACGTAACCAGTGGACATAGACAAGAATGCTGGGGAGGCGGGGGACAGGATCAGGAGGAGGTTGTCTAGCAGGGGAAAGGAGAAACATCTGTAACAAAAATAAATAAATTAATAATAATAATAAAAAAGAAACACCACAGACAAAACTTCCCAAACATATATAAAAATCAGGAAGATATCTTCAAGAGAAGCAACCTCGAGTGCAGCCAGACTGTTCTCCTTCACACTAGAAGTAGACACTGTCCTGAGCATGTGGTTCCAGGCCCACTTTCATCCATTTATTTGATGTAATTAACTAGCCTCTTTTGTTTATGGATCTAGGTGCCCTTCAGTTCCTGCCTGGTTGACAAGGAAATGAACTAATGAGGTATAACCTTCCAATAAAGAAAGTACATATGGGAACATATGTTGGCTCTATAAATCAACAATCACTAAGATGACCACTGAAGAATTATTTCCGATTTTTCCTCAAACACTATGAAGAAGCTACCCACAGCAGTGATTTACTGTGAGAGTGGAAATCAGACCTGAAGCAAAGCAAACACTCTCTTCCTTTGCCTATCTTGCCAATGTCACTAAACTTATTAATGGTGTTCTGTAATTGGAAAGTTTGGCTTTGAGCCAAGTGTTGCCTTCTGAATGATGGGCAGGGGATTGAGGAGCCATAAAATGTTAATTGCTCCATATGCAAGCTCAGGGCCACCTGCCCCATGCTCCTATAGCACATCAATCATCACAGCCTCTAGTTCAGCAGTTCTCAACCTGTGGGTAGTGACCCCTTTGGGGGTCGAACGACCCTTTCACAGGGGTTGCCTAAGACCATAGGAAAACACATATTTCCGATGGTGTTAGGAACCGAGACACCGCTCCTCTATCCATCTCCAGGCGGATCCGCCTACATGTAGATACATCCACATACAGACACGCCCACATACAAGTACCCAGTATGATGACATCATCGCGCCAACCCCATCACATACACCCCATACAAATACAGGTGTATGTGACAGAGTTGGTTTCATAATGTACTTATGCGGACCAGTCACACATGTGTAGAGAGAAGCTACTGTGTAGAAAGCAGCCACTCTGTTAAAAGCAGCTACTGTGTTGAAAGCAGCAGTATTGGAGGTAAAATGACACTTCATGAATTATAATTACTAGGTAAATGTAAAATCATGCACTGTAAAATCATCAACTACTGCAAAAAAACAAACAAACAAACAAAAAAAAACAAAACTGTATCATGGGAACTTAATCTGGATGCTGATCGGTCTTTTTATATTCAGCTGTGGTTGATGTGAATACTGCCCCCTTGTGATAGTAACAGGTATGTAAAAAAAAACCCAAAAAACACAGAGAATGGTAAATCATAGGAAACTTTAATGAACTGTATTGACTAAACTATTCCATGTATCATCTTTTGTATTATTAAAGCTATTGTTATATATTATTTTCATTAGCAAACCATCCCATGACAATGGATCATGTAGAGAAGAACGTTAAGAAAGGAAAATATAGTGAGGATTTTTTACAGTATGGTTTTACCTCAATAATTACAGCAGGAATTGAGAAACCACAATGTGTTATTTTTTGTGAAATTCTATCAGCCGAATCTATGAAGCTGAACAAACTAAAATGCCATTTTGATAGCAAGCATCCGAGCTTTGCCGGCAAGGATACCAACTATTTTAGAAGCAAAGCTCATGGACTCAAGAAAGCCAGACTTGACACTGGTGGCAAGTACCACAAACAGAACATAGCAGCCGTTGAAGCTTCATATTTGGTGGCACTCAGAATCGCCAGAGCTATGAAACCTCACACCATTGCTGAGGATTTACTGTTGTCAGCGGCCAAAGACATTGTTCAAGTTATGATTGAAGACGAATTTGTTACGAAATTGGGTGCAATTTCCTTCTCTAACGACACTCTCTGCAGAAGAATAGATGACATGTCTGCTGATATTCTTGATCAGGTAATCCAGGAAATTAAATCTGCTCTACTTCCAAGATTTAGCATCCAGCTTGATGAATCTACAGACGTTCCAAACTGTTCACAGTTACTGGTTTATGTGAGGTGTATTAATGATGGCAACTTTAAAGATGAGTTTCTTTTTTGCAAACCTCTTGAAACGACAACTACTGCACATGATGTATTTGACACAGTTGGTTCATTTCTGAAAGAGCATAAGATCTCTTGGAAAAAGGTTTGTGGTGTTTGCACAGATGGTGCTCCAGCTATGCTAGGATATCGATCTGGATTTCAACGTTTGGTACTGAATGAGTCACCAAAAGTCGTCGGAACTCACTGTATGATTCATCGGCAAATATTAGCAATGAAGACGCTACCACAAGAGTTACAAGAGTAATGAAAAGCATCATAAGTTCTGTCAATTTTGTAAAGACGAGCACTTTAAACAGTTGTTTTCGCAACTGTGCAACTAGTTGGATGCGCTGAACAATGCTCTGCTATTTCACACTGAAGTGAGATGGTTGTCGACAGGAAAAGTTTTAAAATGTGTTTTTGAGCTTCGTGATGAACTCAAAACGTTTTTTAATCAGAAAGCAAGACTGCAGTTCGAAGCACTTTTCAGCGATAAAAGTGAACTACAGAAAATAGCTTACTTGGTTGACATCTTTGCCATCCTGAATGAGTTAAATTTATCACTGCAAGGACCAAATGCAACATGCCTCGATTTGTCTGAAAAGATCTGATCATTCCAAATGAAACTTCAGCTTTGGCAAAAAAAAAAATTGGATGAAAATAAAATTTACATGTTGCCTACCTTATCTGCTTTCTTTGAGGAACATGACATTGAACCAGACAAAAGGATTATGATGATAATTTCTGTGAAAGAACACTTGCACATGCTTGCAGACGAAATTTCATCGTACTTTCCAAATCTACCTGACACCTCATTTGCACTTGCCAGAAGCCCATTCACAGTCAAAGTTGAAGAGGTTCCTGAGACAACACAAGAGGAGTTCATTGAACTTATTAACAGCGATGCAGCGAGAACTGATTTCTCTACAATGCCAGTTACAAAATTCTGGATCAAGTGTTTGCAGTCATATCCTGTTCTGTCTGAGACTGTGCTGCACCTTCTTCTTCCATTTCCAACAACATATCTTTGTGAAACAGGGTTTTCCAGCTTGTTCGTTATCAAGTCTAAATACAGAAGTAGACTTGTTGTGGAAGATGATCTTCGTTGTGCTCCTGCAAAGACTGCCCTGAGAATTTCTGATCTGGTGAGAAAGAAGCAATCTCAACCTTCGCACTGATGTTGGCTTTTCACGCATACTGTCGCAAAATGTAGCAATGTAGTTTTCTGTTGTTATATTAAGACTGTTACCCATGCTACACCATGTTTCAAGACAAAATTTCATTTATTTGTAATTAGAAATAAATATTTCACAATATATAATTACATATTGTTTTTGTGATTAATCACTATGCTTTAATTCTGTTCAATTTGTAACAATGAAAATACATCCTGCATATCAGATATTTACATTACGATTCATAACAGTAGCAAAATTACAGTTATGAAGTAGCAACCAAAATAATTTATGGTTGAGGGTCATCACAATATGAGGAACTGTATTAAAGGGTCGCAGCATTAGGAAGGTTGAGAACCACTGCTCTAGTTCAACTGATTGGGAAGACTTAGTCAACTCCCAGAAGAGGAATAATCAATGCGACTTCCCCTGGGCCTGTGGCTCCTGACTGCATAATTAACATTTATAATATAGGTCTGAAGTTATTGCTAAGGCTCTGGAAACTCCATTTCCCAGACTGAGAAACTGAGCACAGAATGAATCAGTGGCCAGGACCACTAAGCCAACAGTTCCCCTGTCTGTCACTGCTGAATCCCTAGTCCTCTGCTCATCCTTGGCACTGAGCAGAAGCACAGTAAACACTCATGGTCCCTCCCCTTCTATACCCACAGACATATACTACACAGAAAGACTTAGCCAGACACTCAGCACCACCACCACCACCACCACCACCACCACCACACACACACACACACACACACACACACACTCACACACAATCTTTACTTTAGTAACAAGGTTTGGGGCTAGAATTACTATTACTTCTTTCATCCATTTGACACTCCACTTTGCTAGTAAAAGTAGACCAATTTATACCTTTGGTGGGTTCCTGTTTTGTTTCACTTTCTCAGCTGCATTGGAAGAGTCAGAGTTTTTCTAGGCCTATTTTCTCATTTTATTTAAAGGTGGGAAAACTGAGGCCTGGATGAGGAAGGGAATTGCTTAAGTGAATTAGCAAGGTCAGGAATGAATCTGGTCCTTGGTTTCCTAAATTAAATGGTCCTGAGTTCCTTCTGGTGATGACTTTTCAGCCATCACCCCCACCAAGGTTAACCTGATAATGAAAGGGGCTGCCATTCACTGAGTGTCCCTACTTGCCAGGCATGGAAATAGGCCTTTAAACACACATTGTATCTAATCTGAAAAACAGTATTGCATCTTAGAATTGAAGAAATCAAATTTCAAGGAGACAAAATATTCATTTGAACCCCATGAAATTGACAATATTTGATTATTTTTGTGTGATAAAAATGGCAAATCAATAATTTCCCCTCAGCCTCAGAGCAGGTAAATGGCCAAGCAAAGCTGTGCCCCATATCCCTTCCCCCCCTGTTGTAGCCTCCCTGCACATACAGTCCAGGTTCCTCTGCCCCTCACACCTGCCTGTGAGCAGGGCCTTCTCCCTTTGCCACCTCACTGTGGCTGATCCTGATTGCCTTCTTCCATGTTTACACTAACCTTGGACCTGCTGCCCTCCACTCTATGCACTAAGTCTCCATCGCAGCTGTTCTCTGTCTTTTCTGATCTCAAATCTTTTTGCTTTGTAACTTTTCCTTTCTAATCAGATTAACCATCCCCTTGACTCTTCTTTATCCATGAGGACCCTGTGCACACACTGAGCCTCCCAGTCCACACTAGTCAGGACAGTTTCTCTCCTCTCTTGGTCTGTTCTTTTCATCATTTGGAGCCTTCTAAGCATTTACTCCTCACATTTCTGCAGTTTACTTTAAGCATGGACACTGTCTTGGCCTTAAAAATATGTCCACAAACGTTTTGAGACTCCTGCTTTCAAGAGGTGAAGCTTACCTCCCCTCCTCCTGAGTGCAGGCTAGACTTAGTGACTGGAATCTAACAAAGAGAATACAGCAGAAGTGATGGTATGCCACTTCCAAGATGAGATTATAAAAAGACTGCAGCTTCCAATTGTATATTCTCATTCTCATTCACTCTCTCTCCTCTCGCACCCCCCTTCTCATCACTTCCTCTTGGGAAGAAATGTCATGCACAGCCAGTCCACATGGTATATTTTTGCCAATAGCCACATGAATGAGCTTAGAGGAGGAATCTCCAGCCCATCAAACCTCAGAGACTGCAGCCCTGGCCAACAACTTGACTCGAGAAATCCTGAGCCAGAACTACTCAGCTAAGTTGCTCCTGGGTTCCTGACCCACCAAAACTGTGAGATAACCAACATTTGTTGCTTTAAGGTGCTAAATTCAGGATAATTGAGTAACTAATACAGGTGCCTTTAGCCTTAATTGACAGAAAAAGGCCTCCCCCATATTGATAATCACATATTGCAGATGGGCTTCCTCATTCATTTCTCGTTATTCTTCATACTGCCTTCGTGATTGCAGACTGGCCTATACTTGCTCCCTTCCTATTATCCTTCCTAGCCAGGTCCCCATTGCTTCCAAGACCTAAGCTAATGGGCATTTCCAGACTAACTTTTGTTTTAATTCCATTTAGCAAAATAAATAAACTAATAAAGAGTAAAACAAAAACAATAAAATCTCCAAAGATATGATGTACTTGTCTGACATGAGTATATGCTGCTGCAAAATGACTTACAGAGTTATGGTACTACTCAAATAAAACATCTCACTGCTTTTTCATGGTCTCTGACTTTGAGCTATAAGAGGAGAATTTTCAAGTCCACTGAAATGCATGCTGACATTAAAAACATGTCACAGTGGTGACAGAGACAAAAGACACAAATGTCTAAAAAACTGAGTCCAATTCTCAGAAGTGTGCACCTTGCCTTGTGGGGGCAAGTTATTTGAAACATTTACACAGGAACAAAATCCTACAACTATGAACTTGAAAGGTCCCTCTGGGTTATTTGGTGGCCATGGACTTCTACTAAACAGAAGTTGATTTAATGTATGTGGATTTAGAAACCCTGCTGGGAATTCAGAGGTTTTTACCATGAGAGTGCTGGTGTGAAAAGACAGCATGTGCTTTCTTTAGGCCACTTAGGTGTATGATATTTTCTCTCATTCCCTTTGCTCCTTGTGTCCCATCCTGTCTCACACTCCCTCATCTGGGTGTTAACCCACTTCAGTTTTCTCAGAAGGGTTAGGAACAGGTTTTATTATTTGTGACAGATCTATCACCATGGAACCAAGGCATCGTCCTTTCCTTATTTATGGCATGCTTATTATGTCTTTAACTTGAAACAACACCATTTCTACCCTTTGGAAAACAGACCAAAAAATCATGTTGAGCTTTCTACCTATTTCACAAATAGCCCACAGCCAACTCCCTTTGGTCATGGGTACCATCATTCCTCCTTCTTGCTCCATTTCACGCCCCAGCTCTGCCTGCCTCTGAGTGAAGAAGTAATTGTTATGTGTGCCTTCAGGAATTCAGGACACCAGGTAGGAGCTGACATTACAGATCTTCCTATCCTCAAAACCACTAGGCCTAATCTTCTCTCATAATAGAGACAAGCTGAGAACATGACCGGTTCCAAAGTTAAGCCTCTCCAGTTTGATAGAAACTAGGTCCTCGGCTATCTAGATGGAAGGCTGTGCTATAAAGAGGTGACATCATCTAAGTAAGACATGGCTAGAGGAGGGCATGTGAAGTGGATAAAAGCAAACCTTAATTAGAGCTAAAAATAAGCCTTTTGGATTTGGTTTTGAAATTACAGATAAGGGAACTTCAAAATATAGCCTGTAATGGATGGGCTTCCTCCACTCACCAGTTTCACTGACTAAATGGGTTTTTGAAGCAGCCAGCTGGAAATGTAATCTGTATTTCAAGAAAGCAAAATCAGCTTTCATCATTCAAATTTGGTGATTTCGCATTTCCACATGTGCTAAAACATGAAAAAGACTAAAATAATTTGAGATCAAAACCTGAAAACACACAAGTGGAGGAAAGAAAAAGCAACTGGGCCCATATCAGGGACACCTTCTATTGTTCCAACCATGAACAAACTCTGAGATCTAGCTGTGAGACTTCAATTTTGTAACATAACCTCTCTGTGGCTCATTTTCATAGCCTGTAAAATATAGATATTAGTAACACCTTCCTCACTGGATTATTGTAAAGATTAAATAAAATCCACAGAATAACCCCTGACACATATGAATAGTCACTAGTAAATACTAGTGACTGTTTTGATGTTACTTTTATCATCATCCATTCTCCTGTAAGCACATCCACATGGGGAGTCACATCATAAGCATAGTGTTGCTTGGTGAGCTTGGGGTCTGCGCATTAGATGAATCCAATGTTTATTAGCATCAGCCAAGATGCATGGTGTCTCCAACTCTATTACATAGGGAAGGTTTAATCAGTGGGATCACAATATTCCTAGTCCATTGCTTAGAGCTTCCTCTATTCTGGTTAGATGAGCACTGCTTATGCACCATTTTACAGGTCTCTACTGCCTTTTTCTTTCATTTTTAATAAATCAAACATTATAGACAGTCTTGCTGAACAGAGAAACCAGTTCCTCCTTCATGTTTTAATCTATTTCTGCTATGACCAGTATACATTAATTGTAACTTTTATCTCTCCAGGGGCTCTCTTACTTGCTTCTCTTCCTAGTTTTTGGAAGGCATATAGCCCCCCCAAATTTACTATCTTTCTGACAAATCTTTTGCCCACAAAATATTTTTGGAAACCTGAATTATGCAAAGTTTATCCAAGGTTTAGAGACTTCATAGGTTACTAATAGTCTGCTAAAATATTCTCTTTTCTGAGTTTTGTGAAGGAAATTTGCCCTGACGCTTAATATTGTTTATTTCTACTTAAAATGAAACGAGATCATCAGTAAGTCTAAGATGACTGGAAATTGCAGTCATTATTCTATATAATCCTGCTAAAGTTTGGGTTTACCTAGGCTGATCATGGGGTAGTACAGCATAACTGCGAAAGGGGCCACACTTGAGAGTAGCAAACGTAATTGCATAACACCACTGATAATTTTTCTCATTATTTTTCCTAATAATTTCATTAATTTTTTAAACTGTCTTTATAAACAAATTGATGATCCTACTTAATTATGTCCAAGGAATACTTCAAGCCAGATCAGATTTTCATATCAATTATAGGCGATTAATCCACTTTCTCTGAAATGTCACCTTAACATAAACTTGGTTGGTTAGGTCAGAAGTTCCTGGCTAGTACTGGAAGAAATCTTTCCGTGTGCAAGATGCTTTATATATACTGTACCATTAGGTTTCACAACAAACCTTTCAGCTAGAAATTATGCTGATGAGGCATAGATAGGTCCATTGACTTACTGAAGGAACAGAACCGGTAAGACAGAACCGGTAAGAGACAGAATTGGGACTTTTTTTTTTTTTTAGTTACAATTCTATCTGAAAGCAGAAGCCACTCTACATATTTCAAGTAGAGAGGGATTTAATATAGAGAATTAAGTTTCATAATTGTTGGGAGGGCCAGAACAGGAAAGGGAGGTCATGGTATGATCCAAAGATAAACTGTAGGGAGTCACTGCCCCACCCCAGAGCCTGCACTTTTCTGACCCATGGCCCTCGAGCCCTGTGAGCTGCCAGTGTAGCCATCGCTGATCCCACTGCCACCAGAACTAAACAAAGAAGTCTACTTCTTCCTTCCTGCTCCTAAGTGCCCAAGGATTCTCTCATTGGAAGAACCTAAAGGAGGTCCCTCTGAAAAGAAAGATGCAAATGTAATTTACAGACTTTCAGCCCCTATGGTACAGAGGACCAAGGATACCTGTGGATAGGATTCAGAAGCTCATGAACTTGAAGGAGAAAAAATAATTACATCACTGTTTTCAATAATCTCTTACTGAAATTTAGCATATCTTTCTACATATGAGCACAGGTAACTATCCAAAGAAGAATTAATAATACTGTGACATTTTACCAATAGAAGGCACAAATATCTTCATATTACATTATAGTTGATGTATTTCAATAATGCATCCCTACCTCAAAAGTAGTGGTTATTAGACCCATCACTAGATCTCATTATTTAAAGCTTCAAGTTTCTTACTTTATATATTTTCACAACCAACAAAATTAGATTCCTGTAAAAATCCTATGTTTTTTATTTTAGTCTATTAAAATCATTATTTGTAAAGGAGTCCATGGACTTCACCAGATACTAAAGGGTCTGGGGCACAGAAACATTAATTACACACAGAATCCAAAATCTGGACCCCTTCCTATCAGACTCTATCATCTGTACTTTAATCACCACACTCTACTGGGTTTTGAGAGTGAGAGCAACCCTTTTAAGTATTTTGAATACCATAAAAAACCTGACTGTCCCCAGCTCGTTTGGTATTGGTGAAGCCTTGGGAACACTGCTCCCCCAACCCAGTGAACACCAGAGCAGTTTCTTCATCCAAAAGATTAGTCCTTTTCAGGATGGGGTGGGGGATATTATCATTCATCATCTCTGAAGAATTTCACTCTATTTCCCCATACATTGCCTTTTCATTTGCAAGGTGCCTCTTCCAGTGACTTCATTAGGACTTATCAGAACTACATGGCTGACTTCTATTTTCATCAAGTAGAGTAAATGACATGTGCAAAGGTTAAATGTTAGATGTGCTTAAAGGAAGAAATAAAGGTGTTATCCTAAGACTTTTTCCATGAAACATACAATTCAAAATGCATGTGTATGTACTTTAACAGACTTTGATCTGTGAGTATGGCTAAAAATATGAATGACCTGTTTGTCCTCATGCATCTCAGAATGACAGAACCAGAAGAGACCTCATTTAACAGATAAAGAGACCAAGAGAAATATGGTACCATAGTTAAGGTCTCAGTCGTAGAATCAAATGAACTTGAGTTTGAACCCCAACTTCTCATACTACTTGTGTGATAATGGGTACGCAACTCTGGTTGTGGAGTCACTTAATCACAAGTTCATTATCTATAAAGTGGGGAGAATTACTTCTCAAGATGTTTTTATTAATTAATGAAATACACATATGAGATGACTGGCACACACAATGAATATTATTAGCACACAGACAAGACTACTCAAGGCCATAAGACGGGATGGTACAGAGCCAGGTCTAAGAACTAGGCTTCTGGCTTTTTCTGCAGTGTTCTTTCTGCATGGAGACCTTCTATGTCACATATGTTTTGGGTTTTTTCCCTCTAGTACTTGGCTGGGCAGCTGGTGAACTGCCTGACCCCTCTAGCACGTGTCTAGAGTAAAGAAGGGTATAAAAACAGCATGTTTATGTAGCAAGCAGATACCCCAAAAGCAAGACTTGCTTCTTCCACCACCAAAAAATGAAAGAATAATAGTGCACCAGCTAAAGACACACACCAAGGGAGCTTTTAATCTTATACCTGCTAGTAATCAGATTTCTGGACTCTAAGCTCCCTCTGATAAATTGGCTGTTCTCTTTTGACATCTCTGTGATCCATTTGTAGCACATGCTCAGCCAAGGCTTCTGTTCAAATCATAATTATCTTTGGCAAACAAATTTCCAGATGATTCAACAGACTTCTGAGAAATGGCATGTTGTCCTGTCACTTAGATAGGGCTACTTTTACTGCCCACTTGGCTGAACAGCCTCAGAGGAAAGCACCTCCAACATAGCCAGGGACTCACAGTAAAGGGAGGAGTACATGCAAACAGGCCATGATCCTATAAATCCAGGATTCTGGGGAAGCACGTGGCAGGAGGTCTGATCTTAATGGAAGAGGTAGTTAAGGAGAGCTACCTGGAGGGAGTCACTTAACCTAAGGAGCAGTTTAGCAAGTGAAGAAAAAGATTTAAAATGCCAGGCACAGAAAACAGCATATTCCAAGGCCCAGAAATGAGAGAAGAGTGGGTTTGAAAAACTACAAAAAAAAAAAAAAAAAAAAAAAAAAAAGTCTGTGAGGTTCTGGTATTGGTGGATATTCAGTAAAATCTTTCACATTAAATTAAGAAAGTTCCTTTTTCCTTAATACCCTGATACCAAAGAGTTGTTGGTTATGCTACTCTGAGATGGAGTCTGTTTGTTTGTTTGTTTTTCAGAACGGAAAGATTATCCTTGTAGGCCACTTGCTCATAGATGAGAAAGCAGTGATAAGCGCCCAGCAGCTGCTGGGGTTTGTGTGACACATAGCAAGGGCCTTAAAAGAAACCCATCAGGCTGGGCCTGGCAGCTGGCTGAGCCTTTACCACCCAATGAGAATGAGTCATGCAGGAAAAAGACAGCATTCTCCCTGATGCAGCTACCAAGAGACTCCTGGCTGGAGGGTCTGACTAGAGGTGGGACTGGATTTCCACTGGGAATTCCACTTAGTCTGTCAAGTTCTTGATAGCCAAGAGCAAGACAGTAAGTTAAGTTTTTGTTGATTCCATCTAGGGTTTTAACTGCTCCAGCTTGCCTGGGACTCAAGGCTTCCAGGAACATGGACTAATTCAGAAAAGTGCCAGATGAAACAGCATAAGTTGGTAACCCTTATTCAACCCACAACAAGTGTATCTTCTCTGTGCTAGGCACTGAGGATATGTTGATGTAAGACACAATTCCTGACCTCAAGAAGTTCACAGTGTAATGGAAAAGACAAGCATGTAATGAAAATAAAGTCCAGGGGCCCTCATGTATCTCTTTCTTGATTAAGTGGTTAATTGAAAGAAATAAATCCAACAACTAAAAGTAATTGAAATGCAATTCTAATTTCTATTTATCTCTCTCAAAGAATATCAAAGTAGATCTAGTTCATCAGGTGATTCTTCTGTTTTCTAATCCCCCTTTTTCTCATCTCATCTCCAAATCTCTCTGAACCTCAATGTGCCTGAACCTCTGGGGCCATCCTCCCACTCAGCTCCCTCCCCAAGGTTTCCCTGGCACCCTACTTACAAGGCATCTTCCTTCCTTCTCTCCTCCCTGAACATGCAACACTATTTCTCTAACAGAGTGGCTGCTGGAAGGAAGCCTCCTCCGGGGCTGTTCCAGGAAGGCTAGGGCCCCAGTGACTCAACAGCCCCGTCTTCCTCTCTGCCTACAGAGGAGGAGCAGAGCAGTTGTTTTCTCATACAATTGCTTTCTTACAAGAAATTCTCCACCTCATTTCACTCACATCAGTAGGTAATTCCAAACTGCTCTGGTAAGGGCTGTGATGAGAATAATGAGAGTACCAGGAGATGTATAGCCACAGAGGTGGGCACTTAGCTCAAGAACACAGCAGACACTTGGTCACTGGAACCAAATCAGGCTGTGTCCTGTAGATTTGGGGTTTCTCGCTGTGCCAGATCCAGAGGAACTCTAACTGTGAGGGAGGGACCTCTAAGGCTGCATCCGTCCAACTTACAAGCAAATGAGCTTCAAAGCAAAGTGAAATGCACAAACTAAGCCCATCTTGTTCTACTTCTGAACCACTTAAGAAAAATTAGCTTCTTATTTTCACTTAAAAATGTATTTATTTATTTTTAAAATTATACAGTAAAACTGACTTCTTGGGTGGGGATGCTACAGTTCTATAAATTTTTACTCATTTTTCATGTAGCCACCACAATCAGGATACATAAATAGTCCATCGTTCCAAAAAAGCTCCCTTTATAATTACACCCACCCTCTCACCTCTTTCAACTATTGATGTATTCTCCATCCCTATAGTCTGTCTTTTCTAAAATGTCAGATAAATGGAATCATATTTGTTTTTTCAGTTCGACTTCTTTCATCCGATTTAAAACCTCGCCATGTTAAAAAAAAAAGGGGACTTGTGTAATACTTTCAACAATAAAAAAATTATGGATGGGGTTACAGTTACTATTTAAAAATTTTTTTAAAAGAACAAAATAAAACCTCCCTGTGTTGTATTTTCATTTTCAGAAAATTTCCTTTCTCCCAAACACCTGAATCGAACAGTAATTAATACCTTAGAACAGTGGTTCTCAACCTTCCTAATGCCGCGACCCTTTAATACAGTTCCTCATGTTGTGGTGACCCCCAACCATAAATTATTTTCGTTGCTACTTCATAACTGTAATTTTGCTACTGTTATGAATTGCCATTGGAAATATGTGTTTTCCAATGGTCTTAGGTGACCCCTGTGAAAGGGTCGTTCGACCCCCAAAGGGGTCACGACCCACAGGTTGAGAACCGCTGCCTTAGATGATTATAGAGTCACAATAAGTTTCCTAGTTTTCCTAGTTTTAAGGAAGTTGATAAAGTATCTCAAAGTGTTTTTTCCGGAAGTGAAAAGTACTCCGGGTAGTCAGGTCTCAGTTTTAATGGATCTTGGTTTTGTTCCTACAGTATGTATATACAAGTACTTTGAATGATGGAGAAGATATTAGGAGACATACTACTGCCAAAAAGGAAGTATTGCACCTTCCCTACTGAATTGTGTCACTGAAATCTTATTAATATCATCAGCTCCTCCAGCAACAGGTTTTGATTTGAGTTCTTCAGTTTCTTTCTTGAATTCTGCACACTTTGATTTAGCTTTCTGTATTAGTATCCCCTGCTTCTTAGTAAACTTGATAAGATCTTCCTGGGCAATGTCCCAGCCTTCCACTCTTCAGGGAGCCTGCTAGTCAAGTATTCTTTTCACCTTACATTACCCCATTCCAGAGGTGGCTGGTGTAGCCACCCCATCTTAAACAGGATCCTCCATGGCGGCCTGCCCACCCTGGCCCAGCCCAGTGTCCGCAGCCAGGCAGCCCAGCAGTCACTGCAACCACATGGCTTTGCAGCCCTGCCGTCGTTGCCTCAGCACTTCCGACTGAAAAATTAGCTTCTTAAAGGGGAATCAGAGGTAGAGGTAGCTAGGTCTGCAAGGGATTATCTATTTGGTCACTAGAAATGTAGATTAATTCTGTCCCTAAAGGAACAAGAATCTTACCACAATAAGTGCTGGCAAAATATTGGTTGGGGTGTGGGTGAGTGCCATCTGCATTACAGTTCAGATTTATATCTTCATGGCCCTTTGCACTGTCCTTTATGGAACATCATTGTAATTGTGAGGCTACAGAGACTGATACAGAGCCAGACTGCCTGGGACTGAATCCACTGACTAGCTGTGGGATCGTGAACAAGTTATTTCAACTCTCTGTGCCTCAGTTTCTTCTGCTGGAAATCAAAGACAATAACATTACCTACCTCATAAGGTTGCTAAGAATATTAAACAAGATAACATCTGCAAAGTACTTAGTATAATGCCTGGTACACAGTACACATCACATAAGTATTTGTTAAATGGCTTTACCATTGTCACTACCATTTAATTTGTATTTGCTTTGTGCCAAGCATTATTCTTACAAGAGTTCTAAAAGGCAGACAATTTAAAAGTATCTCTGGTTTACAGCCAGGGAAACTGAGGCTCAGAAAGGAAAGCAACCCACCTAATCACATGGTTGATAAATAGCAAAGTCAAGCTAAATCTAGTTCTGTCAGGTTTCAAAGCCCATGCTCTGGGCTCTTTTGCCATCCTGACTCCCCAACCAAGTTTGGATAACTATCCCTCCAAGAATTTGTCTGAGACCTGCCTCCCTACCAAAGTTCCTCAGAAATCTGGGGCCAGTCTTGGCAGAACCTCTGGGAGCTGTAGTTTTTCCATGGAGAGGCACTGCCATGGGGCTGGCCAGACTCAGTCTGGTCTCTGACAGGTGGGATCTCAGGCCAAACTCTATTGTCTAATAATCAGCATAAGCCCCAGTGCCCATGTGGGAGTCAGCCACTGAAATACTCTGCTCCCTTCCAGCCTCCCTACTAGTTATTCAGGAGAGTGCCTCCCTAGGAAAGCACTCCCATCTTCATTGCCAAGTGACCTAAAGAAAACCTTAGGTCCCCAGAGCCTGTTCCCCTCTGGCCAATCAGCTTTCCTGTACTACCTGTGACTCTGGGCACAACCTAGAGGAGAGGCCCAGGCAGAACAGAAGACAAGGTGATTCCCCAACCTAACAACACAGCCGTGTCTACAGGCCAACAATACAAATAGTACATATAACAATGAATATGGTGGTTATTGGAAATGGGAACTAACCGGAACTGAAGGAGTTACAGTGTGCAGGGAACTACTCTGAGCAATTTACACTCATCATCTCATATACTCCTCATAGCAACCCTAATACATTATTAATAAACCCATCATATAAATGTGAAACTCAGACCCAGAAATGGGAAGTTACTTGACCAAGTTCCCTCAGCTAATGAGTGGCAGAGAAGGAGAGGGCCCAGGTCATCTGATTCCAGAGTCTCTTCCCCCACTCCATGAGACCTGGACTGAAGTACCCACGAGGCCATTTCTCCTTTAGCTCTGCCTATCCAAATTCTAAGCAATATGTGTGTGTGTTTTTGTTTTTGTTTTCTCTGTCCCACCGCCACCCTTGCCCCATGTCTTCCTGGCCAAGCTGAAACTGCCCAAGAATTCTTTGGAGCACATCTGACCAAAGTATGGAGTATCTAATACAAATAATATTTCAGAGATAATGTACATAAATAAATGAGTCTGTTCCAAGGTGAGAGACTGTTATCAAAGCTTCTCCTGGAGAACATTAGGCTGGCTTTGCAAGCTCAGCCATCAGCTAGGATCCTGCTGCTCTGTACCAAACCTGCCTCTCTTCCTAAGTAATTTTGCCTGTCACCTGAATCGCCTCTCAGGGCGTGGGCACCTTGCTGTGGACTTGAGCTGAGAGGTGTGTTCCTAGTAGAGCTTGCATGCTCTGTTTTCTCATGCACAGTCTTGGCCTATGCTGTACCCTTCTCTGCTCTTCTTTAAGCTGCCCCACAATGAGAGGTTTCTGCCCAAGGCTTTGCCTGAGTATTCATGACAACTGCCCCCCTCTGCTTCATATGTTTGAGATTGAATGGTCCAGCTCAGTCCCACAATCCATCTGCTTGATGGTGGCCATGTGCAGTTATGATAGGCCATACCATTCCTTCAAAATAAGGAGGAGTCTGCTAGTGCATGTGAACAAGTACTGACAAACTGCTTCTCAGCAGATAGAACCATAGTTGGGCTGAGGCTCAGCTTCCTCCTCTCCCCCAGAGCTGACACCCCAACCCCTTCCCCACTCTTCTGGGATATCCCAAGTTTGGGGACTTTATGGTTAAAAGAAAGGGCTTTGAAACCAGACAAAGACAAGTTTTAATCTAGCAAGGCCATGTACTGGTTGTGTGACCTCAAACAAGTTGCTTAGCCTCTCTGAACCTTGTTTCTTCACCTATAAAATAGAGATGATGATAATAACACCTGCTTCACAGAGTTGTTATAATGGTTAAGTGATTTAATACATGCAAATAAATTAGCACAAGGCTAGAACAGAATTAGCATTGAAAAACTGGTAATTGTCCATTCCACATTGGTTGGTAACTACTCAAGGTACCCACTTTTCCTATAGGCTGGTGACTTCCAAGTCTGTATTTCCATTACTCACTGCCTCCTGGGCTTCCACAGGTGAGGTGCACAGATACTTCATTCTCAGAACATCCATCAAAGAACCCTCCTCTCCTCCCTCAAATTAGCATAACACTATAAGTACCTCACAACCTAGCCCATTCCAGTCCCTGATATACAGAGCTTTAACTCTCACGCCACAAAACTACTAGTACACCTTTCCAAAAAAAAAAAACCAATGATATGTTTTATGCCTCTGTGCCTTTGCAGGGCTTTTCCTCTGTCTTGGCATATACTTGCCTAGTTTCTTGGGTTAACAGACTCCTATTGCTTTCCATTCAAGTACCACTTTCTCTGGCAGCCTTCCCTGACACAACCCCTCCCACCCCAAGCTGGATCAGGTGACCTCTTATGAGCTTCCATAAGCCCTTATGAGCTTCCTTCTCCCATCACTGCCAGTATCACACTGAATCATAATGGCCTGTGTAGCAGACAACATTTATCTCAGTCAACAATATAAATTGTGCACAAAAAAATACTTTTTTCATTGCTCAATAATTGAATTTGATTTCTATTTGAGCCTCCAAATCATAATCTCAGTCACTTCAGGCAATATTAGTTAACCTAAGATTTTCTCAGCCAATTGCAAACCCCCACCCCATCACCACACCTTCTCCAGCCTGATTCTAAGCTCTGCTGGTCTCATAGTGTTGAGGCATGGATGAGGCATCTACTCTTGTTGTCATCATTAACTCATGTTGGCTTCCACTGAGATGTAGCCCACCCTGCTCTGATCCTCTGTTATCAATTGATAGCAGTCTTAACTCTGCCCCATGACCCACCTCTCCAAGCCCAGCACTATCTAGTTACTTCTGTATCTTTTTGGGCACACAGGAGTCATTTTCTGTTCTCCATGTAAAGCTGAGCTCAAGCAAGCCTTCTTAAGGCCACTTGCCCTACATACTCCACATATCCATAGCCATTGACCCTGTGTGTTAGGATAAAAAAAAAAAAAAAATGACAACTCTAGCAGTCTTATCCTCCCAAGCTCCACTGAGAAAGTTAAGTACAGATATCCTCTCTCAAAGTTCTTCCCAAACCTACCAGATACACTGTCAGTTTCCTCACCTTTCTTCCCTAGAACTCATCCCTGCAAGTCATAGGACCACTTCTCAGGGAACAAAACCAGTGTTCATTTCTTTTATATTCCCTCCACTTCTCCTTTCGTCCAGAAAAATCTCTGTCTTTTTTATGGAACAGGAAAAACAAAGAACCTCAAACTCTGATTGGTCTAATATTCTCTAGACCCTGACTCTCTTCAAGGAAAAGATTTTTGGAACCCCAAATTCCTCAGCTTTTAGAAGCCAAAACTCTTTTCTTTCAAACTATTGCCTGTGTCTTGAGTTTTCAAACATATTTTAAAACGCAAAAGTCAAGATTTGACTCCTATCTTCTCTGTTCTACTATAAAAACCCTTCCCTGAGGCAAAGAATGCCTCAAGATCTAATTTGAATAGGGAATGTGCCACAAAACAAAACAAACATAGTAGTAAATATATCAAAATAGTATCTCACTACCTCTTAACTGGTCTGATTCTCACCCCCTCCACAGAGCTCACTTATAGCATGTGCTCAATAAACTGTAGTTGAATTTTTTAAAAAATCATTTATTTCTGTTCACAGTATTTGGAATTTCAAGAAATAAATAATATGATGGACTAATAGAGTGTAAACAAGCAATTCGGAGGGAGTAAAACTCCCTGTATTAGAATGGCAAAGCCAGCAAAACGGAGAAACTTTATTCTTCTGCATGCCTTTTTTCCCAGCACGCACTAAGCAGTTGCTATGAGTCAGACATGGTTAGATATTTTACATACATTATCTCACTTAGTTTCATCTTAGAATGGAATCTTTTAGGGAACAAATCTCCAAGAGCTGGGGGCTCAGTGTTTTCACTAGAAAATGGGAAGGTTCTCTTTCCCCATAGAATATCCACCAAACTCAAAGGCTTATCAGTCCAGGTATAGACAACATAGGAGGTTAGAGAAACTAAGCATCTTTCCTGGCATCTGTGGCTCTGACCTCATTAGACCTGCAAGTGAAAAACTAGGAAACATTTATTATTTCATTTTATGTTTTGTATTATCAACTCTTAAGCTGAGATAAATTCATGGACATTAATATGGAGAAGCTGGTAATAATTTCAGGAAGTCTCTTGGAAACCTCATATTACATTTTCCCTGAGGCTCATAATTTGACTATCAACACAGCTAAAATACATGGCATGAAATTTTATAGCAAAAGAAAAATGTGTGCCAGAGGTAAACTCCTTTATGAGTTAATTATTTACTTTTAAAGAGAAAATATTTGCAATGTAAATCACAGGTCCATTGTTCAACAGATTCTGACTAGAGTATAAAGATGACTATGCTCTCTAACATCAAATGGAGTCATTTATTCAAATTCACCCTAAAGCTATTGCTGTCCAGCTGTATTGCCAAATTGGAAACTAGAGAGGAGGCAATTTGATGCAGGGGAATGACAGCTAGGCTTAGACAAAACACTTGAGCTCAAGCCAGAACTCTCTCCTTCCTTATTTGCTAAGTCACTTGGGACCCTGACCCTATTTTCTCATCTCTCCCCTGGGGATAATAATACTGACTCTACTATAGAACATGGCTGCTGTGAGTACCAAATCAGCTGATACCTGTGAGAGAGCTCTGTGCACTATAAAACATCGTGCACAAAGGAGAGAAGGTAACTTGGATAAAAGGCATATGCTTCCTGTCCCTCTTGCAGAAATAACGAGAATAGCTAGCATTCCTATAGTGCTCACCACATACACTGTTCTACGAGATTAAAAACATTAACTCGCCCTGGCTGGTTTGACTCAGCGGTTAGAGCGTCGGCCTGCGGTCCGGAGAGACCCAGGTTCGGTTCCCGCTAGGGGCATGTACCTCGGTTGCAGTTTGTCCCTGGCCCTGGTTGGTTGTGCGGGTGGCAGCCACTCGATGTGGCCCTTTCACGTCGATGTTTCTCTCTCTCTCTCTCTTCCTCTCTCTCCCTCCTACTCTATCTGAGCAAAAAATGAAAAAATGTCCTCGGGTGAGGATAAAAAAATAAAAATTAAAAGAAAATATTAACTCATTTCATCCTCAAACAATCCAATGTGGTTGGTTCTATTATTCTTCCCATCTATAGATAAGGAAATGGAGTCAAGGAGAGGCTAAGTCATTTGCCACAGACAGTAGAAAGCTGTAAAGCTGGGATTCTAACCCAAGCCATCTGACTCCAGAATCTCTGCTCTTAATGCCTTTGGTAAGAATGTCCCCCAACCTCCCCTCAAACATCTTTATCCTTTGATCATACTGTAAAGCCATACTTCTTTGGGCCATAAAAGAAGAAGTATATCTCTTCAAAACAGCATCAGCCTGGGGATCTGATGTGCCTTCCCTATTTACTGCTATATTTATGTACCTTATAGAGACAACACATCTGCTTGCTGGTCCTCTCTCTGCCCTCTGAGGCCATGCAGAGCAGAGCTTCCACATGGAAGCTCAAATACTGAAGATATTCCTCAAATCCACCATGAGCATTTTTTAAAAAAAAACTAAATATCCCAGACTCTTCAACTTTGTCCCTTGGGACATTCCTAGGACTTTTCTAGAGGTTTACCACCCACTTCTGTGTTCCTCTGATTTTGTCCCCCTAGAAATGGTTATGACTGAGCATATAACCACAAGGGCAGTCTGCCCAGGGCAGAAGCCAGGACTGCCATTTCCTACAGCCAGTACTGTATACCACACACTAGAGCACAGCTAAAAATCGTGCTTGATTTTCACACACTGCTATATCCAGCTGAGCTCAGCTTCTCTCCAGCCTAGTAAAAGAACAACTTTGCTGTCTGAGGAAGGCTCAGCCAACTCCCACCAACCAGAGACTGAGTATTCTGTTTTTAGATGATTCTACTCCCTACCTCCTATAACCTCCTAGATTCTTTTTCTCATTCCCGTTCCTATAGGTCCCCTTTTCTTCAGCTTCAATTTGTTTATTAAGTCATTCATCCAACATGTATTTATGGAGACTCTACTAAATAACTGGTACTCCAGAGTTGGGGTCAGAAAATATTAGAACTCTAGTAGTTTTGAAGACGGTAGAGAGTCAATACATATTTTTAAAAATCTTTTGGGATTTTGCATAGATCTGATTTATTCAGATTCTGCTTATACAGATATAATTCTACCTTTACTTATAGCAGGTGCTCAATAGGTGCTTGCTAAATTAAAGGGAATATATATATAAAGGGAATATATATATATATATATGATGATATGACATATCCAAATGCCTATTGCAAGGAACGCAATGGAGAGGCATATCAACCTTACATTGTGGGTTCTAACATTTATGTTTTCATCTTGAAACTCCATTAAAAGAGTTACAGATCAGGATTTCCGGTCAAGATAGCAGTGTAGGTAAACGTGGTATCGCGTCCTCCCACAACCACATCAAAGTTACAACTAAACTACAGAACAACCATCATTCAAAACCGCCTGAAATCAAGCTGAATGGAAGTCCTACAACTACGAAATTAAAGAAGAAGCCGCATCAAGACTGGTAGGAGGGGTAGAGGCAAAACGGGCTGGTCCCACACCCACATGTGGCGGATAAAAATTAGGAGGACACCTCGGCTGGGAAGGTCCTCCCTGAGGACTGAGGGGTCCCCGTCCCACACCAGGCGCCCAGCTAAGGGTTCCAGGGCCAGGAAGAGAAGTCCCCATCACTTCTGGCTGGAAAAACCAGCGGGAACTGAGGCTGAGGTGGCTGGAGCCCCCGGCAGCTCCTCTTAAAGGGCCCGTGCATGGACTTACTCGGACTCACACCCTCCAGGCTCCAGCGTCGGGGAGGCAGCTTGAAAGGCACCAGAGTCATATGGGGAAGAACTGAGTTGTTTGGCATTGGAGCGAGGGCTGGAGAGGCAGCTTTCTCCTGGGAAGACATGCTATCAGAAGCCTTTGTTCCTTTGGTGAGCCCTTCCCTGAGCCAGCAGATGCGGCCATATCTGGGACTCCAGCAACCTGGCTCACACTGTTGGCCCCGCCCTGGTGATTCCCTGAGGCCCCGCCCCACCCAACTTTCAGCCCCACCCAACTTTCAGCCCCACCCAAGCTGTTGCCAGTTGCTTTACCATAGGATTGGCCTGTTTTGGATCCTGCTTCAGCTTTTCCTAAATTCTTTCAAACAAGCAGCATCTGGTCTCAGCTAGCCCCACACCTCTCGCTAAGTAATACATAGAAACAAACACAGGGAGGCAGCCAAAATGAGGAGACAAAGAAACAGGTCCCAAATGAAAGAACAGAACAAAACTCCAGGAAAAGAACTAAGTGAAATGGAGTTAAGCAACCTAACAGATGCTAGTTCAAAACACTGTTTATAAGGATGCTCAATGGACTTAGTGAGAACCTCAGTGGACTTAGTGAGAACCTCAGTGAACTTAGTGAGGGCCTCAAGAGCATAATAAAGGACCAGTCAGAAATGAAGGATGCACAGTTAGAAATGAAGGAGGCACTAACTGAAATAAAGAATAATTTACACAGATTCAATAGTAGAATAGGTAAAGCCAAGAAGCAAACCATCGATTTGGAATATAAGGAAGCAAAAAACACCCAATCAGAACAGCAAAAAGAAAAAAGAATCCAAAAAAATGAGGATAGTGTATGGACCCTCTGGGACAACTTCAAGCGTGCCGACATTCGCATCTTGGAGATGCCAGAAGGAGAAGAGAGAGAACAAGAAATCGAAAACCTATTTGAAACAATAATGGCAGAAAACTTCCCGAACTTGGTGAAGGAAACAGACATACAAGTCCAGGAAGCACAGAGAGTCCCAAACAAGATGAACCCCAAAAGGCCCACACCAAGACACATCCTCATCAAAATGCAAAAGGTTCAAGACAAAGAGAGAATCTTAAAAGCAGCAAGAGAAAAGCAGTTAGTTACCTACAAGGGAGTTCCCATAAGACTGTCAGCTGATTTCTCAAAAGAAACTTTGCAGGCCAGAAGGGAGTGGCAAGAAATATTCAGAGTGATGAAAAGCAAGAACCTACAACCAAGATTACTCTATCCTGCAAAGCTGTCATTTAGAATCGATGGTCATACAAAGAGTTTCCCAGACAAGGAAAAGCTAAAGGAGTTCGTCACCACCAAACCATTATTATATGAAATGTTGAAGGGTCTTCTTGAAGAAAAAGATAAAAAAATATGAACAAACAAAATGGCAATAAGTACATATCTATCAACAGTTGAATCTACAAACAAAATGAACAAGCAGAACAGAAACATTCTCATAGATACAGAGAACTTTTGTTGGGTACCAGATGGGAGGAGGGTTGGGGAATGGGTGAAAAAGGTGAAGGAATTAAGAAGTACAAATTGGTTGTTAGACTGACAAAACTCAAAGGGAAGGGAGGGTGGGGGGTGGGAAGAAATAAACCAAAGAACTCATATGTATATATGCATAACCAATGGACACAGACAACAGTGTGGGGAAAGGCAGGAGGAGGGAGGGAATGGGGAGGAGAGGGGCAATGGGGGAAAAATGAGGAACATCTGTAATACATTCAACAATAAAGATAAGTTAAAAAAAAAGAGTTACAAATCAGGTAATTTTAAAGCAAACATGTAAATAAATAAAATGATTTCTAGATTTTTCTCAAGGACCTCCTTTATTCTGGCTTAGCTGTTGACTTTGGGGAGATGTCGGGTTTCAAATGTTTTGTTTTAATAATAATTTTCTTATAAAAAGGGTTTTCTTTGATTTCCTTTGTGTTTATGAAATTTCTCTGTGTGACAGATTATTTAACTCTTAGCCAAGAACAGAGTGAAGTTGTTAACTCAATCTATACTTTTAAAGAGTTATTAACAATTATAAATAATTTTAGGCATTGCTTTTAATAGAATTTTCCTCTCCCTTTATACACTGTGTCTTTTATCAACTGTTTCATCACATACCACTCAAAGATTCAGTGGCTTAAAACAACAGCCACTGTATTGCTCACAAAGTAAGTTGGCTGGGCTCAGTGTGGATGGCTTGTGTTTGCTCCACATGGCGTGACTCAGCTGGCAAGAGAGATCCAAGAAACCCTCACCCACACATCTGGGAGCTTGTTTCTGGCAGTGGGCAGGGGTGCCTGAGTTCTCCTCCAGGGGACCGCACTCTCCAAGTGGACTCTCTGGAGCAAAACAGCTGAATTTCTTTACATGGTGGCTGGGTTTTTAGAGCAAAAGCAGAAACTACAAGGCCTCTTAAGACCTGGGCTATAAAATTTCAAAGCATGATTTCTACTACATTCTCTTGGTCAAAACAAGTCAGAGAGTCAGTCCACATTCAAGGAGTGGGGAAATAGACCCCACCTCTTGATAGGTGAAATAGCAAACTCACATTGCAAAGGGCTATACAGACACAAGAAGGCATAATTCACTGGATGCTATTTCAAAGAATTCACTACATGTAGGATCTCCAAATGGATGGAATGATGTCACTCAGATGAGAATGAAGGGAATTTCTCCACCAAATCCTGGTGAGAAGTGACCCGGAGTATTTCACCAAACCCAAGTACACCCACCAGAATCAAAGCAGCCCTGATGTGACTGATAAAGGTCCTCCTTGAGGCACACCTTGAGTCCAGTGGACAGGGATTGGCTGAAATGGGGACTGCTGTTCAAAGCTCATGGGCTTAGCAGCTTGACAAACCTGAGTTCAAATACCAGACTTGCCACTTGCCAGTCCTGGGCAAGTTCTCAATCTCTACGAGCCGTTTTTTTTTTCTTCTCAAGCACAAAATGGGTCTAATACAATTAGGGGCCTCACAAAGACTTTTGTGAAAATTAAATAAGGTGTTTCAGGTAAAGTACTCAGCACAGGACCTGGTAAAGAATGAATGCTTAAAAAACAATAAATAGCTCCCATTTTACCCAGAATGGAAGCTTTTTCTTCTAATGAAAACAGTCCTCCTATTTCCATGAGCCTGTTAGAAGGCAGTCTGGACCTTCCTTGGCTAGGAAGCAAAAGTGCGATTCAAAATACTGAACAACTTGTGTGGCCCTGGACTAGCCAATCAGAACTATAGCCAGTCATAAAGCCCTCCTGCACTAAGCTTAATTAACTCTTCAGTTGCTGTATTGGGGGAGGTCTAGGAAATACTAGGGGACAGGCCAATGCAAGCAGGGTGTCAGGAGAGCTCATCAAGGCCTTGGAATAGTGGCTATTTACCAATAAATACGGAAATAATTCAATGTTGGAACCTCAAGTATGGCCAGACAGGTGTGGCCCTGCTAAACCACAGCCTTGTCTAGGACAAGAAGTACCAGGACCCCTCTTGTGCAGGTGATTTGATTAGTGTAGCCAGCTTGGAAGAGAGGAACCAAAATCTCATCCCTCTTGTCTGAAGGAGTGGGGTGTAAAAAGCAATCGATACCCAGCAATGATTCAAACCAGGGAACAAAAGTATAATTCTGCAGTTTTGTAGGAGTCCTGCTGCATCCCATGGCCTGGCAGCCAGCAGTGGGAGATAAACAGCAGCCAAGAAACAAGTGAAGATGAGAATCAGAGAGCAGATGAGGAGTGTCTGAGGCTCTGATATGGATAGACACTGGTAAAGCAGGTACACACAGTGTGCAGCTATGAGTGCCGGAAGCCAGGTCAGGCAAAGAGGTCTAACCCTTCAAACTGAGTAAACGGAAGGAGAACAGGGGCTCCTTGGGGAATGTCCACACAACTGCTGCTAAATCCAAAGGTCTGTGCTTACTGCTGTGGGGGCCAGGACAGTGAGACTGCCCTTGCCTTTGAGGGGCTTGTGTGCTCAGAGACCAAAGAACTCCCTGCCTAAAGTGGGGGTGTCCAATAAGACCAGTGACTGTGAAGATGATAAGCTAGAGGATGGAGGGTAGACTCCAGAGAGAAGGGGCAGGATGGAGGACAGAAATGTGCTTATAGCAAGAATAGGGGAAGTGTAGGGAGAAGCCTGGCTAGGTCTTGGAGGCCTGGGCAACTGGGACAGCTTTGCCAGGGATTCACTGAGTATCTGGGGTAAAAGTCTCCAAATCCTACCAAATATGGTCCAATTTCCCAAGCCTCGTCAAGACACTCCACAATTTTTTTCTTTATCAGCACCACCCCCTTCCCGCAAAGTGGAATTGCATAGAATGGGGAAAAGAATAGCTCTTATCATGGGATAGTTATAAGGAGTAAGAAAGTTAATGTATTTGTGAAGCACTAAACACAGAGCCTGGTCCACAGTCTACACTTTGTAAATGTTATGACTGTTTCTACCACCATGAACTATTCTGCAGTTGTGCATTGTGCAAAGTTGTTCAGTAGCTCCAAGCCATGTCCCCATGAGGTATGTCTGCCCGAGAGGGCACCATTTTCTCATTCCCCAAAACTACTGCATAGATTAACAGTGGCCTCATTTCCTCATAAGGTTTTGTGAGAATTCATTGAGATTATAATTATTATGTGCTTAGCTCCATTTTTGACAAAAATTATACATTCAATAAATGTTCAGTCATTGTTTTATTCTTATTTTTGATAATGGTTGTTTTCCAATCAAAAAACAAATTTCCTTCCCTGTCAAACTAGTTTGCCCACTGCTTGCTGCACATGGAGTTTGCATTGCCCTTCCAACTTTCTCATCAGCCGCCTAGTGCACCCTCTGATGGTTAAAGCCTCCCACACCCAACCCCTCTTCAGTTCTGCATCCTCTAAAACCTTCCCTGACAACTCTGGCCTTCCTCTTTTGTGTTTTTTTTTCCACCGTTGATGAGATTTTATCTTACTTTTTGCAGTTATTTTATTATTTTATTGTTGAAAGTATTATAGATGTCCCCCTTTTTTCCCCATTGACCCCTTCCTTCCCACTCCCACCCCCCTCCTGCCTTCTCCAGCCTAGTGTCTGTGTTGATTGGTTGTGCATATATGCATATAAGTTCTTCTTCTTTTGAAACCCTAGAGCATCGATTGTCAGCATAATTCACTTAGCAATTAATCATTCTGTGCCCTGTCAATCGATTGTGCTGAACTGTCTCTGTATCTTCTTCATTGCTCGTGTCCCCACCCTACCCCCCAACTCCTGGATGGCCTTGAAGCACCCAGCCCAGTATTTGGTACCTCAGAAGTGCTAGGTGTATGCATTTGGCAATGATGTAAAGAGTTAAGAGCAAAGTGTCTATAGAAGGTTCTGGAATGATTATGAGGAAACCTACAAAAAAGAGAATCAGCACATTAATTGATCAAATGTCTACCTCAGGGTGTCTATGTGGACAGTCTAAGCAGATGGTTCGTGTCTATGTGCTGCTCATTTTCCAGGCTGCTCCAAAGTGAAACACAGATGAACCCTGTGAATTAATTCAGAATGCATTTCTGAGAAACTGTTTGTTAGCCAACAGAACACAAAACCCTCTGCAAATGGGGAGAGATGAACTCTTACTGAATACTTTGTTACCCTCTCCCTCACCTGGGATCCTATTCATTCAATAAGCAGTACTGAGCACCTGCAAAGTACAGAAGAGGACACAGGACCAAGATGAATGAGTTACAGACCCTGACCTAAGGTTTGTGGGAAGGAAATCTGCACAAGAACAGTAGATTCTCACTCAAACAGTACCATGTGCCAGAACCGACCCACATTGGTGCCAAAGGTCTAGGAGGGCCCAGAGGAGGCAAATGGTTCATGTGGACACCCACCCCATATCGACCTCTTTCACCAACAATCTCTTCTTCACTTTCAAGATTCATTCCAATCCCAACTCCTTCTGGAGCTTTTTCTGGATTCTCCAGACAGAAATCACTCCCGTTAGGATTATTCAGCCCTCTTGGTCAATACCTGTAGCTTCCAAACTGTTTCACAACACATTCCACATTGATGCTGCCAAAATCCCACCAAAGTCTGCCTCTAGTTTCGTAAGGCACTACAGTGAATGTGAGCCTAGGAATGCCACCATAGTGCCCTACTTCAAATATTGATGCCCATCAAAGTAGACATATTGATTAACTGTACAAATGTATAAATTCACTGTATAAATGTATAATAAAAAAGCTTTTTAATCTGTTTTAAAATGTATGTGAACTTGTTTGAAAATGGGTCCCACTGCCAAAAAAAAAAAACCAAAAAACCCAAAACACAAGTTTCAAAAGGGCTGCTGCCCTGGCCAGTGTGGCTGGGTAGGCTGAAGTGTCATCTCGTGCACCAAAGGGTCGCGATTTCCAGTCAGGGCACATAGCCACGTTGTTAGTTTGATCCCTAGTCGGGGTGCTTATGGGAGGTGGCCAATCGATGTTTCTCTCTCTCTCTCTCTCTCTCTCTCCTCCCTCCCACTCTCCCTTCCTCTCTCTCGAAAATCAATAAAACATATCCTGGTGTGAGAATTAAAAAAAAAAGATTGCTTCCTATCATTCATCTGGTAATTAAACCTTAAAGTCCTGAAGACTCTCTGGCTTACTGTCTTATATATTCAATATGTGATGATGATAAATTAATTATTAATTGTGGTGAATTTTTTTTTTTTAATGTTCTGGAAATTGAATTCAGTTCTAGAAGCAGCAGGGAGCCAAAGCTGGGGATGCTGTCACTCTGAGGGAGGAGTTCAGCCTTCCCAGCCTTTCTCCAATTTGAAGAACTGAACCTGTTTACTTTAGAAGAATGCGCACAGAAGACAGGAATGGTCAACATCATTTTCTTTTCTTTTTTTTTTTTATCCTCACCTGAGGACAATTTTTCATTTTTTGTTCAGATAGAGTGGGAGGGAGAGAGGGGAAGAGAGAGAGAGAGAAACATCGATGCGAAAGGTCCACATCGAGTGGCTGCCACCCACACGACCAACTAGGGCCGGGGACAAACTGCAACCGAGGTACATGCCCCTAGCGGGTCTCTCTGGACCGCAGTCCGACACTCCAACCGCTGAGCCAAACCGGCCAGGGCCAACATCATTTTCTAAGCTTTTACAGAGATGATGCCCATCTGCTCTGCTCCCCTACTCCACCCTAACATTGATGTTTCACCTCCCCGGCTGAGCTAGCTCTTCTTAATCAAACCTGTGTTCCAGACTTCATCCTCCTAAGAAGCCAGCAGTATGTTGCTGGGTTTGCTGGATCCCACTTGAGGATTACTGGGGGTCGTGGGCCCTCCAAAGTTCTTCCAATGGTAGTGATCAAGCATCATGTGTTACCATGATCTACCGTCAGATGTGTTTCAAATCATTTAACACCAGAACTAATTTAAGTGAGACTTAAAATACTAGAAGACAATTTAGTACAGATGATAAGCATATTCTGGCTTCTCCACTGACTTGCTGCATGACCTTGGAAACGTGACCACCTCCTTGAGCTTCAGTTTCCTCATTTTTAAAAAAAGATAATATTAATACCGCCTCTTAAGCATTTTGAGGATTAAAGAGGACAATATATGTAAAGTGCTCAGAGAGTGTCTGGCACACAATAAATTTTAGCTATTATTTTTAATTAGTAAAGTTTATAAATTATTTGCTTTTATAGAGTTAAATTAAGGCCTCACTCTCACTGACCCATATTCTAAAATGTTTTATTGAATAACAGGGAAAGGTTGAAAGTGTTTTTAGGCTGTGGGAAATTTCTCACAATCTTAGGAATACCAAATAGAGTGCCCTGCTCATATATTAATAACATCATGCACATTGTGCTAAGGGGTATTCAGACATGCTCATCTGAGTAAAGGCAGAGTTATTTCTTCGGGAGTGGAATTCTCAAGGCTCAGTGGTGATTTTTATTTCTTTTCAGAGTGTAAGGACTAGGAGATCATCTCTAGAGCCCAAAGATATCAAGATGCTCAGCAGTAAGAAGACACAAACTTTGGAAGCAGAGAGATAGGAGTTTAGAGCCTAGCTTAACCATAAATTATGTGACCACAGGCAAGTAACTTAAATTCTATCAATCTCATTTTTTCTTTTTTGTAAAATGGAACAAGTAAAACAAATCTTGTGAATTATTATAAGGATTAAGCCAAAATATGTAAAGCAAATAGGCTTGCTTTTTTTTCCTATATGATATTAAGCATGATAACATCTGAACATTTCCTCAGGAAGATAATGAAGATGAACATAATGTCTCGGGTTTATTTACACTTTCACTAAGTCATAATTGACATATGATAAACTACATATATATCATGTGTACAATTCTATAAGTTTTGACACATGTATACAACCACAAAACCATCACAATCAAGATAATGAACATATATCCATCACACTGGTATATCTTTGTAATCATTCTCTACTGCCCCCCTCCCCTACATCCCACCCTCACCTATGAATTCAGGCAATTGACCCTTGATTTGATTTCTATCATTCTACACTAGGCTGAATTTCCCAGAATTTTAGATGAAAGGAATCAGACAATATGTACTCTATTTTGTGTGACTTTCTTCACTCAGCATAATTATTTTGAAAGTCACCATAGTGTGCATCCATAGCTCATTATTTATTTATTTATTTTTTTGAATCCTCACCCGAGGATATTTTTCCATTTTATCTTCAGATGGAGTGGGAGGGAGGGAGAGAGAAAGGAGAGAGAAAAACATTGACGTGAGAGGAACACATAGACTGGTTGCCTCCTGCACGACCCCGACCAGGGCCGGGGATGAACTGCTACTGAAGTACATGCCCTTGACCGGAATCAAACTCGTGACTCTTTGGTCCTAGGGCTGACGTTCTAACCACTGAGCAAAACGGCCCAGGGCCATAGCTCATTATTTTTATCACTAAGTAATATTCCACTGAATGAATATAGCACAGTACATTTATCCTTTTGCCTGTTGAGAGACATTTGGGTTGTTTCCAGTTTGACACTATTCCAAATAAAGTTGCATTGAACATTGCACACAGGTTTCTATATGGACATATGATTTCATTCCCCAGAAACTCTAGGTTAACACTATTTTTCTTTCAGTACTTTAAAGATACTGTTCGACTCTCTTCTCACAAGCGTTTTTCCTGATTTTCTGACATTACTATCTCTACTTTTCTGTACATAATGTTTCATCTTTCTTTGACTTCTCTTAAATTTTTCATTTTATTACTGATTTTGAGAAAATTTATTATGTACCTTGTTGTAATTTTACTTATATTTCTTTGCTTGTAGCTCATTTAGCTTCTTGAATTTGTGAGTATCAGATGAGGAATATCTAATTTGGAGTTTAAAATGAATAGCCCTGGTCAGTGTTGCTCAGTGGTTAGAGCATCGGCCCACACACCAAAGGGTCTCTGGTTCAATCCCAGGTCAAGGGCATATACCTGGGTTGCAAGTTCGCAGGTTCAATCCCCAGCCCCAGTCTCTCTCACATCAATGTTTCTCTCTCTCTCTCTCTCTCCCCTCCCATCCCTCCCTCTTTTCCATTATCTCTAAAAAAAAAAAAAAAAAAAGTGAAAAAATATCCTCAAGTGAGGATTAACAAAAAAAAATTTTTTTAATGAAGTAATAATTTGCACACCCAGAGATTTTTTTGTTTATTTATTTTTTCTTTATTGATTTTTTAGAGAGAGAGAGGAAGGGAGAGGGAAAGAGAGAAACATTGATAAGAGAGTATATTGATTGGCCGCCTCCTGCATGCCCCCCCACTGGGGATTTGGCCCACAATCTGGGCATGTGCCCTAACCGGGAATTGAACCAGTGACCTCTTGGTGCATGGGTCAATGCTCAACCACTGAGCCACACCGGCCAGGCCACCCAGTTTTAAAGATAAGGCAACTATGCCCTGGCCAGTTTGGCTCAGCAGTTAGAGTGTCCACCCACGGATCAAAGAGTCATGGGTTTGATTCCCAGTCAAGAGCATGTACCTCAGTTGAGGGTTTGATCCCCGACCTCTGTCGGGGTTGTGCAGGAGGCAACCAATAGATGTGTCTCTCTCACATTGATCTCTCTCTCTCTCTCTCCCTCTCTTTCCCTCCCACTCTATCTAAAAAAAAAAAAAAAAAAATCAGTGGAAAAATATTTCCGGTGAGGATTAGAAAAAAAAAAAAGATAAAGCAACTTATAACTTACTAACAGCCAACATGAAAAATGTTCCTTTTAGCCTTCCTGGATCAAAGGCTGGAATCAAGGATGATACTAGGCAAACAGACCCTGTGGAGACGGCATCTCAAGCTTTGTTTTTTTGGTTATCCAAGTACAATAAGGATTTCTATTAATGGGAGATACTTCAGGCAGATTCTTGTGTTCCATGGAAAAAAAATAGGTTGAAGGAAAAAATAGAGACTGGGTGTAGGGAAATGAAGGAGTTATGGCAGTCTGGCACACCAAATGCAATTTATCCTATCAAAGACGTCACAAAAATGTTTCCCTAGACTGGTTAAATTTATATAATTCTCAGGTAGATGTATTGTATGGCCTAGCCTTTTCTACGAGTTTTAGAGTAGACTCAAAATATTAAGGCAAAAAGAAGAATAAGGGAAGGAGGAAGAAGAGGAAGAGGAAGGGGAGAAGAAGATAAGGAGAAAGGGAAGGAGTGGGAAGGGCAGGGAAAATGTTCAAGCTTTTGACTACATTCTGAAATCTTGGTTTTGCACATCTAACTTAAGAATATCTCTGCTGTCATTCCTGGTCTCTTCACAAGTCTACATTCAGCCCTTTAGAATTCTGACCTGAAAATGATTCTGCAAATACACCAGGATAGCTGATATAAGAAAAGACCTTTTAAAGTACCTTTATCATGGTAAGTCATCATACAGACTGATGTGGAAATCACAGAGCTAGATCTAAAAGAGAGGGGAAATAATGTCCTTTCTAAGTAAGAGAAACAAACATAAATAAAAGAACTCTAAAAACATTTCATAAAGAACACATTTCTGTCTCCCACAAACACAACAGCTAAACTTGGGCAAAGCAACATGATTTTGGTATAAAGCACTGAATCCCAAAACAGGCAGCATCTATACAGATGAAAGGCAGCAGCTTCTTGTGACATTATTGATGCAGAAAGGCCTCCTCTTGCTATAAACTATCTTTTTCTTTTTTAATCTTCATCTGAGAATATTTTTCTGTTTATCTTCCAATAGAGTGGGAGGGGGAAGGAGGGAGGAGAGAGGGGGAGGGGGGGAGAGAGATTGAGAGAGAGAGAGAGAGATGAGAGACACACATCGATTGGTTGCCTCCTGCATGATCCCGGCCGGGGCAGGGGACCAAACCACAACCGAGGTACATGCCCTTGACTGGAATCGTGCCCTTGAATGGAATTGAGCCCTCGACTCTGGTCCGTGGGCTGACGTTCTAACCGCTGAGCCAAACCAGCCAGGGCGCTATAAACTGTCTTATAGAAATACTTGATAGATCATTCTTCACAAAATGTAAAATCCAAAGCTTGATGTGAAAGAAAGGAAAGGAAATTCCTACATGTCAAGAATGAACAGGCAAAGCAGTAAAGGGAAGCTACTGTCGTGGTGGATCAAGGGAATATGGGACCAGATACAGACTCCAGGGCGCTGGGAGTTGGGGTTTTAGGACACATTCAGGAATGCAGGGTCACATGGAAACAACCCCATATTACAGGGATACAGTAACCCATAAACATACCCATCACAAGGACATAGCATCTCTGTGCTCTAGTATTCCACTGTATAATTATACTAAATTTGTTTGTTAATTCATATACATATTTGTTATTTCCGGTTTTCATGAATACAAGGATTGCTGCTATGAAAAGTTTTATACAAGGCATGGTGCACAAAAACAAGCATTTCTTCAGGGTATATTTCTATGACTAGAATTCCTAGATATTTAATTAAAGTTGTTTACACAATGTGATTTTTTCAGATGTCTTAATTTTTACTAACTGGTATTTCTTGTGGTGGTTTTTTATTTGTAAGTTTGATTACTAATGAGGTTGATCATTTTCATACTCTTAGGCCATTTCAGGTTCTTCTTCTGCAATGTATCCATTTATCTTTCATCCATTTTTCTATTGTGTTTTTGAGAACTATTTCTATATTCTAGATACTAATTCTTTGTCAAAAACATGTGTTGCAAATATATTCTTTCATTTTCCATATTTTTACTTTATGGCAGTTTTTGATTAACAAAATTTTTAATTTTGCTGTCAAATATAACAATCTTTATTTTGTAGTTAGAATTTTTGCCACCATTTAAGAAACCATTTCCCACTTCAAAGCTATATTATACACATGTGGGCAAAAGTAGGTTTACAATTGTGAGTACATGAAACAGACTTTATTCTTGTATTATTTATTTATCATTGTATTATTTATTTGTATTATTATTATTATTATTACATATCCTTACTATGATTTATCTTTTAGGTAATGATGGCTGGTAATTTAACCTATTTTTACCCACCCCTGTATTCTCCAATATTGTCTCATAAACTTGTTTGATTTGAACATTCACCTTAATTTTTAGTCATTTTAGGAATAAATCTAATTACATATTTTTAATGTGTAAATGGTTCTAGTATCATTTATTGATAACCCCTTCCTTTCCTCCAATGATTTGCAATTCTAAGTTTGTCTACATCCAAGCTTGGATGTATATGAAGTCTATTTCTGGGTTTTCGATTCACATCCATTGGCCTATATTTCTATCCATATACTAATACTTCACTTAATAACTTTTACAGCTTTGAAATAAATCTTGGTATCTGCCAGGCCAATCCTCTCCACCATATTTTTTACTTCCAGGAGTTTGGGCTATCATTTTCCTGCATAAATTTTAGAATTAACTTAATTCCCAAAACCACAGCCAAATATCTCCCAACACTACACAGACACAAAGACACACAGACACTTGTTTTTATACTATTTTTTAAGTTTAGTGAAGAAAGATAAAGCAAGAAAATACTAACAGAAACATGATATCATAATATTAATATCAAATTATACTAAGGCAAAAATGCATCTTTAAAGGTCTTACTTAATGATGGAAAGAAAAAATTCACCAGGAAGATATAACCATCCTGATCCAGTATGAATGCAACCACACAGTCTCAAAATGTATAAGAAAAATAAATAGAACTGAGAGGAGAAACTGTCATCTGGGATATTTTAATACATCTCTCAGAAATTGGTAGATCAAGCAGTCAAAAAAAGTAACGCAATAAAAGATTTGAACAAAAAAATAAACAATATTGATCCAGCAGACATAGCCTACAATTAGAATAAACATTCTTTTCAAGCACAGTGAATAATTCACAAAAATTGACCATGTTCTGGACCATAAAGGAAGTGTGATTCAATCAATTGATACCAAACACTGAATTTTCTAATTACAAGGCAATAACAATAGAAAGCAATAGCAAAATAACACCTTTCAAAGTCTATACATACAAATCTTGAGGAGTTTTTCATAGCTTGCCAAGTTCTTGGAAAGAGATCCAGTAAATGGCCTCTCCCATGAAAGTAACAAAAACAAAACTTAATGTAGGCTATGGAGTCAAGCAGACCCAGATGGGGATTTCAGCTCCATTACTTACCAGTCTTGTGACCTTGGGCAAGTGACACAGTTTTTCTGTGCCACTGTTTCCTCCCTCTTAGAATGGAAAGGGCTGAGTGAGGATTCAATGAGATAATACACAGAACTTGGCATAATGTAAAACTACTTAGAAATAGATAATGTTTGGGGGTTTTAGGTTTTATTTAATTTCTTAATTTTGTGTAGTTGTTATTATCATTATTATTATATTAACATTTGGTTCTCAGACATCACAAAGTGTATTTATCTTAGGTTTTCTATCCCGGCACAAGGCACCCTTTTTCAAATCTGAACCCACTGACTCAGGTTCAAACACAGTAGTGCAGTAGAAGCAACCAACTAGCTTCTAATTTCTTACACTTGGTTTCTCTGGGTGTGTATGGCTCCCAAGGAAGTTCCTTTTCCAATTTCCCTATTTAAAACATCCAAAGAGGTCACTCAGATTTGACTACCTTTTACCAAACATATAATAAACTAATGATTATTTTTTCTCTAATGCCATTGTCATTTCTTCTTTGAAATCCTTTGTAGATGAGTATGGAGCTGTGGATACCTGTAATGCTGACGAACTAGCAGCAAAGGAACTTGCATTAGAAATCCTGCCATGCCTCATTTAGTCTCCTTGTGATGGTAAACAAGTCTAACAGGGAAAGTCCCTTTTTGCCAGTGAAATGGTGAGCACTACTGGAGAGTGAATGGAACTTTATTTTTATTTTTACTTTTTAAAATATGCTTTTATTTTTATTTTTGAGAGAGAGAGAGATAAAAACATTGATGTAAGAGAGAGACATCCATCGACTGCCTCCTGCATGCCCCCTACTGGAGATCGAGCCCAAAATCCAGGCACAAGCCCTGACCAGGAATTGAACCGAACCTTTCAGTCCATGGGACCACACTCAGTCCACTGAACCACACCAGTCGGGCAAGCTTTCCTTTAAAAAAAAAAAATTAAATTAAATTTATTGTTTAGTTTTTAATTATAATTGACATACAATATGATATTAGTTTCAGATGTACAACATAGTGATTAGACATTTATATAACATAGGGAGTGATCACCCTGCTAAAGGGACAGTTTTTCATTTCCTAAACATGCTATGCAACCTGGCTTGTGCCCTAACAGGGAACTGAACCAGGACCTCAGTCCATGGGCCAACGCTCAATACTGAGCCACACCAGTTGGGCACAAATAGAACTTTTAAAGGACTTTTTTGGGGGTTCTATTTTGTTCATCAGAACCAGAAAAATGGATACATGGAACAGACTCATGGATGTCAAAAAGGACGGCTGGTGGGAGGGTCTGGATGAAAGAAGGCGAAGAGATTGGTCCAATAACATAGATGCAGAGCCCATGGACACAGACAACAGTGTGGTGAAGGCCAACGGAAGGGGGTTAGGGGCTGGGTGGAGAGGGCAAAGAGGGGGAAATTGGGGGACTCTGTAATAGTGTCAACAATAAATAAAATAAAAGGACATTTTTTATACTGATTGAGGTCATCAGCTTCTCCTTCCTTCCTCTGTTTGTCACAGCTACCCATCCCCAATGGTATACATTTGTGCTCTCTTCATATGATGTCATAAAAATGCAAAGGAACAGAGGGAAAGGGGTGCTTGCTTTATTGGAGCAAAGTTCAAGATTTGGGAAGTGTTGCATAAAATCAAATCAGTAGGAGTCATGGAAAAGAGAGAGGGTCCAGGAACTTAAAAATCTACACAACCAAGACAATGAATATTTCAATCACCCCCGAAAATTTCCTTCCCATAACCCTTTAACAGGTCTTGAGATGAAAATCTGTGGGCAAGTTTATCTGGGAGTGCTCTCAGTAACAACATCAGTGTGGGAGTGAGGGAAGCAGGACTGGAGAGAGGGAAGAGTTGAGTCTGAACTGTGATGCAGAGAAGACAGAGGCCCCAGCCCAGCTGACCCCATGTGGAGCTCTTCAGAGTTCCCTTTGTATCCTGTCTCCCAGTCACTGGATAAGCTGACCAATAGCAGTTCCCTTTGGCCCAAAGCAATTCCTGGAGAGGAACTCAGCTGTGAGCCTCAATGACACTTCCAGCAGTCGTGGGAATAAGTACTTGGATCCTGAAGGAGGATCTGGGTGGGACACCACAACATATACCTTCACTGGGTCAAGTAAAGGGATGGCATGGCAGACAGAGCTGGTCCCTGCCCGCATGGAGTAGGAAAATTAATAGTTTCTACTTTATAAGGGAGAATCTCCTCCAACCAAATAAAAGCTTCTGCCTATATTGTGCCATGCTGTCCATTTATTACCTCATGACCACAACAGCCCCATTATGCCCTGGTACAGTAGGTGAGGCAACTGAAGCACAGAGAGGCCAAGTAATCACCCAGCATCACATATTTAGTGAGTTTCGAGCTAACCATAAAAACTCCAGGAAGTCCGGTCCTATTCTACATTCCTAACTTCTATAATCTGCTGCTTCTCTGAACTCCTATTTCCATTCACATTCTTTTATTATAGTTGATATTGTATATCTTATCATTTTAAAGTTACTATTTTTGTGTGCTATGTTTAAAATGTGAAAATTGGCAGTTTGGCACACACTGATTGTATAAATCATTCAATACCTGTATCAGAAAATACCAAAGTAACATTTACAAAGTTATGTAATATTTTGTCACCACATTAGGAAAGGCTATCATTATAGCTTGCAATCACTGATGGAGTGAAAATACCATCTTAGAATTAGTCTAACTAGAAATAGGAAAAAAAAATATATAAATAAATGCTCCATAAGGAAGGAGAACTTGAAGGCCCAGGCCCAGAGCCTCATTTTTTATTCCCTAGGAAATGGTCATCACTTACTGAATCATCCTAATAACTGAGAGATACCTAGCTTGAGCTATGCAGCTACTCTGATCAAACTCATTACCTATTGTATTTGACAAAGTTCAGTCAAATAGGCAAAACCACTATGATAGATTCAATATATTAAAAGATAAATCATAGGAAGGTGACTTTTACACAATTGGTAGAGCAGGTTGAATTGTCTATATGAAGCTATTCCATCTGCTCTGGCACTGGAGCCTGAATCTGCAGATAGGCCATCAGGCAGAGAAGATAGATGTAAAATGGGGGAAGCAAAGAAAAACTGAAACCTATGAGGATGTGTAGAAAAAATTAATACCCACTGTAGACTGCCACTGCCTCCAAGATCCTACACTGACAATGGAGGTATCCTGGAGGGAAGGCTGGCACCCTTCCTCACAGAGCTAAGCACATGTCTGGCCCAAGAGTCAGAGAAGCTGAAGGCAGAAATGCAGCAGGAGCTGGAGGTGACCCAGCAGATCAGGTACAGCATGTGACAGTAGCACCTCATGCCCTGCACTGACCTGGGCATAAATAATATGGCTGCTGCTTCACTTCCACTGGTCACATCCCCTGCAAAATGCCTCCTGTGGCATAAGTGACTTAGAATTACACAGGAAAAAAAATGCTGGGAAGTGCAGTATTTTAGCTAAGTTGACACAATACAAATCTACCACACCTATTATTGAGGGCAGATCTGGCACAAGAGGGAACTGATCAGATGTTCTGAGAAAATGTCACCTTAGATCTCAAAGCAGCTCTTGGCATTATGTAGGCAAAGACTTAGTTTCCCACCCCTCCCCATCCCCCCAAATAGTGATCTTAATACTTGACACTTAAAATTTACATCCATTACCTTAGTTAATTCTTATGGCTAGTTCTATATTACTCTTATTTTGTAAACAAATGCATTGAAGCTTAGAGAAGTTAACAAGTTTAATCAAAGTTACTTAAAGCTACACAGTAAGTTGCAAATCCAGGACCCAGGTCCCTCTGATTCCTAACTCCTGCCCATCACCAATTCATTCTGCTATTCCTGTGGCACTGGTTAGAAAAAAGCCCTTCAATCATCACCTTTGATGAAAATCTGAGAAGAGGCAGACTCTTCTATATTGCACTGGTATAGCCCTACTCTTTCCTAGGTACACATTAAGAGTTAGAGGTCCATAGAGAATGAGAACTGGAAGGGAGCTAAGAGATGGTCTACCCTGGAAAACAAGAGAGGGGGAAAGAAGGTTAAAAGTTCAGGAAGAAAGTGAGAGGAGAATCACAGGTCTGTAAGGGGAACAGAAGAACTAAGGTGGGTAAAAGAGGTGTATAAGCACAGAAAGGAAAGTACTCAAGCATTTTCAAAAGGAAAAGGATTTGTCTAGTCATGAGCAGCTCAACGTCAAGTCAGGATTTTAGTGTAGTCTAGGGTGAGAGACACAAGTCCCACGTCTCTCAGTCAGACCTCTGTAAACCTGCACTGTCATCACCAAAATGGCCTTAACATTCCCCCAACTTGTCTTAACTTTAGATAGGTCTTCCTTTTCTTAGAGCATTTACTTTTTAAAAACCTTATCCTTGTAAATCCTTTCTCTGCTTCTTTGAGAAGTAACTCAAAAGCTTCTTACTTAAGTTATAAGACAATTATACCTCAAAAAATAAAAAAGGTTCTTACCAGTTTACAACCCTGTAATATCTTTCTCAAGGGCCTGAGAGCCATCCCTTTGAAATATAAATATCAAGGAAGCTAGCACCCCTATCTTTTCATTTCTGTGGGAGGATAGGAGCCTAACTTCCCATGGACACCCTGCTTCAAGTTGTAAAGCCACCTCCTGTCCTGAAAATACAAAAGATTTACTTTTCCTTTGGATAAGGCCAATTAGCAAACACAGGTGGCCTGTGATCCTCCCCACGCCCATCCTAGCTCTTTAAAACATCCAACCCGGGGGCGAAATAATGGCGGTGGAGTGAATGGAAGCTACACAGACGATCTCCCAGGATCAAACGGGAATTACAACTAAAATAAAGACAAATCGTCGGGAAAAAGCAACAGAAAAGCAGCAGGAGAGGACCATACAACCAGGGACACTGAATGAGCCTGGTAGGATCTGCGGAGGCATGTGAGGGTGGCGGGCTGGGAGCCCACAAACAGCAGCGGCATTGGCTGTGAGCAGCATCCTTAGCTGGGAGCAGCGGCGGCGGTGCCCGCCCTTGGGGTTAAGAGCCCCAGCTGCTCCACAGCACAGAGGGCCGGGACAGAGCGCTAAATAGCCACGGCCACTCACCTGGGGCTCCAGCAGAGGGAGGGCGGACTGGACTGGAACTCTGAGGGGACACCTGGGATTTGGAGGGCGCTCAGAGTTTGTGCTGAGCTGTGGCCACAAAGGACGGTGGTGGCCAGCCCCTCCTTCCCGGTTACACAGAAGGGCAGCCAAGTTTGCTCCTTCCCGGAGCTGTGGAAGCCCCTCCCTCGGAGATTACCAGGTGAGGAAAAGAGGTAAAGAAATGCAAATTGAGGCTCATTAGCAACCAGCATTGGCCCCGCCCTCGGGAAATCCTCTTACACTGTAAACATCTGAGGGAGTTTCTCATTCAACTGAGATGCTAAGGCTTTTCAAGTAACTGAGGCTAATAGCCTCCAGGCAAAAAGCTAGAACATAACTAAACCTTTCCTGAGCTTGCAAATCTACCCAGGAAAGTGAGACTTGACAGTGGTGTTGAAGGAGGGCCCTCCACACTCATCCAAACCCAGTAGAGGGAGCCACAAATAGCAGAACAGCAACACCCACAGGGAAAATTTGGCAGGATCCAAAACCCACTGAGATAGCAAAAATGGTGAAACAAAGAAAAAGATCCCAAATGAAAGAACAAGAGAACTCCACTGAAGATGAGATAAATGAAATGCAGCTAAGCAAATTATCAGAGGTAGAGTTCCCAGCCATGATCTTGAGGAAACTAAACAGCATGAGTAAGGACATCAACACCATGAGTAAAGATATAGAAACACTGAAAACCAACCAAGTGGAAATGAAGAATGACATAGCAGAAATAACACAATGGAAGGATTGACCAGCAGAGTAGAGGAAGCAGAGGACCGGATCAGTGAATTAGAAGACAGAGTAGAAAAAAATCAATCAATCAGAAAACCAAAAGGAAAAAACAATGAAAAAACAGGAAGATAGCTTAAGAGAACTGTGGGACAACTGGAAACGTAATAACATTTGCATTATTGGAGTCCCCGAAGAAGAAGAAAATGAGCAAGGGTTAGAGAATATATTTGAAGAAATAGTGACAGAAAACTTTCCTAACCTGGTGAAGGAAGAAAGCATTCAAGTTCAAGAAGCACAGAGAGCCCCAAGTAAGAAGAACCCAAACAGGCCCACACCAAGGCACATAATAATTAAAATGCTAAAAATTAAAGACAAAGAGAGAATCCTAAAGGCAGCAAGAGATAAGCAACAGGTTACCTACAAAGGAAACCCCATTAGGCTATCATCTGACTTCTCAACAGAAACACTACAGGCCAGAAGGGAATGGCATGAAGTAATCAAGGTCATGAAAAACAAGGATCTGAATCCAAGACTACTCTATCCAGCAAGGCTATCATTCAAAATAGAAGGTCAAATAAAGAGCTTCCCAGACAAAAAAAAGGCTAAGGGAATATATTATCACCAAACCAGCACTGCAAGACATGTTAAAAGGACTGCTATAATTATTAGAATAGAAAGATAATTAGAACCACACTGTACAAAAATGGCAATAAATAAGTACATATCAATAATCACCTTAAATGTAAATGGACTGAATGCTCCGATAAAAAGACACAGAGTAGCTGACTGGATAAGAAAGCATGATTCACATATATGTTGTTTACAAGAGACCCACCTCACAACAAAAGACTCACATAGGTTGAAAGTAAAGGGATGGAAAAAAATCTTCCAAGCAAACAGAAAGGAAAAAAAAAACCTGGGGTAGCAATATTCATATCTGATAAATTAGATTTCAAATTGAAGACCATAACTAGAGACAAAGAAGGCCACTACATAATATTGAAAGGGTCTATCCAACAGGAAGATATAACCTTGGTAAACATATAGCACCCAATACAGGAGCACCAAAATATATTAAAAATCTTCTGGAGGACTTCAAAGAAGAAATAGACCGCAATACAATCATAGCAGGAGACTTCAACACCCCACTGACATCACTGGGTAGATCATCTAGACAAAAAAATTAACAAGGAAACAGAGACTCTAAATGAAGCACTAGATCAAATGGATTTAATAGATATCTACAGAGAATTACACCCCAAAACTGCAGAATTCACATTCTTCTCAAGTGCACATGGGACATTCTCAAAGATAGACCATATGTTAGGGCACAAACTAAGTCTCTACAAGTTCAAGAAGATTGAAATCATATCAAGCATCTTCTCAGACCACAATGGCATGAAACTAGAAATCAATTGCAACAAGAACATGCAAAAACATATGAACACATGGAGGCTAAATAGCATGTTACTGAACAATGAATGGGTTACCATGGAGATCAAGGAAGAATTTAAAAAATTCCTGGAAACCAATGAAAATGAACACACAACAAAGCAAAATCTATAGGATACAGCGAAAGCAGTTCTGAGAGGGAAGTTCATAGCACTACAGGCCCACCTTAAGAAAGAAGAAAAATTTCTAATTGACTACCTAACCTCACAACTTAAAGAACTGGAA
This sequence comes from Tadarida brasiliensis, assembly GCA_030848825.1. NCBI lineage: Eukaryota > Metazoa > Chordata > Mammalia > Chiroptera > Molossidae > Tadarida > Tadarida brasiliensis. The sequence goes on from CM061259.1 coordinate 84,180,658, forward strand.
AGCAAACAAAAAGAAAACCCTAGAGCAAGTAGAAGGAAGGAAATAGTAAAGAGCAGAGCAGAAATAAACAACATGGAGACCAAAAAAACAATTCAAAGGATCAATAAAACAAAGAGCTGGTGTTTTGAAAAGATAAACAAGATTGATGGACCCTTAGCTAGACTCACCAAGAATCAAAGAGAGAGAACCCAAATACACAAAATCAGAAATGAAAGAGGAGAAGTAACAACTGACACCACAGAAATACAAAGGATCATTAGCAAACACTATGAACATTTATATGGCAACAAATTCGACAATCTAAGCGAAATGAACACATTTCTAGAAACACATAGTGTCTCCCAAAACTGAATCGGAAAGAGATAGAAAACTTGAACAGGCCAATAACAACGAAGGAAATTGAAGATGTAATCAAGACTCTCCCAGCAAACAAAAGCCCAGGCCCTGACGGCTTCACGGGGGAGTTTTACCGAACATTCAAAGAAGAACTAACACCCATTCTCCTCAAACTATTCCAAAAAACTCAAGAAGAAGGAAGATTTCCAAACTCGTTTTATGAGGCCAGCATAATTCTAATCCCAAAACCAGAAAAAGACACTACAAAGAAAGAAAACTACAGGCCAATATCCCTGATGAACATAGATGCCAAAATCCTTAACAAAATACTAGCAAATCGGATCCAGCAATACATCAAAAAAATTATTCACCATGACCAAGTGGGATTCATCCCAGGGATGCAAGGCTGGTACAATATACGCAAATCAATAAATGTGATACATCACATAAACAAAATGAAAGATAAAAACCATATGATCATATCAATAGATGCTGAAAAAGCATTTGACAAAATCCAGCACCCATTTCTGATAAAAACGCTCAGCAATTTGGGAATAGAGGGATCATATCTCAACATTATAAAGGCCATATATGAAAGACCTACAGCCAACATCATACTCAATGGACAAAAACTAAAAGCATTTCCCTTAAGAACAGGAACAAGACAAGGATGCCCACTTTCACCACTCTTATTTAACATAGTACTGGAGGTCTTAGCCACAGCAATCAGATGTGAAGAAAAAATAAAAGGGATCCAAATTGGAAAGGAGGAAGTGAAACTGTCATTATTCGCAGATGACATGATATTATACATAGAAAACACTAAAGACTCCATCAAAAATCTACTAGACTTAATAAATGAATTTGGCAAAGTAGCAGGATAGAAAATTAACGCCAAGAAATCGACGGCATTCTTATACACTAATGATGAACTCACAGAAAGAGAAACTAAAAAAACAATTCCATTTACCATCGTGGCAAAAAAATTAAGATACCTAGGAATAAACTTAACCAAAGAAGTAAAGGACCTATTTGCAGAAAACTACAAGACATTGAAAAAAGAAATAAAGGAAGATATAAAAAAGTGGAAGCACATACCTTGTTCATGGATTGGAAGAATTAACATCATTAAAATGTCCATACTACCCAAAGCAATCTACAGATTTAATGCAATCCCCATCAAAATACCAACGACATATTTCACAGAACTAGAACAAATACTTCAAAAGTTCATATGGAACCAAAAAAGACCCCGAATAGCTACAGCAATCTTGAAAAAGAAGGACAAAGTAGGAGGGATCACAATACCGGACATCAGGTTATACTACAAAGCTACTGTAATCAAAACAGCCTGGTACTGGCACAAAAACAGACACATAGATCAATGGAATAGAACAGAGAACCCAGAAATTGACCCAAAACATTATGCTCAATTAATATTCGACAAAGGTGGCAAGAGCATACAATGGAGTAAAGACAGCCTCTTCAATAAATGGTGTTGGGAAAATTGGACAGCTACATGCAAAAAAATGAAACTAGATCATCAGCTTACACCATACACAAGAATAAACTCAAAATGGATAAAAGACTTAAATGTGACTCATGAATCCATAAAAATCCTAGAAGAAAATGTAGGCAACAAAATTTCAGACATCATACGCAGCAAAATTTTCACTGATATATCCCCTAAGGCAACAGAAACAAAGGAAAAAATGAACACATAGGACTACATCAAACTCAAAAGCTTCTGCATAGCAAAAGAAACAACCATCAAAGTGGAAAGGCAACCCACTGTATGGGAGAGCATAATTGCCTATGATATATCAGATAAGGGACTAATTTCCAAAATATATAGAGTGCTCATACATCTCAACAAAAGGAAGACAAAGAACCCAATTAAAAAATGGGCAGAGGAACTAAATAGACACCTCTCCAAACAGGACATACAAACGGCCAAGAGACATAAGAAGAAATGCTCAACTTCACTAATCATCAGAGAGATGCAAATTAAAACAACAATGAGGTATCACCTCACACCTGTCAGAATAGCCGCCATCAACAAAGCATCAAACAACAAGTGTTGGCGAGGGTGTGGAGAAAAGGAGACTCTAGTACACTGCTGGTGGGAATGCAGACTGGTGCAGCCACTATGGAAAACATTATGGTGTTACCTCAAAAAATTAAAAATTGAATTACCATTTGACCCAGTGATCCCACTCCTAGGAATATACCCTAAGAAGCCTGAAACACCAATCAGAAAGAATACATGTACCCCCATGTTCATAGCAGCGCTATTTACAATAGCTAATATCTGGAAACAGCCCAAGTGTCCATCAGTAGACGAATGGATAAAAAAGCTGTGGTACATATACACAATGGAGTACTACGCAGCTGTAAGAAAGAACTATCTCTTATCCTTTGTGACGACATGGGAGGACCTGGAAACTATTATCCTAAGTGAAACAAGCCAAGCAGAGAAAGACAAATATCATATGATCTCACTTATTTCTGGAATATAATGAACATAACAGTGTGAGGAACAGGGTAGTCCCAGGGACGTGGAAGTGGGGTACAGACTGACATTTGCCAGAAGAGGGGGTGGGGGAGGGGAGCGATGAACACAGAACTTGTACGCATGTACTCATAACCAATGGACATGGTCAACAAAAATGGGGACAGGGCAGGGAGGGAGGGGGAGGAGGGTTTCAATGGGGGAAAATAGGAGAAACATCTGTAACAAAAGTAAATTAATAAAAAAATAAATAAAAAATAAAGAAAAATAAAACATCCAACCCTTTAACTCTGGGAAAAATAGAAGGCAGCAGGAAAGAGGAAAACCAAATATGAGATGGATTGACTTCATGAAAGAAACCAAGGGCATGAGTGTGCAGGAGCCAAGCAGGGCTGTGTAGGACAGGACATTGTAGATGGACATAACATTCATAGTCACTAAGAGTCACAGCCAACTCAGTGGTATATAACACAGCAGAATAGAACTCAGATTGGGTTCTGCGTGCTTGCGCTCTCTCTCTCTCTCTCTCTCTCTCTCTCTCTCTCTCTCTCTCTCTCTGTCTTATTGCAGTAGTCTTGAATAAATTATTTCTTACCTGTTTAACTTTGTCTAGTGCAATTTTTGTTTAGTAAGTCATAAGCCCAATATGGAAGGAACAGACATTTAACTTCGATCTGCCCACAGGGAAACATTACCTCAGGAGGCATATAATATTAGATTATCCTACTTCCAGAGATGCCAGGTTTAATTATTTGGTTAAGGTGTTGAACATCAGATCTGCCCATAAAAGTACATTTTTCCCTCTATTCCAAATAATCTTTAGAGAGATACTTTGAGACCACATATATATCCTGTTCCCCAACCATCTTTCACCCAATGATTTCATTATTCATTAATCCTCCTAGCTTGAATTAATTATTACATTGGGGTGAAAATGCTGATTTTCTAACTGTATTATTCAATCTACATTTATTATCTAAATTCTTTTATAAAAAGAACTTTTTTTTCTCTCCCTTGATATCTCCCCCCAACTCTCTCATCTCATCACTATGAACTCATGAATTTAGTTTTCACTTACCAGTTATTATCACTCTTTATGATGTGTAACTTGTCCCAAGCCAGCTTTTATATTTTTCTTTTTAATGAACCCATTAGTCTTTGTGCACTTACTTGCTTTGACATGAGATTTTTCAGGCTTACCTTATAAATTCCCTGCTCTGGACCTGGAAATAGACATTTCTCTAAGAAGCACTTTAATGGTGAATGGTAGTTAGAACTCCAGATCTAGGTGCCAATCATACTCACTGCTACTGGAATGGATTTGCTTAAAGCCCTTTCAGTAAACAGAGCTAGGAAGTGTGCATGAGTGTCCAAGTTATCTATCAATTTATCTATTTATATGTGTACATATATATGTATACATGTATATATATGATGAACTCATATTCGTACCTCTCACTGAAATCAACCTTATATTGTTTGACCTTACTTATGAAAAAAAACCCTGCTTCCCAAACACATAAATATATTTTTTATTTGTTTTATCTTATTATATATACAAAACAGTTTCAGAATTGTACCTCCAATACCACTACCAAGATCAAAGCTGTCAGAATATATAAATTTTTTTACTTTATATCTTGTTTAGGATATACAGTCAAAGCCCTGTACTCAAAAGGTATTTGACAGTTCTTTTCTCCGTGTGATTATCAATTTGACATGCAGTTGGGTTATTTTTTCCTGCTTGTATTCAAATTTAATGTCTGCGTGTGTGTGTGTGTGTGTGTGTGTGTGTGTGTGTGTGTGTATGTTTTGTCATATTTTTGAACATTTAAAATATGTACACGGTTAAAAATTAAAACTATATAAAATGGCTTACTAAGAGAATTCTCATATTCATTTCTATAACCTCCACACCATCCTTATATACCCTGTAAATAAATATTTTCTTTAATTTCTGGTTGATATATCCTGTTTCATTTTGTAAGAATAAGCAATTTCCCCTTCTTTGTTACACAAAAGGTAGCCCATTATATGCACTACATTATATCCAGGATTCATAGAGAGCTTCCTTATTCTTCCTCTTCAGCTACATTGTAATCCATTGTATGGAGTACTATTTTTAATTCACTCCCTCTCCTGAAAGTGATCATTTAGAGTGACTGCAATATTTTGTTATTACAACTTATTCTTCAAAAAAAACCTTGCACATATGCTTTTACATATTTGTGGAGGTGTGCCTGTGGTGAAAATTTCTAGAAGAGGTATTTCTGGGTCAAAAAGTAAATGCATATGTAATTTTGTTCAATATCATCAAATTTCTCCAGAGGGGTTGTTATCATTTTGCATTCCCACCAGAAATGTATGAAGGTATCTAAATTTCCACAGCCTTGAGAAATGCATTACCTAGATTTTGAACTTGCTACCAATCTGATGAGAAATGTTCTCTCAATAAAGTTTTATTTACATTTTATTATAAATAAAGTTGAAAAACGTTTTCACATATTTAAGGGCCATTTTTTAAATTTCATTTTTATGAACAGTTTGGGTTTTCTGTCCTTTAATATTTTGTGGGGTTTTTTCTTGATTATTAAGAATTCTTTATTAGAGACATTAGTCTTTTGACCATGATATAAGTCAGTCCCCTTACTTTTCACTGGTCTTTTGACTTTGCACAAGATGTTTTGTCATGTAAAAAATATATATTTATTTTTATGTAGTTGATATTCTCAATCTTTTCTTTGGTTGTTTCTAGATTTTAGATTATAGTTTGAAAGTTTCTCCATGCCCACGTCAAGAGATAAATCAGCCATGTTTTCATCTATTATTACATGGGTTCATTTTTTACATTTAGATCTCTGATCCATTTGGAATTTGTTCTGGTGATTGGTATGAGATGTGAAAATAATTTCTTTTCCAAATGAAAATCCAGTTGTCCCACAACCATTTATTTTAAAAGTCCATACTTTCCAAAACAGAGGAGATTTGAGGTACAGGATTAGTTTTATGAGTGATGGATGAGCTAAGAAGCAAAACAGGGGCCAATGGGGCATCTCAGAGATTGGCAACCACGGGAAACCACCATCAGCCGTAAGCCAAAGTATTAAAGAGAAGAGGAAATTTTCCTGAAGCCCAGAGTTTAGGGCCACCAAGCAAATGTAGAAATCATGGCAGACTGTACAATGAGATCTGAAACCCTTCAACAGGCAGCTGTACTTGTTGCCTAAGTACAGAGAGATGTGTAGAAATACCCCATTTCCCCCTGCCCTCCAATCTTCCACCAGTGGTTCCTATTGGCCAAACGCAAATGAAAGCTAGCTCACGGGGAGCCTGAGAAATGCAGCCTACCAAGTTTAGCCCCGTTGCAAAACAGGGAATATGGGAGAGGGGAGAGAATTGTTCTGAGGGCAAAGGGCCAGCACAGCACACAGCAAAAACTGTATAAAGAATTCTTTATATTTTCATTAAAATAAATTATTAGAATGTATCATGTAACTTACTAACACTCCAGTAGCCAAATTCCTATAAATAAATGTAAAAGGCATATATGGATTTAAGACAGATTGTAATACAATCTTCTTATTAATTCAAACCTGAAAATAATCTGAGTCAGTGAGATTTTTATTATGTATGTGTTTTAGATAAAGAAGTCTTGATGAAATCAAGAGTGTAGGGATGGCACTAGAAAGATTTACAAAATAGAATTATCCCTATTATCAGAAGCATCTAAGAGACATAAATCAAAATAGAAAAGTAATAACTGAAAACAAATGAATAAAAAAGATTTAAATGTTAAGCAATTACACTGAATTTTTAAAAAATTGTGAACAAAATGAGCAAGGTTTAGAGAACATATTTGAAGAAACAGTGGCAGAAAACTTCCCTAACTTGGTGAAGGAAAAAGGCACACAAGTTCAGGAAGCACAGAGAGCCCCAAGTAAAAAGAACCCAAAGAGGCCCACACCAAGACACATTGTAATTGAAATGCCAAAAATTGAACACAAAGAGAGAATCTTGAAGGCAGCGAGAGAAAAGAAACATCTTACCTACAAAGAAGCACACATAAGGCTATCAGCTGATTTCTCAACAGAAACACTACAGGCCAGAAGGGAATGGCATGAAGTATTCAAGGTAAAGAAAAACAAAAATATGAATCCAAGGTTACTCTATCCAGCAAGGCTATCATTCAAAATAGAAGGTGAAATAAAGAGCTTCCCAGACAAAAAAAAAGGCTAAGGGGAAATATTAGCATAAAACCAGCACAGCAAGAAATGTTAAAAGGACTGCTGTAATAAGCATAAGAAATAGAGAGAAACATAGCCATAATAGATAAAAATGGCAATAAATAAGTACATATCAATAAGAACCTTAAATGTAAATGAATTAAGCACTCCATTCAAAAAACACAGAGTAGATGAATGGATAAGAAAGCATGACTCATATATATGTTGTTTACAAGAGACCCACCTCATAACAAAAGACACACAGGTTGAAAGTGAAGGGATGGAAAAATTTTTTCCAAGCAAATGGAAATGAAAAGAAAAGCTGGAGTAACAATACTCATATCTGATAAAACAGACTTCAAAATAAAGGCCATAACTAGAGGCAAAGAAGACCACTACATAATATTGAAAGGATCTATCCAAAAGGGGGATATAACCTTGGTAAACACATATGCACCCAATATAGAAGCATCAAAATATATTTTTAAACTTCTGGAGGACTTCAAAGGAGAAATCAACAGCAATACAATCATAGTAGAGGACATCAACACCCCACTGACATCACTTGATAGAGCCTCTAGACAAAAAATTAATGAGGAAACAGAGACTCTAAATGATGCACTAACTCAAGTGAATTTACTAGATATTTACAGAGAATTATACCCTGAAACTGCAAAATACATATTCTTCTTAAGTACACACAGGACACTCTCAAAGACAGACCACATGTTAGGACACAAACTAAGTCTCTACAAGTTCAAGAAGATTGAAATCATATCAAGCATCTTCTCAGATCACAATGGTATGAAACTAGAAATTAATTACAATAAAAACACTCAAAAACATTCAAACAAATGGAAGCTAAATAGCATGTTATTAAACAATGAATGGATTACCAAGGAGATCAAGGAAGAAATAGAAAACGTCCTAGAAACCAATGAAAATGAACACACAACAACGCAAAATCTATGGGACACAGCGAAAGCAGTCCTGACAGAGAAGTTCACAGCACTGCAGGCCTACCTCAAGAAACAAGAAAAATTTCTAATTGACTCTCTAACCCTACAATTTAAAGACCTACAAAGTAAACAGAAAGAAAAATCCAGAGCAAGTAGAACAAAAGAAATAAAGATCAGATTGGAAACAAACAACAGAGACTAAAAAATCAATTCAAAAGATCAATGAAACAAAGAACATATTCTTTGAAAAGATAAACAAGATTGATGAACATTTAGCCAGACTCACCAAGAAACAAAGAGAGAGGACCCAAATAAAATCAGAAATGAAAGAGAAGTAACAACTGACACCACAGAAATACAAAGGATTGTTTAAAAATACTATGAACAATTATACGCCAACAAATTGGACAATCTAGGTGAAATGAACATATTTCTAGAATCACACAGTCTCCCAAAACTGAACCAGGAAGAGACAGAAAACTTGAACAGACCAATAACAACTAAGGAAATTGAAGATGTTATCAATAAACTCCCAGCAAACAAAAGCCCGAGTCTGGACAGCTTCCAGGGGAGATTTACCGAACATTCAAAGAAGAACTAACACCCATTCTCCTCAAACTATTCCAAAAAATTCAAGAAGAAAGAAGACTTCCAAACTCTTTTTATGAGTCCACATAATTCTAATTCCAAAACCAGATAAAGACACTACAAAGAAAGAAAACTACAGGCCAATATCCCTGATAAACATAGATTCCAAAATCCTAAACAAAATATTAGCAAATCAGACCCAGCAATACATTAAAAAAATTATTCACTATGATCAAGTGGGATTCATCTAAGGATGCAATGCTGGTACAATATTTGCAAATCAATAAATGTGATACACCACATAAACAAAATGAAAAATAAACATCATATGATCATATCAATAGATGCTGAAAAAGCATTTGACAAAATCCAGTACCCATTTCTGATCAAAACGCTCAGCAACGTGGGCATACAGGGATCATATCTTGACATAATAAAGGCCATATATGGAAAACCTACAGCCAACATCATACTCAGTGGGCAAAAACTAAAAGCATTTCCCTTAAGAACAGGAACAAGACAGGGATGCCCACTTTCGCCACTCTTATTTAACATAGTACTGGAAGTCTTAGCCACAGCAATCAGATGTGAAGAAAAAATAAAAGGAATCCAAATCGGAAAGGAGGAGGTGAAACTGTCATTATTCTCAGATGACATGATATTATACATAGAAAGCCCTAAAGATGCCATCAAAAATCTACTAGATTTAATAAGTGAATTTGGCAAAGTGGCAGGATACAAAATTAACATCCAGAAATCGATGGCATTCTTATATACCAATAATGAACACCTAGAAAGGCAAACTAAAAACACAACCCTATTTACCACTGCAATTAAAAAATAAAATACCTAAGAATAAACTTAACGAGGTAAAAGACCAGTTCTCAGAAAACTACAGGACATTGAAAAAAGAAATGGAAAAATATAAAAACGTGGAAACATATACTATGTTAATGGATTAGAAATATCAACATCATTAAAATGTCCATACTAGCCAAAGCAATCTATAAATTCAATGCAATCTCTATTAAAGTACCAATGGCATATTTCATAGATCCAGAACAAATACACTAAAAGTTTATATGGAACCATTAAAGACCCCGAATAACCACAGCAATCTTGAAAAAGAAGAACAAAGTGGAAGTGATCACAATACCAGATATCAAGTTATATACTACAAAGCCATCATAATCAAAACAGCCTGGTACTGTTACAAGAACAGGCAATATAGATAAATGGAACAAATCAGAGAACCCAAATATCTACCCAAGACAGTATATACAATTAACATTTGACAAAGGAGGCAAGAACATACAATGGAGTAAAGACAGTCTCTTCAATAAATGGTGTTGGGAAAACTGAACAGCTACATGCAAAAAAAATGAACCTAGACCACCAACTTGCACCATACACAGAATAAACTCAAAATGATTAAAAGACTTAAATGTAACCTGTGAAACCCTGAAAATCCTAGAAGAAAATGTAGGCATAAAAATCTCAGACATCATACATACTGGAATTTTCACTAATGTATCACCTAGGGCAAGAGAAACAAAGAACAAAACTAATAAATGGGACTACATCAAACTAAAAAGCTTCTGCATGGCCAAAGAAACCAGCATCCAAATGAAAAGGGACCCCTCTCTCTGGGAGAACACATTTGCCAGTGATACATTAGATAAGGAGTTAATACCCAAAATATATAGAGTACTCATACAAATCAACAAAAGGAAGACAAACAATCCAATTTAAAAAATGGGCAGAGGACCTGAATAGACACTTCTCTAAACAGGACATACAAATGGCCAGGAGACATATGAAAAAATGCTCAACATCTGTAATCATCAGAGAAATGCAAATTAAAATGACTATGAGATATCACCTCACACTTGCCAGAATGGCAGCCATCAACCAATCATCAAACAACAAGTGCTGGTGAGGATGTGGAGAAAGGGTACTCTAGCACACTGCCGGTGGGAATGTAGACTGGTGCAGCCACTATGGAAAACAATATGGTGTTTCCTCAAAAAATTAAAAAAGGAACCTCCATTTGATCCGACTTCTTGGAATATATCCTAAGAAGCCTGAAACACCAATCAGGAAGAATATATGCACCCCTGTGCTCATGGCAGTGCTATTTACAATAGTTAAGATCTGGAAACAGCCCAAGTGCCCATCAGTAGATGAGTGGATAAAAAGATGTGGTACATGTACACAATGGAATACCATGCAGCTGTAAGAAAGAGAGATCTCTTACCCTTTGAGATGACAAGGAGGGACCTGGAGTGAATTATGCTAAGCGAAATAAGCCAGTCAGAGAAAGACAAGTACCACATGATCTCACTTATCTGTGGAACATAATGAACAAAATAAGATGTTTACCAAAAGAGATCCAGAATCATAGAAGTAGAGAACAGACTAATAAACCTTAGATGGATGAAGGATGGCGGGGTGGAAAGAGATAAACCAAAGAACTTATATGCATATATGCACAACCAACTGGCAGAGACATTAGGTTGGGGAAAGCAGGAGGGGAGTGGGAGCAGGAAGAAGGGAGTCAATGGGGAAAAAAGGGGGACATCTGTTAATACTTTCAGCAATAAAAAAATAATAATAATCTCCTGGTCCACCCATGCTGTCTCAAAGGGTAAGGTATCCTTCTTTTTTATAGCTGTATAGTATTCCACTGTGTAAATGTACCACAGCTTTTTTATCCACTCATCTACTCATAGGCACTTGGACTGTTTCCAGATATTAGCTATTGTAAATAATGCTGCTATGAACATAGGGGTGCATATATTCTTTCCTTTCTGATTGGTGTTTTGGGATTCTTAGGATATATTTCTAGAAGTGGGATCACAGGGTCAAATGGAAGTTCCATTTTAAATGTTTTAAGGAAACTCCACACTGTTTTCCATAGTGGCTGCACCAGTCTGAATTTCCACCAGCAGTGTTCTAGGGTTCCTTTTCTCTACATCCTCACCAGCACTTGTTGTTTGTTGATTTATTGATGGTAGTCATTCTGGCACGTGTGATGTGATACCTCATTGTAGTTTTAATTTGAATCTATGATTAGTGATTTTGAGCATTTATTCATATGTCTGATGGCCATCTGTACATCCTCTTTGGAGAAGTGTCTATTTAGGTTCTTTGCCCATTTTAATTGGATTATCTTCCTTTTGTTGAGTTGCGTCAGTTCTTTATATATTTTGGAAATTAACCCCTTATCACAGGTATCATAGACAAATATGTTCTCCCATACAGTGGGTTCCCTTTTCATTTTCATGCTGGTATGTTTTGCTTTGTTTTGTTTTTTGTTTTTTTGTTTTGTTTTTATTGTGCAGAAGCTTTTTAGTTTGATGTAGTCCCGTTTATTTTTTCCTTTGTTTCTCTTGCCCTAGATGTATTGGTGAAAATTCTGCTATGTAGAGATCTGAGATTTTGCTGCCTCTTTTCTTCTAGGAATTTTATGGTTTCACAACATACATTTAAGTCTTTCATCCATTTCAAGTTGGGCAGAGAGAAAATACAGGCCTGATCAAACCTTTGCCAAACTGACAGGGCACTCTGAAGTGATTATAGTCCTGTGCCAAGCCATAACGACTGGTATCTTCCCCCCCTTCAATCAGTCACCAGACACAAGCTTCCCCAGAAAAGATATAAGCTCAGACAAGGTGAGTCTCTAGAGTTGAGGCAGATTCTTAAGGAGCCTAAATATGGATGCTGTCTGCTGACTATAATACTCTAAGTTGGGTAGCAAGTTCTTCCTTGAGAGGAAAGTTGGGTGGCACATCCACTTCTTTTTCTACTTTGATCCCCTTCTGTATAAGGATGGAAGAAAAGCTCTTCCAGGTGTTTGGTATGCCTCCCTTCTTAAAGGAAGCTTAGATGGGAGCAACCATGCCTAACGTATAAGTAGGTCTCAGAGTCCCAACTAATATTTATTACCTTGTTCTTCTACTATCCTTTGTGGATTCCATTAAGCATTAGCTACAACCTCTGATATCCCAGTTGCTTATTTGTTAGTATGACCCAGACCTTCAACCTTGAGAACTTGAGCCTATGGTCACCATGCCCTTTGGCTGGGGTCACTGTACCAGCCCATGTATAGTTACAACTGTGCAAGGGAGTACTATGATAGACCAAAGTGGAACAACTGAGTTTTACCTATATTCCTTGAGACCTCCATTGTACAATAACAGCCCTATCTTCTCCAAATAACCAGAGTCAACCATCCTGCCAAGATGGTGACTCCTCCTTTTGTTTTTGGTCCCTGAACTTTAAGGAGGTCGAAGTGCCCAAGTGACAATTGAAGCTTATAATTCAATGGGACTCTTCTGTGTCCCCTTAAGAAAGTGTACCACCTTTGGGTAGCAGGCCCTCTAACCCAGCAGAACACAGAATATTCTGGGGAAAGGAAACACAATGACTCTCAGTGAATCATTGAGAGTGATGGTGAGTGGGGTCACTATTGTTTTCACCCCCTTTTTGTTTTCCTCACCCGAGGACATTTTTCCAGTTTTGTTCAGATAGAGAGGGAGAGAGAGAGAGAAAAAAAAAACATCAACGTGAAAGGGACACATCAAGTGGCTACCTCCCATATGACCTCAACCATGGCCAGGGACGAATCGCAACTGAGGTATGTGCCCTTGACTGGAATCAGACCCATGACTCATTGGTCCATGGCTGATGCTCTAACTGCTAAGCCAAACTGGCCGGGGCTGTTTCCACCCCTTGATTCCTGTGTCAATGTATTCTTCCTCATAAAGTTCATTGATTCAATGTGTATACTGCATTCTAGAAGATGGCACCCAATCCACATAGAGCATTGCCTCTGAGCCTCCAATGACCTATCAGATTATTAGTTTCTGAGTGCAACAGAATGTTATATGACCACAGAATCTTATGGTCATAGACCCACTCACGAACCTCCTTCACTGTGAAGTGGGTCCCTTGGTCTGAGGTAATGTTACACAGGATCCCATGCCAATAAATCAAACATTCCACGAAACTCTTCAATAGTCGTGCTTGCCAAAACCATGTGGACAAAAAAGGCAAACCCATACCTAAAATACATGTCCATTTCTGTGAGACATGTGAGAATAAACAACTAACCCCTTCCAGCATGAAATGAACCCAATGTAGTCATCCTGCCACCTAGAGGCTGGTTGGTCTTCTTGAGTAATGTTGTCATATTAATATTGTTCTCTGTTGTTGGCATACTGGATATTTAGTGAGGACAACAGTAGACAAGCCTTAGTAACTGGGATTTGAGACTACTGGAGTCATGCAAACCTTTTCTCTTTGCTACCATCATTTATATGTTCATTTTGCCAGCACTATGGTGGCTGATGACAAAGGCTAGCTGCTGTCAGCTGGCTAGGTCCCTTTATCCACTTGGTTGTTTAGTATCACTTCCATGGTAGATGTTATCTAGTGGACATTAAGATGTGGTACAAAGACCTTTATAATTTATATCTAGTCCCATATGTCCATCCGAATGCCTCTAATCCAGACTTTCTTGTCATCCATCATCCATTCTTTATCCTTCCAGGGCCTTGACCAACTGGTCAAGCCATTCATCACTACCCATGAATTTGTACATATTTAACCTCAGGTTAGTTCTCTTGCTATGCAAAAAGGATAACCACTTGCACCAATCCTTTTTGCATTGAACATAGATCAATAGTATGTTCACTGTTCAGTCACAGAGTAAGCTGTTAAGCAATAATGAAAACTGACATATGCTGAGCTCTTGCAGGCATTGCTGCAAGCACTTAATGTCAGTTGTCTCATTTTATCCTCACTATAACTCTACAAGCGAGAGTCTTACTACTTTCATTTTACAGTCGAGGGACACACTTGGGAAATGGAATATATGGAATTAAAACACAAGATATTTGACTAGAACTGGCATGCACTCTACTGTGAGCCTAGGAGAAAACAAAGCTCAAGCAAGACCTTAAACATGAACTTTAGACATCTTCTAATCCAAGAGGTAATAGTCTTCTGAACTTTAGTTACTGATAGTAAGAACCTAATTACTTCTGTCATACATATTGAAAATGTTTTTAAATGTATATAATATTTTTCAGATTATAAGTCTTTACCCAAATATCACATATGATATCTGCAGGAAGTGATAACGCTCTCTAATAATGTAGACACTGAAGGTTGGAACCTTCATTAAACATCATCTTATCCTATGACTTTTGAAGAGCTATCTGGCCTGATTCTGACCTCTCTTCATCTAATATACCTATAAAATAATCTGCTCACTTCCTCCATATGTATAACTGTACCATCATTGATACACTTCTTTAAAAATATGGTTTATTTTTAATGAGTTCATCATGAGTAGAAACAAGAATATAGTTCATGTCAGAAATTCATGAAAATATTCTCTTGGTTATTTATTAAAAACAGAATACAATAATGCTTCATTCCCATGGTTATCCACTAAAAGCTATAATACAATATTTTTAAGAAAGTACTTTATAATTAAGAGTATCTTTTCTGTACTGCTTCACTAATCATGATGATAAAAATCTCAATCAAAGGATATTATTAGTGTCACAGCTAATCTTCTAACTTTGTGGTTGTGTAAGACACTTTTGTTGAATTACAAATTTTGTTCTACACCTCAGTGTCATACTAAATAGCTCTTAACATTTTCTTCAAATAAGTTAAAGGCATTTGTTGCTGATTCTAATTTTATAAAATTCTCTTGTCCTTCAAGACTAAAATTTTTTAAAGTATTGATTTTTTAAAATTTATTTTTGAAAAGGTATTTTATCCAATAAAGCACAACCTTTAATATTGCAAAGCTTGTGTAGCTTATAAAAATAAAATTAGTTTGCTGTCAAGTTTCTTAGAGAGTTTTAACTAGAGAATTACTTTAACCTCTCTTGAGCAAGGAGGGGAGGAAGGACACTCAAACTTATTATGCTTCTCTTTAATGCTAACTCTTCTGGGTGCTTTGTATATGTTATTTCAATTATCACGAATTTTGAAAAGGGCATTATTACCCTCCATTTACATAGGAGAAGACTGAGATTCAGTAAGGTTAAGTATTATGCCAAAGGTCACACAGTTAATAAGTGAATCAAAATTCCAGGGTCTTTCCCCACACACCATACTGTTTCCAGAGAAAATGCTAGCAGCATACTAATGAACCATGCAATCTGATTTACATATAAACCTAGAATGGCACTGTGCAAAATACATTATAAGTCAAATTTTAAATCCTAAATATTGCACTTGCATACAGAGACAATCTTTACAGACTGTCAGTTGTTAATCTATAAGTTGATTTCAAAGAATAAGCACTCTGATTTATTGATCAGTGACCCAGGTAAATCCTGGGAGTAATCCTGGTTTCTCTCACACAGGCAATAGGGGGTGGGGCAAAAGTAGGTTTACAGTTGTTTGTGGAAAATGATACAATAATAAATAAATAAATAATACAAGAATAAACTCTGTGTTTCATGTACTCACAATTGTAAACCTACTTTTGCCCCACCGTATATTTCAATTAAGGTTTCTCTCCACAGAGGCCATCACAATACTTTAGTGTTTAAGAACAGTAGACCATTTAATATAGCAATTGGTGAGAGTGGGGACAGTGGAGGAAAAGGGGTTTTGCATTAGGAATTTCCTTTCAAAAAGTGGAAAGTTACACATAAAAACTAATCCTGTTCAAGTCTTGTTACTGACAATCAGACGTGAGTTACTCCACTCGACCTGTTCCTGATCCTAAACAATGCAGAAAGATATGAAACAAAAAGGTAAAGTTAGAAGATGCGTCACTCAAAGAAGACAAAGTGGGGTGTGACCTTATAGCTTATTAAAGGAAACAACTATTGTCATTCTTAGGTTCCTCTGGTTTTAGGGGTTTTTTCCAACTCCCTTCCTCTGTAAACTTACACAGAAACACTACAGGTAGAAAACCAGTTCATTCTTCATTTTTCATTTATTTAAATAGATGAATATTCTGCCTCAGGAGCCAGAACCTGCTGCCTTATATAATTGAGATAGGAGTGTGTGTGTGTGTGTGTGTGTGTGTGTGTGTGTGTTACTCGCTGTTCTGTGTGTGAGAGGGAGCAGGTAGAAATCCTGAGGAGCTAGGCAGAGTTGCTACCTCCCTTACAAAGCTACTGCCTGGGAGAGGGGGTGGGGACTATAACAACCCATCACCACACCACATGCCAGTCTCACACACAGATACTTCTCCGTCATGTTCCCTGGGAAATTTCCCCCAGATTAAGAAAGAAAGGGAAGAAAAAAAAAAACAGTAAGGCGGGTCTGCTTCGGAAGGCGAGTCTTTACCATTACAGCACAAAGGACAGAAGAGCGCTCTTTCACATCCTCCTAACTCCACTCACTGGACCAGCTCTATACTTCAGCACCAAGGAGAGCGGCACCCCTCGGCTACCACCCATGGGGAGTCAGATTCCCAGGACTCAACACCGGATTCTGGTCATCTAGAGGAGGGACAAACCTGCGTATTTCACCGTCAATGTAAGCAGCTATGATGATTCTTTCATATTGGTTTTTCCAGTAGAGGCTGTTATCTTGCTGAAACATGGAATTAAACTTTTATTTACTAGCCCTCTCCCTCTGTTGCATCACTAGGGTTTTTAGATGTAAATCTGGATCTGAAATCTTTCTCATTTGTTAGCTTGGTAGAGAAATTTTTTACTTCTATTGCAAGTCCAAGTTTACAAGCCATTTAGAAGTAGATAACTCATCTTGGTAGCCCAGTCCTTTGTGGTGGAGTGTAGTTTAAGCCTAGGAGAGTGTATTGCATCCTCTTCTCCTACTTCACTCCTGGCAGCTTCTTAATTTAGTGTGTGTGTGTGTGTGTGTGTGTGTGTGTTTGTGTGTGTATGTGGTTGCATAAGATAATATAAATATGAGGGTAGGGGTAGGATGAGGAAGAAGGCTATATTCTAATAACTAGGCACCTTGAAGAATAGGTGAGAAGAAAGAGATTGTTATTTTTCTTTCCTTTTCTTTGTTGAAAATATGCCCTTTAGACATCCATTTCAACATAGCAAATATGTAATTAATAAAAGATCTAATCTGGGTAGGGTTTTGACACAAGCTTTGAAACTATGGAATGCAGAATCTTCCTCTTTAAACTTAAATTTGTAAATTCACTTAAATATGATTAAGTGGACATAACCAAGATGCTCCTGCCATTAATTGTAATTTAAAGGTTTAATAGATTCAGGATAGATTTGAAAGAGGCAATAATTGACCCTGTCTGGTGGCACTCCATGAATTTTTGCCTCAGAATGCCACCTGCTGGTAGGTCCTAGTTTTGAAGCACTGGGCACACAGATTTATGAATGAATTGACATTAAATCCAGAACATTCATTATGGATATGATTCAAACTCACTCTCTAAGATCTTTTAAACAATGACATTGATTCAATTATTTAACAACTTACAAAGGTCTTTGTCAGAATCATAATTTCATAAAAATGTCTTTCCAAAAACACTTACTTCTGAACTTAGGGCATGTAGACTAACTCCTTTAGGCAGTAATTAACCCAGAAAAAATCAGAACTATGTGGTGCATCATTGAGACTAATTGCAGATGCATATGGTATCCTGAATGAGAGCTGCCAGGATCTCTTGCTTAGGAAAAGCAATCAACATTTTCTCCCCAGATAAATATTCAGCATGTTACTTTTTTCAGCATTGTCATTTCACAATTTAAGAGCCTCTCTTACTTTTTTGGTAGTAGATGTTCATTTTAGACTTTTCTGTCACAGAGGTCAATGAAACAATCAAAAGGTCACACATAACTATTTTATTACAAGACAACTCTTTGGGGGAACAAAACATAATTATTAGAACTTGTTTCAGCTCTATTTGGAGCTATATACAATGAGATATAAACATCCAATTTCATAATTCCCCAGTTCCAAATAGACAAATAAGGATTTAAAAAGAAATAAGAAGTAAAAGAAGCACACACAACTCACTAGTTATACTTGGATAGCTAATACATAAAGTACTTAGAAAAATACTGAGAATAATCTCTTCTGTAAATGTTTAGAAAAATAATGATTTGGTAAAAAATAAATTGCCGATAAAATCACTTAACATTCAGAAACATTAAATAATATTTTCACTCCAAGGTGCAATGAAGAAAAAAATCCACATTAGGAGAATTGTATGGAAAGTATACTTGATATAATGCATTGTAACGAGAAGCAGGAGGATACTTTGCTTGCTTCCTGTAGGACCTGACTGATAAAGTATATCAACTCATATATATATTCATGGTATAAACAGGTGGATCCTTCTTTTCTTTTATTCAAAACACATGTGTTGTATAAACAAATTATTGTCTCTGGCTTAGGTGGCAACTTGAAATCTTTAGATCCAAAATTATTATAATTGTAGTAAACTAAAATACTTAATATTATCCGATGTTACTAGAGCACTTACTAAGCACTGTAACTTACATGCACTATCTTACCTCAACTTCAACAGAATAAGAAAGATGATTCTTAGAAATAAGTTGGATGCCTCTGGAATACATAAAAAAAAAAAAATAGGGGTATTATGCAGAAATGGAAATGCCTCAGTCTTCTGCCCCAGCCACGCAAGGGACTTAATACACCCTCTGATGTTAGCTGTCTCATCTAGCAACTTATGGGCCATATTTACAGTGGAGCTAACTGAAAACTAATTTTGCACTGAAACTGAGTTACAAATAGAAAATTGTAGTTAAAGGATTATATGGCTCCTGTATTTATAAGAAGGAAGCCACTGGTAAACATTAACACCTCTATTCTACTGGTCTTCTGTAATGATCAATCCAAAGTCAAGTATTTAAGAATTTATTAAGTTATATGACCATGCACCTTAGGCCAGGCATCAGGGGTACTTGATGCCAGATACATATACCATAGAAACAAGTTATATTCCCCTGCCTTCAAGGATCCTGCATGCTAATGGAAAATTTTACAATCTAAAGAAACTTAGAAAAAATGCAGGAGGAAGATGGATGGCAGAAGTAAACAGCTAAAAGCATAGGCTTTGAAATCAGGTAAGTTAGACTCCTAATAGTGGATCTACCACTCACAAGTTGTTTAGCCCTGGCTAAGTGGTTAATTTATCTGAGCCTCATTTCATTATCTATTAAATAGGAATAACAATAGCACCTATGTCATGTAGTAGTTTATGAGAATTTAAATTATAATTATTGTAAAGTACTCAGCATGGTGCCTGCAATGTGGTTAGTGTATCATCAATCCTAATCATTATGATTGGTCAGTGAGGAAAATAGCTAAGCTTATCATATGATTTGTATAAATTAAAAATAATAATTCATATAAAGCATTTAGCACAGTGTCTGGCACATGGCAAATGTGTAATATATGTTAACTATCACTATTATATAGTCATTAGAAAAACAGCAAAGCTGAAAAATATTAGTGTACAGTAAAATGTTAGCCAATTTATAATCATTTATGTAAGTGTACTGACATGTAAGGTTTTGATCATTATTGTCATGGACATTTGTATAAGGCTTTATTTTATAGTATTCGGGTGTTTGATATACATTACTTCATTCTCACTGTGGTCCTAAAGCACAGGCAGGATAGGTTTTATGATTCTCTTTCCACTGGTAAGAGAGTTGAGGTTTAGGAGAAGACTATTTCATCACTGTTGCTCTGTACTGAAATTCAATGTGCACACCTGCACAGACCAGAACTGGTTTTTCCTGGGTGACTGACCTGACCCTTGGATTTTGTTTGCTTCTATGTTCAGTTGTGGAATATGACAGACTGAATTGGTTTTAGGCTTAAATAATTTCCACAGAGGCCTATGGTGCATGTGCCAATTTACAAAAAAAAAATATATATATATATATATATATATATATATATATATATATATATATATAAAGACATTTTAATTAAATGGCCTTTTCTTCATCAGTAATTAACAACAATCCCTGTCTCTAAAAGGCTTTATGATCATGCCTATTTGCAGCTGGACTTAGGGTGCAGAATTCGTACTTTTCATGGATTACTGACATCTGGCTTCCTTCAGACTGGCTGATGCATCTGTAAGAACAGCTTGATAAAAATAGCAACCAAGGGATTAAGAGGAGTTTAATAATCAGTCCTCCTCTCAAACACAGTTTTGTTGCTACTGAAACCGTTTTCAATGACATCAAATGTCAATGTATGCATTTACAAAAAGTAAAAAACACTATCTTAATTGAGGTATTTAATGAGTTTGATCACTCATTATCTCAATAATATATGCAAATAAAAAGGCATTTACATTCAAAGTTCATTTTTAAGAAAAATATTAAAGTATGGGCAATCAAATGCTAATTGCACTTTAGGGAGAATCATTTTGCTCCTTACTGGCCCTAAAACTAGGACCAGATCCCCAGAGTTTAGCAGAGAAACACATCTGATTCATGAGTGTGAGCTTTGGCCACTAGCTACTGTGGACCAAATGACTTCCTCTTTCTGACATATTTTTTGTGAATTCTTTCTAACCCATGTGAAACATATGACTAAAGCCTGACTAAAGTAAATATTAAATGGCAAGGATAATGGTAAGGAGATGGTGGCCTAACATATTCATAGTTGTATAAATGTTTAAATGGGGGAAATAGGGAGAGGTCAGTAAAAGGGTACAAACTTTCAGCCATAAGATGAATAAAGTCTGAAGATGTAATGTAAAACATGGTGACTATATTTGATAACATTATATTATATAATTGAAATTTTCTGAGAACTTAAATGTTCTCATCAAATATATATATATATATATATCTACATATATATAACCATATATACATACATACATGGTGATGAATGTGTTAACTAGATGGTGGGATTCCTTTCATGATGTATACATATGTCAAATCTCCACAATGTATACTTTAAATACTTAACGATTTATTAGTTATACCTTAATAAAGCTGAAAAAACAAATGTTTAAAAAACATCATTAGAGGGACATCAGGGTAAAAGGCCTCCATCAATATCAGGGTTAATTCATGTGGCTTCAGGGTCTGCTGTGAAACACCTTGTGTTGGAAGCAATCTCATTGAGTGCATGTCCCATTATATGATTGTATGCATACATGACTTGTAGGCCCATAAGGTTTCATAAATACCAAATTCTGCTAGGAAAGGAGCAGAATTGATAATTCTGTGGGCATCCAAATGTATCTCAAAGCTGAAGTTTCAAAGGCTTGTTTATTTACTATATCTGGGTGTCTGCTTTTAAGGTCATTTAAAAAAACGCATGTCAACTGGTGAGGATATTTTAACTGCTGACAAATATTAGCCATATATATATATATATATATATATATATATATATATATTTTTTTTTTTTTTAAATAGGACATAATTATTATATAAACTTCAAGATATATATGATGCTCTACTCTAGTGCAGAAATTACTTGCCCTAAGGTTTAGTCTTTTGCTTCACCTACCTCAGATTCTCCACCTAAAAAAGTGAGAATGCTGCCCTGGTTGGTTTGGCTCAGCGGTTAGAGCGTTGGCCTGTGGTCCAGAGAGACCCAGGTTTGATTCCCACTAGGGGCACGTACCTTGGTTGCAATTAGTCCCCGGCCCTGGTTGGTTGTGCAGGAGGCAGCCACTCAATGTGTCCCTTTCACGTCGATGTTTCTTCCTCTTTCTCTCCCCCACACTATCTGAACAAATTATGGAAAAATGTCCTCGGGTGAGGATAGAAAAAAAAAGTAAGAATGCTAATACCTTGCTTTTTATGTCTGTTTGTTTAATGAGGGGAATTTGCAAATAATGCTTTAACATCCTTTAATTTGTAGGCTGCAGTGTCTATGATATTCATGTGAACTCTGAATTTAGATTGGGTACTTATGTGTTCCTTGTGAAATGCTTCTGTACTCTGACTTGGTTCAGTAGTTATTATATTTCCTTTGAATTAATCTCCCCATAGCTTGTTGCTCTGTAGTAGTTGTATACCCTTGACCTTGGAATCTGACCTATTCTCCCTCTTTTTTTTTAATTATTTTTATTAATTTGTTACAGATATTTCTCTTTTTTCCCCCATTGACACCCTCCTCCCCATCCCCCCCACCCCATCCCCAGCTCTGTTGTCTATGTCCATTGGTTATGCATACATGCATATAAGTTCTGTGGCTTATCTCTTCCTCCCCAACACCCCTTCTTCTGAGGTTTGTCAGTCTGTACCCTACCTCTATGTCTCTGGGTCAATTTTGTTCACCAGTTTGTTTAGTACATTATATTCCACAAATAAGTGAGATCATGTGATATTTGTCTTTCTCTGACTGGCTTGTTTCGCTTAGCATAATACTCTCCAGGTCCCTCCATGTCATCTCAAAGGCTAAGAGATCTTTCTTTCTTACAGCTGCATAGTATTCCATTGTGTACATGTACCACAGCTTTGTTATCCACTCATCTACTGATGGACACTTGGGTTGTTTCCAGATCTTAGCTACTGTAAATAGTGCTGCTATGAACATAGGTATACATATATTCTTTCTGATTGGTGTTTCAGGCTTCTTAGGATATATTCCTAGAAGTGGGATCACTGGGTCAAATGTCAGTTCAATTTTTAACTTTCTGAGGTAACACCATAGTGTTTTCCATAGTGGCTGCACCAGTCTGCATTCCCACCAGCAGTGTACTAGAGTCCCCTTTTCTCCACACCCTCGCCAACACTTGTTTGATGATTTGTTGATGGCGGCCATTCTGACAGGTGTGAAGTGATACCTCATAGTTATTTTAATTTGCATCTCTCTGATGATTAGTGACATTGAGCATTTTTTCATATGTCTCTTGGCCATTTGTATGTCCTTTTTGGAGAGTTGTCTATTTAGGTCGTCTGCCCATTTTTTAATTGGGTTCTTTGTCTTACTTTTGTTGAATTGTATGAGTACTCTATATATTTTGGAAATTAACCCCTTATCCGATGCATCATTGGCAATTATGGTCTCTCAGACCTCTAATGGAAGAGTGATGGGGAATCAAGCTCAAGCTCCTTCTAGGACAGCTGCCATTTCACTTGACACACTGCTCAGATGCCCTGGAGTGGAAATTGCCTTTTCTTGAGTAGAGTTGTAATGTCCAAGAGTCCAGAAAGGTGCTCCTGAGAGGGGTGGAAGTGTCATCACAGGACAGGCTGAGTAATTCTATGAGGATTATTAGTCTTTTGTGGGCTCAATTCCCACCTGAGTCTGTGTATTCAGATGACAGATCTTAAAACTAAATTCATAACATCCTCTGAAACAAGGCCCCTTGGGAATAAAAAGAAGGTGAATGCTTAGCTTTCAACGAAGTCACCTCCTCTCCTTTTGAAAAATCTGTCATAATGAATGCCTGCACCCTATTTGTGAGTCCCTCCTCCACTGAACTTCCAACCTAGTCTGCTTTTGCGTTAACAAGCAGCCTCACCTCCTAGGAATGATGGAATTGTTGAGAGTAATGGGCTCAGAAGGAGCTCATGAACTTGAATCCTAAGAATGTTTTCCCAGCAATTGTTTATCAAAGTGCACTTTAGAAAAGTGGATGGTAGTTCAGACCTAAAGGAGCGTGGTGCACTCTATTCGGATTTATCACCCACGGTTGCCTTTTGAGGGAGTTGCCCATAATTATCCCTTTTACTTTTGTAGCTAAAGAAGCTGCTCCACTGAATAGTTTAGCAGTTTCTCCCAAGAAGTGTGACTCAGGCCCAGGCAGGATGAGAATACAAACTCTGACCTCCAAGTCTTTGCTTTATACCAGATAGGGCCCCTTAAAGGAGCTAAAACCAAAAGGTTCTGAGTCCACAAAAGGTCAAATGGTAAAATGAGCAGAAAACTAAATAAAGCCCAACATTTTTTAAAAAAAAATCATGAGACTAAGTGACACTACTATTTTTTTTAAATCTCAAAACACTAGGTTTAAATTACAGAACTTCCTCTGTGATTATTTTTAAACAAATGGCTTAAGTGGAATACTGAGTATTCTTAATGCAGGGAGACATGGCCAATAACAAATAGACAGTTTGGAACATGGAAAGTAGTTCAAAACAAATCCCCAAGTACTTACTCTTTAGAACAGATACTCTGTTATTGAAATGTATGCCATTCGAATGACACTTGAGTAATATGAGTGAGGGAAGACTAGAAAAGGAGAATAGAAAATATGAGTAGGGCCAACTGGAGCATCAGAAAAGTTTAAAATGTTCAAGTTCATAGAGAGTTAGGAAATGTCTGGTCCAGACTCTATTTTACAGTTAAAGCATCTTGAACTGGGGACCTGCTTAAGGTCCGAAGACTAGCTGGTTCAAGCTCAAATTACACTATAGCTGTTATTTCTCTAGTCTGCCACTTTAAAACCCTGGCAAACTAAACATTAGGTAACTTGTCCAAAGTCACAAGACTGGCAAAAGTGGAGCCAGGATTTTGACTCTACACCTTCTGACCTCAAAACCTGTTTCTTAGCCCTACTTGTCTCAGGATCTTCATCTGAGATTAAGACAATACTATCTACCTCATAGGGTTAATGCAAGAATTACACAAGTAATACATGCGAAGTTTAACTTCTTAGTATAGCTCCTGGCATATAATAGGTGCTTAATTAATGTTAACTGCTTTTACTAGTAGTAATAGCATTAACCTCTACACTATGCCACAATGGGAAAGAACAAGTTAGAAATGAATCTAGTATATAAATTGACCTGTCCTCCTATCCATAAAAAACCCAGGTTCGATCCTAAGAAGTTATGGCTAACTTTTTTCAGGAGGGCTGCTACCATCAGTTAAGTGGAATGAGTCTCCTGCCATATTTGCCCTTCTGTAAGTGCTTAGGCTCCATGGGGACAAAAAGCAAGCATAGTCCCCATACAGGACAGCACTGAATTATAGAAACAGGGGCGTGTGGTCAGTTTGTACGTTGTTGCAGTTTTGTCACTGGGAACAATACAGCTGAACCAAAGGCAGCAGTATCCATGGTGGGCATCTCTATGACACAGCCCTTGGAGAACTGAGGCAGGGGGTGGGGGAGGACAGATAAAACCAACACTAACTAAGTACTTTCTACTACATACATGTTACCTCATTTAATCCTCCTATGGACCCAATGGCACACAAAAAATTATACACAGTGTACAGGTAAAAGTGCAGAGAACCACTGTACTAAAAGCACAGAGAAGTGACGTGCTCAATTTTGCACAAATGGAAATAAAACCAACAGTTCCTGGCCTGCGTCAGCCATATCAGCACCCCACACTCACCACCTCCACCTCCCATTACACCCCACCTAAACCCACATTTCAGCTCTGCCACGACTCCTCCCCCCAAGCGGTGTAGATGCTGGACAACTAATTCAATACTTCCACTGGAATAAGAATAGTACATGCTATCCAATTTGTCTTAATCTCAGTGATAACACAATTATTTCCAATAAGACTTCACAATTTCTCCTAAGCTTCCAATCACATTCTTTTTTAGCTCAACAATTTTTGTTTACTCTGCTCCTAGGGAACCCACAGGCCCATGGGAAAGTAACCATGCATCTTTGTCTTGTCACCCCACAGGCTGGGGAGCAGCACCTTCAAAAACATGCAGCGCCGGCACACAACACTGAGGGAGAAAGGCCGCCGCCAGGCCATCCGGGGTCCTGCCTACATGTTCAACGAGAAGGGCACCAGCCTGACACCGGAAGAGGAGCGCTTCCTGGACTCTGCCGAGTATGGCAACATCCCTGTGGTCAGGAAAATGCTGGAGGAGTCCAAGACCCTCAACTTCAACTGTGTAGACTACATGGGGCAGAATGCACTACAGCTGGCTGTGGGCAACGAACACCTGGAAGTCACAGAGCTGCTGCTCAAGAAGGAGAACCTGGCACGGGTGGGAGATGCACTGCTGCTGGCCATCAGCAAGGGCTATGTGCGCATTGTGGAGGCCATCCTTAATCACCCAGCCTTTGCCCAGGGCCAGCGCCTGACACTCAGCCCTCTAGAGCAGGAGCTCCGCGATGATGACTTCTATGCCTACGACGAGGACGGCACGCGCTTCTCCCATGACATCACGCCCATTATTCTAGCAGCCCACTGCCAGGAGTATGAGATTGTGCACATTCTCCTGCTCAAGGGTGCCCGCATCGAGCGGCCCCATGACTACTTCTGCAAATGTAATGAGTGCACCGAGAAGCAGCGGAAGGACTCCTTTAGCCACTCACGCTCCCGCATGAATGCTTACAAGGGACTGGCAAGTGCTGCCTACTTGTCCCTGTCCAGCGAAGACCCTGTCCTCACCGCACTGGAGCTAAGCAATGAGTTAGCCAGACTAGCCAACATTGAGACTGAATTCAAGGTAATTCACCACTCACCAACTTGCAGGCAGCCTGTGCAATGGGCTCTTCCAGGTGTGTCCAGCATCTAAACAGGATATCTTCCAGTATAACACAGAGTGAAGGCCTCAGGGTCTTGTTTTTGGGGCTCACAGAGAGGAAGGTCACTTCTTCAACCTGTCAGATGTAGGCCTGGAAAAAAAAAAAAACACAGCAGCCAATTAGGGGGAATATTTGAAATCATGTAAGTGTAGTAAAGGAATGACTTACACACAAATCCATGCTGCAAAAGAAGAGAAGCAGGCAGGCAGGATTGCATTATGGTCTGGTGCAGATGCCTCAGCTCAGGAGTGCCTGAAGTCCTGTGGTGGTTTCCTAGTCCAGGTCGTGGACTTGCTGTCTCACCTGTATGGTTTTGATTGTCTTGTTCACATCTCTATACCATCCTGGACTGTGCTGATCCTAGATTCAGTCTCTTATCTAATGCCAGAAAGACAAAGTAGAAGCCTTTCTCAATTTAGCAAGCTATTGCTATTGTCCTGTCAAAGGGCTGAGGAGAAGGTACATGAAAATGAAAATAAAACTGTCTGTAGAGTTGGGCTTGTCACTCTAGTAGATGGACATGGGGCAAAGCCCTGTAATTCAGCCACCCTGATTACACTTGGACCTACCTAACGAGGCCAGGGGATGGCGACCCATCTACATAGTCCATTATTCAATAGTGGGCCTATGTTTTTGCTGTCAACTGACATTCCCCCTGAAAGAGAGGACTGGGACCTCATTCTTTTGAATGTTTAATAATAATTAAAAGCAAACATTTAGTGAGCACTTACTGTGTGCTAAAAACTAAGTGCCTTAATATGACATTTAATCCCCTCAACAATCATTGATATGGTTACCATTATTACCCTCATTTTAATCCTTACCCAAGGATATTTTTTTTTTATTATTGATTTGAGAGACAGGGGGGAAGGGGGAAGAGAGAGAGAGAAACACTGATCACTTGCCTCCCATACACACCTTGACTGGAAATCAAACCCACAACCTAGACATGTGCCCTGACCAGGAATCGAACCTGCAACCTTTTTGGTGTATGGAACAACATTCCAACCAACTGAGTCACCCAGCCAGGGCCTATTATCCTCATTTTATATGAGGACATAAAGGTAGAGAGATACCATATAGCCAGTAAGTAGCAAAGCCATTGTTCTAATCTCTGTGGTAGGACATCTGTGCCAGCTCTTAGCCATTATAGGAAATTGCAAATCAAAGGCCTTGTTGATGCATTGGGCTTCTCAGAGTTTCATTTGTCTTTATCTGAATGACAAAGGAATTTTCTACTACAGAAAGCATGGCTGGAAGAGTAGAAACTACAACTGGGCTCATAATTTCTCATCTTGCCATTCAATTAGAGCCTATGGATGCCATGGAGCATATTAAAAAGGGGTCACCTATGGGGCTGACACAGAGCTAGGAAATTATGTCACCTGCAGGAGAAAAGTTCATTGTCCCCAAACCAAATGTCAGTGCAAGAGCTTCCCCTGCACGGGACACAATTAGGTGGCTGAGGATGGGTACCAACTCATGGACCACATCCCTCAGGGAGATCTCAAAGAAGGAAAGAGAAGTGGGCTGGGCCTTACTGAGCAGGAGGAACTGGATCAGTGAGAAAGGAAGTGGGCATTCAGAGGAGGCAAGTAAAGGTGAGGTCCAGAATGGCCCACAGCAGGCCAGGGACTGAAAGGAAGCTGCATGTGACCAGACTTCCTGTAGAGACACACAGGAGGAATGCTGAGGAGGTGAGATGTAGGCAGACATCAGAGGGCCTTGTGTGTCAGGCTGAGCACTTTGTATGTTGTCCTGCAGGAAATGGAGAACCACTGAAACTTTGTGATTAGGGGACTAAAATGATGAAAGCCAGCGTTTTTGAGAATTTACTTGACTGGTAGGTAAGATGAGTTAGAGGATTTGGAGTGTGAGGCACTGCAACTAAAGAGGAAGACAATTTAGCTATGGGTGCATGAGGCCATGAAAGACTCTCCGTAGGAATGGGATCATCCACAGCCAGGGACAGAAGAACCAGGCCTGGAGGGAGCTGCAGGGCACCAAAAACTGTGAATAGATGAAGAATTCTATGATTAATTTTATTCCATCTGTCTCCCTATCTTGGACCCATCTACTGAATTGAAGATACTTCCCTACATCCTGCCTTGTTCATAGCCTCATATAGAAAAATTGGTGGATATAGATGTAGAGATTACCCAAAGAAACTCACAAGAAATATAACCATTGCCTCTCCTTTTCTTGTTTCTATACAATAAACTCCATCTATCAACAATAAGGCTAATAATGTCCTAAGGAAACTTGGTGGAGTCCTTCTACTCCCCAGGCTTCAGACTGAATTTGCATATAGGTCATGTAGGAAAAAAAAAAAAAGACTAAGCCACTTTATTTAGATATATATTTCTGGCCAAGAAAAAAACAATTCAAGGAAAAATTGTTTTTTGAATCAGATTATCAGGACAATGGCACAGTTCTCTACTTATCTGGAATCTGGGAGCATGCCAGCCTTACTAAATAACATGATGCTAAACTAACATTTGGAATTGCATCTGCACCATTTGTTTTCTTTTACTAAAACCCAAAGCCTGTTTTAGTGTATATGATATCCAAAATTGGAAGTTTGCTAAAAGCATTTACTATGATATTTTGATTTAAGAGTAAATTATGAAAATTATGGACACTTAAGAATCTACTACTCTCCACAATGCAACAATTTAAGCAGATAAGATTTCACATAAATACACATTCATATCCCTTTGTTTGAAATAATGTCTTTCAGATTGTTGATAAAGTTTCATTATAAATTAACAAAAGTGTTCCTTTAGAACCTTATCACTTATTCAACTATCCTTGCATGTGCATTCCTGACATTAGAAATCTCAGAGAAGAGGTAGCTTACCAAGAGGGAAGTCAAATTGTAATAAAAAAATAAAGAGTAGCCCTGGTTGGTTTGGTTCAGCGGTTAGAACATTGGCCCACTGTCCAAAGGGTCATGAGTTTGATTCTGGTCAAGGACACGTACCTGGATTGCAGGTTCAACCCCCAGCCCTGGTTGGGGTTATGCAGGAGGCAATCAATTGATGTGTACCTCTCTCATATTGATTTCTCTCTCTCCCCCCCCCCCCCCTTCCACTCTAAAAATCAATGGAAAAATATCCTCAGGTAAGGATTAACTATATATATATATATATATATATATATATATATGAAAAATAAAAGAATAAAGAGTAAATGCATGTATTCTAAAATGCACTCCTTAGGAGTCTGTTCTGCCTTAAGGGAACTACGCATACATTACTGCCTATAGCCATGTGTTATAGAGATGACCCAACACCACCAACTATATAAAAAAGCTATCAGATTCTCAATGGAGATGACATGTCATCCTCAAAAGCCTCTTAAAACACTCATTCTGGAAGTGGCTCTCCTAACATTGTGCATGAAAACCTGGATTTAGCTGACAAGGCTATTGTTTTTGAAGTCATTTTAATTTACCACCAGAATAGAGTCTAGTCATTAGCAAGAAGTACAGCTCATGTCAAGATCTCCAGTAAATTGTGGCTGGAGTCAGATGGATGCTAAAAAAAATCATTATTTTTAATGTGGAAATGATACAGCTGTTTAAGGATTTTCTTATGACTCTCTAATCTTGGGCCTAGAAAAATATTAAAGCTCAACGTGGCCACTGAGGCCTTCCTAGTGTCTTGAATGGTGCCCAGAAATCTAGTAAGTATTCCATAAATATTTAATGAAGGAAATGAAGGCAATCCTAAAAGGATAATCATTTCAACTGATGAAGCAAGTGATTACTTCTATCTATGGTTTAAACTCTGCATGTATGGATTTAATAGAGGTATTTCATAGACATGGTGAAATGGGGAAGCTCTAAAAGTTACAAGGTGGTTGAAAGGATAAAACCAACCCACATTAAATAACTAAAGACCAATCATTTGCTGCATTGTATGATGCCAATGGTCACTAAACTCCTGGAGGGCAGTGTGTCTTCTTGGTCTTGCCCACAGTATCTACCATGTGGGGTCTGGGAGCACTGCACACAAATAACATTTTGGTTGGTTGGTTTATCTATGCAGCAGGAGACAGAGCCAGGGAAGACCAGCATGGGATGAACTATAGTATTTAGAGGTGTTTCACTGCTGGAATGGGCTCTCTGTATAGAGGTACCTGCAGTAACATGGTAAAAATAGGACTTTCTATCTCAGTTGAGTGACAGCTTCTGCCACCAAGTACATAGTAAGGTCTCCACATTTCTCTTGAATGAGTCTGGTTGGTTTTCTTTACTAGTCATCTTTCTGATAAAGTTGCTCAGGGTCCCCTTTATTTTGCTGGTGTCTTACCAAATTCCTGGGCATTCTGCCTATGTGTGTTGTTTATCAGTGGAGCTGTTGTTTCAAAAAGATTACAGGTACTAAATCTTTCTTCCAATTTAGAGTTATGCCAACAGCAATGCCAAGCAGGGGTGAGAGGGGATGGGAAGGAAAGGCAAGAGAATATTGTAGAGTGAGGTTCAGGGCTTTGGAAAGAAGGATAAGCAGGATGGGGATTGGAGGGATCCCTCTTGCTCTCTCGTCTTTTGCTTAAATTGAAAAGTACCCTGTGTTCCCAAGTCTGTAGCAGCCCAAGAAACACTTCACCTTAGTTATTTAAGATTTGGTCATTCTAAACAATAACAAAGCTGCAACTGAGAAAGCATTTCCTGTTGACAAAACATCAGTGTGGAGGCTGCTGACTGTGCTTCAGTCACATGCAACTTATCCTTACAGAGCACAGAGCGGGAGAGAAGGGGCAGAAAGCTAGAGCTGTAGCTTCATCTTGCTCAAAGTGTTGATGAATTTTCTGTTTGTCAATGAGTTGCTAACCATATGCTTTATAAAAAATAGATAATGAATTATGTATGAATGTTTGTGTTGCCATTTTAAGACCCATAAAAAACCTCTGTGGGCCTAAAATACCACAAATTAAAAATGCAAATAATGATAAATCAGACCAATTTGCCACCTGCTACGATATCTAGTGAGATCCCCTTGTGGAAGGTAAAGATGTTGGGATGACAGTTTGTAATCTGCTTGCAAACTTATCAAAATGGAATAGAGAAGAGGAGGGGAAAAGAAGGAAGAGTGAGTTTGTATTGTGGTAAGGAGAGCTCAGAGCATGCCTGAATGCTGGCCTTCTAGAGACAGGAGCCAGGAAGCCTGAGGAAAAGCCTACCCTGGGCATGAGGCAGAGCCAAGGCTGAATGAGTCCACTGACTCCAGTGGAATCTGTGTTTGCACATGTTTCTCACATGATTCAAAAATTTTTAGGACTTTTAAATTTTATAGAGCAATGTCCTGGGAAAATACATTTCCTCGAAGTTTGAAAGCTTGGCTGGTAGTTTAAACAAATGCCTGCTTAACATGTATGAAATGACTTTAAAACTGTTTCCTTTTCCACTGGGAAAATCTTTTTTAAGCTGTGAAGGCTGCAGGTCTTAAAAGAAAGTTGTTTTGTAAGAGACACTGGCAGATAACTCCTCAAAGCACTCACTTATATCCCCAATACCCTCAGGGATCTGACTGGGTCACCCAATCTCTCTGCTTGGGTACCTGGTGATGCAGAATGAAAGCAGAAAAGAGAAAGCTGACAGGTGTCAGGTGATGAGCTATGATGGGATGGCCCCCCACTAAGCATGCACAGGTAGGGTGCATTCAGAGCATGCATGCCAGTCAACAGGTCCATACTGGGGTCAGGATTATCAGCTTTCATATTTGACAGTAAGATCAGGGACTGGCTTATCTCGGAAGAAACAGAGGTAACCTCTGCCCACATTAGCTTTGTCTTTTTCTATTTTTCCACCTAACTGTCTAGAGGAGCACTTCTGCCAGAGCATTCATTAATAAATCATAACAGGAAAAAGAGCTAATTAATGTGTCCTTTTTTTTTTTTTATCCTCACCCGAGGACATGTTTGCACTTATCTTCAGATAGAGTGGGGGGCAGAGAGGGAGGAAGAGAGAGAGAGAGAGAAACATCAATATGAGAGAGACACATCAATTGGTTGCCACCCACACGACCCCAACCAGGGCTGGGGACGAACTGCAACTGAGGTACATGCCCTTAGCGGGAATCAAACCCGGGACTCTCTGGTCCACAGGGCAACGCTCTAACCGATGAGCCAAACCAACCAGGGTAATTAATGTGTCCTTTGATGACAATTTTTCATTGTGTCATAACTAATGCCCAAAGTTAAATGACTTTCCTCTTCTGGGGTTTATGCCAAGAATCTCAGCCAGTGTACACTGGGTTATAGGTATTCAGGTGGCACAAAGGAGGCCACTTTGCTAGGTGAGGACAAGGGCAGTGGACAGGCAGGCTCTGGGAGCACCCAGGGCAGCCATGCTTCATTTCCTCAAGGCTTTGGAATAACAAGAGCTGGGCTCTGGAATCAGACTGACCTGGGCTCCAGTCCCAGAGCCATCTCCTAGCAACCATACAGTCTTCGGCATCTACTAGAAATTAGTTTTCTTATCTGAAAAGGGGGAAATGGGGTTAAGTATTAGAACTGTATGATGTCCAAAATGGAATGCTTGTTTTCTCCACCCGAACTCTTGGTCTTACCCTAATCTCTGTAAATGACATCATGATTCACCCAGTTGTTACTGTACATGTAAATTCCATGTACAGGTAAGCTCCATGGTTAAAAATGAGGTAAGAGAATATTTTCCAATTGGAAAAAAGCAGACCACTGAAACTGAGTAAGCCTGGAGTGCTGCTAAAATACTGTGAAAAGCAGTAGCATGGGCAAGAAAGACAGAGGAACAAAAGAGGAAGAAGGAAATGGGCAGGCACAACTCCTGCTAAACACAGACAGAGATTACTTTTTAAAAAATATCTCCATGGAAAAGATTCATCACTACACACAAAAAAAATTTGAGAAAAAATAATTTCCTATACAAGTATCACGCTGAAATATCAGAGATATGGATAAAATGGAGACAGTTCTTAAGAGTATGTTAGTCAAAGAGTAGTAGCACAAATTAAATTAAATGGAAATGATGAAAATGCAGGATTTTCCTCTGAAAAAAGTTACAATGCTATATTAGTTACTCGTAATAGGGTAACATTAATCAAGGATGCTGCACACATTAACATGGAGGCACGTGTTTTATTAGCAAATTCACACTCAGATTAATGTGAAAAATATATCAGGAGGGTGGAATGGGAGATGGTCTGTAGACTTACAGAATATCAGAACTGGATGGACCCTCATGTTTCAGAGCTACCTGATCATTCAGTATTGAGCATTATTAAGCCTCTCGTATGAGCCAGGTTCTGGGTAAGGTGCTGGGATGAGATGATGAACAAAATAAAGTTTCTGCCCTCAGGACCTCCTAGTCTAGTGGAGAAGATAGGCATTCTTCATACAATCACACAAATAAATATAGCTTTACAAATCATGCTGAGCAATAAAAGGGCAATTTTAAAAGAGCTGACTCAGTGAGACAGCTGACTGTGTGTATGTCCACTCACGTACACGAGTGCATGTGTTTAATGATGTCTCAGAGGAGACAGTGTTTATATATTTATTTATTTTTAATCCTCACGCAAGGATATTTTTCCATTGATTTTTTGTTTTGTTTTTGTTTTTTGTTTTTTAGATAGAGTGGAAGGGAGGGAGGGAGAGAGAGGGAAACATTGATGTGAGAGAGACACGTCGATTAGTTGCCTCCCGCACGACCCCGACCAGGACCCAGGATCGAACCTGCAACCCAGGTATGTGCCCTTGACCAGGAATTGAACCCATGACCCTTCAGTCCAAGGGCTGATGCTCTAACCACTGGGCCAAACCGACCAGGGCAGCAGTGTTTAAAGAAAACCTGAGGGTATGGGAGAGATAAACAGACAGCATAGAATGTGGAAAATGATTCCAGGCATAGAAATTGCACATGAAATAGCCCAATGCACCATGGGAAAAGAGAGGCCTGTTACAGAATTGTGAGTAGCTCCCCACTGCAGGGAGCAAAAGGGAGAAGTGGCAGGTAGTAGAGGTGCTGAAGAAGAACATGTCAGCCATGACCTTACCATTAGCAGCTATAAAAAGAAGTTGGACTTCATTTTAGGGTGAATGGAGAGCCATCAGAAGGTTTCAGCAGGTGAGGGAGTGACTCATATATGCAGTTTGGAAAGATCCACTCTACCTACTGTAGAAAATGGATTGGAGGGGACAGACTGAAAGGAGTTGGACGACTACCACAGGAAAGTGAGGTCCACCCAGGAAGGGGGTGAGTGGCACATGAGTGCAGAAGGACCAGCACATCTCAACCAGTGGGTGATTCACCACAATCAGAGTAACAGCACAGTCAGACAAGGTTCCTTTGGAGGTGGAGAAACTCATTCCCCAGGTCTGGGCAAACTGTTCATTGCAGTGTACTGCAAGCATAGAGGTACCAGAAAGTGTGTTCAGGAGAAATAACCCCAGTATAAAAAGAATTCCATTAGATTTTGACGTTTTTACTACATTGTCCACATTCTAAGGACATCTTTCTCCCTCTGTTGGCTGCATGAACCAAGTAAATTTTTCATTAAAGTACAGGAAAATGGCTAAATTTTATCTCTGATTTTTATTGAACTGGAGCTGGTTTTAGCATAAAGACATGGAGTAGACCTCTCCTTCTCCTTTCTCTCAAACTTTGGAATAGAAACTTATTCTCTCACAGGGTTGGAGGACAGAAGTCCAATATCAAGGTGTTACCAGGGCCATGTTCTCTCTGAAGGCTCTAGGGAAGGATCCTTCCTTGCCTCTTCCTAGCTTCTGTGGCGATCCCTGACTTGCAGACACATCACTGCAATCAATCTCTGCCTCTGCTGATCTCACTGTGTGTTGCTGTGGCCCTTATCCTCTTCTTATAAGGACATTCTTATAAAGACCAGTCATTTTGGATTAAGAGCCCACTCTTCCAGTAGGACTTGATCCTAACTAATTGTACTTGAAATACACTATTTCCAAATAAGGTCCTACAGTGAAGTTCCAGGAAGGATGTGAATTGTGAGGGGACATTATACAACCCAACACGATGGGACAGCACCTAGTCGAGATGACTCAGGGAAGGATGAGACCAGGAATCCAGCTGACCCTCACTGCAGGGCAGGATAGAAGACCAGAAGTCAGTTATTCTGGGAAGCCAAAGACAGTCCTAAAATTAGCAGTAGGTGTAAAAGAAAAAGGGGAGATTGCTGATGCTTTCTATTGACCAAGGCACAAGAGGAGACAGAGATAGTGGAATTCTGTATTGTGTGTGCATGTGGTGTTTGGGAAAGTAGGGTGGGTAAGAGATGCGGGGTAGCAGACCGAAGGAATGGGGGAAACTTGGTATTGGGGAACTGCCCCTCTCAAGTATGAGAAAAACGTTTTTAAGTCTTGGGTTTGAGGATAATGAAAATAAAACACACTGATTATAGAATCTTTAGAATACATAGAAAAGTAGAGGGACTAGCCCTGGCTGGTTTGGTTCAGCGGTTAGAGCGTCAGTCCGTGGTCCAGAGAGACCCAGGTTCGGTTCCCGATAATGGCACATACCACGGTTGCAGTTTGTCCCTGGCCCCGGTTGGGATAGTGTGGATGGCAGCCAGTCAATGTGTCTCTCTCACATTGATGTTTCTTTCTCTCTCGTCCTCCTTCTCTCCCTCTCACTCTATCTGAAGATGAATGCAAAAGTGTCCTCGGGTGAGGATAAAAAAAAAAAAAAAGTAGAGGGAATAGAAAATTCAGCATTAATCCCACCATCTAAGAACAATTCATATGTTTCCTCCTAGTGCTTCCCCTATCCCCAGGTGCAAAAATTGGCATTAATACTATGACTCAGTTGATGAACCATCATATTTTTGTTTCCCTTCATACTTTATCCTCATTCCCATTCCCCCACACCCCAAAAATATCATACACACACACATATAAATAAGTGTGTAGATATAATGTGTTTGTATGTATGTATATATGTATGTCTACATGTATTATTCATTCAAGAAATATTTCTTTTGTACCTACTATGTGAAAAGCACTCAGAGACCATCAAAGCCCTATAATCTCTGCCTCACAGAGCTTACACACTAATGGAAACCAAGGGAAAAAAACATACTGTTGATTTGTGTGTGTGTGTGTTTATAAATTACATAAAAGGGACCATGCAATAAAATTAAGATCTTTCTTACTCTTCCACTCACCACCAAGTCTCTTATAGTATCTACAAATTGCTGTATATAAATCTAGTCCCTTGCTTCTGTCTGAGGCCTAAATTCCATTATCTGTGTCTGCAGCCTTTCACTTCCTGATTCCCATAGTGACAGACACCTAGATTGCTTCTAATTTCTTGTTACCACAAATAATGCTGCAAAGAACATCCTATACCTACTTACAACCCTCTTTTAGCATTCTTGTGCTATCGACCTTATAAGGTCTGCTCAGGGTTCCTTTCATGTAGCACCACTGACTGCCCCAGAAGGCCTGCCCTTGGGGCCTTGGTCTGCCATGTGCTGCCAGCTCTAGGTATTATCCTGCTTTCTAATGTTTGCCAGTAGGAGGAATGCAAAGTTAGTTTAATTTGCATTTCTCTAATTGCTAATGAAACTGAGTGCTTCATATACTGTTCAACCATATAGATTTCTCTTTTCTGTGACTTGGCCTCTTTCTATCATTCCTTCGCCCTCTTGTTAACAGGCTTTTTGTTTGGGGGTATTTTTATATCTTCTTTCAGGAGCTCCTCATAAATTCTAAATACTAGCTCCTTGTTTACTCCAGGAATTGCAAATATCTTCTCCCAGTCTGTTAAATTTATCCATGGCACCCTCTGTTGAACAAAAACCCTTATTTTTAAAAGGGTTTGTGCATTTAGTCTTATTAAGAAATCCCCACCCAAAGTCACAAAGATATTCTCCTATATTACACCTATTTTTTTCTTCTATTGCCTTCATAGATCTACCATTTACTTTTTTATTTTACTAAATTTATTGGGGTGACATTGGTTAATAAGATTATGTAAGTTTCAAGTGTACTATTCTATGATATATTATCTATATACTCTATTGCGTGCTCTCAACCCAAGTTAAGTCTCCTTCTGTCACCATATATATAATCCCCTTTTCCTCTTCAACCTCACTGCACCCCTCTTCCCCTCTGTTGTCTGTGTCTATGAGTTTTTTTGTTTTGTTTGCTGCTTTCTGTTTCATATCCCACATATCAGTGAAATCATATGGTTTTTGTCCTTTTCCATCTTTTTAAGTTCACAGTCCAATTGGAGTTTACTTTTGCATATAGGGTGACTTTGTCAGATTTTTGCTTTTCTCCATGAGTTAGTTGCCCAGCATCGTTGTTAGATAATCTAACTTTGCCCCACTAACCGTGATGCCACCTCTAACACACACCAATTCCCAAATACACAGGTTTCTGCTTCTGGGCTTTCTATTCCTTCACAGTGTCCCATGTGACTATTCCTCTACCTGATCCCGCAGTTTTATTCCCAAGACTTTGTTTTATGACCTATTATTAGGTATCGAGGTTCAGTTATTTTTTTCTATGCATAGGTTGTTTTGTTCTGTGCAATGGTGACAAGCCTATATAAACAATTTGGAATCCTGGTTTTCTCATTAAACATTGTAACTTTGCCATTTCCCCCGTGTAATGTCAGCACTTTATAAGTAACAGTTCCTGAAAATTTTCAGTGTTACGTGTTGCAAGGAAAACTTTTCCTCCATCATCTTAGGTTGCAATAGTTGGGGGGCTGTGATTAACAGGAGAAAAGACAGAGTTTATCCATATGCATACAGAAGTGCCTAGAAGAAGTAGTTACCTGAACAGTAAAGACAAGGGTTTATATATCAACTTAGTGGGGAAAGGAGGGGAGAAAACAGTTTCTAAGGAAACAGAGGAGTTTCAGAAAACACACCTTTGAGGGGAAACAAATGGAAGGCATGAGAGTTTGTGATGTTTGTTCTCATCTGGGTGCGAGTGGTCAGTCTCCTTTCTGGCTATACCACCCACCCCAACCCCCTCACCCCTGGCAGATTTATGGTGGCTGTATTTTGGGGAGGCCCTGCTAAAAAGTTTAAAAAATAAAAGAAGTTTAGCTGCTGGTTTTTTCAGATGTTTTTAGCTTAAAATAATCTTTATGTCATTGTGATGAGTCAGGAGTCGCTACACATATAAATAAATCAATAAAACTAAATCTCTGACAATTCATCACTGAGTACCAAATAACCCCTGCTGCCCAGTATAAGGTGAAGGTGGGCCCCAGGGACTGAGGAAGAGCTGTGTGAAGAAAGGTGTCTGAGCCCTTGGCTAAAGAGATATAGACAGGCCCGTGAAGGGAAGAAAAGATTTTCCCTCCACCCTTCTGAGCTCATAGCTTTGGATTATTTTAGTGTTTCGTTTTTAGGCTATATAATGGCAAAACGGCATGTTCTTTTCTTCCTCTATTAGGCTGTATGGGAGGAAAAAAATATTTTCCACTCTATCCTCCTTGGTTCTTCAGCTAGAGCCCTATAAACTAGACAGGCAAAAGACAGATTAACAACAACAAAAAACAAACAAACAAACAAAACAAATAGAATTTTATTAACATGTGCATAGCACAACAGATGGGAGAACTCAAATGAGTAACTCAAAGGAATGGTGAGGACTTGGCCTTATAAAGCATTTTAAAAGAACAATAAAATTTTAGAAAAGTGACAAGACAAAGGGAAAGGACTTTGAGCTTCTGAGACATCACATTGCGGGAAGGTAAATCTTTGGGGAAACTAATGGTAGATGAGTACTCGTTTTAGCCAGGTTTGTTATGTAGATGCCTCCGTTGCTGTCTCTGGGCTAATAAGGGTCTACAGTTGTTCTATCCTTGGT
Organism: Tadarida brasiliensis; assembly: GCA_030848825.1. Classification (NCBI taxonomy): domain Eukaryota; kingdom Metazoa; phylum Chordata; class Mammalia; order Chiroptera; family Molossidae; genus Tadarida; species Tadarida brasiliensis. The sequence goes on from CM061259.1 coordinate 84,220,561, forward strand.
AGAGAGGGAAGGGAGGACACTCTTACAAATTTATGTCCTTTTAGACAAATAGGGGGAAGGCAGGGAGCTTTTCTTGTACCTACTTCTTCTTAATTTCTTTCAGCTCCATATAATCCTTATGCCAAACTGGTATATTTGGAGGTGGCATATTATGCTACCCTTCAAACCTGTGAATTATAAGAAGTCGGCAAATGCTATTGCAGCTCCTGGATCCAAGGTAGAGTTCCATTTAACAACAATCAAGAAAACTGAGAGAAATACACTTGATTGCAAAGTGAAAATAATCTCCATCATTCAGAAATCTCACTTGTTACTGATGAACTAAGTGTCTCTCTCTTTCTTTTCCATTTCTAAAATATGTAATCAGTACCTACATTCATTCAAACACAGTGTAGGGATAAGAGAAACTGAAATAAACACTGAATATCCTGGCACAGGCTCCTTTTAAAACAGGTATTACCCGAACAACAAGAGGCCATGAACTTGTCCATTGGCTCTCAATAAAAAACCAGATGATATAGTACAATCTGCACTCTTGTCAACTCCAGGAAGTCTGGAGGAGTTGGGGAGTACAATCTCTGGTCACAGTGGGGCAGTATCATGTAAGAGTCAAGAAAACTAAAATTGTACACCTAGTCCTAAAGTTTCAGTGACATAAGAATGATTGAGGCTAAAGTTTTCTAAATACTATCACTTCTCAAACAGAAAAGGACTTTCCAAATGCTTGGCAGCATAATTATCTTTCATATTATTATGATCTCTTTGTCGCTCATACCTACAGTGTGAAATAAATAATAATGACTTGTTATTCTGGGCTCCAGAGCAGGCTTGCTAACTGCTGATGGTTAAATGCTTTGAAAATTAAGAAGGGCCACACTGAAATGAAATGACCTCTTCTCTCTCTCTCTCTCTCTCTCTCTCACACACACACACACATACACACACACACACACACACACACACACACACACACACACATATCCTAGAAATGCAACACATTTCACATTTACTAAATAATACAGTTGCCTTAATTAGGGAGAGGGCAGAGCTCATGTTTTCATTCTTGGAAACCTAGCATGCAGTTGCTAATCTATTGGGTGATGAAGACCAGGGCATTGCCTGTTTAGTTAACAGATCTCTACAGCTTCTCTTACATACTTTGAATACAGTGGCCTAACAATCTTTCTGATGACAATCTTCTCTGGTGATTATTAACTTTGCTTAAGATTTGTACTCCAAATAATTCACCCAATAGCTTTCCACAGTACATCAGAAACTTGATGTTTCATGTGCTTAAAATTGATTTTTTTTTTTTTTTTTTAGAGCAAGAGAGGAAGGGAAAGAAAGATAGAAACATCAATGTGAGGGAGAAACATTGATCAGCTGCCTCCTGCACACCCCCCACTGGGTATTGAGTCAGCAACCCAGACATGTGCCCTGACCAGGAATCGAACCTGGACTTCTCAGTCCATGGGACGACACACAATCCACTGAGCCACACCGGCTGGGCTTAAAATTTATATTTTATTTTTTTTATTTATTTATTTATTTATTTATTTATTTATTTATTTATTTTTAATTTACTTTTGTTACAGATGTTTCTCCTTTTTTCCCCCATTGACACCCTCTTCCCCCTCCCTCCCTGCCCCGTTCCCATTTTTGTTGTCCATGTCCATTGGTTATGAGTACATGCGTACAAGTTCTGTGTTCATCGCTCCCCTCCCCCACCCCCTCTTCTGGCAAATGTCAGTCTGTACCCCACTTCCACGTCCCTAGGACTACCCTGTTCTTCACACTGTTATGTTCCTTATATTCCAGAAATAAGTGAGATCATATGATATTTGTCTTTCTCTGCTTGGCTTGTTTCACTTAGGATAATAGTTTCCAGGCCCTCCCATGTCGTCGCAAAGGATAAGAGATAGTTCTTTCTTACAGCTGCATAGTACTCCATTGTGTATATGTACCACAGCCTTTTTATCCATTTGTCTACTGATGAACACTTGGGCTGTTTCCAGATATTGGCTATTGTAAATAGCGCTGCTATGAATATGGGGGTACATGTATTCTTTCTGATTGGTGTTTCAGGCTTCTTAGGGTATATTCATAGGAGTGGGATCACTGGGTCAAATGGTAATTCAATTTTTAATTTTTTGAGGTAACACCATAGTGTTTTCCACAGTGGCTGCACAAGTCTGCACTCCCACTAGCAGTGTACTAGAGTCCCCTTTTCTCCACACCCTCGCCAACACTTGTTGTTTGATGCTTTGTTGATGGCAGCTATTCTGACAGGTGTGAGGTGATACCTCATTGTTGTTTTAATTTGCATCTCTCTGATGATTAGTGAAGTTGAGCATTTCTTCTTATGTCTCTTGGCCATTTGTATGTCCTGTTTGGAGAGGTGTCTATTTAGTTCCTCTGCCCATTTTTTAATTGGGTTCTTTGTCTTCCTTTTGTTGAGATGTATGAGCACTCTATATATTTTGGAAATTAGTCCCTTATCTGATATATCATAGGCAATTATGCTCTCCCATACAGTGGGTTGCCTTTCCACTTTGATGGTTGTTTCTTTTGCTGTGCAGAAGCTTTTGAGTTTGATGTAGTCCCATGTGTTCATGTTTTCCTTTGTTTCTGTTGCCTTAGGGGATATATCAGTGAAAATTTTGCTGCGTATGATGTCTGAAATTTTGTTGCCTACATTTTCTTCTAGGATTTTTATGGATTCATGAGTCACATTTAAGTCTTTTATCCATTTTGAGTTTATTCTTGTGTATGGTGTAAGCTGATGATCTAGTTTCATTTTTTTGCATGTAGCTGTCCAATTTTCCCAACACCATTTATTAAAGAGGCTGTCTTTACTCCATTGTATGCTCTTGCCACCTTTGTCGAATATTAATTGAGCATAATGTTTTGGGTCAATTTCTGGGTTCTCTGTTCTATTCCATTGATCTATGTTCCTGTTCTTGTGCCAGTACCAGGCTGTTTTGATTACAGTAGCTTTGTAGTATAACCTGATGTCCGGTATTGTGATCCCTCCTACTTTGTCCTTCTTTTTCAAGATTGCTGTAGCTATTCGGGGTCTTTTTTGGTTCCATATGAACTTCTGAGGTATTTGTTCTAGTTTTGTGAAATATGTCGTTGGTATTTTGATGGGGATTGCGTTAAATCTATAGATTGCTTTGGGTAGTATGGACATTTTAATGATGTTAATTCTTCCAATCCATGAACAAGGTATGTGCTTCCACTTTTTTATATCTTCCTCTATTTCTTTATTCAATGTCCTGTAGTTTTCTGCAAATAGGTCCTTTACTTCTTTGGTTAAGTTTATTCCTAGGTATCTTAATTTTTTTGCCACGATGGTAAATGGGATTTTTTTTAGTTTCTCTTTCTGTGAGTTCATCATTAGTGTATAAGAATGCCGTCGATTTCTTGACGTTAATTTTGTATCCTGCTACTTTGCCAAATTCATTAAGTCTAGTAGATTTTTGATGGAGTCTTTAGTGTTTTCTATGTATAATATCATGTCATCTGTGAATAATGACAGTTTCACTTCCTCCTTTCCAATTTGGATCCCTTTTATTTTTTCTTCACATCTGATTGCTGTGGCTAAGACCTCCAGTACTATGTTAAATAAGAGTGGTGAAAGTGGGCATCCTTGTCTTGTTCCTGTTCTTAAGGGAAATGCTTTTAGTTTTTGTCCATTGAGTATGATGTTGGCTGTAGGTCTTTCATATATGGCCTTTATAATGTTGAGATATGATCCCTCTATTCCCAAATTGCTGAGCGTTTTTATCAGAAATGGGTGCTGGATTTTGTCAAATGCTTTTTCAGCATCTATTGATATGATCATATGGTTTTTATCTTTCATTTTGTTTATGTGATGTATCACATTTATTGATTTGCGTATATTGTACCAGCCTTGCATCCCTGGGATGAATCCCACTTGGTCATGGTGAATAATTTTTTTGATGTATTGCTGGATCCGATTTGCTAGTATTTTGTTCAGGATTTTGGCATCTATGTTCATCAGGGATATTGGCCTGTAGTTTTCTTTCTTTGTAGTGTCTTTTTCTGGTTTTGGGATTAGAATTATGCTGGCCTCATAAAACGAGTTTGGAAGTCTTCCTTCTTCTTGAATTTTTTGGAATAGTTTGAGGGGAATGGGTGTTAGTTCTTCTTTGAATGTTCGGTAAAACTCGCCCGTGAAGCCGTCAGGGCCTGGGCTTTTGTTTGCTGGGAGGGTCTTGATTACATCTTCAATTTCCTTTGTTGTTATTGGCCTGTTCAAGTTTTCTATCTCTTTCCGATTCAGTTTTGGGAGACTGTGTGTTTCTAGAAATGTGTCCATTTCGCTTAGATTGTCGAATTTGTTGCCATATAAATGTAAAATTTATGTTTTAACATAAACATGGAGATAAGCTCCAGGAAATGTGCAGGAAAAGGAAAAAAAAATGTTTTAATCCAGCTGAAAAAATTAGGAGCAAGAGTTTTTGTTTTTTTGAGCTTGTTTTTTTTTTTTTTTTTTTTCCTTAAATGGCCTCTCTTCTCAGATTACCAATTTAGAAATCAGACTTCAAAGAGAGTTGGATCTTTTCTTCACTTAAAGGAAATATTTAATGAGTGCTCTCATAGTAATCAGGTTTTAGAGATTACCTGAGGAAACCAAATAGCCTGGAGCTTTATGGTCACACTCTCCCCAGGATATGGCATATGTCATGGGTGACATGGCATCATAAAGATCCTTTCAGGCCGGCCAGTGTGATTCAGTGGTTGAGCATCAACCCATGCACCAAGAGGTCGCCGGTTCGATTCCTGGCCAGGGCACATGCCCAGGTTGTGGGCCAAATCCTCAGTGGGGGGCATGCAGGAGGCAGCTAATTGATGTTCCCTCTCACTGATGTTTCTATCTCTCCCTCTCCTTTCCCCTCTCTCTAAAAAAAAAGAAAGAAAGAAAGAAAAAAAATTAAAAAAAAAAAAAGATCCTTTCAGGCAATGCTAGGATAGGGCCTTGACAGGTGAGGCTCCCAAAGTGGAAGGAAAGGCACTGAGTGAGGAGACCAGGCTCTACCATGAACTGCCATGTGACCTTGGCCCAGTCATTCACTGCTCTGCAGTTCATCTTCCCCATTCCTAAAACCAGGTGCTCAGACCTAGTAATCTCTTAATGAGTCCCTACTTCTCTAGCCCTTCCTCCTTCTCATTTCTATTAAGCATTTTGATAAACAACATTTAAGTTGTGGTTTATGAAAAGATTATTATTCCCATTTTACAGATCAGGAAACAGACTGAGAGTGGTTAAATGATTTATCAGCAAAGGGTAGTCTTCCTTCTCTGTGCAGGACTTACCAGTGTAGATGACCACTTGGCAGGTGAATACTTAAATCAGCTCCTTAGCATACAGATTGGGGTGGAGTAAAAACCTGGGGATCATCTGCACATAGATAACAATGGAGCTGTGGATATAAATGAAATTGTGTCAAAGCCTCAGTCTTCTTTTTTTATATTTGAAGAATAGGTATAAGTCCTACTTCTAAGTGTTATTCAGTCATACACTGGATAAATCAGTTTAGGCAAAAAACTGGAATCTGATTCTCCTGATTAGATTTGAACTTATTTAAATGCAATCACTTACTCATCTTTTACTCCTCTCTTCTGGGACTTTTAGAAAGTTACTGCAGTTGTCTATCCACAATATAATGAGGGTCTAACAGTCAGCTTTGGCTCTGAGGCATCTCTTAAGAGTCAAGTATACCCCCTTTGCTGTTCCTAGATTAATTCCCTGGTAGCCACATGCCAGCACTTACTTGTTCCTCAGCTTCCTACAAATAAAATTATTAAATCAGAATATATGTATTAAGTCATTTTAAGCAAATTTATTAAGTTCTGTAAATGTGGCATGTCCTGGGCTATAACATACAAATGAATGAAGTTGATTAATTATGAAATGTCAAAAATACAGATAGAGTACTTTGACAGGGCTACTGGACCCTAAGAATAAAATGCCATGGGGGTTCAGAGCATGAAATAGCAGTTTTCCTTAGGGATATAAGGAAAGTCATCCTGGAGTTACCTTCAAGCTGACCTAAAGAAGGGGTGGGGTTTTTAAGAAGAAACAAAGAGACACATCAGTCCAGGTTTGCGAACACAATGGACAGAGGCACCAAAGTGAAAAGAATAGAGCATGCTCCTGTGATCTGAGAAATCGTAAGTACAATAGTCCCCACTTATCCACAGATTCACTTTCTGCAGTTACCCACAGTCAACCATGGTCTGAAAATATTACATGGAAAATTCCAGAAATAAATAATTTATAAGTTTTAAATTGATCAAATTCTGAGTAGTGTGATGAAATTGTGAACTGTCCTCTCTGTCCTGACCAGGAGGCGAACCATCCCTTTGTCCACCATATCCACACTGTATACACCACCTGCCCATTAGTCCTTTAGTAGCCATCTCAGTTATCAGATCGACTGTCCCTGTATCACAGTGCTTGTGTTTATGGAATCTTATTTTACTTACTAATGCACCCAAAGCACAAGAGTAGTGATGCTGGCATTCAGACATACCAAAGAGAAGCTGTAAAGTTCTTTAAGTGAAAAAGTGAGTACAATACAATAAAATACCTTGAGAGAGAGAGACCACATTTACATAACTTTTATTATAGTACATTGTTTTAATTGTTCGTTTATTAGTTGTTTTTATTAATCTCTTATGCATCTAATTTATAAATTAAACTTTATCATAGTTATGTATGTATGTATAAGAAAAAACACAGTATATATAGGGTTCAATACCAACCAGGCCTTCAGGCATCTATTGGGGGTCTTGGAAATTATCTCCCCATGGAAAAGGGGTCTACTGGACTGATTTGCCTAACTTTGGTTTTTGTTTTATTAACAGGGCTCTACATTTTTCTAATTGCTACTTTGCCATCTAGTTATTAGCCTCTCTTAATAGCCTTTTCAGCATTCACAAGCAAATTTTAAAAAATTACTTCCATACATATCTTGTGCTATAATTACTCTTCAAAATAAGTCTCATGAACATTTACTATTCTGAATCCATAATCCTCTGGAAGGGTATGCTACCTGGTGATGCTGATTCTAAATTAGCGTTTCTCTGAAATATTTTCATAATATACAGTTAATCCAAGTAAGACGCATAGGTCACATTTGCTCTGAAACTTTTTCAATCTTCTTTTCATTTGATATTTTTTAAAAACCCACAAAGTTATCAGGTATCAAGCAGAGAAGACTGCAGCCCTGGCCAAGACAACACGAAGGGTAGATACCCATCTCTATCATTGAGATTTTAGGGTTCAGCCAACTTGGTCCAATGGAAAATAAACAGGTTTAAACATCATAACACACTCAAAAATATTTTGTGATTATATTGGTAATGTAGAAAATGAATTTGTGTATAAGAAAAATTATCTGTAACCTATCAGATGTTAACATGTCAGGGAATTCCCTTCCAGTGTTTGATGTCCCAAGCATGCTACATACTGAGCTCTCAGTTTCTCTCTGTACCTTAAATCCTATTGGTATTAAAACTTATATGCTTTCCCAATCCATTTCCATCCCTGCAGCCCTACCACCACTGTACTTGATCAGAGGACTACAACAGCTCCCACCCTGATCCTACATACATCCGGGCCACAATATTCCCCTGTTCACCAAGGTGCCAATCAGACCATGACATTCTCCCATTTTAAAAAAGCTTGGTAGCTCCCTCCTTCAGTACCTTTAACTCTCTATCCAAAATCAGGTCCTCAGGGAGTTCCTGCCTAACCATCTATATAAAATAACAATCAGCAGTCCCCACATCCCCAGGAAAATATAAGCTCTGTGAGGGCAGGGAGTCTATTTTGCTTATGGCTGTATTTCAAAGATTTAGAACTGTGCCTGTCACAGAGTGGGCAAATGAATATTTGTTGAATTAATGACTCACACTGCCACATACTATTCACACAATTGGGTCATATGTTGTTCCCCCATGGGTAAGCAGTGACCACATCTTACTCCTCCTTGTATCTCCAGTGCTGGGCAGAGTTTCTGGTATACAGAAGGCTCAATAAGTTCATGTTGTACTGACTGGAACATCTTTTTGAGGGTGGATTATTGGAAAATGCTCAAGCTTTCAAGCTAATAGGTGCATACTATTTCTACTGCTTACCAATTGGTTTATTTGAAAGAAAATGTTTTCCCAGGAATTACTGAGATTGGATGTAAAGAGACTCAGGTCTAATTTACACAGAAAGGACAGATATTCATCATGCTTTGATTCATCACCTTCATTGCCTGTTGTTCCCTTTGGTCTGCCAGCTCCAGGAGAGCAATGACCATGCCTGCCTCACTCTTCATTGTTTCTCCAGGGTCCTAGCACAGTGCTCAGCACATGGTAGATCTCTAATTATCTATGTTGATTAGTGAAGTAATGATTAATGAACACATGAGTTCTTTTATGAGCCAATCCATGGACCAAAGTGGCTTAGGTATACTTGTGGATAAAAGCTTTGCAAGGATCCAAGAATAGGGTGTTGTTAATTCAGCACTCCTCTGCAGCTATATTGTGCTTTAGCTCCAACAGGACAAACAGACCTCAAAATGCTTGTTAAAAGCCAGTGTACCGTGAAGAGCAGTCACCACACTGTCCCCTTTGGAATTCAGCTGGTGCAAGAAATGCCACCTCATCCCGCCACACTCAGTTTTTCTATGTTTCCAGAATGAGCTGCTAGGTCCCCCAGACACTGCAGGGAGGAAACTGCAAACCCTTGGCTTCCCTCCCATTCCTCTACTTCTTACCATGAAGTCAGTGATCCTGGATGAGGCAGGAGAACCTACTATAAAACAGAGAAGGATGATCCCCTGGTAGAGTCATAAGACCAAAAAGGATGTGGAGAAGTAGACACACTGGCACTTTGATAAGAGGCTTAAGGCCTTGAGAGAAAAGAATGGCCCATCCCATTAGGGATGACTTCCACTATGACACTTCGATTGCCAACACACCTGCTGGTAACTTAGAGTGTGGGTCACATTTGGCTGTCTGAGCTCAGCCAGCCTCACTTCCCTGGGTGTGGATGTGGGGTACTGCCTTGCTCAGTTTTAGCACCTCTGCCTCTTACCAGCAGGCCGCCACCTCTTTCTTCCTCTTCCCCAGGAAGGACTTTGAACCTGCCCCTTCAAGGTGATGTTTGGGGTTTTAGAGACTTGCCAGGGAAGTTGGTATTTTTATCAGATGAGTACTACCCAGTGTTAGAATTATAACGTTTGGAGTCAGCCATATCCAAATTCAAATCCCAGCTGCCACTGATGTCTCTAGGCCTCAGTTTCCCTGTCTATATAAGAGAAATGATGATAGTATCTACTTCCTAGTTTTGTCATGAGAAGTCAATGAACTAAATATGTAAAGCATTCAGCCTGGGGCCTAGCACATAGTAAGCATTCAATAAACGATAACTAATAATAGTAATAACTATGACAGTCTATGTTTTAATATTGTCTCTCATTCTAATGCGTACAGAAACCAACCAACCAATGTTTAGACGAACCCCACGTAGGGTGCAAGGCAGGAAGGCAGGGGAAAGTGAACCATGTAAGTGAATCATGTGGCTTCTTGTGGGTCCTTCTTTGTCTTTCAACTCACACAGCCTGACTGATTTCCCAAATCACAGCTTGTAGCAATCACCCCACCATGGAGCTGTAGGACCTTTACTGTCTGTCTTTCCCTCTGATCTGTCAGCTCCATGAGGGTAGGCATCATGCCTGCCTCATTCTTCACTGACTCGCACTGACCTATGGTTGACAGAGTAATGTATGTGAGAGGAAGAGGGAGAAGGAGAGAGAGAGAGGCAGAGACAGAGATAGATAAACAGAGGGGAGGGGGGATAGAATGAGAACAGAGAGCATTTAGAGAGGGGTAAGAGAGTCCTGGAGCCTTCCAGAGAGGTGTGGGGATGAGGCAAGACTCACACAGGCAGATCTGACTTCCAGTCTTGATTCCCTGTGGTTCTAGCAGAAAGAGCAGCAAGCTGAAGAGAGGCTCTTCTGGGAGCTCAGCAAGAGAGAGAACCAAGAAGCATCTTTAATCTGGATAGGGATATACAGAGGGTATACATGAATTCCTCTCTGGATGGATAAAAACATTCATTTAATAGTGAGAAATTATGTAAAACATTGGATAATGTGCATGACCTATGCACACAACCATGTTATGGTTAAGGTAGTTACTAACCATATTGGTCCACATGTCAGTGACTGTTCTCTCCCCTCTGGGCCTTTGCACTTGCCAGTCCCACTTCCTGGAACGTCCACTCCCTGTTACCTCTCCTCCCCACACTTGCCCTGCCCCTGCTATCTTAACTCATCCTTAGGTCTCAACTTATACTTCGCCTCCTCTGGAAAGTCCCCCGTATCTGTAGCTGGGTGGCATGGCATATCCCATGGCACTTATGTCACCTTATGGGCATTAGCTGGTTACCTGTCATTCTCTCTAGAAAGACCCTGAATTCCTCAAGAATAAAGACTATGTTTTATTAAGTCTGTACCCCCAGTGCCTGGCACAGTGGGTGCTCAAATATACATGCTGAGCTAATGAATGAAATACTTGAGTTGCTCTTCTATCTCCTTGAAAGATGGCCTCTGTCCTCCTTAGGCAAGCCTCTGAATCCATCAGAGAGGACTTGTTATAAAATCAACAAGCAGAGCAATCCATTACTTCTGGGACTTCACAATGTCATGGTGATGGATAAAGGAGCCCCTACAATGTCAGTAACTGCCAATAAGATAAACCAAAAAGATGGAAACCAAAATATCAACAGAGCACTAGTTAAGAAAGGTGGTGCAGTTGCCTGCAGATTCAGGCTCAGCACCCACGGGCCTACACCTGCACTGTGAATTATCAAGGACTCTGCCTTTGCCCTGCTGTGCTACCTGTACCTTCCACCTGAGAACTGACACAGAGTGAAGCTGTGGAATTGAATCCGAGGGCTGAGTCAGCTTTGTTAGAAAAGGCACTGAAAGACCCACACCTCAAAAGAGAGAAATTTTCCATGATTATACGCTCTGCTAACCCATAAGCAACAGGTAGCATAACATTGGCTAATACTTGTGACATATTGTGTTAAGCAACTGAAATGGGTCATCTCATTTAGTTTACTCCTTCAACAACCCTATAAAGTTAGTAGCATTATCATCCCCATTATACAGATTAGAACACACAGATAGATTATGTTATACTCTCAAAATCACACAGCTAGTATAAAGCAGAGCTGGGATTTGAACCTAGACACTCTGATTCTAGAGCCGAAGCACTAACCGCACAGTTATCCTCCTCATGTAAAGACTGGTAAGGCCTGTGCCAAAAACTTCTAAGATCACCATTGGCTCACATACAATCATCTTTCCTAATCTTGAAATACTTAGGACAGAGACCCGGTTGAGAAATGCAGGAAGTTTGAGATGAATACAAAAAAAGGCCTCCTGCAGAGAGCAAATAATAAACTCAATGAGGCGGTGGGTGACCAGCTTGGGCCTTTGAGATGTCACTGGAACAGGAAGCCAGTCCTATCCCATCACACCTTTGGGGCAGAACCCTGGATTCTGAGGACCTAGAGGCTGACTAAATCCCCCTGGGAAAGCCAAGGTGAGAAATGCTGGCTATATGACTCATGTACTAAACCTGAGTCACCTTCCTTGGATCTTCATTCCTAAATGGAAATTAAATGCTGAGGGATATTTGCTTTTTATGATACTTCAGAGTATGAGCTTATTGATGGGCTTATTGAAGGTTAATGAAACAATTAAGTGTATGCATGAAAGCTAAAACATGGATTGAAGCTTTTCAATTTTCATCTGCAATAATGAGCACTAGGCTCAGGTTTTTACCCAGCATTTGACACCCACTAATTATTTCAGTGATTCCAGTTACAATTAATAAGGACTCAGCCATGTGTGTTAAATCTTAATACTCCACTTTGTCATCCATCAACTGAGTGGGGGGACATGCAGAAGAGAGTGCTGGAGGGCAAGATGTGGCTGGCTCTAAATTCCTTTCTTACCTGAGCATGACCTATGTGCCCAGCACTGTGCTATGCACTTCACCTGCTTTGCCTCACTGACTCCTCACATATAATTTAAGTGCTTTAACCCCTTTATCTCATCACCATCTGTCTCTTAGGTCACCCCTCAGAACCTACAATCAATTCTTCACAAGACTCCTCGTATTCCTGCTCCATCCTCACACCGCCTTTCTTCATTTCCGGATATCTTCCCACTTTACCATCTGAAGTCCTAGTTCCTCCTCACTAAAATCCCCATCATGGTCGCTCCTCTTAGAAATACACCACCTTCTTACTCTTTATAAAGACTGGCTCCCCAAAGGACACCCTTCCCCAGCAGCCCTCTCATGAGGGGCTGGTTTTGCTCCCACAGTCCTCATACCACTGGGCCTGGGAGCAGGAGGTGTGTCTCTCTTGCTGTTCCTTACCACTTCCAGACCTTTCTCTCTCTCACCTCCCTAAGAGTACTCAGCTTTGAATCATATTTCATCAGATTATATTACCCATTAACCCTCATCATTGCAATCTGCTACAATGGGTCACTCTGTCATTTCTCCATGGTTTTAAGTCCCTGCTATTTAAATTCTTGGCACTTTAATATACACATAAATCATCCTTTTAACACCTTGACTCAGTTTTAATGAACTTATCTCTACCAGTGGTCTTACTTTAGTCACCATGAGCCAATTTGAACCTAAAACGGTCATGATCAATAAATGCAAACTCTACAAAATCTAATAAGCATCACACCTCATACTATTCCCTGACTACTTGCTCAAATTTCCCATCTCCCTCTAATATCCTAACTCTGTTAGTCTTTTGTTCACCCCCCCCCCCCCGCCCAGGACCTACCCTCCAAATCACTAAACTAACTATCTTTTTTTGAAATAGATTTCATTTTTAGAGCAGTTTCAGGTTTACACCAGTATTCAGCAGAAGGTACAGAGTTACCATAACCTCCCAACCTCCCACACATGCACAGCCTCCTCCATAATCAACATCCCCCCCCATAAAGAGTGGCACATTTGTTACAACTGATGAACCTACATTGACACATTATTATCACCCAAAATCTATAGTTTATGTTAGGGTCCACTCTTCGTGTTGTACATGGGTTTGGACAAACATATAACAACATGTATCTACCAATACCATTATATTATCATACAGAGTAGTTTCACTGCCCTAAAAATATTCTGTGCTCCACCTATTCATTCTTCCCTCCCCACTAAACCCTGACAACCTCTGATCTTTTTACTATCTCCATAGCTTTGCCTTTTCCAGAAAGTCATATAGTTGGAATCATACAGTATGTAGCATTTTCAGATTGGTTTCTTTCACTTAGTAATATGCATTTAAGTTTCCTCTGTCTTTTCATGGCCTGATAGCTCATTTCTTTCTAGCACTGAACAATATTCCATTGTCTGGAGGTACTACAGTTTGTTTATCCATTTACCTACTGAAGGACATCTTGGCTGCTTCTAAGTTTTGGCAATTATGAATAAAGCTTTATAAACATCTATGTGCAGATTTTTGTGTGGACACAGTTTTTTACTCATTTGGGTAAATACCAAGGATCATGATTGCTTGATCGTATAGTAAGAGTATAGTAAGAGTATGTTTAGTTTTGAAAGAAATTGCCAACTTTATGTTGAAAGTGGGTTTCTTGTAGACAATATATAGTTGGGTCTTGTTTTTCTAACCATCTTTCCACTTTCCTTCTCCCCTGGAAGTCTTGTCTCCCTCTATTGATATAGACTATCTCCCTCAATTCTAAAGACTATCATTATAATTTTCGTCACATATATCTTTTTTTTTTTTTAATCCTCACCCGAGGACATTTTTTCATTTTTTGTTCAGATAGAGTGGGAAGAAGAGAGAGGAAGAGAGAGAGAGAGAGAAACATCGACGTGAAAGGGACACATCGAGTGGCTGCCACCCGCACGACCAACCAGGGCCGAGGACAAACTGCAACCGAGGTACATGCCCCTAGTGGGAACCGAACCCGGGTCTCTCTGTACCGTAGTCCGACGCTCTAACCGCTGAGCCAAACCGGCCAGGGCATATATCTCTTTTTTAAAAATTGTTTTTCTTTATTGATTTTAGAGAGAGAGGAAGGGAGAGGGAGAGAGAGATAGAAACATCATGAGAGAGAACACTGACTGGCCGCCTCCTGCATGCCCACCACTGGGGATTTGGCCCACAACCTGGGCATGTGTCCTGACTGGGAATCGAACCGGCGACCTCTTGGTGCATGGGTCAATGCTCAACTACTGAGCAACACTAGCCAGGCTCGTCACATATATCTCAATTCCTCTGCTCCTCTCTTGATTTGTTGTATTCTTTGGCAAAAAATACAATCCTGGTAAAAACTAATTCTCTACCTCCTCCATACCAGCACCCAGGAAGGTGATCGTGGTTAGAAAATATCAACCATATTAGCTAGTCTCATTTTATTGATTGATTGATTTGATTTTAGAGAGAGAGGGAGAGAGACAAAGAGAAACATCCATGTAAGAGAGGAACATCTATCAGTTGCCTCCTTCACACGCCCCAGCCAGAGATTGGACCTGCAAACCTAGGTATGTGCCCTGGCTGGGAATTGAACCCACAACCTTTCAATGCATGGGATGACCTTCCAACCAACTGAGCCACACTGGCCAGGGCAGCTAGTCTCATTTTAAATTTCTGACCATGAACCTCAAATGGGCTCTTATTGTTCTCCAGCAATCATATCCTGTCTTCCTAATCCATTCACACTAAAATTTTTCCTAAAAACTATTTCAGACCTCCTCTCCTCAAACTTCTGTCACTTCCTCCCCAATTCTTACTCTCAGCTGATAATTTTTCTCCCTATTTCACTGAAAAAAATTGAAGCAATAGAAAAAAAATGTCTACAGAGTCCCACCACCAATGCTAGCATCCTCAACCACAGAGTTGATCTTCCTCCTACTTTAGATAAACCACATGTGATTGTATCTAAATTCATTCCTATGTATATAGACTAATCCAATCTTCTATGTTATTGAACTACTTACTGGATTAATAATCTACTGATATCATATACAAGGATCAGCATAATTATCCACTGAAAAATTCCCATCAACATATAAAATATTATGGTTTCTCCCATCAGGAGAAGGAAGGAGGGAAAGAATGAGGGTGAGAGAAGGGACAAAAAGCTTTTCTTGACCCTACTTCTCCAATCAGCTACATATCCATTTCTCTGCCCTCCTTTTGCAATAAAGCTCCTCAAAAGAGCTGTCTATATAACTGGCTCCAATTCTTCTCTCTCTTCCCATTCTCTAATCCTCACCAGTCATGCCCTCCACTCTTCCAAAAGCGCTCCCATCAAGATGACCAACAACCTCCAAGTCACTGAATCCAATGGTCAATTCTCAGTCCAAATATTATTTAGGAATAATAATACTATCAGCTTTATAGGGTATTACAACCATTTAATGCAATACTAAAATGCTAAGAACACTTTTATTGTAAACTGTTACTGTAATAATTTCTTAAACAAAATCATCCTAAATATCAAAAGCAGAAAACCTCCTAGGCTGACAGCATTGCACACTTATGGTAATTTATCCCATTTGTATTTCAGTTGGAGCTTTCAGTGAACATTCCTTCTCCACAACTGGGTCTCTGAAGGGAGAAGAGGGGGAGTAGACTAGAGGCCTGAACTCTTTTTGAATCTAATTTCTAAGGTCTCCCTTGAGGAATGAGTGTGAATTATCCTGTATTGTGCAGGTGTCTCCACAGCATCAATCTGAAAAATCAATTTAACTTTTGATCAATGAGAATAATAAGCTTCTCTCTCTCTTTTCTCATTTAAGTTTGACAGTAGCTTTGAAAATGTTTGAGAGTTGGGGATTTTAACCACAGTCAAGCAAACTAGTAATTTCCTGAAATTGGTATTGTCAAAACAATAGCTTCAGCACCAAAAATTCAAAAATATCAACATATCATGTTCAATGGCTTTGGTTTATCCTCTGTGTTGGAGCCAGAGATTCTTCTCAATAATAAATGAGTTTGTGAAATTTATGGACCAAAAGGAAATGGAAGAAATTCTGGACCAATTGAAAATCAAACAATTTCTGCTAACTTCTGTGTTGAGCAGAGCACAAGAAATAAATGGTAGAAGAATATAAAAAGATGTTCAATGCATTGAAAGTCACATTTGAGCAAAGATTTGAAGAGGTTGGGAAAGGCGTTCATGTAGATACCTAGGAAAGGGCATTCCAAGCACAGAGAATAAACAGTACAAAGACATGGTCCATGCCAAGTGTGTCTGAAGAACAGGAGGGAGTCAAAATGGTTGGAGTAGACTGAGGGAGGAAGAGAACCATAGGAAATAAAATCAGAAAGAGAATGGAGAGGCTAGATATTACATGTCCTTAGAGAACAGCATAATGACTCTACTTTTACTCTGAGTGGATGGGGAGCCCCTGGAGAGTTTGAGCAGAGCAGTGCCATGATCTAACTACTTTTTCTAAGTCTCTCTCTAACTGATGTATGGAAAATACACTATAGAGGACCAGGACAGAATCAGGGAGACCAGTTAAAAGTCTCTTGGATTAGTCCAAATAAGAGATGACAATGGTTTGGATCTAGGTAAAAAGAGCAGAATTGATGAAAAAATATATAAATATATATTTATATTTATAGTAGAGCTGGCAGGACCTGCTACTGAATTGCATGTTGGGTATTGGAGGAAGAGAAGCATCAAGGATAAATCCAAGATTTTTTTTGTCCCAGACAACTGAAAGAGTGGTAGAGACTGAGTAAGATGGAAAAGACTAGATCCAGAGTTAGTTTGGTTAAGTTTGAAATGCCCACTTAGCATCCAAGTAGAAATATCAAGTTGGCAATTAGATATATGAGTTGAGTTCAGAAGAAAATCCTGGGATAAAGATATAAATTCTGGAGTCATCAGCATATAGATGGTGTCTTATGATCTTAGTAAGACCACTAAGGCAATGAGTATAAACAGATAAAAAGAGAATTCAAGTGACTAGGCATTCCAAAGACATCAGGGATATGAGAATGAATCAAAAACAAATGCAAAAAGTAGTCATTCAGGGCCCACTGAATACAGATGCATGAAGGTAGAATATGTGATGGTATAAGCATGTGGCACACTTCTCTTCTGATGTCTTCTATTTTCCAAGTAAAATAGGAAACAAGGTCCTTATCTGAGAGTTAGGAGAGGGGGGGAGGTGTTAAAAGACTAAGAAGAAGGAAAGGTATGAAATGCTTGTGTAGGAGAGAGGGAAAGTAAATTGCCCAGGGGCACTAAACTCTACTTGAGATTATAGATAGTGAGTTTACAGTATGCCTACCAGTGCAGTTGTGTGTTCTCCTGCCACATTTACTCTGCAGAGGCAGAAGCAGAACACTGGAGAGTCAGACTCAACTAAGGTCAGACTTTTATCCAGTGAAGAGGATGAAATAAGAGCAGAGCAAGAGAGTCATAACATATGCAGGGATGATTATAATGACAGCCCATAAAATATAAACTCTGCCAGGAGGGAGACAGGGACCTAAGAGAAATGAAAACCAGTGAAAATGTAGTACAGCCAATGGCTTGTAGGTCTGGTAGATCAAAAGATTGCTAGAATTCAGGTCTCAGATGGGGTGAGCTGGACATATAGGAGGTGGTGATCAGAGAGAGGGGGACTTGAACTGGATATATTAGACTAGGATCATGGCTATATTAGAAATAACTAAGAAAATGAGTGGTAGTTAGAGTTAAGAATAGGTCATTAGAAAAGATGCTATTGCCTGGCCAGTGAGGCTCAGTGGATTGAGCGTCATCCCATGGACTGAGAAGTCCTGGTTCGATTCCAGGTCAGGGCATATGCCTGGGTTGTGGGCTCGATCCCCAGTTGGGGGTGTGCAAGAGGCAGCCGATTGATGTTGCTCTCTCACATAGATATTGCTATCTCTCTAAAAGAAAATCAATAAAAACATTTTTAAAAGAAAAGAAAAGATGTTATCAAGGAAACGAGGAAGCAGGGTAATGGGAGGGTCATCTTTCTAGATATTGAAACCACCAAAAATAACAACAGCAGTAATTTTGGGAGAATGACAGTGAGATAGGAGCTAAACTCTTCAAGGAAGGTGAGAGAGTGACCCAGAGATAAGTAAGTGACTAATATAGTAGTGTCTTCTTATCTGTGACTTCAGTTTACATGGTTTCAGTTACCTATGATCAACCACAGTTCAAAAATATTAAATGGAAAACTCTAGAAATAAATAATTAAGTTTTAAATTGCATGCTGTTCTGAATAGTGTGTTGGAATCTTGCACTGCCCTACACTCTGCTGCCTGGGACGTGAATCATCCCTTTGCCCAGCATATCCACACTGTGTACATTGCCTGTCCATGAGTCACTTAGTAGTCATTTTGGTTAACAGGTTGACTGTTGTGGTATCTCAGTGCTTGTGTTTAAGTTACCCTTACTTTACTTAATAATGCCGCATTCGCATAATTTTTATTACAGTATATTATAATTGCTCTATTTTATTATGTTTGTGTTGTCAATCTCTCACTGTGCCTAATTTATAAATTAAACTTTATCAGAAGTATGTATGTATAGGAAAAAAACATAGTATATATAGGACTTGGTACTATCCAGTTTCAGGCACCCACTGGGCATCATGGAATGTATCACCTGGAAATAATAGGGGATGACTACATAAGGAAAAGTGGATTCAGCCTATTAGTTTATGTCTTTGAGTCTCAGTTTCCTCATTTGTGAGTTGAAAATGCTGATAGTCCTCCTATCATGAGGTTTTTACAAGGACTGAGTGAGATGATGCAGGTAGAACATCTGCATCTGACTGGCAGAGTTCCGATTGCAGAAATACTATTTTTAAAAGGGTACCGATGAAGTCTTGAGTGCATGTCTCAACTAATGTTGAGAAGTGTGGTTTGGAAGGCTCACTGAACTCAAAGATAACCCAGGAAATCATAATTATCATAATTCCCCAGGATTTTCTGATAAGCCTGGGCTGGGCCATGACCATCCTATCTGCAACTATCCATATTCATGTCATCTCTGGCTTCCCAGCAGAAACGGGGTCTCTCTGTCTCTTCCAGCCATTTGCAGACACCAGGCTTGTTGCCTTCCAGCCTGAGTGTCTAATGCAGAAAGCAAAAACCTAACTGCTTGTTCTGGTGTCTCCCTGCACTATGGCCAAGCTAGCTGAAAGAGCACAGAAAAGTGAAAGTCTCTAATGAAATGATGCCTTGTATTCTGAACTGCGCTGAACAAAGAAATGTGCAGGGGCTCTGGGGCAGTATAGTCTGACTTGCTCCTAGCATGGGGAGCTAGGGCCAAGGCTTGGGTCAAGCCCTTTCCACTTATTTTCTGTATCCATCCATACATTCAGCTCTAGGAAGAAGTTTCCACCAAGAGATGAAGTCTTGTCTAGTTAATAGGGAAGTTTGTGTTTTACCAGGATCAGGCAATAATATTCAGAGACTCCTTGTTCTTGAGAAAATGACAATAAAGTTGATGGAATAGGGGACCGAAATTCAGGGAAACTGAATTGCAGCAGCAGGACTGCCAGAGTTGAAGGGGTCCATATGATGAGGTGACCCTTCTTGTCCATTTCTTTGAGCTTCCCACCTCTGGCTCACTGGGGGTTATCTTAGCTGGGACAAGGTCTGAGCAAGTTTTACTTAGCACTACTCTTGTACCATCCTCAGAGTGGATCCCTAGCCTCCTCTACCCCCAAACTACTCAGTGACCACATGCGCTTTGTTCATTGGCAACTTATCTTTTCTTTTTTTTGGTTTTTTTGTTTTTTTGTTTTCATCCTCACCCGAGGACATTTTTCCATTTTTTGTTCAGATAGAGTGGGAGGGAGAGAGAGGAAGAGAGAGAGAAACATCAACATGTAAGGGACACATCGAGTGGCTGCCTCCCTCACAACCCAACCAGGGCTGGGGACAAACTGCAACCGAGGTACATGCCCTTAGCGGGAACTGAACCCGGGTATCTGGACCACAGATCAACGCTCTAACCGCTGAACCAAACTGGCCAGGGCCATTGCCAATTTTTCATTGCCTAGTATACTATAGGCTCTAAGGGAAGGAGGGAGGGAGGAAGGAAGGAAGACAGAACACAGCTCTTCATGTCATCACCCAGCTCTCTGGGATATATGCCAAAACCTAGAACACTCCAAATACCTTCCCTGAATTTTTCTCCATGACAATCTGCCTGAGCTGAGCAGTCACTTTTCTATCCAGCATTTCCTTTCTTCTCTCTAAATTATATATATAAATGGGACCCCACTTTTGTCTGAAAACATTTTCTTGATCCTTTTCCTAGCTAACAAACATTCACAAACCTCTTCTCTAATGCAAAGGGACATTTTGAGGCAGTAGTGCTGGAAAGAGACAAGAATCATTAATTCAGAAAAATGGCTGAGCTTCTGCAGTTTGCCGGGCTCCCCCCTATTTGCTGAGGAATCCAAGTTCTAGAAAAGCAAAACTGCACTCCTGTTTATCAACTATCATTTACCAGTCGAGGGCTGCTGACATTGATTAGCACTGAAAGTGATGTTTGTCTCTTGTGTCCTTTTCTGAACAGTCTCTAAATAGACTCATTTCAACTAAGAAATCAACAAGGAAGCTTCTAGGGGAAAATATTTGGGGGGAAATAATGGTATGAGGATGACATGAAACATTCTTTTGTCCAACATATTTTGGATCATTATCTGGAATTGAGGCAGTCTGTCTAGGTAAGAGAGAAATTGGAATGTCACTAGGAAAGGAAGTCAGCCTCTCAAAGATAATTCGAAAGGTATTCCTAGGGAAGAGAAGGGAGAACTCCAGAGGCAACTTATTAGAAAACAAAACAAAAAAAAGGTCAAGGTCTAAAATTGTTTATTCAACAGGTAAGTAATTTAAGGAGCCATGATTCGCCATACAAAAGGATTTGTGGTAAGAAAGAATCCTGTTAGATTTAAATTACATTTGTAAATTAATAATTTACAAGCAGACTTTCCAGCATATAAAAAACACACCTGTGTACATTTTTTTCCAATTCAGCATTCAGCTGTATCTTTCCAGTAAACTTCCTGTGTAGAGTAGCTACCATTATAGACTGGTGGTAAATGAGGGAAATGTTAGTTCCACTAGCCTAAGAAGTTCATTTCCTTATTACTCCTCCCTCAGAACTGGGCACAGAGAGCTGCTGCTTTGAAAGAACCCAGGATGAGCTTTGGCAGGCATCAGAATCACTTACAGAACAAGGTTATAAAAGACAGATTCCTGGGCCTCATCCCCAGGAATTCTGACTATAAGTCTTCAACGGGGCCTGTGTGCACAGTTTTAGCAGGCACCCAGGGTGACTCTGATGCAGGTGGCCCAATAGAGCACCCCTTGACAAATCCTGGCTTAGAGAAGATGTCCTCTAGGTTGTTGTTTCAAGACAAATTGCCCTGCCTTCTGGACCCAGCACATCCCCTGGTTCTAATGCTCTCCAGAAGCTCAAACTTGGTGGACAGTTGCTGATCAACAATGCTGTGCTGGGCAAGCCCATCTGTGGGGCTCGGTGTGATACTCCCCTGATTTCTCTTTATTCTGTTAGAACGATTACAGGAAGTTATCTATGCAATGCAAGGATTTTGTGGTGGGCGTGCTGGACCTATGCCGAGACACAGAAGAGGTGGAAGCAATTTTAAATGGTGATGTGAACTTCCAAGTCTGGTCCGACCACCACCGTCCAAGTCTGAGCCGGATCAAACTCGCCATTAAATATGAAGTCAAGAAGGTAAGCTTCCCCACCTCTGTTCGCCTTCCCACCTCTCCGGCTGCTGGTCCAGCCTCGTGCTCATGCTTATTTTATGTTCCCACAGGTGACAGTGACAACACCAATTACCCAACTTCTCTCTAGACAGGGAACTGCTCAAAGCCCATCTTACCAACCCCCTTTCCTTCACCCACAGCCTATCAGGAGAGAGACAGCATGACAGTCATTATATTCATAGGCTTTGAGCCTCGAGAACAAAACAGGAGATTTCCAGCCTCCAAACCACTGATAGGGACAATGTCACAGTTAGTGTTGTGATCAGCCAGCAGGTCAATTCACACGTTTCCATCAGAAACATATTACTCAGGTTGTTCAGTTGCATGTATTACGCTTTCTCCATATGCCTGGGGACTCATTGTGTAGAAAATGTTTTAGTGTAGAGATTTTGTGGGATTTATGGTTCTGGGAGGCTTAGAGGAATTTCACTCCCCAGGCTCATGAAAATCTGCAGTGGAAAGCTTCAGTTGACTTTCACAAGAGCAAGCTTGTCTGCCTTATCGACCTGAAGATGTGTTTAATGGCCACTGGCACCAGTAGCCCTCAGACCCACCATGGCTGGTCAGATCGCAGTCTTAAGAAGCAAAATGGTTCAATTATGGTTCCAATTTAGATGTATTCTGGGTTCTTTAGCATCTGCTCTTATGTTACATGACATCATTAATCCTGATGAAAACTGCAGAGCTCCAAAGATCAAAGATCCAAAGATGTGTTTAAATATGAACATGTGCCCCGGCCAGTTTGGCTCAGCAGTTGGAGCGTTGGCCTGTGGACCAGAGAGTCCCGGGTTCGGTTCCCGCTAGGGGCACGTACCAAAAAATAAATAAATAAATAAATAAATAAATAAATAAATAAACAAATAAATAAATAAGAACATGCTCTCCACATACACAAGATGGCTGATCAGTCTTTCAGGGTTTTTTCCCCCAGCTATTTCACAGGGTCAATACTGGGCATATTTTCAATGCCCCCAAAACAGCCTCTGGGCATTTCTCCTCTTATCTGATTATCTTAATTTTTGTGGGGTGAACACCACATATATCTGTAAAATTCATCTAGAGATAGCTTCTAAGTTTGATGAAATCTTCCTACCCTTTTACTTTTAATAATAATTAAAAATTCTAAAAAACACAGCTCTTTTAAAAAGACTCTGGGTCCCAAATATAAAATTGATAACTCATGGAAAAGGTGGCCTTAGATAAATATTCGAAAGTATAGAGTGATGGGAGGAGAGAAGTCAGGCTACAATTTGAAGTACAATACTATTTTCTTAATTCAGGGAAACTCATTTTTTAGCCTATCCCAAGAGCTCACTGAGGCTTTTCATCAAAGCACCACAATTCCTTCCTGAAGCTGCTGACATATTCACAGCCTTGAAGTTCAAACAAATCCTGCTGCGGAGACTGGCAATGGTAAAGATGAGCTTGAGTGTCCAGACCCACAAGCATTTCCTTCCTTCACCAAGCTGGAGCATCCCCCTGCCTCCCAGTACAGAGTGAATGGTGAAGATGTCTTTGAAAACCCAAAGAACAGGAGATGCTTAGCATTTATACATTTATATTCACAGTTTTGGCTATTACAAAGCAATTCCAACAGCCTATGAAATGCAAGCATTTGCCATTTTTCTAAAACATAAATCCACATATCTTAGCAAAACTGTCACTGAAGGTAGATCAGTCAGCTGGTCCAGAATTCTGGCCACCACCTCACAGCTACATGTTCCCTCTTACTGTCAACCACCGAGTAAAACATGGCCATGGTGACAAACGAAAAGAAACAGTGAAATACTCCATGAAGATTATGGTTCCGGTCAGAAAAAAAAGAGGTTTTATGAGAGAAATCATTTACCCTGGTGGTATTTGTCAATTAGGGGAGTCACAGAGGTCTCAGGAAATATCCATCATGAATGTCAAGTGTCTGCTGCAATCCATAATTAGGACAATGATAAACAACCTGCATGAAATGTCAGCCTTGCTCACCCTTGCTCACTCAAAGACCTCCCTCCAGTGGATAAATTCTTCCAAACCATGTATGTCATCAGGCAACAGAAGGCCAACTCATAGTTTTCCTTGACATTTATTCTATTATGATTCACCAGTGAAAATACCTAATATTAGAGACTTATTGATATTATAATGAGATTTAAGTTTTAATTTATGAACTTTAGTATGCTTGCCTGGACATAAGCTAGTCCTGGGTCTTTGAGTTATGAAATGACTAGTACCAAGGCCTATTTACAAATACACTGCCTTTTATACCTGAGATACAGATATATAGATATATAGATAGATATATGAGGCTTAAGGCTGAAATATAAAACCAAAAAAATTCCTAAGGCTCTGCCCATGTGATATCAAAGCAAACCATCAGTTCTGTGATTAAAGCAAACTAGTCGTTCTTGGCAGTTTCATGGGTTGCTAATAGGTATGACCTTAAGAAAAGGTTTTGTGTTCAAATAAGTCAAATAGATTTCTTTGCTTAAAGACATTAGAGCCTTTAATATGCACTGCTACTCTAAAAGAAGGGGACAATATGTGTTACTTAACCACAGACCTGTATTTCTCATGGAGCATCTGGTGAAACCAGCTGTCCATATAACAGTCTGGAAAACTCTAATATAGAATCAGCCTAAATACCTATGAAGTGCATGGATCTGAATGAAGTGAGTGCTGCCCTGTGGCTGGTGCTGCACCCTAGAGCCTGCCTTTCACTTGGATGTCTGCCTCTCTTCAGGCACCACCCTCAAGTCTGGTCCTCCGGCTGACTCAGTCATAACCTCAGCCTCCATTAGATAAAGACAATCATCCCACCATGGCACAGGGATCAGCCAGTAAAGAGAAAGGAATCATGAAATGGGTGTCAGGAGATTTCTAGCATGATTCTTACACTTACTAGCCCTGTGCTCTTGGGCAAGTCTTTGAAGCTCTCTGGGCCTCATTCCCCATCTGCAAAATGGGCATATAAGTTTTTGCTTCACAGAGTTTTCTGTGAACTTTGAAATAAACTGATATGAAAGAAAATGCTCTAGAAACTAAAGTTCTATGCGGCTCACAGGGAAGCATCATTACTATCATTTAGTGATGTTCCCCTGCCTTGGGACTATAGGGATCCTTCCATCCTCAGAAACATTCCCTAGCTTGTCCTTTGATATCTCCCCAGAGAATGCTAGGAATGTCCCCATGTAAGGACATCATCCTTATAGCCTAAAACTCTTCCCGAAAAGACAAAAAGCCTTAAGAGGATATGATTGTTCTCCATTACTTCTATTTTAAGAGGGTAACACAGCCTCCCCAATAACCCATGTGGATGTGTCATCTGAAATATTAACTACTGTGTTTAGAAGGCAGTGTTGGAGAAGTGGCTAAGAGAGTATTCTTTGAGGTTAGTCCTGGTCCATCTATTTATTTATAGGGTCACTTGAGCAAGTCACTAGCCTCTCTGCCTCACTTTCCTCATCTATTAAATTTGGACAATAATGCTTACTTCATAGGATCATGAGAATCAAATGGGATAAAGTATGTGTGCCTTGAATAGCCGCAGGCCTCACCAGCCTGCCAATATAAATAAGGAATATTTACACACACTGCACTGGCTTAGAGTGAATGTCCATATAACTTAAGACATTTCTGTTACTCATCTCAGTCCATTCTAGCTTTTAAAGGCACAGTCCCTTCAGAACCCAAACTTGCCTCATGAAGAAGCAAGGATTCTTCTCTCCCAATGCTGAATCAAACTTAAACTCAGAAGCAGCTCCACTTGTGTCTCATGAATAAAGGAAACAATTTTACCAGCTTTGGCCTGCACCCCCCACCTAACCCCCCCGCCCCCCCCCCACACACACACAGATGTCAAGGAACCATGTCCAAATATCCTTCTTAAAGGTCCTCTTCCTACCCTGCATTATCAATTCTGAATAAATGCTTAGGGGACTTCCAGCCATACCAACTAGGAGGACCCAACAGTCTCTGAATCTGTCTAGGTTCAGCTGGGCCCAGGATGCACCCACAAAGGGAGCCCAAGGTCTGGCATGTGGTCATTGCTGAGTGACTAGTCATACAGACCCAGACACAGTCCTTGGTGCTCTTCTTCAGCTTGTCTAACTGAGGACACACATCTGGGCCCTTCACTTTCATCCCTCCCTCCCTCTCCTCTCTATTGCTTTTTCATCTCTACACTTACAGGGTTGTTTTTTCCCCTACATCATTTCTGACTCCAAGTCTGTCTTAACGAGGATCAGGTGAATCTCCTATTCACTGAAAGAACTTTGTAGGCATGGGTCCTCAAGGCTCAACTGCCAAAGAAGATGGGACAAAGAGACCCAAAAGGTCCTATTTTGCACAATAGAGGCCTTAACTCCACGTCTAAGGGAGATGCAGGCCCCTTTGGACATAACTAAGCAAAGATCTGATACAAAAACAACAACAAAGGAAAACATAAATATAAGTAATATAATCCAAAATTATATTACTCCCACTGCAGAAAGCACATCTCTTATCAGGCAACATCACCAGTAAGGGTGGTTATCTCAATCTGACAAGTTCTTTTAGCTACCACCTATTAGCCCTACAGACACTGATCAGCCTGCTGGGGATCTGGTGCAGGATCAGACACAGTTCTTGCCCTCAAAGAGCCATCTGCTGTGGGGGGTGAGAGGAAGATAAGTATGCTATGACTGTAGCAGCGGTAGCCTCTGCACTTCACCAGCTAAGCAAAGTAGAGTTCATAGCAGTTAGCTCTTTCAGACTTCCAGGGCGGGATGCCAGTTCTAGCATCTTGTCATGGCTTGATTTGGGGAATCTAATCATGGTGCCAGCCATCTTTCCTTCCAACTGGTGAGACTCCCCACTTCCCTCAAGAAGCACCTCCATTCCACAGAGCCTTCCAGTCTTTAGAATTTCAGAGGTGCCCTTTCCTGACTCTGCCAAGCTACTTGTGATTCCTAGCTCAGAACGCTAGTCTCCCATGAAATGAAAGACCTGGGACAGGACTATGGGAGAGAGGATTGCAGGGAGAAATCCTCACTAGCCCTACTCACTAACACAGTTCCCTTTATTCACACTGTTGTACAAAAGAAAATAATATCTCCTGTGAGTCTCACTCATTTACTTACTCATCATTTAACAAACATTCACTGATGTCTACTATACCACCAGCTCTGTGCTGAACACTGGGGAAACTGAGTAGACCAAGACTCAGGCCTTGCCCTTGAGGGGTTCATGTAGCAATGGAGAGAGATGTTTGAACAAAAGGTTGCAATCCTATCTGACCAAGGCAAACAGGAATGGAGTAGCGCAGCATGGGGGCCAGAGGAAGCACTGATCAGCTCAGTCTAGACCTCAGGAAACGTTTCTCAGAAGGGGAAATCTTTGAGACAGGGCTTATAGGATGAGAGGTGCTGTGTGGAAAGACAGTTTAGGCACAGAGAGAGGACAACTTAGGAAGAGAGGTGAAAGCTGAAAAGTCACAGACACCTGAGGAAGGGTGGCATGTGTATGAAACATGTTTAGAGGGGATATTTCCCTGTAGCTGTATCACTTCGGGAAGTAAACAGATTGGAAAGCTTGTTAGAATCAGATCCTTGAAAGCATTGCTTGCTATGCATAGACACTTGGACTTGATCCAGCCAGCAGTATCCAACAGAATTTTGTTATGATAGAAATCTTCTATTTTCTACTTTCTAATAAGATAGCCACTAACCTCATATGGCTATTTAGCACTTGAGATAGGCTAATGTAATTATGGAACTGAATTCTTAATATTTTTAAATTAACTTAAATTTTAATAGCCACATGTGGCCAGTGATTATCAAAGTGGACAGCATGGTTGTATATCCTCATTCGTGCATTCAACAAGCTACAAAGTATGCTGTGCTAATCACTGGGGACATGGTGGAGAATAAAAATGACATGATGTCAGCCATAATATTAATCAAAACATCATACCAATAAATTACAATACTGCAATTGAAGTAAGCATTATAAAAGGGAAAAACATGATATTATAACTTCTATAGGCAGATGTGACTTAATCAGGAGGCCAATGAAGGCTTCTCTGAGTAACTCATGCTTGCTCTAAGAAAAATTAACCAGAGGTGGAGAGGACATTTCTCACAGAAAATAGATGTTCAAAACATGTTCAAAGGCCCTGTGGTGACTGGGAACATAGCATATAAGAGGAACTGAAAGAAGGTTAATGTGGTGTAATTAGAAGAAATGAGGAAGAGTACGATGTGGGATGAGTCTAAAGAAGTAGACAGGTACCAGACTTTGTAGAGGCTTGTAGACCAGGATAAAGGATTTCGTTTTTGTTCTTCTTTTAAGATTAGAAAGCCATTGGAGGACTTGAACCAGAAGTGGTTGTAAAGGTTGGGATAGATGGATAGAGAGCTTTTCCTCTGATAACAGCTGGAAGGCAAAAGGGGTGGGTATTGATACAGTATATTTGTTGGGCAAAGGGACAGAATATTAATCAAAACAGGTGAAGTTATGCTGTGTTGGCAAGCAAAATCAAAGCTGTAGTGGTTTTTAACAAAAGGAGGATTATTTATTGCTCATCCTATTTCCATCTAGTAACAGAATTCACTGAGGAACCCAAACTGATAGAATAACCACCATCGCCAATGTTTCCACCCTGCCAAATTGGTATGGAGAGACTCACACCAGCAATTCAATGTTGTCACCTGGAAGTGACACACATTGTTTCTGCTTACAACTCACTGTCAACAATTAGTCACATCATTCACCCCACCACAAGAAGGACCAGAAAGTATAACCCTGCCATACATTTGAAGGGAGAGAAAAATGGGGCTATTTGGCAAATAGCACTAATGACTATCAAAAGGAGAAAAATTGCGGGAATTTGTATTAATAGCCTTAACTTCTGCAAATAGGAAGCAGAATCACCCTATGAGGTAGAAGATAGACTGAAGAAAAAAAACAGGTTCAGGAAAAATTCTTTAGGAGATGAAAGGAGAGATGAACAGACCTAACAGCCCAGCCAAGACAAGACTGCAGATTCTTTGGAAACAGCCTGTGTTCTTAATAAAAATGGAAAATCTCTACAAAAGAAAAAGAAAAAAAAAAAGATTTAACACACCAAGTCAATGTCCTCCGTGGACCTCAATTCTCTGCTGTTAAATTCTTTTCAAGATTCTTTCGCAGACATGAGACCTAAAAGTGTACAAAGTGTGCCCATGGGGCACAGTACCCAGAGAAGAAAGCCAAGGAGGGAGGGGCAAGCTTAGAGGAGAGGAGGTAGGGAGCCAAGTCCACTCACACCACCACTCTATCTAAAGTTGGGCTAGGGCCTCTAACCCCAGCATTAGTCCCATTGCTTCTTCCAAAAATCACCAACTTGTGCACATTTTATAGTCATGCTGTAAATGGGTCCATTTTTCTAACTGGAAGAACTCTCAGGATAAGAAAATGTTGGGTAGCAATGCAGTGTTATGGCCAGAGCCTGCTGCTCAGGTTCTCCACTTACTAAATATGTGGCTTTAGATAAATTACTTAATCTGCTGGCCTGCAGGGATCTTCCCAGATAAGGCGAACACTGCTCCAACCCTAAAGTGCCTCCTGGCCTAAATCTGTGCTTAAGAGACAATGTGGCCCAGTAGTAGATGCACAATTGGCTGAAACCCCTCACCCCAGTGCAGGAAAACTAGAGAGAGGGCAGATGACTTCTGCTGAGGTTATGTTTCATTTCCTCCATCTGTACAAGGCCAGTGAGCAAAGGGGACCTGGACACACCAGGGCTTTCTAGAGGACGTCTGAGAGGTCAGTCAGAAGCTCACATGCCCTGAGCAGACATTCTCCCACTGTGTTTCCCTGCTGAGGCATCGTTTTAACAGATGCTCAGAATTAAGAAGATCAGAGTTGTCAGAAACACAGTCTGGCTGGTCAGGCACTACACCAAATTACACTGTAGGATGCCTGTTAGCTGCCAAACACTGTTGGACTCCACTGGTATCGAAAGCATCAATCAGCGTCCTCTTTGGGATTCCTCTCAGCATTTCCGTGCCCCTAGCCTAGCCACCTGGCACAAAAATGACCGACGTCCATCAATCTCCTGGCTCAGAGGGGGTATCTTTTGCATATAAAAAGAAATTTTACTTATTCAAGCAACAAATCTTAAGAAGGACTAATCCAAGTATATATGTATCATTTTTCTGCCTGGAAAACTAGCAAGAGAAGAAAAATAGAACCTGGGCAATAGTGTAATGCTGTGGCTAGAAGCCTAACTGCATATGTTCAAATCCCAAGTCCTTCATTTGTTCTACTAGATACATGGCTACAGACAAGTTATTTCTCTCTGGGCCTCAGTTTTCTTATCTGTCTAATGGGAACAAACAACATTACCTAATAAATAATCAGTGTTTGTTAACACATGTAAAGTAGCTAGAACATGGCAAGTACAAACTAAATGTTACCTAACAGAAGCTGTCTGCCATGTTGGCTTTATAAGCAGAACTGTCCTTAAGACTACACCAGGGTTTCTCAACCTCAGCACAACTGACAGTTGGGGCCAGATTTTTTGCTGTGGGCACTGTCCTGTGCATTATAGGATATTTAGCAACATACCTGGCCTCTACCCAGTAGATGTCAGTAGCATCCCCCACCAAGTTTGACACCATCTCTAGTGTTCCTGGAGGAAGGGGGAAGGACAGTATCATCCCCTGTTGAGAATCTCTGGATAATTTTTAAGATCTAGGCCATAACCCTTTAACTCTAAACCCTTGTATCTCTCTAGACCAAACAGAAGGTTAGATCAAACTCGAACTCATTTTATCTCTCTAGAACAAACTAAATTCTCAAACTTAGCTACAATGGAACCATCTGGGAGCTTTGTAGAAAACACTAATGTTGGTATCCTGCCTATAGAGTTTCTAATCCAATTCTTCTGGGTAGGAGCCTGGGGATTGTGTTTTTTAAAGGCTCTGCAATGATTCTAATTTTTATAAAGACTTAGCTCCTAGAAGGTGGGACCTCTCCTCATTCATGTTGGTCTTTGAAGACAGAGCAGGCTGAGTGGTAAGTAAATGCATAGATATGTGTAAAGTATAAACCAATAGACTTTAATGCTTCTCCAAATACCTGTAATTCCCCCTTTTGATTAAAAATCTATATAACAGAATTCTGATGATGTTCAAGGCTGACTTCAGAGCATGGAGCCATCATCTCCATTCCCTCCATTGCTGACCTGTGTCCTTTTTGGGTAACTCTGGAAAAGAGTTCTTACCATCCAGAGAAGCAATAATGCTGGTTCTGGGCTAGCAGTCTTAGGGATGGAGCAGAGAGCTGGGTGGCTCCCAGGTGGCCCTTCACTAACAGAGATAGGCTATGGGGCCTTTGTCCTCCTGAGGGGAGCTCAGATCACTGAGTGCTCCACAGTGGTTCTCAGGAGTCTCCCTCCACTCACTAGCCTGTCTCCACATTCCTTGCTCCACCGCCTGGCTCATCTTTAAGAGAGAAAAGCAGAGTGACTGATGCCTCTTCTCTGCTTTTCCTCCGGCCTGCTGCTGTGAATCATCTGACACAACTTCCTCTAAAGAACAGATACTACTGCACATTTGCATTCCCATCCTCAATGTATGGGCTGTCACAACAGGGCAGAAAACTACTGCCTTTTTGGTTATTATGCTGCTTGCTGTTCGGGTCTTTCAATATGTAAACATTTGCTTGAATGGATAATCCTTTAAAACATTTTCTTCCTCTTGGTTATCATGTTCCCTAAGCTTCTAGCCTTAGCTTGTGTCGCTATCATTATACATCATGTGCTGCATTTGTTGAGGTAGTCAGAGCCGGATGATTACATCTGATTTGAGAATGAACAAGAAGAGAGGAATCTGAAAAGCATTCGAGGGAGGAACTTAAATCCCCAATGCCCCCAAGAAATAGATACACATCAGATGTACTTACTAGCTCAAAGTGGAAAGAACAAGAGCCATTTTCAAATTGTCTCTTTTATCCCAGAGTCAAACATCTTAGAAATTACAGTTTCCCCACCCCAAGGACCTGTGACTAACTCCAGTAATTAAGCTAAAGACCAACTACACATTTCTGTCTCCTTATTTCTGTACTGAATGCTCCTATATGGATTCTGAGTCTTAATGAGCATTTGATCTTTTATGTATTCCTCTCATTATATACATAACACATTATTCTTCAACCAACATTCATCTGCCTAAGGTCACTTGGCTGATTTCTTGATGGCAAGGGGGTTTTGTAAGTAAAATTTTGGTGAAAATCTTTGCTTAATAGAGATGTTTTCATTTATATAATACAGTCATATTCATATCTCACCTGGATGATTGCAATAGCCTCTAACTGGTCTACCTATCTCTGCCCTCTCTATTCCCTCCTCTTTCCCACCCCGCCCCACATACACATAAACACATACACATAAGCAATAGTCGGAGAAATTTTTAAGTAATTGGATCTTGTCATGCCCCTGCCCTCAGGGAGTTCACAGTCTAATCATCTTCACTGCTAGAAGCAGCCTGAAACAAGGGTCCTTGTGTAAGTGAGTGATCTCCAGAGAAACTGCAAGGAAGGGGCAGAAGCAGGACTGGGCGGAGAAGCAGCTAAGCTAAGGTGCAGGTTCCATGAAGCCCACCTTCAGTCTCATCTCACTGGGGAGCTCTGGAGTGGGAGGAGCACTACAGACAATGGCCCATTTTGAGGCAAGGGGACTGACCTTTGGTACAAATGTATCACTGTCATTAGTTGCAGGTTGCCCCCAAGGGAAGGGCATAACTTCTCAGGCATTTCTGAGCAAAGCAGCTCCCAGTGATTGAGAGGACTTTCTGGATAATGATATATCTGGGTACCTGCCTCTCTGTTCTCTAAACACTCCACACTAGTTCCCACGCCAGAGAAGTTATTGGTCCCTTTCCTTCAAATCTCTGATCGGTGGATCCTTTTCATCATTCAAAAATCAGATCAATTGTCTCCTTTGCAGAGAGACCATCCTGACTACCTTATCTGAATGTGGCCACCATGTTGGCCCCTTCCTCATCAGCCACTCTCTACCTCTTTTGTTGTAAATATCATTTGTTTCATTTGTTTGCTTACTGTCTCGTTCCCCCAACACAGTAAACTCTGTGGCAGCAGCTCACCACTGTAACCCTAGCCTAGAGCAGATCCAGGCAAACAGAAGATTCTTAAAAACATTTATTGAACTTGATAACTGAATGGATGAATGAATGCACCATACTTTGAGTTTTCTCAAATACAACAAAATCCCATGTTCAAGGTGAGATGCATTCCTAAATGCTCTTGAGGAAACTCCCAAGGGTTCCCTTGATAATCAAAATGAGATAAATAGGAAAGTAGCCCATGATAAGCTACTAGATAGTAAGCATTATTTGTACCATTCTTCAACTCCTACAACTATTGACATCAAGGCCATGGAAACTCAGATAATGACTGATGGCCTAATTTTATTTAAAAGGAAGGAAGAAAGGAAGGGAGGAGGGGAGGAAGAAAGGAAAGGTCATTTAAATACAAAATACCATTGGTTGATTAATAAAATTAGTAATAATTTGGTCACAAATTGCATCCTGAAGAAATTACAAATCAATTAATTTTTACTAATTATTCTATAATAAACCCATCTGATATGTCATCATCTGACTACTTTGTTTCCTCCCCTTCTGATTCATGTTAGCTCTTACTGAACAGGCAGACTTGCAAGCTTGAAGAAAGAAATACTCACATAACACCTTTTAGCAGCTAAATCTGTGGACATAAAAAGTGTGACCCAGCCCCTGACATCAGGAGCTTACATCCCAAAGGGCTACACAGACCAAATCCAGCCTTTTATCCAACAAGAAAAGGAAAGAGTAATTCGGGCAAAAATAATATGAGAAACCTCCAAGGAGGAAGAAGAAGTAGCTTCTGAGTCAGAGTCTGAAAGGTAGGTCAGAGCTCAAAAGAAAAAGGGAATGAAGACATTGCAGATGGAGAAAACAGTGGGGGAAAGCACAAAGGTGTGACAATGCTTAGAGAATTATAGATGGTCGAGTGAGGGCATTCAGGAAGATATGAGGCTCAGGAGAAGGGGACAAAATGAGATGAAGGATCAGGAGCCTGGGGTTGGAGGAAATATGACCTGCTGGTTAAGCAGGGAGGCTGAGAGGGGCTGTGGTAGGCTGTGAAGATGTGCTGAAGAGCCTCCATTCCATAAATTCCCTAATAGGAGGAGAACCCTCGAGGTAGTCTTTACATTTGCCTTTATAAATGTACTTATTGTATTTATTGCACCAATAGCATTATAACAAGAAAAATAGTTCAAAGGCAAAGAATCATCTACAATCATATGCCCCATGTCAGTCTTCATTTGTGTAGGCTCTTCTAATTGTTACCCATGTGCAGACATGTATTTACATGCTTACAGTTATAGATTAAATAGTTTTGTAATTTGATTTACCTAGCATCAGATGTAAACATTTTTCTATTTTTTTCCATAACTATTATTTTTCTGCCAGAATAAGATTGATTTACCATTATTTATATATCTTCTCTACTAGTGAACATCCACTTTTTATACATATTTATATTTTACTATTATTACCACACAGCACTTTCTTTCCTTCCTTTCTATTTGCTAACACTGAATTTCTGAGAGTGAGGCTACTGGGTCAAAGAACACAAATATTTGTGAAACACACTGCAAAATTATTTTCTCAAATGGCTACACTATTTTTTTTTTAATGTCTACAGTATTATACAACTGAACTGGTTTCATCAGCACTTTGCAAGCATCAGAGTGTTATTAAGATTTTCCCCTCTAATTCAGTAGATGTAAAATACTATGTTATGCCTATTTTTAAATAACATTCCTCTGGTCACTAGGCAGATGAGCATTTTCTCTGTGAATTCAGCCTGCCCAAAGCCACTCACTACACCACACCACTGACATCCTGTAGTATTTTTGAACTGGAGCCTTGATTGTTTCCATGTTGATTCGTACAGTACTTGTACAATGGAGAACCTTCCACCCATCTGCGTCCGAGCAAGTGGTGTGTCATGACTGCAGGTAACCTTGTTCCATGAGACAGTCCTAGCAGTGGGGTTTGACGGTGTATATGAGAATGGGACTAGCTAAGATGCTATTTGGAAATGTCCAGTGGGAGGTGATGAGGTCCTAAAGTGAGGTGGTAGCAGTGCTCATAAAAGGAAGGAATCTCTGTAATGGTCATTTTGGAGGTGAAAACAGGACTTTGCAATCTAGGGCAAAAGTTCAACCTAGAATCTGCTGTGAGGGTCTGGCCTTCCAAGCATAAGATAAATGGCTTCACTCATATTCTTAATCTGTCCTAAAAGAGATTTCATTCAGGTGAGGAAGGGATACCATTTAGGAGCCTGGAGGACTTTGTGGTAGGATGGGACAGTGCAGAGCCCTGGGCCCACATGGATGAGGAGAGGGGTTGGGGGAGGACAAGGAGAGAAGAGTCAGGACTTAAGAGAGATGCTCAGAAAGAAGGTGCTATAGCATAGCTCTCTCTCTCACTGAGTGCCAGCCCTGTCCCCGCTCTTCATGTACATGCCACAACCTCACAGCAGCCTCAGGCATGTTTTCCCCTTTTTACTGATGAAGGAGAGAGAGCAAGTCATGAAAGTTAAGCAGCTGGTAAGAAGCAGAGCAGAGACTCTAACTTACATCCCTGGTCTCAAAGCCTCTGCTCTTAACTATCATACTGTGCTGGGACCAGAGGGCCAAGACCAGCTCTCCCTGCCTTAGCAGGCTGCCAGAGGAATTCCCAAAGCAGGAGGCAGAGGGCAAGTGAACCGCAGAGCTGGGCGCTATTGCTCAAGTCCACAGGTCCTGAGTATGAAGGTAGAGCAGTGCCAAAAACTGGAGAAGGTCGCTGGCTCTATAAACTAATGCAGCCAAGATGCTCAGAGATACTAAACCTCTCACCAGATCCTCAACTTTCTCTTCTTACCCAGTTTCCCCTGATTATTTTTAGTAGACACAAAAAAATACTTGGTTTTCTAATGAAGACTTTCACTCAATAGGCAAAAAAGAGATGTTAAAATGTTCTTTAATTTGGAAGCTGCTTTCAGCAACCATTAGGCTGAAATTTAGTGCAATTAAGACCCATTAGGGAGGATTTATAAAGACAAAGTTCCAACAACCAAATCCAGTAGCACCAGTTACAGATCCTTCACTGATAACAGACCACTGCCCAGAGAAAACTGACTTATACTATGAGGGCAGGGGACATATGCATGTGTATAATGGTCTTTTATAATTGTAATTGGTTATTATATTTATAAACAGGGCACACATATCCTGAAGGTTCTTTACATGGTTGTTAAAAATTTCTTCCTGAAATAACTGATTCCCTTCCAGGTAATCAAACAATGCATGTTTCTGCTGAAATACAGACCTTTCAACATGTGGAACAGAAACTCCTTGTAGAGTAGTGGTTGGAATCATGAGCTTTGGAGTGAGGCAGCCTGGAGTCACCTTAGGCAAATCACTTAACCTCGCTTTTCCTTCGTCTCTCAAGTGAGGGTAATAATAGTTGCCCTATAAAGTTCTGGCACATGTGTGGGCTACTGGCAAATTACAAATGTACCCTTGAGTAATTATTCTGATCGTAACAAGTACTAATTAGGACACTGGCTACATATTACCTGGGTCATGGGCAAGTCACAGCCCACTCCAAGTTGTTATATATACTCTATTACTAGGAAAAAAGACTCTATTTCTAATCTTAATCTGTTCTGTTGAAATTATTATTTTATATTATTAAATTTTTATATATATTATACATTATGTGTATATATAATACATGAAACTAGTGAAGAAACAAGTATAACCAATATGACTTTGCTTCATGGCTCTCAGGGATAAGAAATATCACAGCTTAACTGCTACTTGGCATAGATAAAACTCTGGAATGAGAGTGTCTGTGGTTCACATCCTGACTACGTGACTTTAGACCAGTTACTTAGCCTCTCTGAGCCTCACTTTCCTCACTTTTTTTTTTTTTAATCCTCACCCGAGGACATTTTTCCATTTTTTGTTCAGATAGAGTGGGAGGGAGAGAGAGGAAGAGAGAGAGAGAGAGAAACATCGATATGAAATGGACACATCGAGTGGCTACCTCCCGCATGACCCAACCAGGGCCGGGGACAAACTGCAACCGAGGTACATGCCCTTAGCGGGAACCGAACCCGGCTCTCTCTGGACCACAGGCTGACACTCTAACCACTGAGCCAAACTGGCCAGGGCCTCACTTTTTTTAAGCTAATAATTTTGTCTATGTCATGTTGTGAGGATTAAATTAATACATGAAAAACACTTAGAACAATGCAACATCTGGTGCATCATAAACGTTCAATAAGAGTTGGCTTTTATCATTTTTTAATTTTTCTAAATCATGTGAAACCTGGCCCAGTTTTTCCAGGAAAGTCTGTCTCAGTCACTCTGGGACATCTTCCTCTGTGCCACACCACAGTCCTGATGACTCACCTGTGTACCCAAAGAAGGTCTCATGGCTTCTGCCCTTCTCCTTATGAGTATGTGATGCCCCTAACATGCCCTGATCAGCACCACCGTCCCAAGCTGTGGCTCCATCTTATTCATTATGGCCCAGATACTATAACAAGTGCTGAGAATACAATTAATAAAAACAAAACAGACAAGAATCCCTTCTCTCATGGGGCTTCCAATGAAGCAAGATCTGTGGGCCAAAATGGTATGGGGACCTGCCTCCCTTCCGCAAAGCCCCTTGGGATTGGCCAATCCCCCAAGCACTCTAAAATGACCCCATTTAAGGGTCCTTGTACTTCCTGGGCAGAGAGTTCAAGTGGAATCTGATGTCTAGCCCCCCAGGGAATTCCTAAAGCCCACCCCCCTCTTCCAGTCTCAGAAGGTATCTCTCAAACACCAGGCACCCTCCTCCAGCCAATCTCCTTCACTAGGCCTTGATACCAAAAAAAAGGCCAGCATGTGGTCTTCAGAACAATCCCTAAAACCCCCAGAAACTGTGAACTTCCTCCTGAGCCAGGACCACCTGGTTCACAGAGCCCTCCTGGCCATCTCCTTAGGAGGTGGAAGGCAAAATGTCATTCATTCTCCCAGGATGAGACTTCAGCCTAGAAAACAAGCCAGACTCCTCTCCCAGGCAGATTATTCAGATACCAGTGATGCAGAGGGGGCAAGGGAGGAGGCATTTATGGCTCAGCAGGTGGTAGGAGGCATCTGGGCTACATAGCTGTCAGAGGGAAGGAAGACACAGAGCTCAGTGGTGGGTCTGACAACCAGAGGAAATTGACACTATTTTGATGCCAACTGCAGCAGAGTTCAGAAGCCCAATTTCAGATGGGCCAATGTCCATAGGGAAAATCAAGAACACAAGTGTGTGTTGACTATGATTAAGAGGGATGCTTCTTCCCCTGAGAAGGGAGAGAAGCAGAGGTGAGCATCATGGCAGAGAAGAGGTGAGGACTGAGGAGGGAGCTCTTGCCCCACAGAGAAGGAAACAAGATGGAATGCAGGGGGCTGCAAACTGAAGAGAGGTGTTCAACTTTTGGTGCATAAAACTTAGCGGCTTTAAAAAAAAACAAAACAATCATTTTATTTGGTTACAATTCTGTGCGTCAGGAAACCAGGCAGGGCAGGGCTCAAGTGGGAAGTTCTTATGTGCTACATCACCTAGAGTCATTAGCTCAGCTGAATTCATTTGGTGGTTGGACTGGAATGGAAGATGCCAGAAGGCTTCACTTACATGTCTGGCACCTCAGTGTTCCTTCATATGGTGTTGGTGTCTCTCTCTCTCTCTCTGTCTCCCCTCACACCTTGTCGATGTTGGCCTTCCTAACAGCATAGTGGTCTCGGGAAGCTGCTCTCTTACACAGAGTTGCCTTCTAAGAGTGAGCTTTCCCAGGAGTGAAGGTAGATACTGAAGATCTTTAAGGCCCAGTCTTGGAAAGTCTTGCGGCATCACTTCTGCCACTTTCTATCAATTAAAATAGATCAATGAAAGCTATCCCAGCTTCAAAGGTAGCAGGAATAGACCCCACCTCTGGATGGGAAAGAGTCAAGGTCACATTGCAGAGCACGTGATATGGGAGATATTGTTGCTGTTATCTACCCCAGGAGGAAAGAAGGGTTGGAGCTCCCATTTGTGGGAGTGCACTGTAGAATTAAGGAGATGAGCTGTAAGATTCATTCATTCAACACATATTTATTGAGGGTCTTCTATGCACTGGACACTGTTCTTGGTTCTATTCAATAAAAACAGCCCTTACCCTTATGGAGCTTACATTCCAATAGTGACAGACAATAAATACATAACACAAAGTCTGGTGGTTGCTAAGTGATATAAAGATACATAAAGCAGGGTAAGAGGACAGAAAGGGACTGAGTGGTAGGCAGAGGGGAGATTTCTATTTCAGTCAGGGTGGTCAAGGAAGTCCTTGGTGTGTTTCAGAAATAGTGAAGAGGTCAGCGGGGCTGATTCATAGTGAGCAGAGAGGAGAGTAGAAGGATGTGAAGTAGGCAAGAACCAGATTACCCAAAGTCTTATAGACACAGAAAGAAATGGGATTTTTTTCTAAGCAGCCGTTGTCCAACTGAAGGAGGCTTAAGTTTTCTTAGCAGAAACCGATCCTCACTAGCTAGATAATGCCCTTTCCCTGCTCTGGGGGAGATGCGGGAAGGGGAGACTACAGATTCCACCATTATCTTTGAGCCAGAGTCATCATGGGGTCACTAGGCTTCCCCCCTGGATTCTCAGAGCTTGGGGGTAGTGTCTTTGTTATATGTTTGACATTATAGTGGCCAGAAGCTATCCAAATTTTGTCTCAAAGAAAATGTAACAAGAATTCTGCAAAGCTCCAGATGGCTTTGTAAATTAAATTAAATCGACAACTGGTCCAGGAGTTTTCCCCATCATAATTACACTACTGATCATTAACATTTGAAGAGAATGCAAACAGAATCCTGGACATTACAATAAATTATGATGTCTACTGGGCATGTTCTATGTACCAGGTGCCCCTGGAGCCTTTTGAGATTGTCTGATGCTGTTATTTAAATGATGTTGTTCTACTCTTTGGTAAATGGGAGAACACTAGGGGTGGAAGTGGGGGCAAATGTATGTGCACCTATAATCTGCACTATGGCCTATATATCTAAAAATGAAAGTCTGTTACAACTCCTCCTAGCTCCCACAACACCCTGCCTTTCGAAGTCATGTTCAGTCTCCATCTTACCATGATGCGAAACACTTGTGGGGCTCCTATCTCCAGTCTTTCACCAATGGGCCGCCCACCTTGAGTCACCTGCACCTCTCCTGACACACCAGGCTCTGAGGCATCACTAATAATAGCAACAATTTATTAAGTGCTTAATCAGTACCCTTCACCATACCAAGTTCTTTGAATGCACTCATTCACTGCACCAGTAATAATGTCATCCCCACTGTACAGATGAAATAGATCTGGCTCAGAAGCAGAGTCAAGATTTAAACCAAGATCTATCCGACTCTCCAGCCCCAACGCTTTGCACTCCTTTTCCTCAGCAAGCTCTTCCTGACAATCTCAGTGGCCTGATTACAGCCTTCATAACTCAAGAATCCATTCTCTAACCCTGGCTGTTTACAGCATCCCCCCAAGTACCAAAGGGTCACAGGTCCGATTCCTGGTCAAGGGCACATACCTGGGTTGCAGGTCTGATCCCCAGCCCCAGCTGGAGTGCGTGCAGGACGCAGCCAATCTGTGTGTCTCTCTCACATCGATGTTTCTCTCACTCACTCCAAAAATCAATGGAAAAAATATCTTCTAGTGAGGATTAACAACAACAACAACAACAAAATTCATCTCTAGAAAGCTTTTCATTACTTCATCACTGTCCCTCCACATCCCCTCTTGGTCTGGATGTCATTTCATGGCATTCTGAGCTAAA
This sequence comes from Tadarida brasiliensis, assembly GCA_030848825.1. NCBI lineage: Eukaryota > Metazoa > Chordata > Mammalia > Chiroptera > Molossidae > Tadarida > Tadarida brasiliensis. The sequence goes on from CM061259.1 coordinate 84,261,369, forward strand.
CCCTGTTATGGCACTAATTGAGCTTCACTGAATTTGCCTGTTTACCTATCTTCCTGACAAAATTTTGAGGGCCACGAGAACCAGAACATTATTTTCAATCTTTGTGTTCTTAGTGTCTGGCTTAGTAGGTATTTTATGGATGGATAAATGAATGAATAAATAGATGGATGGATGGATGGATATAAATTTATGACTACATAAATGTAAACTTAATATATCACAATAACATATGGGACTCAGTTTCTACTTCTGAAGAATATGATCATGTTGAGAGAAAGAAAGACTTTATTTGCCAAAGGTGGATTAAAAATCAGCATTCAAATTATGACCAAAATTAACTCAACCAATCAAGAAATCTTCTATTTAAAAAAAGACATCTTCTGTATATATCACAGCTTGGGGTTTGGCCCCTGAATGACAAAGGGGGCTACTGCCTCTTCAAATACCAAACACAAATGCCACCAGAACCTTTGCATTGGTTACTGAGTATTCACATTCTTCATTTGATAACCAGGAACAGGGAGCCAGTCAGCTGCATGACCAGAATGTACCTTCACCAGAAATAAATGCTGCATGTTTCTCAGTGTTTGGGGTGTGATGAATTTCCAAATTTCTCAGAGAAGTAAAAGGAGTAATTGAGGATTCGAGGCTGAAAGCCATGGATGACAGAGCAGGTACAGATACCACTAAAAGAAAAAAAAAAAAAAACACATACCCAACATGCACTAAGTATCTTGCTAAAGTATGTGACAGGTTCTTTGGTTCTTTTTCTAAGTAACAACGTCCCTATAAGTATCAAAGGGTTGAAATGGGCTCCAGATGTGAAGAATTAATTATGGGGTTTGTTGGGGAGAGGGTTGTTCATCTTAGACACTCCATATAGTTTGTATAGAGTGAAGAACCACATGAAAAAGTACTTGAACACTGTCTACACTGGGTTTAACTTTGTTGGTCAGATTGGTGCTGGCAGGTGGAAGAGCAAGAAATAAGGTTAATTTTTAAGGAAAGTCTTTGAGAAAAATTCCCAAAAGTAAGGAGAAGTCTGGCTAAGACCTGAGTGTACAGGGATTCTGAGTTCAGTATAAGGTGGCCCACCCACAAGCCAAGATAAGCTGTATATAAGAAGCTAAGAGTACCGGCTCAGGATTTAACACCTTTCTCCATCCACCTTTTCGGACACTAACTCATGTAGTCAAATGGAGGTAAAATGAAATAAAACAAGTAATTCTCCACTTGGGATCATCAAAAGCAAAACCATGCAGGCCTGAACCCTTGAGCAGGAGAAATTGGAATGGAAGGCATTACTTCACCCTGAGCATCACTTACAGACTCTGTTGGGGTACTACCCTCTAGAAAAAACAGACATGAGAAGAGACAGGCATTTCTGAGGTAAAGAGATGGAGATCTGGAGATAGGCATGATGGAGAGCAAGTGGCTATCTCCAAGAAGACAGACGCCCCACATGCCAAGGAAGCATCCAAGATCCTGAGGAACTCAGCACCCACCAGGATGTGGGAGCCCACCAGCCCAGCAACAGAACTGAAGGAGGACAGCCCCTGAAAGTAGAGCAGAGGGCAGAGGACTAGACCCACTCCACAGAAGCATGGACCAGCCCAGGAGGCTCCAGTGCAAGCAGAACAGATCAGAGAGCTGAAGGTGGGGCAGCCAGAGCAGGACTACAGAGACACAACAGCAGCTGTGCCTGTGCAATGGACCTGGCTGGGAACATTCAGAGAACATTTAGTGGTAGGTAAAGTGAATTACATAGGGTATTGAATCAAGTAGAAATACACAGGAGAAGGCCATAATAAAAAATAAAAAAAATCCCTGTCATCAGCCTGAATTGGCTCCAAACCATCAAGATTTGGGAATTAACAAGCTTCCCAAATGCACAGAGGCCTTGACCATCTTACTATCTTCAGTGTCCTCCATGCCTGAAGGTACTTGGTATACTGTATCAATCGGTGTTTACTGTCTGTCTGGTGGACAGATGGATGCATGTCTACCAATGGAGATAAGTTTGTACTCACCGGCCACCAAGATGTGGATGGAACATTTATGTCACATATATACTATTCCTAATATTTAAACCAATGGCAATACCATTATTTCACATTTATGTTTCATATTATCAAAATACTGGTAATAGTTACATTTTATAAGTGTTGAGAATTCAAAATTTTAAATTTTAAAAAGTGACACTAAATATTGAGTATGCTTTATTTTTTAATTTATTTTTTTATTATTATTTTTTATTAATTTACTTTTGTTACAGATGTTTCTCCTTTTTTCCCCCATTGAAACCCTCCTCCCCCTCCCTCCCTGCCCCGTCCCCATTTTTGTTGTCCATGTCCATTGGTTATGAGTACATGCGTACAAGTTCTGTGTTCATCGCTCCCCTCCCCCACCGCCTCTTCTGGCAAATGTCAGTCTGTACCCTACTTCCACGTCTCTGGGACTACCCTATTCCTCACACTGTAATGTTCATTATATTCCAGAAATAAGTGAGATCATATGATATTTGTCTTTCTCTGCTTGGCTTGTTTCACTTAGGATAATAGTTTCCAGGTCCTCCCATGTCGTCGCAAAGGATAAGAGATCGTTCTTTCTTACAGCTGCATAGTACTCCATTGTGTATATGTACCACAGCTTTTTTATCCTTTCGTCTACTGATGGACACTTGGGCTGTTTCCAGATCTTAGCTATTGTAAATAGCGCTGCTATGAACATGGGGGTACATGTATTCTTTCTGATTGGTGTTTCAGGCTTCTTAGAGTATATTCCTAGGAGTGGGATCACTGGGTCAAATGGTAATTCAATTTTTAATTTTTTGAGGTAACACCATAGTGTTTTCCATAGTGGCTGCACAAGTCTGCACTCCCACCAGCAGTGTACTAGAGTCCCCTTTTCTCCACACCCTCGCCAACACTTGTTGTTTGATGCTTTGTTGATGGCAGCTATTCTGACAGGTGTGAGGTGATACCTCATTGTTGTTTTAATTTGCATCTCTCTGATGATTAGTGAAGTTGAGCATTTCTTCTTATGTCTCTTGGCCATTTGTATGTCCTGTTTGGAGAGGTGTCTATTTAGTTCCTCTGCCCATTTTTTAATTGGGTTCTTTGTCTTCCTTTTGTTGAGATGTATGAGCACTCTATATATTTTGGAAATTAGTCCCTTATCTGATATATCATAGGCAATTATGCTCTCCCATACAGTGGGTTGCCTTTCCACTTTGATGGTTGTTTCTTTTGCTATGCAGAAGCTTTTGAGTTTGATGTAGTCCTATGTGTTCATTTTTTCCTTTGTTTCTGTTGCCTTAGGTGATATATCAGTGAAAATTTTGCTGCGTATGATGTCTGAAATTTTGTTGCCTACATTTTCTTCTAGGATTTTTATGGATTCATGAGTCACATTTAAGTCTTTTATCCATTTTGAGTTTATTCTTGTGTATGGTGTAAGCTGATGATCTAGTTTCATTTTTTTGCATGTAGCTGTCCAATTTTCCCAACACCATTTATTAAAGAGGCTGTCTTTACTCCATTGTATGCTCTTGCCACCTTTGTCGAATATTAATTGAGCATAATGTTTTGGGTCAATTTCTGGGTTCTCTGTTCTATTCCATTGATCTATGTTCCTGTTCTTGTGCCAGTACCAGGCTGTTTTGATTACAGTAGCTTTGTAGTATAACCTGATGTCCGGTATTGTGATCCCTCCTACTTTGTCCTTCTTTTTCAAGATTGCTGTAGCTATTCGGGGTCTTTTTTGGTTCCATATGAACTTCTGAAGTATTTGTTCTAGTTCTGTGAAATATGTCGTTGGTATTTTGATGGGGATTGCGTTAAATCTATAGATTGCTTTGGGTAGTATGGACATTTTAATGATGTTAATTCTTCCAATCCATGAACAAGGTATGTGCTTCCACTTTTTTATATCTTCCTCTATTTCTTTATTCAATGTCCTGTAGTTTTCTGCAAATAGGTCCTTTACTTCTTTGGTTAAGTTTATTCCTAGGTATCTTAATTTTTTTGCCATGATGGTAAATGGGATTTTTTTTTAGTTTCTCTTTCTGTGAGTTCATCATTGGTGTATAAGAATGCCGTCGATTTCTTGACGTTAATTTTGTATCCTGCTACTTTGCCAAATTCATTAATTAAGTCTAGTAGATTTTTGATGGAGTCTTTAGGATTTTCTATGTATAATATCATGTCATCTGCGAATAATGACAGTTTCACTTCCTCCTTTCCAATTTGGATCCCTTTTATTGTTTCTTCATGTCTGATTGCTGTGGCTAAGACTTCCAGTACTATATTACATAAGAGTGGTGAAAGTGGGCATCCTTGTCTTGTTCTTGTTCTTAAGGGAAATGCTTTTAGTTTTTGTCCATTGAGTATGATGTTGGCTGTAGGTCTTTCATATATGGCCTTTATAATGTTGAGATATGATCCCTCTATTCCCAAATTGCTGAGCGTTTTTATCAGAAATGGGTGCTGGATTTTGTCAAATGCTTTTTCAGCATCTATTGATATGATCATATGGTTTTTATCTTTCATTTTGTTTATGTGATGTATCACATTTATTGATTTGCGTATATTGTACCAGCCTTGCATCCCTGGGATGAATCCCACTTGGTCATGGTGAATAATTTTTTTGATGTATTGCTGGATCCGATTTGCTAGCATTTTGTTAAGGATTTTGGCATCTATGTTCATCAGGGATATTGGCCTGTAGTTTTCTTTCTTTGTAGTGTCTTTTTCTGGTTTTGGAATTAGAATTATGCTGGCTTCATAAAACGAGTTTGGAAGTCTTCCTTCTTCTTGAATTTTTTGGAATAGTTTGAGGAGAATGGGTGTTAGTTCTTCTTTGAATGTTCGGTAAAACTCGCCCATGAAGCCGTCAGGGCCTGGGCTTTTGTTTGCTGGGAGGGTCTTGATTACATCTTCAATTTCCTTTGTTGTTATTGGCCTGTTCAAGTTTTCTATCTCTTTCCGATTCAGTTTTGGGAGACTATGTGTTTCTAGAAATGTGTCCATTTCGCTTAGATTGTCGAATTTGTTGCCATATAAATGTTCATAGTATTTGCTAATGATCCTTTGTATTTCTGTGGTGTCAGGTGTTACTTCTCCTCTTTCATTTCTGATTTTGTGTATTTGGGTTCTCTCTCTTTGTTTCTTGGTGAGTCTAGCTAAGGGTCCATCAATCTTGTTTATCTTTTCAAAACACCAGCTCTTTGTTTTATTGATCCTTTGAATTGTTTTTTTGGTCTCCATGTCGTTTATTTCTGCTCTGATCTTTACTATTTCCTTCCTTCTACTTGCTCTAGGGTTTTCTTTTTGTTTGCTTTCCAGTTCTTTAAGTTGTGAGGTTAGGTAGTCAATTAGAAATTTTTCTTCTTTCTTAAGGTGGGCCTGTAGTGCTATGAACTTCCCTCTCAGAACTGCTTTCGCTGTATCCCATAGATTTTGCATTGTTGTGTGTTCATTTTCATTGGTTTCCAGGAATTTTTTAAATTCTTCCTTGATCTCCATGGTAACCCATTCATTGTTCAGTAACATGCTATTTAGCCTCCATGTGTTCATATGTTTTTGCATGTTCTTATTGCAATTGATTTCTAGTTTCATGCCATTGTGGTCTGAGAAGATGCTCGATATGATTTCAATCTTCTTGAACTTGTAGAGACTTAGTTTGTGCCCTAACATATGGTCTATCTTTGAGAATGTCCCATGTGCACTTGAGAAGAATGTGAATTCTGCAGTTTTGGGGTGTAATTCTCTGTAGATATCTATTAAATCCATTTGATCTAGTGCTTCATTTAGAGTCTCTGTTTCCTTGTTAATTTTTTGTCTAGATGATCTACCCAGTGATGTCAGTGGGGTGTTGAAGTCTCCTGCTATGATTGTATTGCTGTTGATTTCTCTCTTGAAGTCCTCCAGAAGATTTTTAATATATTTTGGTGCTCCTATATTGGGTGCATATATGTTTATCAAGGTTATATCTTCTTGTTGGATAGACCCTTTCAATATTAGAGTATGCTTTAAATATATAACTGTATATGCAAATAAAACCCTCAAATAAAAATAAGATATATGTTACACATATATCAGCATGATAATATAAATTTGTAGGAGATTAATTTTAAAGTTATTTTAAATAATTACATAGAAGTAAAATGTAAAGTGTGATTTTAAAAAGTAAAGTGTTTCAAATACATTATTGATGAGTTATATGCACATTTTTTTCTGCAAGAAAAACTTGGAGAATTTGGAACTATAAAGAGGTTATTGGTAACCTCCAAACATTTCCATCTGATTTTTTCCTCTGCCACTGATCTAATATTTTACCCAATAATTTTAGAAATCTCTTTGAAAAATGCATGACCATCCCACTCCATCACTTACCATTAGCTCTATTAACCTAGGATTACAATTGTTGTTCTGGTTGGAAGCTGTATTTTCTATTTCAAGGAAGCATTTCCAGGTTCTCTCTGTCTTCTTTGTTTAATTAAATATAGATGCAGACCTCCTCTATCAACATCAGTACATCTGGATCCATATTTTCCTTGTTGATAAAGTCTTTGAACTAGAGTAAGAACTATCCTTGCAAGAAAAACTTTGCTTGTATGATAATCACATTTCTTTCACTACTTAAGAACCATGAAAAATATTGCCCTGGCTGGTTTGGCTCAACATTTAGAGCATCAACCCATGGACCAGTTGAGGGCATGTACCTGGGTTCCAGATTCATCCTGGCCCCTGTTGGGGTTGTGGAGGAGGCAACAAATTGATGTGTCTCTCTCACATCAATGTTTCTCTCTTTTACCCCACCCCCCACCCCCACCTTCCACTCTGTCTAAAAAATCAATGGAAAAATACCCTCTGGTGAGGATTAACCAAAAAAAGAACCATGAAAAATACAGATAAATACTCTGTGAGCAGACCTTTGATTAAAATTTTTAATGCATGATATAACTCTTTGTCCAGGGCTTAAGATATGTGATTTATAGGCCTAACTTTTATTACAGAAATAAAATATTATATTAAAAAAAAAACAGAATTTTGACACTTAAAAATTGAACATAAACCAAAAACTAGAAATGCATTTTCTGAACCCTTGGAAACCCTCTGAGTTAGTCATGATTATGGTCATTTTATAGATGGAGAAACTGCAGCCTGAGAAGTTAAGTTATTCTGTCCCTCACTAGTCAGTGGTAGAGCTAAGACTGGCACCCAGGCAGGCTGACCCCAGAGCCTGTGCATATTCTACCACTCCATGAATCTTTGCACCCAAGGGACAGCACAACCACCAGGAAAGTCTGCAGAATTATGGATCCATCTTGGGAATATTATCTAATCAGACCTCGGGCTCAGAGAATTACCTGAAACTACAGGTCTTCCTAGTAAGATGACAGTGTCAGGTGGGATTTGGCAAGAGGCCTGAGATCCTAACAGGTCCTCCAGTAAAGCATTTTTTGGCTGGAGTCTGTAATTTTTGAGGCTGTAAATTGGGCTCAGTTGGCCTTCACATTAACCTGGTTCCTGGCAGAGTGCTGATCAGACAGCCAGCAGAGCCACTGCTGAATCAGCTGCTGCTGCTCTTGCCTATATGCAGGAGAGACAGCCTAGGCTTCCCCTTTACAGTGATGACTCACTCCTTTCTGGGAGATGAAGTCCAGAAAACTGGCTTTGTGTCCTTATCCTTGTTCCTGATATTTATCTCCACTAGGACTTGGCTGGCCCACAGGCAGACATGGAGAAATGACAGTTCTAACAGCATTTTAAAACATGAGGTCTCCTGGACTCTGTGGGCTTAGAGAAATCACTGTGGTCCCTCATGCTTTGGTATGTCTGCCTGATTTTAAATTTACCTTTACAGGATAATAGTTCAAAACATTGTCCTTGATGTCAGACTGGCCTGGATTCAAGCCCAGACCCTTTCATAATCACCTTTGTGAATATAGGCAAGTTACTCAATTTCTCTATGTCTCATGCTTCCATATTTAAAATAGGGATATAAAAATACCCATCACAATAAATTGATGTGAGGGTTAAACAATGTAGTGACTGTTAAGCACAGAGCCTGACACAGAATGGATACCCAATAAGCTTTAGCTGTTCTTTGTAATGATTATTATTATTATTATTATGGTATAAATATTTTCTGGATTGATGTCAGTTTGCAGTGGTAACTGTATACATAGAAAGTAAACAATCTCCATCCAATCCAAAAGATAATCTTCAAATGCTATTTTTTTGTTTTGTTTATCCTCACCCGAGGACATTTTTCCATTTTTTGTTCAGATAGAGTGGGAGGTAGAGACAGGAAGAGAGAGAGAGAGAGAGAAACATCGACATGAAAGGGACACATCGAGTGGCTGCCTCCCCACGACCAACCAGGGCTGGGTACAAATTGCAACCAAGGTACGTGCCCGTAGCGGGAACCGAACCCGGGTCTCTATGGACCTCAGGCCAACGCTCTAACCACTGAGCCAAACCGGCCAGGGCCTCAAATGCTATTTTAACTTCACATTTCAATCTTCTCCTCCACAAGATGACAAGAGCCTGGTTTAGTTTTCATCACCTCTCTCTGTCTGCCCTCTGGTAAAGATGTGAAAACAGTTGAGTGTTCAGCAGACCCTGAGTAACAGAGGATTTGTTACATTTAGAAATTATTCTGGGATAATGAGTCACAGAGAAAATCATGCAGCAAATCTTAGAGGCTTTGGAAGATCATGGAATTTATCACTCAACAGATGTTTCCTGAGTACCTATTATGTGCAAAACATAAGGCTGCATATACTCTTGGGGATGCAAAGACAGTTGTTTCCCTCAAAGAGCTTAAAAATAGCAGACGAGATCAGATGTGAACACAGTAGTACGGCCATTCACAACCTGACCATGAGCCATGATTGCCAAGTGAGTGGACCACAGAATAGGACCTGAAGGAGTCCAACACCTCTCAGGGGTGTAAGGGATTTGGTAGAACTTGAAGGTGGAAAGAAAGCTGAGTCTCAAAGGCTGATTAGGACTTGAACCAGAGAGAAGCAGGATGGCTTGTCCTTTAACACATGCTGTGGGGGGGGGGGGGGGGGGGTGGCTACATAGGTCATGTTTGGGAACAGCCTGTAGAGCAGCTTGGCTGGAAGGGAAGGCTCAGAAAGGTAAGTAGTTGAAGATAATCCAAAAAGGTCTGCTTCCACTTCTCCTTTGGTTTTAGGCTAGGGCAGAGCCCTAAGTGAGGTAGAGACACTGCCCAGGTATAGAAAGTAGCCACTTTGTAACATTGTGAAAGAGCAGAGGCAGCCATCTGGAACCAGCTAGAAGCTCACTCTGAGTCCACAGTGGGACTCTGGCCATAATGATATACCCAGACTGGAAAATGAGTGAGCTTGTCAGCACCCTCTGGGCTCAGTGCTATGGGAGGGATCCTGGTGAGCACTGGAAAACCACTCACTTAGCATTCACCTCCAGGAGGGTCAACCAAGGCCCCTGCCATTTCACCTGCCCTCAGGAAATGGCTCACCCACAGCTCTAGAAGTCCAGCACCATTTGTTTGGATCCCTGCACCCTAAACACTAAAGCACAGCTGGTCACGAACAACTGTCCTCACAATCAAATCATTCTTTCTCTGGCAAGAGAGAAGCTGCTGAGTCTTCAGAGAAACCTACCAATTTGGGACATTTGTATGAGTAATCCCTCTGTGAAACTGGAGGTTTGCTTAATTTGAGGTGGGAGAGAGTTTTCCATGTCCTGCTGTCCCTGAGAAACAGGAACAGAGAGTTATCTTTGAGAATGGAGCAAGCTACTCAACCGAATAAATGCTATCAAATCTCCATGGGAGTGAAGAGCCGTCTGAAGTGCCCATCTCCTCTTGCTGCCCAGTAGACTTCTAGGATAGCTCAGTGAGCAGCTACCTGGCAGGACCTCCAACTGTGGAAAGAACTATGAAGCATGCCAAGGTTGGTCAGGCTTGTGAGTGCACAAATGGAAGAGGAGGTAGGGAAGGCTGAAATCGAGTGAGACAACTGTACAGGCATCCAAATGCAATCTTCTAGCAATGAAGGGAGTGTCTGAAAGACACTCAGGTGGTCAGAAAATGGAGAATTTTGAAGGTGGTGCTGTGAAAAGGTGAGGAGAGGGAGGCCAAGGCATTATATATGAAACAAAGAACCAAAAATCCCCTTGAACTAAGCTCCAATTCCTGCCCTTGTCCTCGGCTCAGTTCTTCAATGATCTCTTCAGATGATGGTATGAATTTCTTCCTGATAAGATCCTTAAACTCCTAGCTCAGTTGGCTTTGGGAATGAAGTTGTTATTGTTTTCAAATCTAGCACTTCTGTAGTGAAAATAAATTCAGTGGAAACATGAATTCAGTCATTTACATATTCATCATATCTCCAAGAAAGAAAGCAAACTTTCAGCCTCTTGTACACATGTACCTCTTCCAGATGTGGTGGCATGGCCAGAGAGCTGCCACACTGTAGGACGATGAGTAAGGAAGGCCACTCTGGTCCTACAGATGGCACCAGGTTTGCAGTCTGAACAGAGAACTTCTGGCTGCGCCACTTACTCATTCAAACATTACTGCCTGAGAACCCACTCTCTGAGCACCCCACTAAGGACTCCAGGAGGAGTTTTCTTTCTGGTAGAGGATCACACAGACATATAACTTTGACAAAAGGGAGACACTAAGAACTACATGAGAGAAGAGAAGGAGAGATTCTCATCTAGGTGTGCAGGGAAAGCTTTCATGGAAGAGACAGTTATTGAGCTGGACAAAACTTGGATATATAGAGATGAGGAAAAAGGCATTACAGGTAGCAAGAGATACCCTGAGCAGAGGCTCAGAGATGGTCAAACTTGCACAGGTCTGAGAATAGCTTTGCTGGAGTTTGGCCAGAGACTAGGCATGGGAAGGAAAAGGGCAGGAGTGAAGTTGGAGCAGCAGCTGGAAGTCAGGTTTTAAACTCTACCGCCTTTGCTCTGTTCTCTTCTTTTACCTCCTTCATTCCCTTTCACTTGCTTCATTTCTCTCCAAATAAAATCCCTTCCTCCATCTATGCCTTACTCCTTCCATCCATCTCAAACTGTGCAAATGGAGTGGACATGGGATTAGCACAGAACTTGTGCTGCTGTGGAGAGGGAAGGAAGAGATCAGCTGTCCCCAACAGGATACAGCCCACTGCCACAGGGTGAAGGGAGACATCCAGAAATCTGGCTGGAAAACCATATGAGCATCTCCGTGACATCTGAAATCTGCAGGCTCACAGAGATGCCCTCCTGCTTAGCAGACAGAATGAAATAGTGATATGAGCTGAAAAAGATGTAGGAAACTTGAGTTGGGAGAAGCAATACGTCATAAAAATATCTGCTCTAGAGACATATCTGAATGGTCACAGTATTACCAGCTTTATAATGGATATAATCGTTCCCACCTCATTGAGAAATGAGGATTAAATGAGAAAATGTTCACAATGTGCTCAGCATAGGACCTGATCCATATGAGTACTCAATAAATGTTTGCTTTTTACAGTTTTATTTATGACAAAGAATTAAGACCAGGAAGGGCTAAAATCAAAGCCAAAAAAACTGAGAATTTCAGAGGGAGCTTACTAGAATGGAAAGCACCACTGAACCCAATCTTAGGAGATGCTCCAAATAAGAAATTCAGATTAACTGTCCACACTAAGAAAAGCCTCCTGATGATTGGTACAGTACCTGTCTCTCTTTGCCTATGTAAACAGTTTCCAGGAAGAAGAAGAAGAAGAAGAAGAAGAAGAAGAAGAAGAAGAAGAAGAAGAAGAAGAAGAAGAAGAAGAAGAAGAAGAAGAAGAAGAAGAAGAAGAAGAAAAAAAAAAAAAAAGATTTCTATAAGCAAATGCTGGTGATAAGCTAATTAACTGAATGGAAAATCTTAACCACAGTCTCATAAGACATCAGTGAAGCCTTTGATGGCTAATCTGTATAAAATAAAGTTATTTTCTCTATAAGCATGGGATTTCATAAATCTTTCTCCAAGTATGTTATTTTTTTAGTTTATCAAATCATGCATTGCCACATATTATTCTGTAAATGAGGCCTAGTGTCAGAGAGAAAAATCTGTGCTTAAGGAATATGGAAATCACATAGCCTCAAAGCCTCTGAGGTCAAATGTAGCCCTCTTCCACCCTCCCCCCCAAAATGGGCAAAATGCAGGAGGTAACAGCTTTTAAGGTGAGGGAAGGGGCATCAAGGAGGGAGGAGAAGTGCCTTCTGCAGGTTCAGTAACCTGCATTGCTCCTCACTGATGGAGGGCTCCATAATCAGGGTGCAGCTGAATGGCCTTGATGGTAAACTGACCCTAGCAAAGACCAGCTCATTTTGAGCTAATTGCCTAGAAAAATCAAGTTGCACCTTCAGTGGGGGATGAAGGAGGAGTGATTGGATAGAGTGGCCTAACACACCTGGTTAGGCTACATGGACCTTTCCAAAGACACTAACACTTCAAAAAAGTGTATGCTAAAACAACATAGAAGTCAGACAAAGTGTAGAGCTGTAGGGAGTGAAAAGCAGGAAAAAAAAGGGAGAGAGAGAGAGAGAGAGAGAGGGGGGGGGGAGAGGGAGAGAGAGAGAGAGAGAGAGAGAGAGAGAGAGAGAGAGAGAAGGGAAAGGAAAGGAAAGTCATGGGCTCGTTTTTATTCATCAAATACAAATATAGTGCTTACTATTTGTCAGGTACTGTTCTCTAAGCACTTCACAAATACTCAGTTGATCCTCATTACTGGCCTCATTTTGTAGAAGAGGGAAATTAAGCATAGAAGAGTCAATGACTGAAGAGCACATGGCCAGCATGTGGCAGGGCAAGGACTTGAACCAGGCAGCCTTGCACCCATCCATGAACTTAACCACCAACCCCAAGTAAGGAAAGTCTTAGACTCTGTTGTACTGTGAGTATCTGACCTAAGGGTATTAACACCCCATGAAACAGCCCTAAAAATACTCAATAGTTTGTTATAAAATGTTTACAGCTCTTCAACAACTATCTATTCTTAAAATATCAAATATTTCCATGTAAATGAATATAAAGCAGAGAAGATAGTGAAGGAAATGGTTTTCCGTTGGCCCATCAATAAATTTTCAAAAGCAAAGTAACAGCCAATATTTGGCCAATATGCCCAACAGTTCCCATATGTCAGCATTATATCCTTACTATGTCTGTGAAGAACAAGAAATGCAGATGAGATATTATCAGAAAACTAGCTTTGGGTAGAAATGTTGTTATATTAAACATGAAGGCTGGTCAAATGAGCCACCAGGATATAACTGGCTTAGGATGGATTCAAGAACCGCAGCCACATAAATTCCGGTCCCTCTGATTCTCGGGGTCTGTTTTCCAGTCTGGGTCATCCCACCAGTCTCCTTTTCCATTATAGGGACTTCTATCTCAGAGCTCCCTCCTAACTCTTTCTGCAGCCTAACTTATCTTAGTTTTCCCCTGTCCCCTTCCTAGTTCTCTGGACAGTCCATCCCAGTGGTGGATGTGGTTTGATTTATATTCTCTTGAGAGGCTGCTCAGCTCCATGGAAGCCCACATTAACAGATTCACAGCTCCAGGCCATTACACGCTCCCTGCTATGAAGAGTGTAAATCATGTCAATGGGAAAACCGAGGTCATTACATCAGTTCGTCCCTAGAACAATTTTCATAAAAGTGTACCATGACCTCAGTCCAGATGTTTTAGGGGCAAGAATGGCTTTTGGTGTCACCTAGCCTTTGATCATTCCATCCTTCTGTGAGCTAGATGCCAAAGAAAGCAGGCCCAAGACAATAATGATTTTCTGAGTTTCCATTTTATTCTATTCTAGCTGTGTGCTTTTCTTTCATTAGTTTCTCTCTGACCCTGCTTTTCAAGATCCTCCCTCTGCCCCCGCCTGAAACCCAAGAGTTCTTCCTGCCTATGTTCCCCGGCTGAGTGCCCTTTGGGTTAGGGTGTTCTTTGTGTCCTGATGGTATGTCTCATGTTACTCCCATCTTCCTTGGTTCAGGGATGGTATTTCTCTGTGCTTAAAAAGCACAGTAGAAAAAATCCTTTGATACACATTGAACTCTATGTCATGACGTTGTTTTTGAAGGCCCGCCACAAATGTAGAGAAGTTCTCATATAAAAATAAACAATTCAGTCTTCAGCTATCAGTTGCTGTGAGCTTCTTGGGAGCGTAATGGTATAAAGCCTGTCTACAAAAAAAAAAAAATGAAGCTAGGTTGTTATATTATGGAGGGGGAAAAATACAGCTGTGGAAATTAGGAAAGATCTAATCAGAGGAAGACAGAGTCCTTAGAGAGCCCCAAGGCAGGCATGGGTGAGTGGGAATGGTTCCCTCCCACTGTGTTCTCTCCTGAATTTCCTCCCCTCCAGCTCTGCTGCCCAATCAGTTGTGCTGACTTGTCTGCAGGAGGCTGCAGAAACAGCAAGAATGGACTCTCCCAGATACTGATGAAGAGGCCAACGGAGGGTATTAGGACCAGAGTCCTGCCAGAGCAGCTACAGTGCAGGGAGCCACAGGGTGAGCCAAATGGTCAGCCACATGGTCTTCTGCTATTTCATGGGCATATGTCCCACCTTCTAATCAGACTGTGAGTTTCTTCAGACCAAAGCCATTGTAAGCATCCAGAGGAGACTGACTGTTGAAAAACAAAACTGACTGCCCCCCCCACACCCACCCACCCGCCATCCCTCTGTGGGACCTTTGCTATGACCAAGTTCTCAGAATTACTGAAACATCCACATGGTTGTCTTGCTTGCTCCACTTTGCTGTGAGCCAGAAAGAACACAGGTAAGCACACCACCTGCTGGCCTGGGGTTCCTACATGGGTCAAGGAGAATCCATTGCTCTTATTCTTAGAGGTTGCTATGAATAATGCTAGTCAAAAAAGCATCTTTTGCAGCTGATGTTTGAATTATAGAGTTATTAGGGGTTGCTGCATGGCCAAATAAACCTTTGGTAGTGACCTCACAGGTCACTTGGCTGCTGCTGTGAGTTCCCAGAAACTGGAAACAAGAATGTATTGTCATCTGCATTGAGAATTTTTTAAAATAACTTATTTATATTGTTCTTATAATGAAAAGGGAATGTTTCACATTTCCCAGGAATCATTGTACATGTCCCCTTAAAACCCAATGGAGCAAACGAGATGAAATTTGGCATGCTATTCCAGAGTAACAGATGGAAACTCAGTTCCTTTGAAGAATGCCCAGTCTATCTGCTCTAGTCCATGGGTCCCAGCTCCTATGGCACATGGCTATCCTGAGTAGGGCCAAAGAGTAGGGCTACCAAAGCAAACAATGGCTTTCTCCTGTGGTGGGAGGAAAATAAGCAAATGAGTATAATTTTCTCCAATATAAACTGTATTCCCGTAAATTTTACTTAAATATTGCCTATTATCAGCTCCCACTGGTCAGGACTGAGAATCAACTACAAATGACCAAGTAGCACCAAATATTTGCAGAAAGGAATGTGTGGTTGCAACTGAAGTCAATGTGCTGGATCAAGCAGAAAAAGGGTGGATCCAGGGGTGCCTCATGGACCACGTAAGCCGGACTCCAGAGGGTCCTGGACACTATCTGAGCCTCTTTCTATGCAACTTCATTCCTCTTTATCCCTTTTTAACTGGTGTGTTTTGCTACTTAGTCCACACAGTGGAAAATGTCTGCCCAGATCTCCTAAGGTTACATGTTAATGCCCCTGGAAATAAAGAGACTGCCTCTCTCGATCATAGTTTCTAATACCTTGGTGAGAAAACCTGATGGGACCAGTTTAAATCAGGGCTCCAACCCTAATCCAATAAGCTCTATCTAGAGGGCTGAGGTCAACAGTACAAAATGGCCACAAAAGGTGAGCCATGTAACCTGGGCATCAGAGTGGGGCAGTTCCAAGCGAGGGAGGTGGTGGTAAGAAGCTATGGCATGGCAGACAGGGGGGCGGGGGTAGATACCATGTGTCAGTGCTCCAGCATGCCACCAAGAGCTCCACCCACCTGAGCGAACACCACCACTGAAATCCAGTGGGAAGATACTTAGGAGTTTCAACATGTCCTTTGGAAACAATGCAAGCACTTTTCTTAGACTTCATAGGAATAGAGAGGGGAAGCTTTCTACAGTATCTCATTTAATCCTGTAAGACAATATGACAGACTCTGTTTTGAAGATGACAATATTGAGGCTCAGAGAGGTTAAGTAACTGACCAAGGTCACATGGCTAGTAAATGGTAAAACAAAACTCAAACCCATGTAGGACTCCAAAACCCCATTCATGCTCCATCCACTCTTTCATGTTGACTCCCAAATAAACTCTGCCCAGAGATAAGTCTCCCTGGATTGGAGATAAGTATTTATGTAGAAGCTAGCTGTCATTTTGTGTGCCTGAGACTCTCTGGGCCCTCAGTTTGTTAAGCACTGATGCAGCCAGTCCTGTGAGGACTTTGACCACTGAACAAAGACCCCCCCAGCATCCCTGAGTTAGAAGGACCCAGCAGGTACCTGACCTAAATACTCCCACTCTAACACACAGGCCACCCCCCAGGTAGAACATTTCAGCCCTGAGCTACTCATAAGTTATATACTGTTCAAGTGCTACTGATGACATTTCCTGTTTGCATTTTGTTTTTTGTTTTTGTTTTGTTTTTACAGTTCGTTGCTCATCCTAACTGTCAGCAGCAATTGCTTACCATGTGGTATGAAAATCTCTCAGGCTTACGTCAACAGTCTATCGCTGTGAAATTCCTGGCTGTCTTTGGAGTCTCCCTAGGCCTCCCTTTTCTCGCCATAGCCTATTGGATTGCTCCGTGCAGCAAGGTACAGACTGCTTAAGGTGCATGTCTTTGCAGTTATTTCTTCTCTCTCTACTTAGCAAGACCAAAGTCCATTTTGTTCAAACAACCAGCTGATCATTTCCCACATGCAAAGAAAATAGCTCTGAGATACCTAGCAAAAGTAGAGAACTCCATTAGAAGGAAAATGTTAAGATCTGCTTTCTTTTAACCATCTTCATTTTTTTAAAGAGAGAGGAATAATAAATATGAGAGACAATCTGATCAATAACAGATCAGAGAGAGAATAAAGGCACTTCTCTTCTAATTATGAACTATCTTAAACATGTTCTCCAAACCCATGGTAATAATAATTATAATAATAGTAAGAGGAATAACCAACTCTTATTGAATACTTAAAAGGAAATTAAGCCCTGGCTAGTTTGGCTCAGTGGTTAAAGTGTCAGCCCATGAACCAAAGGGTCTTTGGTTCAA
The DNA here is from genome assembly GCA_030848825.1 of Tadarida brasiliensis. Taxonomy (NCBI): domain Eukaryota; kingdom Metazoa; phylum Chordata; class Mammalia; order Chiroptera; family Molossidae; genus Tadarida; species Tadarida brasiliensis. Next base: position 84,278,642 of record CM061259.1, read on the forward strand.
TTCCCAGTCAGAGGCACATACCTGGGTTTCAGGTTTGATCCCCAACCCTGGTCGGGGTCATGCAGGAGGCAACCAATCGATGTATCTCTCTCACATTGATGTCTCTCTCTCTCTCTCTCTCTCTCTCTCTCTCTCTCTCTCTCTCTCATTTCCTCCCTTCCACTCTATCTAAAACTCAATGGAAAAATATCCTCAGTTGAAGATTAACAACAACAAAAAATGGAAAATAAGCCCTTTTCATGAAATGTCTCATTTCACTCCCTTAATTACATTATGAAGCATACACTTAATGAAGTAGGTTCAGAAAAGAGAAATAATAGTAGACTGAGAGTCAAATGCAGATCATACTGGGGCACCACAGATCCATGTCAACATCTTCCCAGTTTCCTTGGCTTCTTGATTGGGTTCTGGCCCACATGGACAGCTAATTAGGTCACAAAAAGGAAAAAGATAAAGGAAAGAGAAGAACTTAAAAGGTTACAAAGCTGGGTTTTCTCACAAGCAAGGGGCAGTGTTTATTGCTCAATGGTAACAAAAGCAGTGGAATCTGAAGGTCCAAACACACACAAGCTGCCATCCATCCCCACAGTCTAGCCACTTGATCCAAAGCCACAGAAAGCACCAGCAGCCACTCTACCTTTAGGTAAGAGTTAGTGCCTATAAGATCAAACCATGCAAAAATTTTGAAATAAGTTTCATGGGTTAAGATGATTATTAAAGATTCCAAAGCTGCATTTACCTAGTGATATATTTAAAAAGAAATTAAGGTTAACTAATCAACATTCAATAGAAGAAATATGACTACAGGGAGATTAGTTCCACAGAAAATATGACCAGCTAATGCAGTTAATGTAAGTGTCATCAGTGAATGGATCCTCCTGTCAACTCCGCCAAGAGGAACTCATGCCAAGATGATAGGCCCAAGACTTCAGGGCTGCTGATGAGGCCATCTAACCAGGCAGGCAATGAACTGACTGCCTAAGAGTAGGAGGGTGTCACAGAGAAAGGTTAGGCCTCAAACTCCTTCTTCTGTAGCATGACATTAAAAATAAAAGTCCTGCCCTGGCCAGTAATGGCTCAGCGATTACAGCATCAGCCTGCAGATCGAAGGGTCACAAGTCGTGCAGGAAGCAGCCAATCGATGTGTCACTCTCACATTAATGTTTCTTTCTCTTTCTCTCTCTCTCTCTCTCTCTTCCTCTCTCCACCTTCCTGCCCTCCACTCTATCTAAAAAATCAATAGAATAATATCCTTGGGTGAGAATTAACAACAACAAATAAAGTCCTGAGTATTTGTGGTGTTCAACTTTATCACTATTGAGGATTTTGTTTCTATATCAGTCTACCATGACATGGGTTTTTTTTTTTTTTAATTAATTAATTTATTTGTGTTACAGATGTTTCTCCTTTTTACCCCAGTGACACCTCCTCCCAACCCTCACCAACCCCTGCCACAGTACTGTTGTCTATGTCCATTGGTTATGCATATATGCACATAAGTTCTTTGGTTTATCTCTCCCCTGCCCCGCCCCCCTTCTCTGAGGTTTGTCAGTCTGATCCCTACTTTTATGTCTCTGGGTCCATTCTGTTCATCAGCTTATTTTGTTCATTATATTCCACAAGTGAGATCATGTGATATCTGTCTTTCTCTAATTGGCTTATTTCACTTAGCATAATACCCTCCAGGTCCTTCCGTGTGGTCTCAAAGGATAAGAGATCTTTCTTTTTTTTTTTTTTATTCTCACCTGAGGACATTTTTCCATTTTTTGTTCAGATAGAGTGGGAAGGAGAGAGAGGAAGAGACAGAGAGAGAGAAACATCGACGTGAAAGGGACACATCGAGTGGCTGCCTCCCGCACAACCCAACCAGGGCCAGGGCCAAACTGCAACCGAGGTACATGCCCTTAGCAGGAACCGAACCAGGGTCTCTCTGGACCACAGGCTGACGCTCTAACCGCTGAGCCAGACTGGCCGGGGCGAGATCTTTCTTTCTTACAAGCTGTGGTATATATACACAATGCAATACTATGACATGAGTTTCTAAATCAGAATTTCCCAAATATAGGTGAAGGCAATTTTTTCTGTCCTTCATTATGAGCTGAAAAAAGTACAGTGAGTTAAAAAAAAAAAAAAAAAAAAAGAAAGAAAAAAAAAAGAGTTAAAGCTGGATTAGAGCTGGTCACTGGTTTTAGGCATAGGTTTCCATACTGGAATTATTTAGGCAAATTAGATCATTGCCTTTGCCCAGAGCCTAATGGATAGGGACACTTGCCTCCACACTCTCTGAGTGCCAATCTAATTCTAGGACATTCAGTCACTGAAATAACCACTTGGTGGAGAAAACACTGCCAATCCTCACTTTTGCTGTAAAAGAAATGTGACAATTTCCAGGAAATTGGGACTAGCCAACACCAGCAAATTGCTTTGCCTCTGCCCGCCTGAGGAAATATTCACAAAGAAATGATATGCCAATGACTAACTTTCTAGTAGGTCTGAGAAGAATCTTAGCCAAAATCATGCAGATATGATGGGGGAGGGGGTGGAGTATGTGTGGCAGGGGGGGGAATCTAGGACTTTCTTGGAGTTCAGTAAACACGGGAGACCGATGCCACCATGGAACACAAGGGTCAGAGGCATGGCAGTCTTCTGGAACATTCTAGAAGAAATGATTGCAGGAGAGTTTGGTCCCATGGTTGGGGCTTCCTCTCCTCTGCTCAGATACATGTCTGATTGACATTTGAAGCTCCTGGGACTTCCAGTAAGACTAAGAAAGAGCACCCAAGATAAACAAGCTGGCCATTAAGCAATTGTGGTTTCTGTGCACCTTTTGGGCGCAAAGTTTGAGCTCAATGCAGTGGAGGGTGTGTCCACAGCTGAGTGACACATTTTAGTCTATGGTATGAGATAATTTTTGGTGGCAATGCTCATTCCAAGAAAAGATGTGCTCATTAAACAGCTTTTTAAACTTGCTCTGAGGCAGCCAAAGGACAGATAAAATAGTCAAGATATGTTTAGTCTTTCCTTTCACATTTAGAAAGAAATTGTTTCAAGTTTGGCAGAGAGATTATGTTCCTGGAGATTACAAAGGAAGGTCACATCTTCCACTCAAAGAAAGCAGCCCTCTCTAGAGGCTCCTGATGGCCTGAATACAATGTCCTCCCAAGAGGGGTGGCACAGTGGAGAACTCTGTTAATATGCCAGTATCCCTCCTCCCAAGGGGCCACTGCCTTTATATCTATCTAGTAATTCTATGAAAAGGCCAGTGTCATTCCAGCAGGTCCATGTTCTAATGACTTTATTACAATTCCCTCAAAGGAATTAGACCCTGATATTCTTTGATAAACATATCCATAAAATCTCACTGCTAAACCTCATCAACCAGCTACTGTCTATCAATGTCTAATAAATATTGAGATATCTGCTTCCAACTTAATGGTGTCTTTACTTCCTAATAGTTGCTGTCATTATCTAGGGGCACCAAAAATTACTTGATTAGCCTGCCAAAATCACCTCATCATTTATTTCCTATTGAATTCCCAATGCTATCAATTCTATTTTTACGTAAGTTTCTGAAGGTCTCTAAGAAAGACAGCTAAGTAAGATTATAAGGATAAGGGTGTAAACAGAAGTTCATTTTCCTAATTTGGTGGTTGATGAGAATGACAAAGTCACAGATGTGCACATATGGTGATAATGGCAGGTCTGGAGCACAGGAAAGGTCTGTCAGGGTCAATAAACAGATCAGTAATTTTTGTTTTTATGATCTCTCATCATAAACACCAGTACAGGGGAGGTCAGGCAGCCCCTGAGGGGCCAGTGGGTTCTTATTCACACAGATGCTCTCAGGTAGATCTTTTGCTAGAGAGCTCTCAACAAGGGTCCCAATGTCAAAGGGCCCTAATCACTGATTAGGCTGCTTTCCATCCTTTACTATTCCCTTCTGATTCATAATTTAGGTTGTTTTTCCTATTAAAATCTGACAACTGAAAGAATAACATTCATCTTCAAGGGCTCAGTGTCTCCACAGCAGGTAGACTGGGACAGAAGTAAACATCATGAGAGTGTTGAGGAACCACACAAGTCCTGATTATAAAAGTACGAGAGGGGAAGCTGACTTCCTTGGCTACTTGATAACCTTTGCTGTTCCATTATCCTTATTAGTCTAAGGACTCAGGCAGGGAGAACTGGAAACAACTGTACACTCTCACCTGATGTCTTTGTAGTGTGCAATCTATCAGTATTTACTGCCATAGAGCTCTTGCTTGCAGAAATATCAAAGTGTTAGTCATTGCCCCCAACCCTCAGTCTCATCCCAAATAAAAATATCTAATCAGGAAGGCATGGGTGATTCTACAGCTTTTGAGGATCCCTGCTTTGCCCTTCCAAAGCTAAAAGAGTTTGATTATTTTGTTGTTGTTACAAATGTTTCTCCTTTTTCCCCGATTGACCCCCTCCTCCCAATCCAGCCCCCTGCACCCATCCCCAGCATTGTTGTCTATGTCCATGGTTATGCATACTTGCATATAAGTTCTGTGGTTTATCTCTTCCCTCCCCTCCCCGCGACCCCTCCTGAGGTTTGTCAGTCTGTACCCTACTACTATGTCTCTGAGTCTATTTTGTTCATCAGTTTGTTTTGTTCATTATATTCCATAAATAAGTGAGATCATGTGATATTTGTCTTTCTCTGATTGGCTTGTTTCGCTTAGGATAATACTCTCCAGGTCCCTCCATGTTGTCTCAAAGGATAAGAGGTCTTTCTTTCTTACATGTGGTCTAGGGCCAACCAGGAGAGGATCATGCCTCCAAAGGCCTCTGTGTCCCCCTCATTTGCTTCTACCAGAGAGCTACACTGGATTAAAGAAAATCACGATGCAATTTTTGAAGCATTGCCACAGAGGGGAAATTTGTGCCAGGAGACAGAGATTTGCTCCTTTGTTACAAAAGTTTCTACCCTCAAATCCAAAATGAGAGTCCATCACCTGTTATCCTGTGGTACAGGATTTAAGAGTGCCAGAAGGCCCATCACTTTCACACCCAGCCCAGTCTGAAACCTGCAACATTCTCTCCCCATCTCTTCATCTATTTCACACCATAGTGTTCAGCCTGTCTTTCCCCACTAGAAAATGACAACTTTGAAGGGAAGGACCAACTTGTATAGCCTGTTTCATCTCCATCACCTCCAGTGCCCAGAATCATGTTGCACACAGATAGTGCCCCAAAAGGGCGTGTGACATAAATACAAAGGACTGTATAGGTCTTCCTTTGTGAACTCTTGCATATAAGATTTCCAAGGGTCAGTCAAGTTTAAGTTTGCCCTAAGGGGAACTGCGTCAGGCCCTTCAGTGCCACATATTGAGTGCCTATCTTATCCCTGTTTTTACAAATGAAGAAACTAAGACACAAAGAGGTTAAGTAGCTTGCCAAAAACTACTGAGTTGTGATTTAAAGCTAGGCTCTCTGGCTTCAGAGACCTGACCTTACCCACTGCACACATGCACACACACCCATACCAGCCTTCCCGCCTCCACCCAGTTATATCAGCAGCATTACAACCTTCATTGCTGAATGCAAACATCTTAGCTGCTGACCAAATGACTTGAGAATGAACTTGATTAAGATCTTCAGTTAGCAAGACTTTTCTAGAAGGGAGGAATAAAAATCACCATATGACAAATAGTACTTCTTTTTCTTTCCCTGGAAGCCCTACCTTTGAAATCCCACTATTACTGGGCACCTCCTCAGCCCCCAGGATGGGTGGATTCGCATGGTAATGTAAGAAGACCCTGATTAGGACTTCCGGTCAAGATGGCGGCGTAGGGAAAGCGGTATCGCGTCCTCCCACAACCACATCAAAGTTACAACTAAACTACAGAACAACCATCATTCAAAACCGCCTGAAATCAAGCTGAATGGAAGTCCTACAACTACGAAATTAAAGAAGAAGCCGCATCAAGACTGGTAGGAGGGGTAGAGGCAAAACGGGCTGGTCCCACACCCACATGTGGCGGATAAAAATTAGGAGGACACCTCGGCTGGGAAGGTCCTCCCTGAGGACTGAGGGGTCCCCGTCCCACACCAGGCGCCCAGCTAAGGGTTCCAGTGCCAGGAAGAGAAGTCCCCATCACTTCTGGCTGGAAAAACCAGTGGGAACTGAGGCTGAGGTGGCTGGAGCCCCCGGCAGCTCCTCTTAAAGGGCCTGTGCATGGACTTACTCGGACTCACACCCTCCAGGCTCCAGCGTGGGGGAGGCAGCTTGAAAGGCACCAGAGTCATATGGGGAAGAACTGAGTTGTTTGGCATTGGAGCGAGGGCTGGAGAAGCAGCTTTCTCCTGGGAAGACATGCTATCAGAGGCCTTTGTTCCTTTGGTGAGCCCTTCCCTGGGCCAGCAGATGCGGCCATATCTGGGACTCCAGAAACCTGGCTCACACTGTTGGCCCCGCCCTGGTGATTCCCTGAGGCCCCGCCCCACCCAACTTTCAGCCTCACCCAAGCTGTTGCCAGTTGCTTTACCATGGGATTGGCCTGTCTTGGATCCTGCTTCAGCTTTTCCTAAATTCTTTCAAACAAGCAGCATCTGGTCTCAGCTAGCCCCACACCTCTCGCTAAGTAATACATAGAAACAAACACAGGGAGGCAGCCAAAATGAGCAGACAAAGAAACAGGTCCCATTTGAAAGAACAGAACAAAACTCCGGGAAAAGAACTAAGTGAAATGGAGTTAAGCAACCTAACAGATGCTAGTTCAAAACACTGTTTATAAGGATGCTCAATGGACTTAGTGAGAACCTCAGTGAACTTAGTGAGGGCCTCAAGAGCATAAAAAAGGACCAGTCAGAAATGCTGGATGCACAGTTAGAAATGAAGGAGGCACTAACTGAAATATAGAAAAATTTACACAGATTCAATAGTAGAGTAGGTAAAGCCAAGAAGCAAACCATCGATTTGGAATATAAGGAAGCAAAAAACACCCAATCAGAACAGCAAAAAGAAAAAAGAATCCAAAAAAATGAGGATAGTGTAAGGAGCCTCTGGGACAACTTCAAGCATACCAACATTCGCATCTTGGAGGTGCCAGAAGGAGAAGAGAGAGAACAAGAAATTGAAAACCTATTTGAAACAATAATGGCAGAAAACTTCCCTAACTTGGTGAAGGAAACAGACATACAAGTCCAGGAAGCACAGAGACTCCCAAACAAGATGAACCCCAAGAGGCCCACACCAAGACACATCATCATCAAACTGCAAAGGGTTCAAGACAAAGAGAGAATCTTAAAAGCAGCAAGAGAAAAGCAGTTAGTTACCTACAAGGGAGTTCCCATAAGACTGTCAGCTGATTTCTCAAAAGAAACTTTGCAGGCCAGAAGGGAGTGGCAAGAAATATTCAGAGTGATGAAAAGCAAGAACCTACAACCAACATTACTCTATCCTGCAAAGCTGTCATTTAGAATCAATGGCCATACAAAGAGTTTCCCAGACAAGGAAAAGCTAAAGGAGTTCATTACCACCAAACCATTATTATATGAAATGTTGAAGGGTCTTCTTGAAGAAAAAGATAAAAAAATATGTACAAACAAAATGGCAATAAGTACATATCTATCAACAGTTGAATCTACAAACAAAATGAGCAAGCAGAACAGAAACATTCTCATAGATACAGAGAACTTTTGTTGGTTACCAGATGGGTGGGAGCTGGGGGAATGGGTGAAAAAGGTGAAGGGATTAAGAAGTACAAATTGGTTGTTAGACTGAGAAACCTCAAAGGGAAGGGGGTTGGGGGGTGGGAAGAAATAAACCAAAGATCTTATATGTATATATGCATAACCAATGGACACAGACAACAATGTGGGGAAAGGCAGGAGGGGGGCGGGAATGGGAAGGAGGGGGGCAATGGGGGAACAATGAGGAACATCTGTAATACATTCAACAATAAAGATAAGTTAAAAAAAAAAAAAAAAGACCCTGATTAGAAACTCCTAGGGAGCATTCCCCAGCCCAAAGAAAAGATTCCTGAGCCCTAGGTTAGATATTTTGAATAACATTTTTGGAGAGAGCAGCCTGAGGAAACTGCCACCAATTTAACTGGAATCTCTCTAAAATGTAAGAACCACTCCAGCCTTGAAGATGTTTCTTTTTGGAATACCTGCCCAAAGTTTGTCTCCATTCAGCTTTCCAACTTGTACACTGAGCCCTTGCTTAAGACCACTAGCACCTGGTGACGAGTGAGGGTGGCATCTGATGGCACAGACTGGGGAGAGATGCTAGAAACATTCTGTGTGCTCTACTGAAGTCCTGACCCTTTCTGTAGGCACGTGCCCACCAGGTCCAGTTAGGTGCTTACACTTGGGGTTAGGGCAAAGAGCTCAGTGCCATGGAACACAGAGGTGTGCCAACCAGTAAAAGCAGGTGCCCACCCTGAGGGCTCATAAATGCAGTTCATTTGGAGCTAATTCAGGAGTGCTACTCAGTTTTTTTCACATTCATATATTTCCCAAAGTAAAAGGATAGTGCCCAGAAAGTTTGGGGTGAGCCAGACTTAGCTATTGCAAGCTTGGATTTCCTGATATGTTCTTAGCTCATATGGTCCAAGTAATGACAGAGCTGCTGAGCTCATGTTTCAGACTAATGAATGAGTTTTGCATTCTAGGCAGAGCAGGTCAAGGCCTACATTTCCTGAAGCTCTACCATCTCTTTTGACACCTATGCTGTTCCCTGACGCAGCTTTAATGATTCCTAGCTCAGAACCACTGGCACATATTAGTTGATTTTTCTTCTTTCTTTTGGCTCACCTGGTGGCCTTGTGAGAAGAGGAGGTTTTCCCAAGTGTAATTTGTTTCAAAAATTACCTTTGGAGACAAATAAGGAATGTCACAAAAAAATAGAAAGAAAGAAAAGCATTGAAATAATTTTATCTCATCTGACCTTTATCACAATTTTATCAGCTAAAAAGACGCATTCAAGCCCAAAAGAAAATTAAGAAAGGAGGATCAATTCCTAACCTCACTTTTCCTCCCTATAGCCTAGATCAAGTAGGAACTGAGCCCAAGATAACCTTCCAAATCACGGCAGGGCCTTCTCAGGGTTTTTTTTTTATGATTGGCTGTGGGTATAGTAATTTTTACAGATGCATCTTCTCTCAGAAAAGAACACCTTGAAGAAAGTAAAAAAGACATTAAATCCTCAAACCAGCTCTCCCAGGGAATCCCAGGGCTCGCTTGGGTATAGTTTCACAGATTCCTGCAACAAGGTGACTCACCCACATGAAAAGATGGAGAGATATCCCCACATCCTCATCTAGGTAGCTACCGGAAGATGCTACATAGAAACCACTGATAAAGGATGGGGAAACCTACCCAACAATCCCTTTAGAGCTGTGTCTATCTCTGTGTCCCCCATCTTTTTTCTGATATTTCTGGGACCCTGCTGGGACACACAAGAGCTGGTGTCCCTTGCCCTCTCCTCAACCTTCCCTCTCCGCACAGCCCACTCCCCACCCTGCGGTCATTCTCCATCTTCCCTTGCCTCTCACCACTACCCCAGCAAGGATACAGTGACAGAAACAATGTGATGGCTATTTAAGGATGTCTCCTGGATACACCAAAGTGTCCCAGTGTCCTGGTTGGAAAACAGGGCTCCAAGATGCAACACAGTCAATTAAAATATTAAAAAATTCAAACTTGCTACTTGAAATCGTATCAATCAAAATGAGACATGATTTAATTTCATTTTTTTACTGAATTTATGTGAAATATTTTATTTGTCCTTATATTAACCTCTGAATTCTGAATTTAGCACATCTACTTATAGCAAAAAATAAGCTACCATCCCCATCTTATAAATAGTAAAGTTAAGCATTATGAAGAAAAGCCATTTCTAAGATGTTTGTGGGCCCCGTGGTTTTCTAGTAAATATTATTTTCCGTTTCTGAGGTTTTTCTGGTGCCATATGACAAGTTGATAATGCACGTGAATCCAAACAAGATTTAAGTGGCCTTTAGATGGCATGCCAGGGATAGAGAAGATGTGACCAAATCTTGCTCCCTAACAGGGCATCCTTTGGATCATTTCAGGCTCACATGGAACAATTGCACAAGTTTATTATATACTAGGCCACAAGGAAAATCTCAGAATGTTTCAGTGTATTATCATAGCAGCTCTGATCTATAAACATGCTGAAATAAAATTAGAATTTTTAAAAACAGAAAAAGTCCTATATGTCTGGCAACTAAATAATCTCAGAATTAAAAATGGAAAGGGAAATTATAAAATATTTAATAACTAACTATCAAAGAAAAGGTTACATGTCAAAATTTATGGGAATACAGCGAAAGCAGTACATAGCAGGAAATGTACAGCTGTAACTAAATTCACCAGATATGAGAAACACTGAAAACAAATCATCTAAGCATAAAACTCAAAAATATGGACAAAAAAGCAACAGAGCATGTATCCAAAGAGTTCTGTTTGATTTTTTTAAATCCTGAAAGCTATTGAGATTTGAAGGGCATAAAATTCACATCTATGTGGTTGGGGAGTTATGCCGGAAAGTGCAACATGATGATATGTCAGTGTGTTCTATTCCTTTCTACTTTCACACTAAATCCTCTAAATAGAAAAAATTGAAGTCAGTAAGAAATAGGTTTGGTCAAGCAGCATCTCACATAAAAATGCAAGAGAAAATGTCACCTGGGTTCAGTTAGCAGTTTCTGTCCAAGACCTGATTCAATTTTCGGCAAAAGTAGGGTTTTAAAAAGAGAGATGTGCACCCACCTAGAGTACCCCATTTAATATGTCTTGTACATATTTTGTTTCCAGCTAGGACGAACCCTGAGGAGCCCTTTCATGAAATTTGTAGCCCATGCAGTTTCTTTCACAATCTTTTTGGGATTATTAGTTGTGAATGCCTCAGACCGCTTCGAAGGCGTCAAAACCCTGCCCAATGAAACCTTCACAGACTACCCAAGTCAGATCTTCAGAGTGAAAACCACGCAATTCTCCTGGACAGAAATGCTCATCATGAAGTGGGTGTTAGGTAAGCAAGTCACTCTGTCTTTTAGTTTCTCTCCTCTAATTATAATAAGACATTGCTAAGCTCTGACTTCTGAACCTCTCCCTCTCCTCTCAAGTGCACTCTTAGCAGACAAAACGTGAGTATGACCAACAGGGAGGTCAGAGTCAACTTGTGTGTGTGCTGATGTGGAAGACACACAGACCTGTAGTATAAATTCCAATTTTGAAAGGAGATGCTGGGGGAAACTTGTTATGTACTTTTCATTATATATGTATTGAAAGTGATTTTTAAGTGGCTTTGCATGGGAAAACATACTATTTTTCTCATTTAAATATAGTCTCCTAGAAGCTTAGGCAATCAAGTTGTACTTTTGAAACACTATAAAATTGCACAGCTAAAATATATTTTTGTTATCACTGAATACTGATATATAGTAGAATCTTGATAATTAATATGAATCTAAAATGTTAGGAGCATGACGTTTTCTTATTGTTTGTGTTAATGAATGTAATGAAGCCAAGGAAATTTTTCCCATTCCCCACTGACTAGCTAAGATAGGCTATCTCACTTTTGCCCAACTCATAAAAACTATTACTAGTAGAATATAAGCAAGATAAAATATAACTGGCAATGGCTAAAATTGTACACAACAACGTGTGTTACAGAATTTTCTAAGATGGAAAACTTCAAAATTGGTTTTAAAAAATCAGACTTGGTAGGAAAATTTGCAAAAGCTATTATCAGTGATATTGTATATAATCAAAACCTAATCAGTAAATTATAAGATTTAGCTATTATCAGAAAGACAATAAAAAACAAGTGCTGGTGAGGATGTGGAGAAAAAGGAACCTTCATACACTGCCAGTGGGATTGTAAATTGATGCAGCTACTATGGAAAAGAGTGTGGTGATTCCTCAAAAAATTAAAAATAGAACTACCATATGACCCAGCAATTCTACTTCTGGGTATTTATCTGAAGAAATCCAAAATACTAATTCAAAAAATATATGCACCCCTATGTTAGTTATAATATTTTTAAAAAATAACAAAGATATGGCAACAATCTAGGTATTCATCAAAAAGATAAAGGGATAAATAAGATGTGGTGTGTGTGTGTACAGTGAAATGTTACTTAGCCATTAAAAAAAAGAAAGAAAATCTTGCCATTTGCAACAACATGGATGGACCTAGAGGGTATTATGCTAAGTGAAATAAGACAGAGAAAGACAAATACCATATGATTTCACTTATATGTGAAATTAAAAAAAAAAAAAAACAAAAAAAACAGAAACAGACTCTGAGATACAGAGAACAAACTGATGGTTGCCATATGGGAGAAGGGTAGGGGAATGGGCAAAAAGAGTGAAGGGACTAAGAAGTACAAACTGCCAGTTATAAAATAGCCAAGGAGATGTACTATACAGCACAGAGAATATAGTTAATAATATCATAATAACTATGTATGGAGGCAGATGGTTATTAGAATTAATCATGGTGATCACTTTACAAAGTATAAAATTATCTAATCACTATGTTGTATACCTAAAACTAACAAATATTGTATGTCAACTATAACTAAAAAGAAATCTAAAAATAAATACATTATAAGATTTATATCAGAAAGATTTGACTTTGATAAGAATGTTTTGAGTAAAACAAAACTGAAGATAGAAAAGACTGAAAAATTTTAACTACGCAGTATCAAAATTTGATCAATTAATTAAATTGCACTTCTGATATTTACTCCAGCCCAGGTTTATTTTCATGACAAAATTTCAATATTGTTATAATTTTCATTTCAATTATGTTCACGAACATTGAGTCAAATGTATGCAGGGTCAAAATGTCTGTGCCATCAATTAACAAAATCACAAAAGAACAGATACATGAAAAGACAGCCCAGCACACGGCCTGTGCTAATATAATGGTACAGCCTAAGAGAGCCACAAGAGTTGAACCATTGGAGAGTATCCTATGGAATGCCCAAGCTGAGAGTAATGGGAATATGTTCTCTAAACTGGATCTCTCAATAGGCAGGGGGAGATGAGAAGAATAATTTGATCCAAAGGGCAGAGGCAGAAAAGCACACCATGCTTCCAAGGGCTTGGAATCAACTGGCAAGTCTGTAACTAGAGGCTTATTTAGTAGAGTCACTGGCATTAAAGTTGGAAAGGGATATTAAAGCCTGTTGCAGAATGAGTTCTGTGGCCTCGTTTTCACAGTTCAGTCTATTCCAGTTCTCCCTAGCACACTCATTACTTTGCATGGACTGAATGTTTACCTCCCTGAAAATTCATGTTAAAACTCTAATCCCAAGGTGATGACATTAGGAGGTTGGGCCTTTGGGAAGTGACCCTCATGAACAGGATTAGTGCCCTCATAAAAGAGAACCCAGAGAGCTCTCTCATCCTCTCTCTGCCATGTGAGGGTACAACTAGCAGTCTGCCACTTGAAAGAGGGTCCTCACCAGAACCCAAACATGATGGTACCCTGATCTTGGACTTCCAATCTCCAGAACTATGAGAAATAAACTTCTGTTGTTTATTAAGCCACTTGGTCTGTGGTACTCTACTGGAGCAACTAAAACTAAGACACAGTTTAAATTAAAAAAAAAAAAACTCACATGATGGGTTTATGGATAAAACTTAAAGTACTTATGGCACCAATCACTCACCCACCCATTTCCCAATTTGGATCCCAAGGTGGAAGACTCTGGTGCAATACTTCCCCTTAAGTGAGTATGCTACCACAGGTTAATGGCTCCTACTGAACTATGTCTTTCTCCTGAGCTCACATATGTCTCTTCCTATGTGTCAGAGCATTATCCCAGTAAAAGGGATGCATCTCCAGCTACAGAGGTTCCCACTTTTATAGCTTGGTCCCAGCTTCTGCCCATCACAGCAAAGCCGAGTTTTTAAATCTATTACATCACAAGTATCGCAGAAGGGAGGACTTATTTCTCATCACCTATTTCCTATTAACATTAGACAGAAGAAAGAGTCTAACTACTTTTTCTTACATAGATAATTTTTCAAACTTTTTATTATAAATAATTTAATAATATCAAGAGAAGAGTATAATGAACCCCACAGACTGATCTCTCATCTTCAACAATAAGCAAGTTCTGGCCAATCTTTGCTTCATCAAAACCTCCCCTACTTCCCTTCTCCCAACCCTGCAGTTTTTTAAGCAAATCCCAGGGATAAAATTTTACCTATAAACACTTTTGTGTGTATCACTAAAAGACAAGTTCTCTTTTTATTTTTTCTATCTTTCTTTCTATACTTAAAGTTCACTAATATTTTTTCTGCATTATCTGTTATTTTTATCTCCAACCAGTGAATTTTTCTTTTCAAATATATTTTTCAATCCTATCATTTCATTTGATTCTCTCTTATATCTTTCATTTCCTTCCTCATTATGTTTGTATTTTTCTTTAAGTCCTTGAAAATATTGTGGATATTTATAGTAACTGTTATAAGGTCCTTGACTCCTAATCTCAGTCTCATCAACTCCTTGGGCCTGCCTTCTGTGCTTCTGGGATGCCTTACCTTGTGCTGCAGACTGGAATGTGCCTCCAAAAGGAAACACAGGGTGACCACATAGCTTATCTTGTTTCCCTTTACTTAAGGATCACAGTGCTCTGCTGTTTCCAATGTCTAAAAATAGTTTCTTTTTTCATATTTTAGTTTGTGACTCCATCATGGCTGGTAACATAACCACAAGCATAAAAGAAAATTAATAACAATTTTCATATATCTTCAAATATCCATCGAGTCAGGATTCAAATTTCTTTAATTGAAGAGACAAGTTGAATAAATATCTGCATTGCTTGCTTAATCTCTTCCTTCAGAGCAATTGCGCAGATAAGAGCATGCCCTATATCCCTACTCCGATAAGGTAAAATTGGAACAGAGACCTGAAGGAAGAGAGGAGGCAAAACTTTGTAGACATCTGGGTGAAAAGCACTCCAGACAGAAGGATCAGTGTGTTTTAAAGGCCTGGGTTCATTAGTAAGCTGGGCATGTTTGAAAAAGAGCAAAGACAACAGCGTGGCAGAAGCCCAGTGAGTTAAGGGGGAGAGATCAGAGATGAGATTATTGAGAGAGACAGAGTTGGATCATGGAAGGCACTGCAGGCCGTGGTACAGAGTTTGGATTTTATTCTAAACCAGTGGAGAGTTCTGAGCACAGAAGTGACATCATCTGACTCATGTTTCTAACAGATTGTGGCCGCTGTGTGAAGCAGAGATAATTCTGGGACAAGAGCAGAAGCAGAGAGACAGTTAGGAGGCCACTACAGTAATTCAGACAGAAAATGGTTGGTTTGGAGGAGGTGGTAGATCATGATTATATCTTGAAGTTAAAATCGATCATTTTTACTATTAGATTATCTGTGGGATGTGAGAGAAAAAAAGCAGTCAAGGAAAATTCCAAGTGTTTTAGCTCAAATAATTATATAATAGAGTCCCATTTCGTAAGACAGAAAGACCAGGGGAGGAGCAGATTGGAGAGGGAGCAGAGATGGAAATCAAGAGTTCAGTTTGAGATATCTATTAGACAACTAAGTGCAAATGTCAAGTCGCAATTGAATTTACATGTCCGAAATTCAAAGGAGAGGCTGGGCTGGAGACATAAATTTGGGGATGTCGGTGTATTTAAAGGAAATTATATACAATCACCTCAACTGTAAATGTGGTCAGATGACTGAGGACCAGGCCCTAGTGCACAACAATATTTAAAGGATGGGGAGATGAGATGTATCCAGTAAGGAAGACTGAGCCAAAAGAGAGGTGTCCCAGAAGCCAATCAAAGTAACTCTGTCAGGAACCAGGGAGTGATCACGTATTCCCAATGATACTGACAGATCAAATAAGAGTCCTGTGACCTGATCATTGACTTTGGAAGTAAAGATCCTGAGTGGCAAGAGAGGATCGGATCTTGCAGGCAACTAGAGGACTTGGCCTCAGCAGAATCATGGACACTTCATCCTCTGTAACAGGAGGGAAGGTGGAGGGCACAGTGCAGGTGGCTTGGTAGATGCAGTGGTGGGAGCAAACTGGAATTTTGTTGATATTGTTTTTATTTTCTCAATTTTTTCAATAAATATTATCTAGTCATTAACCACTATATTACATATCATGCACTGTGCCAGACACTGGGGAAGCAGCTATAAAGTAAGACTAAAATGATCTTGTCCCTAAATACCTTCTGGAGTATTTTAATTTTTATGAAAATACATAATAATAATTATCTCTGAGAGAAAGATTTTGAGCACTGTATTTACTGCGTTCTTTGTGCTGGCACACCCTAAGGTCGACAGTCTGATCCACTCTCTTATCACATAAGGACAGGCTTGAAATGGGTCAGGCCCTAGTGATGAATTCTTTGCATTCTACTCCCAGGCACTACCAGGAATGCCTTGGATCAGCTAGAAACACAGCAGCACAGTTCTTTTCTCCCAAAATACCACACAGTATTTGGGACAGACTGGTTATAGAAACACCCAAACCATTACTCCCTCTCTACCAGAAGCAGCCCTAGAACTAAAAAGAACCTTTGGACCCTAACAAGTCCAACCTGCTCCTTTAAGGAATGGGAAGGTTGACCAAAAATAGACGAAGGTGTCCAGGTGTCCCTGCTTCTGCCCTTAATACCTAAATGCCTCAGTATATTCTCAGAACAGGAGCTAGAGTGATCCATTTTAAACGCAATCAGGTTTGTCACTTTCTGCCTCAAAACTCTTCAGTGGCTTCCCATCTTCCCCAAAGCAACAATGTCATTATAATGGCCTATTAAGCCCTCCACCTCTACTGTATCTCTATGACTGCATCTCCCACCATTTTCCACCTCACTCACTGTTTGGACCCATTGGCTTCCTGCTTTACACTGTTTCTACCTCAGAACCTTTGCTTGGGCTGTCCCCTCTGCCTCAGCATTCTTCCCACAGGTAGCTGCCTGGCTAACTCCCTCATCTGCTCAGGTCTTTGCTCAAAAATCTCCTCAAAGTGAGGCCTTTTTAAACCAATCTATTTAAAATGGAAAGTTCCTCTACACCCACTGTCCTCCTATTCCCCCTTCTGTCTTCCTAGCAGTTCACACTTCTGACAGTACTGCATGCTTTCCTTCGTTTCTGCCTGTCTCAATGTTAGTATTTCTGTAATCGTACAAATTTGTAGTTGACTCTTTTCAACTGTTCACCCTCTCTGCATATGGCCATGCAGTTCTCCCAATGTCCTCTTTCAATGGCCACACAGTGTGAAGATACTATTACTTTCCCAAGCCCCTACTCCCACTGGGCATGTAGGTTGTTCCTCTTCTGTTGTTCAACTCTACAGAAGGGTCAAACCCAATTAGAAATATAATCTTCCTTCACTCCAGATGTTTAACTTGAGTACCAGCAGAATTTTGGTAAAATTCTAGACTGTCAATCCAAGAGACTCAGGCATATGCAGAGAAGGTGGAGACCACAGGAGACCAAGAAGACATACCCAGAGGTAGAAGAAAAACCAGAGCACAATATCAAGGGAGCCAAGAGCAGAGTATGACTGAGGGTAAAGGGATGAATTTGCTAGTGGACATGTACTCTGTAGAGCTGTCGGGTGAGCTGCCTTGGGGAGGACTAAATGAACCAGAGACCATCACTCTTTCCAGCCTAGAGAATCTCTAACATCAGTTCATACCATAGAAACCTATCTTTCTTGCCTGTATCATAAGCAGCCAGGCTAGGGTAGTTGAAAGAGCTTATAATAAAGTTTTTCAACTGTAGATTATGGCTGTGGAAACATTCATCACAGGACTGTGTAACAACATTAGAGGTTCCCAAGAAGCCATCAGGCTTGAAGGACAGGACGCCTCTCCACAATGCATGTCATTTCTCCATCTAGGAACAGAATCATGTCATGAAGACTCCTTTTACACCACTCTTACAGAGAACCTGATAGTGTTTTCTTAAACAAATTTAAAGCTCAACTGATGGAGGGAGATGGAAATGCCATCATAGTGGGAAAATACACTTAGAGGCCTAGAGAAGAGTAAAGAGCTTGGCACTGAGTGTGAGGAAACCCAATCTGACTGTGTCCCTTTCTCCTTGGTGGCTCTTTCTGTCTAAATTTGTTTTCACATGTGTAAAATGTGAGGATCAAGCTTTCCCTCATCCACCCATCCAGGATTATAAACTCTTTGAAGGCAGTGCTAAGACTTGCCTCCAGAATCACACGTCTAGGTTGGGCCAAGAGTAAAACTATAAAATTACATGAGCTGGGTCCCCCTTGCCTAATTTGTTCTTTTGATGGTTTCATTTAGACAAGATTTCCAAGTAGACTACTCTAACCAATTTGCCAAAATTTTTCCCAGCAAGTCAGACCATGTTTCTCCCCTGCTTACCACCTTTAGGGGCTATCTAGCTGCCTAGGGTAAAAACCAGTCTCCTCCTCATGGCCTACTGGGCCTTCACTAACCTTTCCAATCTCCAGTCCCATGTCCTGAGCCTCTTGTGGTTCCCTCACTTCCATGGCCATGACCTGGAACACCTTGCCAGCCCCTCCTCCTTCACCTAGCTAATTCCTGGTTCCTCATACCCCCTGGTTCCTCACTTCCTCCATGAATTCACTCCTTAATTCAGTCAACAGATATATACCGTACCAGACACTCTGCTGTGTCAAATAATGATAATGTAGATTGCCCTTCTCCCTCTATTTCCACAAACAGTCCCCTGGACATTTTTTCTTACATCATCTGTCACCCTGTAGCACTAGTGCTTATAGATACCAAGTGTCACTTGTACATGAGGGAAGGGATGTCATCTTCCTGGTTGTTGTATTCCCAGAATGGTGTCTAGTACAGAGGTGGTGCTCAACAATGCCTGATAAGTGGGTGAATAAGTTCCTGACCACAGAGTAGCTGTGCCTAGTAGAGGGCATGGTAGGTGACAGAACAGTGGAGAACAAGGGTCCTGGATGGCCTGTGTGACTTTGGACAACATACTCGCCATCTTTGTACATGGGTTTTTTCATCTGTTCATGAGTGGAGAAAATTAAAGTAGCTACCCATATCAGGCTATTAGGAAGATTTAGTGTTAGCCAAGGACTTAGCACAGGGCCTGGTACATAGCTGGTGCTCAATAATTGTTAGCTACTAAAATCAGAGGGGAATGAGGAGCTTTGTTAAGAAATGTTTGAATATATTAATACCTTCTTTCTGCCAGGAAAACAAATGAATCCTGAATGTCTGAGGCAGAGATCTGTTGCAAAGAACCTGCCACTGAAACAGTGTTTGCATATTAGGGCTGAGGGTTGAAAGCGTCTAGGCATAGTCTCCCTCCTATGAGTTCACAGAACACCCACATCCTGGCCCACTGATGAAAAGCTGACCTGAAATAACAGACAGGCCTTCCAGGAGGTGGTAGGGAAGAAGTGTGCTCTACTTGGGCCCTGGGACAGTGTAGAGAAAATCCTGGGGACCATGGCCATTTCATTCTCACCCACCCAGAATTTTGAAGGAGGATTCCTTCTGAATAGCATCTGAGGCAGGGATGGCAGTGAACCACCTTTTGAATTGTCAAGCAGCCTGAAACCATTACTCCAACCCTGCACAAATGAAGCTACTCATTGCCCTCAAGGATTCCCAGCATTTCCCAGCCTGTTCCTCTGCCAGCCACCCTCAGTAATTATCAGTGACCTTGTTCTCTGGGCTCCTGACTTCCCTGAGTGAAAGGGATTTTGCCTGAAGGAAGCTCCAGTAACCAGCAAGCATCCTTACCCCCCAATTCCCTGAGCTCTCAACACTCCTCTGATTGACATGCTGGAGGCAAGAGACTTCAAGGCTCAGCTTGGATATAAAATGCTGAACTACCCTTAGCACCTTGAAGCAGAAGGTCTAATTTCACTCACTAAAGTACTTAATTTCACACATTTCTTTTTCATTAAGCACTCCTGCTGCTCAAACCCTTGGGTCCATGCTACTTTTACTCATGGCCTTAGAATAATTTAAATTAGTCTGGGTGAGTTAATATTCAAATCCAGGAAGACTGACGTGGGCACTTGAGCATGGAGGAAGTGATTTGCGATGCCCAATGAGGAACTCCATATTGGTCAGAAAAGTGAGTTTTCTGCAAATAATTTGCATTTCAAATTCATGGAGCTTTTAACACTTGAAATTGCCCCAAAACCCCAAGAAAATCAAGGGACTTATCCAAGGTCATACATCTAGTATATGGCCAAGCTAGAACTTGAGCCCAGGTTTCCTGAATTAAAGTCAATGACAGCCCTAAGTCATAGCCTGTGCCCAGTTAAAAGCAGTTCTACTAAGATAATAGAAATTTTAATTTGTAGTAGAGAAAAGCAACATTTTTTCCAGCCTGGAAAGGATTTTCTAATATTTTTTATATATTTGGACAGGCACAGATGAAAGTAAATCTCAGTGTAAAGGAAATTATTACTTCACTGAATTACCACACAAATTTTGAAAGGGTAAACTTGAGAAGTGTGGCTTTGTTGTGAGGGGGAAAAACAGCAAGGGCAGGAAGAGGGGTGTCTTGTAAACAGACTTGCAATGTTTTGGGATATTTCCTGTTGTGGGGACTCCAATTTCATACAGACACACAGATCCTAGAATCTATTTCATCAAACAAAGACACAATTTCTCTACTCATAAATTACTTTTCTCCTCAAAAAAACATTTAGTGTCAAATCCTTTTATTTGATGGACTATTTTCACCAGAAAAATGAAAATTTCTTATTTTAAAAATTCCCTGGGCAAAGTCCCAGAGGAGTGGAGATGATCAGCTCATCACTCAAATTGGGCCTGTAACCAAGTCAGCCATGCCTCAGTCCCTGTGACTATTTGTCTGCTCCTAGTACCATCCTAAACTCCAGGTTTTTGTGGTCATCTGCCAGTGTGTTTAGGTTTGAGTTCTGAAGGAAGACATTCACCTGTGGACATTCACAAGGAAATGAAGGACAAAGTTGCAGGGGTGAATAAACTTACACAAGGAAGAGGGAAAAAGGAGAATGGCTGAAATCTTGGAAAGCAGCAACCTTTAAGGGATGGGAGGAGGAGGAGGAACAACAAAGGATGCTGAAGAGAGACAGCAGGCACCTGGGAAGGCAGGCCACGGTGTCTGAGCAAGGGGAGTGCCAACAGAGGCTAGCAGTGTTAACATTTTGGGAGTGTGTGGTCAGTGAGGCGGACTTGTTTTACCACATTAATCTCATAAGTATGCCTCTTGGTTGGGCACATTATAACTCTCCGTGCCTAATGGAACATTAGCTGTAAAACTGAGATAATAATAGAATGTACTTCATAAGGTTATTGCAAAGACTGAAGGGAGCTACTATATACATATATATATCTCTCAAACAGTGCCTGGCACATACTAAGTGCCCAAAGTGTTATTTAATAGTTAACTTTTAATAACCTAAACCAATTTTGTTTTAATAATCAGTGAAGATAAAGGTTAAAATAGTACTATACAATAAAAATATAGTGTAAGGCACATCATAAGCCACCTATTTAATTTTAAATTTTCTAGTAGTCACATTATAAAAATATATGGGTGAACCCTGGCCGGTTCGGCTCAGCGGTAAGAGTGTCGGCCCGCAGACCAAAGAGTCGCGGGTTCGATTCCAGTTAAGGGCACATACCTCAGTTGCAGTTCGGTCCCTGGCCCTGGTCGGGGACATTCGGAAGGCAACCAATCAATGTGTCTCTTTCATGTTGATGTTTCTCTTCCCCATCCCCCAACAATCCGCCACACAGGCACACACACTCTATCTGAAGATAAATGGAAAAATATTCTCGGTAAAGATTTAAGAGTGCGTGTGTGTGTGTGTGTGTGTGTGTGTGTGAAATTAAGAAATATTTTATTTAAACCAATATATCTAAATTATTATCATTACAACATGTGACTAATATATGAAAAATTGTTGAGACACTGTATATTTTTTTGTACTAAATCTTTGAAATCTGGTGTGTATTTTACACTTATACAGCACCTCTCAATTCAATAGGCCACATTTCAAGTGTTCAGTATCCACATGTGATTAGTGGACACTATATTGGACAGTGCAGGTATAGAAGGATACATGTCAATAGTCTAGGCTACCTCACCAGGCTCTCTTAGGAGTGGGGTGGGGGAACTAACGCTTTATTTGCATACCTCTACATAGTTTAACATGTAACAATGAGGACATTATGCCTTTAAAATCCAGTAAGTTATAAAATGGTATTAAAAATTATAAAAGAGTAAGAAAAAAACTAGTAACTCAAAACTAACACTCACCAAAAAATAGTCATAGAATATAGAAGAAAGCATCCTAACCTGGAATTTAGACGAAATGGATTCTAGGTCATATGTGGTCCCTTCAGAAAGCCTACCTGGACCTCAGTTTCCTTACATTTACTTCAGAAATGGATAATACCTTAAGATCTCCCCATTCTTAAAACATATAAAAGATCCGGCCGGTGTGGCTCAGTGGTTGAGCATCAACCCATGCACCAGGAGGTCGCCGGTTCGATTCCCCGTCAGGACACATGCCCAGGTTGTGGGCCCAAACCCCAGTGAGGGACGTGCAGGAGGCGGCCAGTCGATGTTCTCTCTCATTGATGTTTCTATCTTTCTCTCCCCTCCTCTCTCTCTAAAAAAAGAAAAAAGAAAAAAAAAATATAAAAGTCAGCCATTGTATTTCTCTTGTATTGCCTCCAAGATTCTATCAATGGAATACAACTCTCTCCTCACTTCTGGAGACGGATTACCCATGAGAGGCAGGGGTGAAACCTATTCTCGCAGTCTGAGGATTTGCCCATTCTCAATCTGCCTTTGAAGATAAGTTTCTATTTGCTACTGGCTATCAACCTTCTCAGCTCCAAAGAGTTTTTATTTACATTTGTATCCTGGTTCTCTCCATGCCCCCTGCTCCTGTAGTCACAAATGTCAAGGAAACTGAAAAATGAGCCTGACCCTCTCACTCTCCCACAGGGATGATTTGGTCAGAATGTAAGGAAATCTGGGAGGAGGGACCCCGCGAGTACATGCTGCACCTGTGGAACCTTCTGGACTTCGGGATGCTGTCCATCTTCGTGGCCTCCTTCACAGCGAGGTTCATGGCCTTCCTGAAGGCCAACGAAGCCCAACTGTACGTGGACCAGCATGTGCCAGACGGCACGCTACACAATGTCTCTCTTCCACCGGAAGTGGAGTATTTCACCTATGGTGAGTGGCTGTATTCCTCCACCCCCGGCACTTCTGGGGTGTGACCATGGGCTCTTAAGTTGGCTGGTCCTGCAGCAGCTGATTTGCAACAGGGCCTGGCGGCTTGGTTGTCTAGAGTGCTGACATGAACACAACTCTCCACCCCAAAAGAAAGTCCCAGTCACTGCATTACAACAAGCTGAATTAGTGACTATGAGAAACGAATTATTTTGTGTTAGAAAGGAGGGATTCAATTGGGAAAGGCTCTTGGAGAATTTCTATGGGATATTTTTTTTTTCTTAAATAAAAATCTCGATTCTGATGCGGATCCAGGAGCTTTTCTTTCAATGTTGGATCCCTGTGTTTTGTGCAAAGATAAGCCCTGGTTTCTCAGTTTAAAAGATATTTTAGGAGAAAACATAGGAGTAAGTCTTTGTGACTTGGATTAGGCAAAGGCTTCTTAGATCTTTCAAAAAATAAGCAATAGAGCCCTGGTCGGTTTGGCTCAGCGGTTAGAGCATCGGCCTGCAGTCCAGAGAGACCCAGGTTCGGTTCCTGCTAGGGGCACGTACCTCAGTTGTAATTTGTCCCCGGCCCCGGTTGGTCGTGCGGGAGGCAGCCACTCGATGTGTCCCTTTCACGTTGATGTTTCTCACTCTCTCTCTCTTGCTCTCTCTCCCTCCCACTCTATCTGAACAAAAATGGAAAAATGTCCTCGGGTGAGGATAACAAAACAAAATAAGCAATAGAAAAAAAATACAAATTGGATTATTTCTAATTAAGAGCCTTTGTGCCTCAAAGGACACCACCAAATGGAAGAAAAATATTTGCAAATCATATAGCTGATAAGGGGCTTGTATCCAGACTATACAAAGAACTCTTACAACTCAATAATAAATGAAATTAATGTAATTTTTTAAATAGCAAAGGATTTGAATAGACATTTCTCCAAAGAAGGTATACAAATGAACAAAAGCCTGTGAAGAGTTGCTGACCATCATTAGTTGTTATAGAAATATAAGCTAAAGCCACAATGAGAAACCACTTCATACCCTGTAGGTTGGCCAGGATAAAAATAAAAATAATACTACTACTAATAATAATAATAAAGACAGAAAAGAACAAATCTTAGAGAGAGCGTGGAAAAATTAGAACCCTCATATTTCTGGTGAGATTGTAATGCAGTGCAACCACTTTGGAAACAGTCTAGCATGCCTCAAAATATTAAACAAGGAGTTACCATATGAACCTGCCATTCCATTCCTAGGTAAATGCCCAAGAGAATTGAAAACATACGTCCATGCGAAGGTTCACAGCAGCATTAGTCTTAATAGTTACAATGCAGAAACAACTCAAATGTCAATCAACTGATTAATGGATAAACCAAATATTATATATATAAACATATCATACAATGGAATATTTGTTAATAGAATGAAGTACTGATACATACTACAGCATGGATGACCCTTGAAACATATGCTAAATGAAAAAAGCCAGACAGAAAGGGCCACATATGGTAGGATTCTACTTATGTGAAATGTCCAGAATAGACAAATATTTAGAGACAGAAAGTAGATTAGTGGTTACTAAGGGCTGAGGGAAGAGAAGAATGGGGAGGGACTGCCAAGAGGCATAGGGTTTCTTTCTGAAGTGACAAAAAAAAAATTGTTCTTAGTGATGAGAGTTGTACAATTATATGAATATCCTTTTAAAAAATCCCTAGATTGTATACTTTAAAAAGATAAATTTTATTATATGAATGGTATGTCAACAAAGCTGCTTTTAAAAAATGCATATGCCAAAACTCATAGAACTTTATACTAAAAAGAATGAATTTTACAGTATACCTCAATAAACTTGACTTTAAAGGAAAAAAAAGATATTTTCTTGTGGCAAGGTAGTATCTTAGGAGATGCCTTAATTCTTTCAAACCACAAGGCCTTATAGTGGGAGTGTTACCATTAGATTGAAATTTTAGGAATAATAATGAGTTATATCATCCATTAATTGAGGACCTACCAAGCACCATTAACTGTACAGACATTTTATACCACAAATTGCAATCCTTGCAACAGTCCTGCAAAAGTGATCTTTTTTAGTCCCATTTATACATGAAGAAACAGGCTTTCAAGGAAGGGCTCACAATGTTCCCATAAATACAGGATTGCCTTGGATTGCAAGTGATCCTGGCCCAACATGAATTGAAAACCATGGAGAAGGCATAGTCATTATGTTCTCAGGCTTTGGAGTTAGAGAGACCTGAATTCAAACCCTACTTCTGTAGCTTACTGTGAAATCTTGTTTATTTCACTTTTCTGAGCCTCCCTTTTCTTATATGTAAAACTGGGATAATACATGTGTTAGAAAGTTTGTTTTGAGGATTAAGTAAGATAGTACTTTTGAAGAATTTTGCATTGCATTCTGAAAATATTAAATTCTAAGTAGTAACAGTTATCATACTACCTCTTGGGTCATTTTCTTGCTCAAACACTGTACTTTCTGTACTAAAAGAAAAAGATGAGTGGGGAGAAAAAAACAGCAGATATTTGTTGTTATCAGTAGATTAGCTGGACATTTAAGAGGCACTCACTGATGGCAGCTGTTACATCATAAATGGTTTGAATGTCAAATGTCACTCTTAGATAAAGCCACATGGCTCCTGTGACCACAGAATCTTCATGATCAGGTACAGCAAGGATCTGCAAAGGGTTGGCCACTTAGTGCAAAAATTGAGTTGCTATCTATATTCAATATAGATTGTGGTATGCAGATTATATAACCTTTAAATGTGGTAGGGAAATCCCCATTGGGAAATGGAGAGCCTTATAGTATTTACAAATCATCTACTCTTCATTTATTGGTTTGCAAATTCAGACTTTTTTTTTTTTTACTTTTTTTTCCCTTTATTGATTTTAGAGAGAGAGGAAGTGAGAGGGAGAGAGAGATAGAAACATTGATGAGAAAGAACATGGATTGGCCGCCTCCTGCATGCCCCCCACCGGGGATTTGGCCCACAACCTGGGCATGTGTCCTGACCAGGAATCGAACTGGCAAGCTCTTGGTGCATGGGTCGACGCTCAACCACTGAGCCACACCGGCCAGGTGCAAATTCAGACTTTCTAAAAGCAAAATGGTCTTGTATATTTTCCCCTCTGTGCTGCTCAGGGTTCATCAAGGAAAGTTGAATCTCTATACTGCATTGTATACCTTTCTTAATGCCATTATTCAGGCTTCGTATTGTCCACTTGTGACTTCTATTCCTCTTATGGATTGTATTAAGGTCTCAATGAACCCAAAGCATTGCACATTATTGCCCTCGCTTTTATGGTTTACTCTGTGCCCTTGGAAATCTTTTGGATCTCTCAGTGTTCACTTGTGCTCCAGTTGTGGAGGAAGAGGCCCTCTTGTGGCAGCCAGACCGTATTCCCTTCCAACCTCTACAGCACCAAGTAGGCAGATATTTTTCAGGTTAGGACAAATTTTCCCATAGAAAAAGAAGAAAATCCTTTTGTCTGAATTATCACAGTGCTGTTTGCTTTTACACTGATCACAACAAGCCAGTCCAAGGAAAATATTTTTCACTAAAAAGTCCTGACCTGGTCACCAGGGTCTGATGACAGCTAAATCTATCTTAATGGATTTTAGAAGTGCCTTTTATTATTTTAGCTGAGGTTTAAGATGGTAAATTATAGGGGGCAGAAAAAAGAACTCCTTTTGGTGTCTGTTTGAAGAAGCTAAGTCCTATTTCATGTTATCCAAATGTGTTATTTATCCATAGAGGACGACAGATGTATTGGAAAAACATAATTTAGTCTCCTTATTTGTCTTTCGAAGACTTCTGAGTTATGACCTTGATGAGAACAG
Organism: Tadarida brasiliensis; assembly: GCA_030848825.1. NCBI lineage: Eukaryota > Metazoa > Chordata > Mammalia > Chiroptera > Molossidae > Tadarida > Tadarida brasiliensis. Next base: position 84,305,706 of record CM061259.1, read on the forward strand.
AATCTATAATTTTATTATATTTCCAAATGTAATCTGGAATGCACTACATGAAACTTTGTGTCAAACAGAGGCCTGTTTTCCTTACTAAAGATTTTTTACTGCTCTTTATTATTATAATTGTTTAACAGAGTCTAGCTTTGAAAATAAAGAACAAAAATTTTCCTCTTCCATCTCCCTTGGGGTGCCAAGAATTGCTACATAATATCCTTGCTCTCTGCATTTACTTGGCTCTGGAAAAGACCCCATACCCCAAATCCAATCTTTAAAATGGCAGTAACAATATCTACTCTACAGGGCTGTTGGGAAAATTATAGCTAATATAAGTATAAGGACTAATTGAGGTTTCTCAATCTAAGTTTCACTTAGCATTTCTCAACAGGGACACTAATGGCTGTTTCGGCAGGGCAATTTTCATGGTGTGGGTTTGTCTGGAGCATTTCAAGATATCAGCATCACAATAATACTCCTACACAGTCATGGTGACAACCACAGACACCCCACACACTTCCCCAGTAGTAAGGTGCTACACTCATTTGAGAATCACTATGTCTTTTTTTTTTTTTAACTTATCTTTACTGTTGAATGTATTACAGATGTTCCTCATTTTCCCCCCATTGACCCCCTCCTCCCCATTCCCTCCCTCCTCCTGCCTTTCCCCACACTGTTGTCTGTGTCCATTGGTTATGCATATATACATATAAGTTCTTTGGTTTATTTCTTCCCACCCCCCAACCCCCTTCCCTTTGAGGTTTCTCAGTCTAACAACCAATTTGTACTTCTTAATCCCTATACCTTTTTCACCCATTCCCCCAATGCCCCTACCATCTGGTAACCAACAAAAGTTTTCTGTATCTATGAGAATGTTTCTGTTCTATTTGTTCATTTTGCTTGTAAATTCAATTATCGATAGATATGTGTTTATTGCCATTTTGTTTGTTCATATTTTTTATCTTTTTCTTCAAGAAGACCCTTCAACATTTCATATAATAATGGTTTGGTGGTAATGAACTCCTTTAGCTTTTCCTTGTCTGGGAAACTCTTTGTATGGCCATCGATTCTGAATGACAGCTTTGCTGGATAGAGTAATCTTGGTTGTAGGTTCTCGCTTTTCATCACTCTGAATATTTCTTGCTACTCCCTTCTGGCCTGCAAAGTTTCTTTTGAGAAATCAGCTGACAGTCTTATGGGAACTCCCTTGTAGGTAACTAACTGCTTTTCTCTTGCTGCTTTTAAGATTGTCTCTTTGTCTTGAAACTATTGCATTTTGATGATGATGTGTCTTGGTATGTGCCTCTTGGGGTTCATCTTGTTTGGGACTCTCTGTGCTTCCTGGACTTGTATGTCTGTTTCCTTCACCAAGTTAGGGAAGTGTTCTGCCATTATTGTTTCACATAGGTTTTCAATTTCTTATTCTCTCTCTTCTCCTTCTGGCACCCCCAAGATGCGAATGTTGGTATGCTTGAAATTGTCCAAGAGGCTCCTTACACTATCCTCATTTTTTTGGATTCTTTTTTCTTTTTGCTGTTCTGATTGGGTGTTTTTTGCTTCCTTATATTCCAAATCGATGGTCTGCTTCTTGGCTTTACCTACTCTACTATTGAATCTGTGTAAATTATTCTTTATTTCAGTTAGTGCCTCCTTCATTTCTGACTGGTCCTTTTTTATGCTCTTGAGGCCCTCACTAAGTTCAATGAAGTTCTCACTGAGTTCATTGAGCATCCTTATAAGCAGTGTTTTGAACTCTGCATCTGTTAGGTTGCTTATCTCCATTTCGTTTAGTTCTTTTCCTGGAGTTTTGTTCTGTTCTTTCATTTGGGACATGTTTCTTTGTCTCCTCATTTTGGCTGCCTCCTTGTGTTTGTTTCTATGTATTAGGTAGAGTTGCTATGTCTTCTAAGCTTCCTAGGGTGACCTATTGTAGTAGGTGTCCTGTAGGTCCAGTGGCACAGCCTCCCTGATTTCCCAGCTGGGCCCTCGAGGTGCACCCCTCGTGTGGACTTTACACCCTTCTGTTGTAATTGAGTCTTGATTGCTGTTGGCACATCAATGAAAGGGTTTACTCAGGCTAATCAGCTGCAAGGACTGGCTGTGCCCCCTATCCCCGACCTCTGACTACCTTGGATGATCAGCTGTGCAGAGGCCCACCACACAGAGCAAGACTTACTTCAGCAGGGCTCTGGTACCCACTGAGTCCATTTCTTGAGTGTGTCACTTGTGGAGGTGGTTGGGTGGGTGGTGGTGCTTCGCAGTGTTCTGAAGTTGTCCACTGAGTGTGCTGGCTCTGGGGCCAGGTCAGCCACTGCCTGATGTTCTACCCGGGGCCACCAGGCATAAACTACAAAGCAGTCTGCAGATGGCTGCTTCTTGTGCTGGGCTTGGAGGTGCCCAGGAAAAGCCAAGTTGTGAACCAAGGCTGGCTGCTTCTAGTGCCAGGCCTGGGGCCACTTAATGAGAGATATGGGGTTCGCTGAAACCAGACGCAGCTTGTTTGAAAGAATTTAGGAAAATCTGAAGCAGGATCAGAGACAGGCCATTCCTTTGGTAAAGCAACTGGCAATAGCTTGGGTGGACCTGAAAGTTGGGTGGGGGAAGGGCCTCAGGGAATCACCAGGGCGGGGCAAAGAGTCTGAGGCAGGTTGCTGGAGTCCCAGATATGGCAGCCCTCTGCCTGCCCTGTGGGGGAAGGGCTCACCAAAGGAACAAAGGCCTCTGACAGCACGTCTGTCCAGGAGAAAGCAGCCTCTCCAGCCCTCGTCCCAATGCCAAACAACTTAGTTCTTCCCCGTATGTCTCTGGTACCTTTCGAGTTGCCCACGCTGGAGGCTGGAGGGTACGAATCCTAGTAAGTCCGTGTGGGGGCCCTTTAAGAGGAGCTGCTTGGGACTCTAGCAGCCTCAGCCTCCTCAACCTCAGTTCCTGCTGGTTTCTCCAGCCAGAAGTTATGGGGACTTCTCTTCCTGGCACTGGAACCCTGAGCTGGGTGCCTGGTTTGGGACGGGGACCCCTCACTCCTCAGGGAGGACCTTCCCAGCCGAGGTATCCTCCTAATTTTTATCCACCACACGTGGGTGTGGGACCAGCCAGTCCTCGCCTCTGTCCCTCCTACCAGTCTCGATGTGGCTTCTTTAATTTTGTAGTTGTAGGACTTCCATTCAGCTCGATTTCAGGTGGTTTTGAATGATGGTTGTTCTGTAGTTTAGTTGTAAATTTGATGTCTCTTTTCAGCTTTTTTAAAATGTGTTTTTATTGATTTTTGTAGGGGGAAAAGAAGGGAGAGGGAGAGAGGGAAAGATACAAACGTCAATGTGAGAAAGAAGCATGGATTGACTGCCTCCTGCATGCCCCCTACTGGGGATTGAGCTTGCAACCCGGGCATGTGCCCTGACCAGGAATGGAATCAGAACTTCTCAGTCCATGGGATGACGCTCAATCCGCTGAGCCACATTGGCTGAGCTTTTCCAGTTTTATTGAGATATAATTGACATAATATATTGTGTAACTTTAAGGTAACAATGTGTTGATTTGATACATGTAAGTACTGTGAAATATTTACCACAATAAAGTTATTTAACACAAAAAATTAAAATTAAAAATAAAGACAAGAGCAGGAATGATATGTGATAAGGTTAGAGATCGCTAAAGATGACTAACTGGTTTCTCTTCTAGAGTATATCCTGTCCCCAGTGAGTAACCCAGATTGTTTTCTTTTAGCCAGGGACAAGTGGTGGCCTTCAGACCCTCAGATCATATCAGAAGGGCTGTATGCAATAGCTGTCGTGCTGAGCTTCTCTCGAATCGCATACATCCTGCCAGCCAACGAGAGTTTTGGGCCCCTGCAGATCTCCCTGGGGAGAACAGTGAAAGATATCTTCAAGTTCATGGTCATTTTCATCATGGTATTTGTAGCCTTTATGATTGGGATGTTCAATCTGTACTCCTACTACCGAGGTGCAAAGTACAACCCAGCATTTACAACGTGAGTATCCCAAGGGCTCTCCTGAGGGTCTTTATGGGTTTCCCAGGAGTCTTTGAGAGTCCCTTGCAGGTGGCTCTTTGCAAAGACTCAGATTTTCTTGGTATTTCTAAAGGTTAAAGGCAACTTTATTCATAGTTTTGAGTTGAGGTTCTGGAGTTGAAAGAACAAAAGAGCTGGGTTTAGTCCTCACTTTGCCACTTACATGCTGTGTGGCCATGAGTATGTGTGTTCCTTAACTTCCATGATCCTTAGTTTCCTCATCTTTAAAATAGGATAATAAAGATAATAATAGTACTTGCTTAATAGGAATAGTGCGAAGATTCAAAGAGCTGCTACAGCAGGCACACACTAAACTCTCAACAAATGGAAGGAACTATTATCACTACTGTTATTGGCTTAGTCTGTGTTACCTAGAAAACAAAGCTCTGGGCAAATCTTGCACGCCCACACACTAATGGAGCAAGGGAGTCTTGATCCAAATGAAATAAGATTAAAGAAGAAAAGAAAATGCAGGGTGGGAAGAGGGAAAGCACATACAGGTTGCTGACCTGGCCACCGTTTACCAGAACATAAAACTTGGTCATGACAGACTTCTCCGTGAAGACTAATGGAAACACCACATCTCAGAATAGCCCATCAGGATGAGAAATCAAGAATTTATCAGCCAGATCTTTCCCATCTGCTGTCTTTCATTAGTCAAATTAATTCCCCAGAACATTAACTTGCCTGCACTTCCCTGGCAGCCCCTGGGGAAGCCATATCCACACAGCATGGGAGGTAGCTCTGCTAGTGGGAACAGGCCAGCAGCTCTCTGTGCCTGACTGGGCAAGCCAGCACCTGTGCATGGGCACCGAGCAAGTCCTGCAACATCATGTGCCTCACCAGCAGCAGGGAAGGCCCAGAAAAGGGAAGCAAGAGGCAAGTGGTACAAACAAGGGGCTGGCACTGTCAGGCCAACTGACATCAAGGTCCAGAAGTAGTTGCTGCAGACAGAGCAAGACAGTGGCACAGCCTCCCTGAAGGAGCTGGTGTCAGATCTCACTGAGCCTGTGTCTCCAAAGACCCAGAGTTCCTCCCCTCTGTGAAGGATGCCAGGCAATCTCCTGGGGAGCCATTAATAGCACTGAGCAGTGGTCTAGTAGAAGACTCTGACAGACCTGAGTTTTCATTCTGGCAAAGGATGACCTTACTAATGACCAAGTCACTGGGTTTATCCAAGCCTCTGTGTCCTTGCAGACAAATATAAATAAGACTTCCCACCTTGCTCATAAATATATTCACAAATCAATGAAGCAGCTATGTAAAATGCCTGAAGCACAGAAGTGTTCCCCCATCCAGGTCTCATCCTAGGCCACCTAGTCCCAGAACTTCTCCCTGCCTTCATCAAGCTCCTACCCAGAATCTTGAGGGAAGGCCAGTCAGGTCTCCAGCCACAGGCACAGCAGGTGGGACCAACAGAGTTAAGCACTTCCTGACACTTGTCTCCAGGAACCCCTGGAGTGGCTTGGAGCCTGTTTTCCAGCCAGTAAAAATGGCTGAGTCTCAGCCATGCAGTCTCCCGCAGCAGTTTCCACCTTACAGCAGGGCCTCGCTTTACCCTTCTTCTGGAGAAATCACCCATCAAGGGAAGATACTTGTCTCTAAGAATCCAGACCAAGTGCAATGAACCCTGTGCTGTGCCCAAGTGGAACTACCTAGGAGGGTGGGGCCCTGGTGCTGTTGAACCACAGAAGCTGTTGCTTTCTGAGGCAGAGAAGCAGTGTATGTTCACACAGAGCAGGTGACTGGCCCAGTGCTGAGAATGCACCTGAGGAGAGCCTGACTCTGCCCATCAGGACACGCACCCCATGGCTCAGACAGAGCAGGTTTCAATCTGAGCTCTCCTCTTACTGACTGTGTGGCTTTGGGCAACTGCTTAAACCTCCTAGGCCTCCATTTCCCCAGCTCTGAAGTGAGAACTCTAAGATGGTCAGCATCACAGGATTGTTGTAAGGATCCAATGAGAAGAAATAGGACTGAATCAGTGATTGGCATAAAATAAGCCTTCAGTGAATAGTGCTGATCATCATGGAGATGGTGAATGAGGAGGAGTGGGAGGGTAAGCTGCAAGAAAAGATACCGGTGGATTTATTTGGCTCCATAGGACCCTTTCTGGACAGGGGCCTAGTTTACAAACTGTCTACCAGCTCAGGCCAAGTACATGATTGAATCACATGGACTCAAAAAACCAGTGATTAAACTGTCAAAAGAATGAAATCACCCAAAAGCACATTTGCTGTAGACCTGCTAGAGGCAAAGTTAAACGTATCCACTAAGTACGGGATGCATTGTTATTAAACAACAGTCAAGATGTCAGTCAATAAACACGGGCTCTTACCCTTGGTGGTCAGGCCTTGATGTCCCTCCTGTGTTTCCAGTCTAGCATGATGCTTGCACACAGTATTATTCACTAAATGTTTCATAAACAAGAATGAGGGAATGAATAAGAGAAATGAAACCAGATTCAAGGCAGTAGGATAAGCAATGGATTGGGAATCTGACCATGTGGGCTTCTGTCCCATTTCTACTGCCCTGGGTGTTCTGTGCAATCTTCCTGTACTGCCTGCCCACGTAGGAGGTCAGTGCCGTGACACATAGGAAAATGGAAAAGGTCTTTACTTAAGAACAAAGCTGACCTGGCCACAGTTCTCAGCTAGATGCAGCCCAGCTAATCTACAGGGAAAAGGTGAAAAGAGGAGAAGGGGACAAAGCAATTGGCTTATTCCATATGCTGGGAACCACATGGAGACTTCCTAGACATAAGGGACCCAACCAAAGAGGACCCAGGCCCTGCAGGATGGGAAAGGGAAGGGAAGGTGTTATTCACAGCAGGTGCAGTGAATAAAGGACAGGATATTTATCATCTTGGCAGCTCCTAAAATGGGATGTGCAGCTATAAACATGATTTGATGGAACAGGGAAACTGTCAAGAGAGCAGTAATGTGGAGAGGAAAGAACGGATTTTTGTAAATGCCATCTTACCTTTTGACTGCCCTCTGGAGCGTGTCAGCCCCAAGACACTTTCTTTGATAAACAAAAAGCCACATAGGGATACATAAGTCTCATGCTATTCTGAATACCAGCTATGCTGATAATAAAGACCAATGACCCCTCTCTCAGGTGAATGTTTGCTTCATAGCAGCCCATGCCCAGGCCACCCTGCCTAGTTTGGGATCTTCCCTTTGGTCCACCCACAGGGTGTCTTTTCAAGCTTGTAAGGAAAGACAGTCCTGATGGAGTTGAAAGACTTGGTCCTACAGAAAGGAAATTTGGCCTGGAGCACAGTGCAGGTATCCTTGCCCCATCACGATTAACTCCCCCCCCCCCAACCTCACCCCGCCATGTTCAAGGACAGCTTGGGTTCCTAAAGACTGTTCAGGAGTCCACTTTGAAATTCATCTGTTAGGAACTAACAGAAAGCTGTCTCATAGGAGCCCTGTTCACCCCATGGGTGCAGTCCCAGGCCAGCTCACAAAAGCCAGTCTCACTTAAACCCCACCCTATACAGAACTATCCCAAATGGGAGAGGTAGGGACATCCTGGGGAAAAAGTAAAGGTTTCTCTACCAACTGCAGACCCCCAACCCTCAGCCAAGCCTTGCCCTAACCCCCATTGTGTTCCAGTTCTGAAATCATATACCTCCTTCCCCACCCCCAAACTCCCATTCCCTCATCCGGCAGACCTCAGTGGGAGGGTTAGAAGATGACACAGATTAAACTGAATCCGCCCATGGTAGAGTAAACACACAATATGAACAGTCTTAATTGAGATCAGTGGTTCTCAAACCACACCAGAATCATCTGGGGAGATGGCTCAACTTGGTACTTCCCAGGCTCCACCTCTTGGAGTTCCACGTAAGGCCTAGAAGTCTGCATTAACAAGCCACCGGGGAATTCTGATTCAGGTGGTATTAGGACCACCCAGTGAGAAAGGCTGATCTGATTCAACTTCATCATTACTCACATAGCGAGATGGAGACCTGTCTCCGCTCTGTGCATTAAAATGTGAATGTCTTACTGGTTAAATTCTAGGCCCTGTGCTGGCGGACTAGGCAGCCAGACCCAGTGTGGAGTGAGCTCTGGAATCAGCCTGTGAGCAGTTCCCAACTTTTCAGCCTCCTTTCACTTCAAAACCAAGGGTTCTCTCAAAGATCTAGGTCATTTTCCACAGCTGCTTCTGTGTGGGAAGGCTGGCCTAAAGGGAAAAACAGGGACAGTGTGCACAGGTCACTGGCTGGTGAACAGGCTGCCTGGGCACGACAGATAGTGCACCTGCTGGCAGCTCATTATCTCTGAGCCACTTGTATTAGAAACTGCAAATGACCAGCGGGAAGGAAAAAAAGGTGTTTAGACATGTTTTATGCTCTCAGAGTACAAAATCAAGGTATCCTAAGGTCAGGGTGAGGAAGTGGAGAGAAAATTGCCTGAGAATGTTCTTTCAGAAAGTCTTTAAGAAAAGCTCTCAATCCCAACCATTAGGAATTTTGTTTGAAATGGGACCATATCTTTTATTTATCATGGAAATCAGTAGACAAATAGAATTTGGCTTTTTGGAGGTTTGTTTAGTAGTCAACTTTGCTGGAGTGCACATATTCCATAAAGCAAAGATTTTTCTGCTTAGAGATTGCATGGAAATCTTGGGGTCCCAGCACTCTATTACAGTGTTAGAAAAAAGAAAGACAAAAACTCCTTGGCTCACTAATGAAATGCAGCTGGGTACAAATGCACAGGAAAAAGTGGCCTTCCCTATGCTCCAGTTGGTGACCATGGCAGAACAGGTACACAGAGGTGACCAAGAATGCCCAGGGTGGCAGCAGCCCTTGATCAGCTCCTGGTCTTCCCTTCGGGTGAACCTGACCTCCCGAACTTTAATTCTGATTGGAGATTAAATGTGGACCCTGATCCTCCAAAGATGATCCCCATCTACAGGCTATTGTGGAGGCAGCTCCAGAGCACAGCTGGGTTGAGACTTTTCTGATAAAAAATAATACTTCTCCTAAGGTTATTATGTCTCCCCAGGAGTCATTTTAAGGGAAGGAGCTTCAGCAGTGCTCGGCAAAATTTAGAAGCTTCTGTTTTCCATGACAGTTATGGAAAAGCTTCACACTCTGTAGACAGATTCATATGCCCACCAGGGGCAGAAGGCACTGATTCAGCTCCACCAGCTCAGAGGCCAGCTCCCATGAACCTGAAGTGGCATTGGGGCTGAGGGAGACTCCTTCAGACTCTGCCCATGCCTAACCCACCTCAGGACCCCTGCACCATCCTGTTGTTGAACAACTCGTGATAAACACATGATCTGATCTCTCGTTTGATCCACATAACAATGGACTGACACAGTTATTACTACCAGGAAACTGAGGCTCAGAGAGATGCTGGAGTTGCCCAAGACCACAGAAACAAGAAGATTTGAACCTAGATCTATAAGACTCCAAGCCTATCCTCCACCTTTTGACCTGAAATTCCCCAGAATGGGTCCCCCTCTTCCCACAACAGGGCCTATGCTCTGAGGTGGAAGTTGCCTTTACAAGTTGGATCACTTTCCTGTGGCTAGTCTAAAAAATAGCATACCAAATTCAGATTTTTTTGTTATCACTGAGAACCTGATGATTCTACATATCTCAGTTCTAAATATGAAGCCCATGATTGTCCCCTGGGTAAAGCAGCTTTCTATTCCAAAGTTTGTTCATTCATTTAACAAACATTATGGAGAAGCTACCCCACGCCAAGTTCTGTGTTTGGCTCTTGGGTCACAGAGATCAATAAAATAATACTCTTGTCCCTGAGAAACTCATGAACAAGTAGGGGAGTCAGTCAAGTAAAAAGCAAGCATCAGCTATTACACCATGTGATCACCATCAAAGGATACTTGGGCAGCACACTGAGGAGGAAGCACTGGACTCTGTCTGGCAGGGTCAGGGAAGGCTTCATGGAGGGGTGACCCTAAACAGGTCTTGGGTGACTAGGATGGCATTCCAGCCAGTGCAAGGTGTAAACGAGCAGGACTGTTTTTTTGAAGTGAAAGAGAAAGCAGCTGCCTTAACACCCAGATATTTATGTGTTCAGATGTTTCAATGTCTCATGATACAGTAGAACCACAAAAATTTTCTTTAAAAAAAAAAAAAGCTGCTTCTGGTGGCAGGGTTTTCGGAAGGGACAGCAAGCACCATGTCTGGCCATAAAGGTGGCAAGAAGCCCCAGAAGCAGCCCAAGAAGCAGGCCAAGGAGACAGACGAGATAAGGCACTGCAATAGAAACAAAAAGAGAAGAAATTTGAGTTCAAAATGAGGGCCACCTGGCCACAAGTGGAATTAAGAAATCTTCCAAAAAGTCAGCTGTTCCTTGTGCCTGAGGCAATGGTGATCCTTAATTCCATTCCTGTGTAACTATCTGGACTCCCTGCCATAACATCTGTTGCCACCTATAGCTAGAATGAAATGTTATCTTGGAGCTTGTTGTACATTTAAGAATCAACTCTATCCTGCAAAGCTATCATTTAGAGTCGATGGACATATGAAGAATTTCCCAGACAAGAAAAAGCTAAAGGACTGCGTCACCACCAAACCAGTATTATATGAAGTGTTGAAGGGTCTTCTTGAAGGAGAAGAACAAAAATACGAACAATAAGATGGCAATAAAACACATATCTATCAACAATTGAATCTACAAACAAAATGAGCAAGCAGAACAAAAACAGATGCATGGATACAGAGAAGCTTTTGTTGCTTGCCAAATGGGAGGGGGCTGGGGGGATGAGTGATGAAGATGAAGGAATTAACAAGTACAAATTGGTGGTTAGACTGATGAACCTCAAAGTGAAGGGGAGAGGGAGGGCAGGAAGAGATAAACCAAAGAACTTCTATGCATATATGCATAGCCAATAGACACAAACAATAGCGTGGGGAAGGCAGGAGGGGTGTGGGATTAGGGAGGAGGGGAGTCAATGGGGGAAAAAGGGGGGGACATCTGTACTACATACAACAATAAAGGTAAGTTTAAAAAAAGAAACAACTTTTGTAAAAAGGAAAAAAAGAAGTAGACAAGAGTTTGGGGAAATGGCAGGTCAGATCAGATAAGCCAGCAGAAGCCAGATCAAGAAGTTCTGTAAAAGTCCTGACAGGGTGTTAGCATCTCTGCTAAGGCTTTGTAAAAAGGAGGAAATGAGATCAGATCTGCCTTCAGAGAGTGTACTGTGGCAACTGGGCTGGAGCGGGTGGGAGGGGAAGCCCTTGCTTGGCCTGAGCTTGGTGCTGGGGATTTCATAGTGAGCAAAAACAGTCACAGCTCCTCCCCTAATGGAACTTGCAGACTGGCTGGGAAGACAAATGTTCAAGAGTCACAGGAATGAAGGAAGGCATGTTACCAATTGAGAAAATCTTCTAAAAGAAAGGAACTTGAAAGAAAGGAAGCTCCAAAGGATGCTGAGCTAGATCCGTTAAGAGGCTGTGGCAGGAAGCAGGTGAGAGATACACAAGCCCAAACCAAGGGAGTGGCAGTGGGGATGGAGAATGGGAAGTGAAGAAGGGATGTTGAGGGAGTCAGAGTGGCTAGGACATGGTGATGACCTGAATGTGGGGTATGAGAGGAGGAAAATGTTCTCAGGTTTTTGACATTGGGAAGGCCCTAGAATAGTGGTTCTCAACCTGTGGGTCGCGACCCCTTTGGGGGTCGAACAACCCTTTCACAGGGGTCGCCTAAGACCATTGGAAAACACATATTTCTGATGGTCTTAGGAACCTAGATACCGCTCCTCTATCCGTCTCCAGGCAGGTCCACCCACATGCAGATATGCCCACATACAACAGGAAGAACTATATTAAAGGGTCATGGCATTAGAAAGGTTGAGAACCACTGCCCTAGAAGGATATGGTGAGAGAGTTGAGAAGGGTATGATGGGGAGGAAGGCAAGGTCCCTGGTGATTCAGGAAAGGTAACAGAGCTTTGGCCTTCTCCAAGACCCACACCCAACAGAACTGCAGACAAACACTCAGATCCACTTTCCAGAAGCTTAGGGGAAGTCCATGTCCTAAGGGACTGGACGGTAGTAGGGCCTTGAGAAGGAGGGCCCCATGCTCAGCACCAAGGGCCAAGCACAGACTTGCTCAAGGGGTAAAATGGTCTCCTTAATAAATTGTGCTTTGTAAGCAGAAAACAAGAGCCTGAGACTTCCCTGGACCAAGGAAGGGGAAAAGTGAGACAGTTAGTGAGTCATATAGGCCCAGAGACATCCAGAAGGAAGCAACAAGTCTGAGGAGCCTCCTGATGGCAAAGAGTCACACCGTCAAGAAGAATCTGTTCATAAATGCAGAGGAGGTCCTGCTGGGGTGGTTGAGATTAGATTACATCATTGTCTGCCCTCTTCAGACTCACTATAACCAATGGCCAATTAAGAGAAACCAGGAAACATCACCATGTGGTATCACAGGACAGTGGCCTACTGCCATGTTCTTTGTATGGAACATGTTGAACGTGCCTGCCAGTGGGAATGTGGAATGCAGTCAGCCACCTTCATGTTATAGAGGACACATTTTTCCAGGATCCTGGATCAGTTTTGAAATATGGGTACCTCTGATACGTAAGTGTTATCATACTGTATTATATTTGGAAAATTATAATCTCACCTTTCATCTTATAAATTCAAGTAAGGCATAAGGGTTTTGGGGGAATGAGAATTTATTACACCCATTTTCATGTGGAGAAAGCAGCACAGACAGGCCTAAGACCTGACAGAGGAGACAGCAGTGGTCAGTGATGGGGCTCAGGTCAGGCTCAGAGAAGTGGAAATGGCCTTTGTGTGTCAAAAAACAAAACAAAACAAAACAAAAACCTTGGGTCTGCCATAAGTTCTTATCTTAGCATAACTCTCCAATAAGTGATAAAAAAAAGATACCTCTTTCCCTGGGCTGACTTTAGAAGAAAGATTATGCTAGTTACCGCAAGCATTCTGCTGTCCTATAATGTTTGTTTATACACTCTCCTCATGTTTATTCATGACATGAATTTTAAAAGCCTGGTACCTTTGAGCTTCTGGACAGGCTGAGAGCCCATAAAGTTCTGAGGAAAGGACTTGATGATACACTGAAAATGTGTTCTTTTGGACGATGTCTTCACAGCACGTCCTCAGGCATTCCCCCAAGTCCTCCTTCTGTACTTAGACTGACCATAATCATATTAAAGGGAAGAAATCCCTACCTTTTTATTCACTGAAATTCAGTTCTAGGATGGAAATAAGGTTTAAACTGTCATTCCTCAAAGTGACAGAGGGACAGGAAACTGGACTGCCCAGGGTTAGCTCTAGAGAGCTATCAGAAGGGACAGATCTTGGGCAAGTCTGAGGCAAGCTGGCTACGACCAAATCCCTTCACACCTCAGCTTCCCAGAATTTAATCATTCATTCATTGACAAAATGTTCACTGAGCCCCTACTATGAGTTGGGCACTGTTCTGGGTACTGAAGTCAGAGCAGTGAACAAGTCAGCAGGTCCTGCCCTCATGGAGGTCACATTCCTCCATGAATGTGAAGAGAGAAAAGAGGCCAAAAAATAATTTTAAAAATAAACAAATAGATAAATAAGATCGTTATAGCGTGAAAGCTAGGGAAGAAATAAAAACGCTGTACAAAAGAGTAATTAGGAGAGGGCCTCCTTCAGACAAAGCAGTCAGAGAAGGCCTACCTGAGCATGTGACAATCAGTTAAAGCAGTTCTCAACCTTCCTAGTGCCGCGACCCTTTAATACAGTTCCTCATGTTGTTGTGACCCCCAACCATAAAATTATTTTCGTTGCTACTTCATAACTGTAGTTTTGCTACTGTTATGTCTTCGGCGACCCCTGTGAAACGGTTGTTCGACCCCCAAAGGGGTCGCGACCCACAGGTTGAGAACCGCTGAATTAAGGCCTAAAGAATAAGAATAAGTAGCCAGGTGGAGAGAAAGGGGAAAGGCATTCCAGTCAGATGGAAGTGGGAGGCACAGAGGCAGGAGCACTATGCTGCTCTAAGAGACTGAGCGCTGGGGCTAGGTGAGGTGGGGAGGATTCAGATTACCCAGGGGCTTGAGGCCTGAACTAGGTGACTGGGTTCAATTATTGGCCTATGGAAAAGCCACTAAAGGAGCCAATTGCAGTTAAGAAAGAAAAAAAATGAATACTAGTTAATAAAATTAGTAACATTTATTGCATATTTGTTATGTGCCAGGCAGTATTTTATGCATTTCACAAGCATTCCACTAACACATTTAATCTTCATAACAACCCTATGAAGTAGAGATTGTTGTTTTCCCATTTTACAGCCAGAAAAAAAGAAGTGCTAAGTTATTTTGTCAAAAGCTCACAGTCAAACGCATGTTTACTTTACTTCAGAGCCCTACCTGGGCTAGGTGACATTGGGATCAGGTACCAGGAAGCCAAAATGTGCATCAGGGATTGACTGATTCATTCAGTCAGTCAGTCAGTCAATGGACACTGAACTTATCCAGTGCCTTCAGTGAGCCACATTCTGTATCAGGTTTGCAATTTCAAGGGCAAAGAAAGCACAGCTCTGCTCTCAGGGAGCAACCAGACTACTGGAAGAAGAGTTTGGTCCTTAGTATGAATAACTGAGCTATACGGACTTTGTGCATCTGAGTTCCTTGGCACTGAATCTGGAGACAGACTCCTCTACTTCTGGACTGTCTAAATCAGTCATTTTCAACCAGTGTGCCACAAGAATTTTTAAAACGCAATATCTGATAATTCAGGGGCACTGACATCTTTTCCTTTAGACTGTCAAATAAAAAAATGACAACAGCCAATGCAACAATGGCCGTCCAGTGTAAATGAATCAAAATATCAGCAAAAAATATATTTTTGGGTGTGCTGCAGAATTTTAGTAATTAGTTTATATGTTCCAGGACACATTTTTAAAAAGGTTGAAAATAGCTGGTCTAAGTCAAACTCCTCATTTAGGGTCCTAGACAAAGCAAGAGGTGATTCAGAGGACACAAGCTAGCAGGGCATAGCAGGGGAAAGGTTCAGACTTTCTCAAGCATCTGGCTCTCTTCCCCTGACTTTCCTCAAGCCTGGTCCTACTGCTCTTGGTCTCCAGGTCTGGGCATCAGAGAAGCACAGCCCTCTCACAGAGGCTTTCTATGTTCCAAGCACCTTCTTCCATCTGCCAGTTTAGTGGCAGGTGAGCATTGTTTCTGCTTCAGCAGAACTCTAGTACAACACCTGCTATTGTCTCCTGAACTTGAGAAATAGTCTTTTAGGAGCTGATTCTCCTGTTTTATTTTACCCTGCTATGTGCACATTTGGGTAGGTAACTGAACTTAACTGGGGGAAGGGGAAGAGAGTGCCATGACACTGGGGGAAGGGCGTTATGGCTGCAATTTTCATAATAATTCCCCCAAACCCTCGCCTTGTTAATCAGTTTGTTCTCTGAGTCCCATACACAACTGCCTCTTCAAGCAACCTATTATTAAAGTCCCCTTATGCAGGTGAGACAGACCTGGTAGAGAACTGATTACCATGCCCCTGCCTTCTGCTTGACAAATCAGCCCACCTTCTCCCCAACACACCCCACCTGGCAAGAGGAGAGTGAATCATATTCTATTCAACATCACTCACAGGCACTCTTCCCCTTTTATTCATTAGGAGTACTTCTTATGCTAGGGTGTCCTATTGACTACATGTCAAATAGTGAAAGACAGCAAGGGATAGAGAAAACAGAAAGGATTTGCATGAAATCAAAGGTTTGTGAGGCTTTTTGCAGATAGAAAGGAAGATAAGGCTTGTTCAGACAAGTCAATAGGCAGCTGATTTGTTAACCCCACTCAGTCATATATGGAAGCACCTGAGGGGCTAATGGAGTTGTGTGTGTTCCGGGTAGGCCAAGGTAAACGGAGCGTCCTTGCCTACATCCTTATAGCATTCAGGCACCTACTGGGCTTGCATTAGACTGAGACCCCCACAAAGACAGAAACATGTTCTGAGCAGCAGAGTATTTTTATCACCAGGACAGTGCCTGGCACATGTGGAAGGTCAGTGACTATCTGGCAAATAAACAAATAAATAAAAATAATAGCTACCATTGCCCTGGCTGGGTGGCTCAGTTGGTTGGAATGTCATCCCATACACTGCAAGGTCTCAGGTTTGATTCCCAGTCAGGGCACATACCCAGGTTGCAGGTTCACTCCTCTGTCGGGGCACATACGGGAGGCAACCAATCAATGTTTCTCTCTCACATTGATGTTTCTCTCTCCCTTACTCTCTCTAAAATCAACTTTAAAAAAAGAATGTTTACCTCTCTTTAAAATAATAATAATAATAATAGCTACCATTTATTGGGCTCTTACTATATACTTTAAATGGGTTGTTCATTTAACTACAGCAACTTAATGATAACACACCATTGTCCCGTTTGAGAAAATTGAGACTCAAGCAGGTTTTGTAACATGCCCAAGCTCACAGAGCCAATATACAATGAAGCTTGGATTTGAACCCAGGCATGCACCTTTGCTGTTCTTATGCCTCCAGCTACCTCTGTGAAGATTCCTGTGATTGACACAATTAAAGGGATCTGTGGCAAACTCTGTAGCTAGCCATAGTGGATGGGAAGATGATGTGGAGCCAGTGGCTGCCTTCCCTATCAGTCAAGAACATCAAATTAGCCTTGAGACCAGCTAGTTGACAGTGGGGGCCTTTTGTGAGACAAGTGGCTTCATGGCAGAGATCAAGGAAACCAATGCAAGATACTTTCTTCTTGAAAGACAGCCTGAGACCTCCAGCATGACTGGTCCTCTGCCCCATGCCCTGAGTCTCCATAGCTCCTGAAAAGTGTAGGTGATGATTAGTACATGACTCAGAGAGCATCATAACCTCACAAAACATTGGGGTTAGCTCCAGTGCCCAAGCTCTTGAGATAGTAAGGTACTATTGCCTTCTATCCAAGGCCAGCCTTCTCTCTGAAAATATATTATTATAGGTTTCCAAGGTCAAAGTTGACACAAGTCTTTTCCCTCTCAGCACAGTGAGAAGTGTCCTTTGTTTCCTGCTACATATTACACAAGAAGATGCCACGAGCATGGCATATCAAGTTAATTATTGGGCTCTTGTCACCGTAAAAACATCAAGTTTTCATGGATGCTTTCCCCTTTTTCTTTCTACTGAGATGTCTGTCATTTTCATATTGGTTTACAAGAGCTCTTTATGGCCCTGGCCAGTTTGGGTCAGCGGTTGGAGCATCAGCCTGCAGACCAGAGAGTCCCAGGTTCGGTTCCCACTAGGGGCACATACCAAAAAAAAAAGAGCTCTTTATGTAAGAAAGATATTATCCATAGTCATGTGTTGCAAACACAAATTCTTTCCTCCCTTAGTCTTTTCACTTTATATTTTCACTTATCTTTTTGATGTATACAACTGTGATGGGGGCAATTCTTTCCCTTTCTAGTTTCTGAAACCTCTCCCAGACCAAGATTATATAAATACAAATGTTTTATTTTGTTCATTTAATTTTTAAACACTGAACTCTTCAATTCTGTTCAGAATTTATTTAGTTATATGGTTTGAGCTATGGATAAAATGTAATTGCACACCAGCTAATTGGGCATAACTCAGCCCATAAGGTCCCCTCTGAGAAACAACAACAGAAAAAGTAGTCTATTCCATTAGTCCACTGAAGTTTCATGTAAAGAGGTATAGGTATAAATGGAAGACCCAAGAGACCACAATGGTGAATCTAGCCATTTTGGATGATTCAAACCAATGGACTCAGTTTCTAAAGGTCTTTCTTCCTGAAACTCATTTTGCCCCATAATAAGAAGCAACGGCTATAGATACCCGCTAAAGATTAGAAGAGCTTGTTAAAAAACACAACAGTTTGGGTAAGACCCCTTCCTGCCAGGTCAGATGCCAAGGGTTATTGCTCTGGAGGGAGTCCCTCTCATTCTTGCAATCCCACAGTGCCTGGGCCTCTTGTAATTAGATTCTCATGAAGGTCATGCCAAATTCATATTCAGAGGCTAATCCTTAAACCACAGAATAGAAATAAATGTGAAGATTAACTGGAAGCCAGACAACAATTAGCTCATCATTCCAAGCCTCAGCTGGGGGTGTAAGGTGGGGGGCTGTGGGAGGTGGAGGAGAGGCACAAGGCTAGGTTTAGGGATCTGTAAATATTCTTTTACTGGAATACATATGGCTTAATGAGCCAGCTCTGCCTCCTTCAGATTACTGACATAGAATGCCTAAATGAAGGCACCAAGGATAAATCAGAGCTTAGTGGCAAAAATCATAGCAAGAAGCAAATGAGAAAAAATATATGCTAAATCTAGGCCATTTTCCCTAATCAAAATTCAGAAGGTTTTCACTGAATGCATTCTATAATTGCTTGCTTCGTTGTGTCAGCCAAAGGTTTGTGGGGTTTTCCAAGGTAAGAAAGGAAAGATGAAATTCTGTAAAATGTCTCTCAGTTGCATATATTATCCATTTCCTAGGCTGCTTGTGGTAAGTACATAATCCTGGACCAGCACCTGTGTGCCAGCCCCTCCTTTAGACAGTGTTCTCCAGTTTCCACCTGATCCCAGTAGGAAGGGAACGACTGTCAGAGAGATCATGTCCTGTCATTGGAGATTTGGTTTTGGATTCTCCCTGCCATTGTTGCCTTCTACTAGGATGATAACTGAAAGATTACTTCTAAATGGAGATAATACCTGCAGTGAACCACGCCCCTATGTGAAAAGGCATCTTTTTTACACAAATGGAAGTTGTATCTCACATGAGGAAACAGTTTTCCTTCTTTCTTGAAATAGCATCAGGAGCTGGAGGTCTAAAATAATGGTTTGTTACCCAGGGGTTACTTCCAAACTCCCAATGAAATTCCTTCTTGCTAAAACTAAAATGAATTAAATATTACAAACTCACAGTTTTAAAAGAAAATGAAAACAAATTGACCACAGAAACCCACTTCAATTTTTAGTTTTGAGATAGTGATGCCCAGAACCAAACAGCTGGCTAGACACACACATACATACACACACACACTCACCCATACTCACACATAGGAGAGCTGAAAATTCATGCGAGTCAAAGTGAAACTTCTAGCCAACATGACAAGTACTAGTATTTTTGTACATCTTGTCAAATAAATACCAATCCTTAAGAAACGCTGATTTTTTTTTTTTTGAGATCTAGCTAATCCTGGCCATTTGTGGGTGTGTTGAAAATCTGAAATGTTAGAGAAAAAAGAAAGTGCTTTCTCATAAATGGTACCAGAGAACTAACTAAAATACAAACTAAAAGAACTGCTTAGCCACTCAGATGATATCAGATACATGTGCCAAAATCCAGCTTTCCAATTAGATTCTCTGTCATAAATTGATATAGATAGGGTCAAAGCTACAAAGCATAGAGTATAAAATGTGCTTGAATTTTACTCTTAAAACTAATGTATTTGAGTAACTCCAAAGTCTCACAAGCATCAAAGAAGTAGTGTCCTAAAAGCCAGTCTTCCCTGAACTTCCCTCACAGTACATGCAGTATACAGCTTGAGTGAGCTGCTGGGTAAGGTGTGGGCAGTGACCTAGTGAACTGTAACAATACAGACACACTAAACTCCCCACTCTCATTCCTGATCATTCAATGCCAGTTTGGAGGACTTGATATATGTAGCTGGCCTCACTCTCCAGGGCCAGGGAGTGAGAAAGGATGATGGTTAGAAATACGCACTCTTGAAAACCTCAGACACACCTGGATTTGCACCCCCCTTTCCAGCTGAGTGCTACTGAGAAAGACATGCAAGGCTCTGCATGCCAGTGGTTCCATCTGTAAAATGGACGTAATAAGCAAGCCCACCACAGAGGTGGTTATAAGGCTTAAGTGAGCTGATCTGTGCCGAGTGCCCAGCACATCCCAGTCACCAGTGATGCCAGCTCCATCAGTAGACACCATCCACTTCCTTCCCTGTGGGACTAGGCAGTCTGAGAAGACACTCAAACTACTGAAGGAAAAGTGTGCTTCTGAGAATCCTAATATGTATAAGAACAAACATCTGCCCTGGGGTTTAATTTTAAATATTTAATTAATTACAAGATAAAAACAATACCATAGCCAGTAGTCCCAATGAATAGACTGAATGGAAAAGAAAGAGACTGCCTCTGTCCAAGTCTTCTTAGAAATCTGAATGTCTCATTAGCCAGTCCCAGCCCCACTCAGGGGTAACCACTGCAGTCTGGGTAATGGCAACTTTGGTGTGAAAGTGTTAGCTGATACAAACTGCCTGAAATGACTGCTGTTTCCCTGCAGGGTTGAAGAAAGTTTTAAAACCTTATTTTGGTCCATCTTTGGCTTGTCTGAAGTGATCTCGGTGGTGCTGAAATATGATCACAAATTCATTGAGAACATTGGCTACGTTCTCTATGGTGTTTATAACGTCACCATGGTGGTAGTGCTGCTCAATATGCTAATAGCCATGATCAACAACTCATATCAGGAAATTGAGGTAAGACCAGTTAATTGAAAATCCTCTCTCTCCCTTGGTTGAGTTTACATTGCTGTTTTCAGCAATGAAATTAATGACTTTAGAAGCCCGTGTGTTATTAAATGTGAAGCCAAAGCAGTAAACAACAGGCACTCTTCCCAGATTGCCCCAAGCCCTCCTGTCACCTGCACATGGCAGAGCAGGCACCACACATACAACGGCCCAACAAGGGCAGAAAGACTCTGGGTTATGACTCTTCCTCTTTTACATGTATCCCCTCGGGACAGCATGCAGGTGACCCACAGCAAATCAAAATGACTGTATCTTTCAGCCCACATTCCCTTCTGCCTCTCATATGTATTTATTAAATACCTACTGTAAGCCTGTGGTAGGCATGACAATACAGAAATGACTAAGACACAGTCCCTGCCCTGGAAGAACTCAGTCCAGTGAGAAAAATAGATACGTCAATCAACAAATTGCAGTGCCCTGGGCCAGAGCACCCGAATAGGTCCTACCAGGTGTAGAAGGTGCAAAGCAGATGGTGACTGGCCATGGGGGGAGGAAGCTTGCAGAGGTGATGTCTGAAGGCCATTCAAAGACTAATACAATTCTGCCAAACAGATAAGGGAGTTGAGAGAGTGTACCAGGAGGTATTTATCAAAATCTAAAATGCATAAACCATAAGCTATTGATTGAAGCCTTGTTTGGAACAGCAAGAAATTAAAAATAAACTAAATGAGCATTAACAGGAGTCTGGGTAAATAGATTATGATGCATCTCAACAGTGGGATACTGTGTGGCTTCAAAAAAGGATAAAGATGTTCTCTATACACTGATTTGGAAAAACCTTCAAGGTAGAGTGTTAAATGAAAAACATCAAGTTGCAGAACAATGTATATAGTGTACTCTGGCTTGTGTGAGAAAGAGGAATACACATTCAGTTTTGTACAAGCATTTGAAGAAGTAGAAATCCTCTGGCAGGGTACACAAGGAACGCAGAGCAGTGCCTGTTGAAAAGTGGGGTTGGGGGACGTGGTTGGAATGCCTTTTCATTTATACCTTTCTATGTTTCAGAAATCACATGTTATTGTTTTACTTATTATAAAATTAAATAAACTAAAAATTAAAACAAAATAAAATGCACTAACCCTTTCACTCAATAATTCCAATTCTAGGAATAGATCAATGCAGAAATATGATTTTACACAGTTGTTCATTAAAGAAAAAACTTGATAATATCTCAATATTAGAACCTTTAAATAAACTGATATAGACTTTAGAATACTGTATATAAGACTGCATATACAATGAGAAAAACATTTTTGTGCTGACATAGCAAAATCCCTATAATATTAAGTGAAAAAATGCAAGTTATAGAAAAAATATAAGCAAATCTTATTTACATAATGCAAATGAAGCAAAATTCCTATGGTAATATTGAATGAAAAAATACAAGTTGTAGAAGAATATAAGTAGATCTTCTTTACATGCAAATGTGAATATATAGAAAGAAAAAGCAGAGAAAGATAGAGAAAAGATACCACACCCTTGACCTGGGGTATCCTCTGGGGAAGGGAGTAAGAGAGAGGAGATTTAAAAGGGGACATTCACATGAGTTTGGTATATTTCTGTACTTAAAACTTTTATAACAATTATTTGTGTATTTCTCACAAAGAAAAAAATAAAGACCTCCATATATTAGTTAGCTAGGTCTTCCATAACAAAATACTACAGTCTGGGTGGCTTGAACAACAGAAAGTTATTTACTCACAGCTCTGGAGGCTGGAAGTCAAAGATCAAGGATGTCAGCAGGGTTGTTCTCTCTCTCCTTGGTTTGTAGGTGGCTGCCTCCTTGTTGTGTCCTCACATGGCCTTTCTGTTGTATGCACGCATCCCTGATGTATCTTCCTCTCCCTATAATGACACCCGTCATATTGGATTAGGGCCCCATCTTTATCATGTCATTTAACCTTAATTACCTCTTTGAAGGTCCTGTTTCTAAGTACGTCACATTCTAAGGTATGGAGAGTTAGAGAGCTTCAACATATAAATGTTAGGAGAACATATTTGGTCCATAATACCCTCCAAAAAGAAAAGTTTACTAAATAGTAGGAACAACATGTGGCAAGGCAGAGAAGGGTGAAACAATGTGGTATATTCAGCACTGCAAGAGTGTAGATTATTCAAGGAAAAGAGGCAACAGGTGAAAGGCAGAAGTGAGCTGGGCCATGAAGCCCTCATTCCCTCACCTCCCGCCCCTCCCCCCCATAAAAATGCAGCATCTGTCAATAAACAAACATATATTTTTTTAAATGCTATACCTATTTGGTTAACTATGTGGATGAGCTATTACTAACTAGTCCTCTCTGCCCTTCTGGGCCTCAGTTTCCCCATGTGTAACAGGAACCAGATAGTGCCTAGTAATCTGTGGGTCTCTGTACCCTCACCTGGGATGGTTGGCCCCATCCTAACAAGCATATCATGCTCTGGTCCAAATGAATGTGAAATGTAAAGCCATGTTATTGATGTCCACTTGTTTGGGGCAAACCCATAGCTTATCAAGTTATCCCAACAGTGTGTGACACAAGATGGACAGAGCACATTACAGCCCACACCTCACCTCTGTGCTTCTCATCAGATGAGAGCACTCGTCCTCCACCCACCTCACTGGTGGTGCATGTGCAGGACCACAAGAAGTGGAATGAGGCCACTGGAAAGTGCCCACTACTCATGGTCACACTGAATTTTCATAAGGTACATATTTACAAAGCCTTCCATGAAAACACTTATTTATTCAGTCAATAAATAGATCTTGAGTACCTACTGTCCAAATCCACACACTCAACTGCCTCTGCACCCGCCCTCCTTCTCCACCGAACATCCTGCCCACGTGCCCTGGCTCCCTGCCCTCCCACCTCCTCAGGAGCTGCCATTATCCCGACTCCTCCTGCACCATCACCCTCTCCTTTTCTATCTAGGCCTTCCTTTCAGCATTTAAATAAACCTCTGGATCTTTAATAACTACAAAAAAATCCTCCCTCAATCTCACTTTCCAGCTCTCTACCTCTTCCTCTCCTGCTCTTTACTGCCAACTTTCTCAAATGAGTTGTTTACATTTTTCATTGCCTTGTTTACATTTCTCACTGCCTTGTCCACTAATTAACTCCTACTCTTCTCCACCTGCCAGCCCACCCAC
Source organism: Tadarida brasiliensis (assembly GCA_030848825.1). Classification (NCBI taxonomy): domain Eukaryota; kingdom Metazoa; phylum Chordata; class Mammalia; order Chiroptera; family Molossidae; genus Tadarida; species Tadarida brasiliensis. The sequence goes on from CM061259.1 coordinate 84,329,370, forward strand.
ACTTGACCTGGCTGGGTACTAATCATCTCTTGGATCTCAGCTCAAATACCAGCCACCAGGGCAGCCTTCGCTGATCCCCAGGGCCAGGCCACAGGCCTGAATACCCAGAGTCTCCTATGGCTCTCAGCACAACTCTAGGTAAAAGTCCAGCTGATGTGTCGCTTAACATACTCATGTCATTGGCCAGACTGTGTGTTCAAGAAGGGCTTAGATTGTCATCCCCAGTGCCTACCAAGTACATGCCAGACACATAGTAGGTACTTGATAAATATTTGCTGAATGACTAAAGGTTGGACACTAGGCACTGTTAAGCTATGGAGATAAAAATAAAATTTACTGACGGTTTACCAAGGGTCTGATACTAAGCGTTTTTCAGGCATTAACTTCTTTAATTCTCACAACAACCTATGAGGTGGTATTATTATCCTCATTTTAGATGAGGAAACTGAGGCCCAGAGCAGCTAAATTACCTGCCATGGTTATACAGCTAGTAAGGAACAGAGCCAGGCAGACTCCAGAGCCTATGTTCTCATCACTATATCACCATTCCTCTCAGGTCAGGTGTCCCTGTCATGCCTCTCTGTTGTATAAGGAGTGACCCCTGCCCTCACAAAGCTTCCAGTCTAAAAGACCCATATAGGATGTCCCATAGACTAGGCCAGGTGCTGATGGGGTCTCTGCAAATCAAACAAAATGGCAAAGACTGCTGGTGATGAAGTCATATCTCATGGCACATCCCTATAGCCTCATACAGGTGCTTGAGTGTAGCCAATGCCTATGGGGAGAGGCACCCACCACTCATACAGCACATACTTGGTGTTAATCTTAGGGCTATGTGAGAGAGGCAGTATCATCTCCATATACAGACGAGCAAGCCCAAGGCCCTTGCCTAAAGTCACATAGCTAGTGAGGGGCTGTAAGCCCAGCTTTGTCTGATCCCCAATCCTATGCCTCTGTCCTAGCCTCACACCACCCTCCTAAGACAGAGGTCTAAGGAACCTGACTACAGAACAAACACACCTGCTCCCTCTCAGGAGGCTCACTCAGCATTCTGGCACTGATACCAGGTCAGAAATAACAAATCTAGGGTTTCAATCTACCACCGCCACCAGGGAAAAGAGTAACTATAGTTATCATGGTAATAACTATGACTAAAGCAATTAGTAACTAAGTCATAATTACCATAGTCGGGTTTTTTTCCCCTTGAATTACATATTCAGAATCTCTTGGTATCTTCCCTGGCAGCACTCTAGCCAACAGAAAATATTCTTTCCAGTAAGAAATAGGCTGTGGTGTTCAATATGGTAGCCACTTACCACATGTACCTAGTGAGCACCTGAAATATGGCCAGTTCGAACTGAGATGTGCCCTAAGTACAAAATACACAGATTTCAAAGACTGAGTATGAAAAAATATGAGCTAGCTCATTAATAATTTCTAAAATGATTTTTACAATTACATGATGAAATGATAACATTTTGAATCTACTGGATTAAATAAAAGACATCACTGAAATTAATTTCACCTGTTCCATTTTACTTTTTATATTGTGGCTACCAGACAATTTAAATCTACCTATGTGGTCCACCTTTGTGGCTCACAGTATATTTCCGTGGAACAGTGCTGCTCTAAGAGTAATACGTTTGATGCTGTGGTGGCTGGTGACCCAGCACAGCTGTAAATGTTAATGGATAACAGGATTAAGTGGTCATGAGAAACATTCTTTAGTTAGGGGCAAGTGGAGAATATTGGTAAAAAAAATACCCAGTGGAGAATAAAGGAGGATGAACTGGCTGAGGTTTTTAGTGGTGAATCCAAAAAGTTAAGTGAAGATCTTTCAGAATAACTAACTGCATATGGTTTTAGCGAGACCAAACTCCTCAGTGTGCTTCTGTAGTGCAGATCCACAAATGTATCAGAGTCCTATTTAGAAATCTGCTTTCAGAATTTGAAGGCTGCAACCCCAGTCCTCAGATTAAGCTTGGTTGTTAAATCGTGGCCTCTTATGGTGTCTTGTTGTCCCCTCGTCCACAGGAAGATGCAGACGTGGAGTGGAAATTTGCCCGAGCAAAGCTCTGGCTGTCTTATTTTGATGAAGGAAGAACTCTACCTGCTCCTTTTAATCTAGTGCCAAGTCCTAAATCATTTTATTATCTCATAATGAGAATCAAGATATGCCTCATCAAACTCTGCAAATCTAAGGCCAAAAGCTGTGAAAATGACCTTGAAATGGGCATGCTAAATTCCAAATTCAGGGTAGGTAGCATGGAGTTTATGGGGCTAAGAAGGCAGCAGGAGAGGGAGGAGGGAGTTGCATGTGTTTGATTCAGATGGGTCCCTTGATACAAAGGGAGCCATGTGCTGAAGGAGCTAATGCTTTTCAAAACCCTGGGCATGTCAGCAAACCTGCAGCACCAGTAGAGGTGATGGTGGCTGCCCTGTTCCCTGCAGCTCCTTGGACAGGTGCATTGCTGGGGGCTCAAGCCTGGTCCCAGTTTTGGGAAACTCCTTAGTGGACTTAGAAGTGGAATAGCTCTTCTAGAGTGTAACTGGAGAAAGGTCTCTGGGAAGAAAGGTTCTCTGCCCATTATCTCCTCCTGGATATTCTTAGTATTTATTAGCATATTAAAACATCTGAGGAGTACTGGAGGGTTAACACCCACATAACTTTAACTCAATGCTTCCCAGAGTTGACCAAACAATATTCTGCAACCTGTTGACATCCTAAAGAACTAAAGTCCCCAGGAATGGTGTCCTAGGAAGCCAAGCAGCAGTGGGTCCCAAGGGTCCTCTTTTTAGGGACCACCCCAAAAGTGGGTGCTATTCAAGTTCTACCAGGTATGCATATATTATGTATTATGTATGTATGTATTTTTTTCCCCAGAAGACTCGCTACCAGGCTGGCATGAGGAATTCTGAGAACCTGACAGCAAATAACACTTTCAGCAAACCCACTAGATACCAGGTAACCACCCTTTTCTCAGGCATGGGCAGAAGGAGACTCCATTAAGACACTGATTCAGTCACATAGCTGTGTCATCCCCTCAGAACACAGCTGCATTCCTTCCTTCATTCCACGAATATCTACTAAGAGCCTCCTATATGCCAGGCACTGTGCTAGTTAATGGGGGTAAAGACATGATTCCTATCTTAGTGGCACTTCAGTCCAGTGAGGGTGACAAACAGTGAACAAGTAAATACATAAATAGATATACACATTCAAATTGATAAAAGTACCAAGAAGAAAACAATAGGGTGCAATATGGAGAAAATAGGGAGCCCCTGCTTAGATATGGTTATCAAAGGAGGCCCCTTCAAGGAGAGGGCAGTTAGCTAAGACCTCATGGATGAGAACAAGGCAGCATGTGGGGCCTTCCAAGCAGAGGAAAAGCATCAGCAAGACCTGGAGGAGAGAAACTCGGCAGGTCCAGAGCAGCTGGAGCCTAGCCGGGAGGGGGTGGGGTGGAGGGATAAAGTCAGAGGAGAAAGCAGGCAGCCAGACCAAGGTCAGGATGTGGATTTTACTCTACATGATCAAGGCAGGCAGTTGGAGGAGTTTAACTTGGGGAGGGAGAAGATAAAATTTTATTTATGCTTTAAGAAGACAACCTAACTGCTTAATGAGAGGAGATTGGTGGGGATCAGAGAAAAAGCAGGGAGCCAGTGAGGAAAATGTGACAGTCTTGCAGGTACAGGGGATGGTGGCTTCAACTGGGATGTGAGTAGGGTGATGAAGAAAAGCAGACATTCTGGATATAGAGCCAATGGAACCTGACATGTACCAACAGGTGTGTGGTAGGCAGAGGCAACCTGACTCCCAGGTATCTGTCTGAAGCAACCAGGCAGCCATTGCTGTCTTCAGTGAGCACCTGGCCTTAGACTGCCAGCCTGGAAAGGCTATTATAAGAATTAGAAGACAATCTTTTGTGCTTGAAGTCTTTACATTGCTTTTGGAAATTAATGTCAAATCTCTGTGTCAGTTTGAATCAGCCCATGGGCCAGTGATAAATGGTAACTACAGGTTATTGATTATAAAAAAGTACAGGCCTTTCTTTTCCTAACTCTTCCTTCCCAATGATAAGCAGTTTGATCCGTGTTGATCATTTCTTATTATATGTAAATTTGAAGCTGTTCTGAGCATTCCTCTGGGCTGGGGTGAAGTGTCCCTAATGCCACCATCCCAGAGGGAGCAATTACAGACATAGCATCTTCCAGACACAGGTCTCTAATTGAATCTCTGTCTGTATTTCAGAAGCCAGCTGTGCAGTTAGGAGGATTTAAGTGTACAACTAAGAAATGGCTCATCCCTCAAAGTACTTCTAGGGTGCAGGCTAAAAACTGGCAATGGGCAAATCTTGTATTTAATCATGCACCAAATCGGGCCTGCCCAGTTTGATCTGCTTTGAGTTATTTTACAGGACTAATTCCTTGGTCAGTGGAAGGATTTTTCTTCCTCAGCTTCTCAGAGAGAAGTTTAGATTATCTGTGTCACTAAAAAGATAGACAACCCTAGTGGGTTGGAGCCAAATCTCTCCTGGGTTTTGAGAAGAATCAGCTGCTGAGATAGAGGAAGACTCATTATGTGGTGGATGTCCTGTGCCCAGAATGAATCCTTTGTCAGCAAGACCATTTGCAAACTCTCAGGGCCATCCTTTTCTGCCTCCATCATTGCTGGTTGTTGGCCTTCCATCTCCTGGAGGGCTTCCTGCTGTGATTACAGAAACTGGTTGATTTTCAGCTTCAGGCTACTGATAACCTTAGAAAGTGGCTCACCCTGTATTCTGTGAATCCACCATGAAAAGCCTGGGGCCACTTATTCAAACAGTTGTCACAGAAAAGAAGTTAGGAAAACCGGACCAAAGGCAGCAGAACACAGTAAGCAGGAGCAGAAAGCACCCTGTATTTGCACATTTGCACTTTGCTCAGCCCTGCTCATGAGGTCTGGGCATCTTCCTGAGCCATTGTCTGCTTAAACAGGAGTAAACCTTGCAACGACATGAAAGGACAGCTAGGAGCAGACTAGACACTAGCAATGGCGTAATCTCACCATATTCCTGTGAAAGGGGAAGTATCTTTAACCCCATTTAACAGATGAGAGAACTGATGTTCAGTGGTGAAGGTCACATGGCTACTTGAACTGAGATCTGACTCAGAAGGGCACCGTTTTCACCACACACTCTGCCCAGGCACTGACCCATCATTCATCTTCACAGTGTTTCACCAGAGCCTTCCTGAGAACTTGCCCTGCCTGTTTGACAGTCACTAGGAAGAGCTCTAGCCGAGCCTTTGCATCTGAGGGGAGAAGGCAGGGAGCACAGAAGGCACTCTGCTGTAACCGGTAGCAACAGTACCTGGGAAGCAGAGTGAAGGATTCAGGCCAGGATCTACAAGGGCTCACCTCTTTTCTTGGGCCCACCTGTGGCCTTCCCAGCTGCATTGCTTTCTTCCCAAAGTAACTTCCAAATGCGAAGAGATGAGGAGGAGCTCAACCTTCTCCCTCTGTCCTACTATCCAGACTGTACCCAGAGCTGCCATCTCACTGAGCACAAATGTGGTCAGACTGACACCATGTGGTCTTGACAAATTCTGTAACATTCCCAGCAAGGCAAAAGCCCTTTGTTCATACACACGTGGTTTTCAAGCTTGTTTCCTTTGTGTCTCTTCAGTAGATCTGCCGGACTGTTCAACCTTAGTGCTTCAGGTGTTTAAGCTGTCAGTCCTTCATTTTGGAGACGCTCCCCATTTTAAGGGAAGTCATTTCCTTCAGACTTCAGAGGCTGTCTGTGCTTTGCTTTCTTAGGCTTCCAGAGGTCATAATTGTTATTTTTCAAAAAACTGGTTCCTTGCTTTTGCAATGTGTTTTTCCAATCTGAGTTCTGTGGACATGAGACTAAACAATGAAACAAAACCATGATACTGGCGAGGTGGCCATAGTGTGCCTTCTATCAAAACTCCCCTGTGACCCATTCCAAGATCCAGTGTGTCAATTTCTTGGGGTGGGTACTGACCCCCTATACACACTCTGACAGGTACATTTCCTTTATAGGCAAAGCAAACAAGCCACATCCCAAATGAACCACAGAACCCAGGCATAGTCCCGTCATTCAAATAAGCTCAGCCTTGCTGATACAATCCCTTCCCCACAATTCAGGAGGGATACTACTTCTTCACAGTCTAGATGGCCTTCACTGAAGAGATAAAAGCAAAGAGACAACTTGCCAATTCTGATTTATTCTCTTCTGGTGTCTGATAAACCCAGTCTTAACATGTGACTGTCCCAGGATCCATTCTGTTCACTCTCTTCCAATACTCCTCAATTTCTGTTTTCCTAGGTGAAAATACTGCTTCCCTCTACATTCTAATTAATTTGCCATCTTCAACATATCACGTGTGTTCTCCTCCTCGTCTATGTCTTTAGCTGCCCTCGCTGCACAGAGAAGGTTGTCTCTTCCATAGAAAGATCTATTTTCCCTTCACCAGCTGCAGCCAGAGGCCATCAGCCCCTTGGAGTCTAGGCAGGGGTAACTGTCTTCTTCCCTGGATTTAGGTCTCAGGGTCACAACCATCCTTACCCACTGTGCAGCTCAGTGTTCGTTCTTTTGCCTGAGTTATCTCCGGCTCTTGCTAAATACATGGGGGAGGTGAGTCGAGTTGCCACCGATGAAGACATGTAAACTTGGGGAAAGTTTATCATCTCCTTGAAGTGAAAGACCTCTATGGAAGGTAACAAAGAGATATCTCAAACTCTTCACAAAGGAACATGATTTCCCCCCTATAGTGAAGGAGGGGAAGCTTTTGATGTCCATCTTTTCTGGAAGCAGAGACCCTATGTAGCATCCATTTTAATACAGCTTTCGGGCATTTTCTAACCATTTAAGACTTCCTGGGGACAAGACTTGTTCATCTTGTTCCTGCAGATTCCAAGTTGTCTAACATGCACATGTCAGAGGGGACGATAGGTCCCCATCAGGACATGAAGTTTCTAAGCAATTGACAGGTGGTCACACTGTTCTCCCTTAAGGTACCTGTCACTCCTGGGATGAAGATGAAGGGTCCCTGCATACTGCCATGCTCATGTGATTTGCTCCCATATTAAGGTCCCATAATCCTAATGTGTGTTGGGAGACTTAATAGCAAATGTTTGCTTCTCTACACTTTGAGCCATAGGTCTGAGAAACCCTTGCTCAGGTCAAGCATGCCAGTTTTCAAGAGTGGGCCATGATCAGTCATGACCATGACATACCAGTGACCTTTTCTCCAAGAGGTAATAACTGAACAAAGCCACCCATCCTCTGAAATCTAGCTGAGGCTTCCTCCTGCATAAAAAGCTGTGCCTTTTTAAAGGACAAATTGGTACCAAGAAATGACCCAAACCCCTTTGACTAATAGGAACCAGTTTCCTACATCTCATCCTCTAAACTATCTTGCACTTAACCTTTTTCTGAGGCTTGGATGAAGCCCCAGCTTTGGTTTATATTTTGGTTAATTGCAGATCTATCATTTCCCAGCTGTGTGATCTTGGAGAAGTCACGTCACTCTGAGCCTCGGGTTCCCCACCTGTAAATGGAGATAACAACCTCCATCTCACAGAGTATCTGGGAGGATTCAATGAGGTCATTTGGTCAAGGAGGTTAACACAACTTCTGGTCTGCAGGAAATACTCAATACACTTGCTTCTTTTCCACCCTTCTCCCTTCCTCCCAGGGAGCTACTCTGCATTGAAGGAGGCTAGTGAGCAGGGACTCACCTATTCAAAACAAATGGGGTTTGAGGAGCACATTTTGTGTTAATAATAAAACATATACCATGGACTCTTTTTAAAAAATCAGTTCAATCATGTTACATTAAAGCAGTGTGCACACTGAGCCAGGAGGACTGGGATTACTGTCACAGCTTTGGAAGGATTCCACTCAGCACCCTCCTCAGAAAGGAATCTCTTCGCTTCCAGTTTTTGGCTTATAATTTTACACCAACAATATAAACTCTTTAGTTGACAGATTCAGAAACTGAAAAACCCTTAATTCTTGTCATTTTTTCTGAGAGGCAACAAACTAACTAGATCTCCTTATGCTGCATCAGCCTGAAAGTTGGCAGTGGAAGAATAGTTCTGAATTCCTATCAATAAGAATGTTAGATGCTTGCGTATCTGGGTTGTTTGTTTGTTTTCCCATGAGACTGGTTTTGGACAAAGTTTTATTTATTTATTTTTGTTTCTTTCTTTAATTCAAAGTAAAAAAGCATTAATGAGCCCCATGGAAAGGCATATATTCTTGTAACTTAAGTAACCTGCCTCAATGACCAGAAGAATATCAATGAGAAATCTAGCACTCACCACTAACATGACAAGACTCAGGCCAGGCATCTCTGAGAAGGGGCAGCAGGAAGGGAACTTGTTAATTAGCTGCTCAGCCAGAAATTAGATCACAATTTAAACACAAAGGCAAGTGAACCACCAGTTCACTAAAGGCTGAGGAGGGGCAGCACTGGTCTAAGTAGACTGACAGGGCTCACCCTAGAGAGCCGTTGCCAGGTTCAGTCGAAGTCTTAGAGTCACAGGGCCAGGAGACACCTCCTCAGCAAGGTCATCACCATTAAAGGCACTGAGAGAACCACTGTTTGATGATAATAATGAGTTAAATTCTCCAGCTCTTTGCATCACAGCAGCTCACATCTTTTACCTGCAAGAAGCTTTTCCTGAGCCCATGTAGTCAGAGAGAACTTAACAACCTGTTTGACATCCCACAGCTAAGCTAGGAACAGAATTCAGGTTTCTTCAATCTAGAAAGTGCTCCACTGTCCCCTCAGTCCTCAGGTGTGAGCAGGTGAGCAGGTCACAGGAAAAGATGACCAAGGATCAGGGAATTCCTCCCTCTCTGCCTGGCTGCTCATCTCTTGCAAGATTCAAAAGTCTCAGCTACCAGAATATTTTTAAATCCTGTAATTTCACAGGAACCCTGGAACAACTAGCTGGCAGAATCCAAAGTTCAACCCGTGTAGTCTTTCTTACACTTGGCTCTATTCTTGGTGTCTTCCGTTTGTTCATGCCTCCGTTGCTTCAAGAATACAGTGTCTGCATATTAAATGACTTCAGGCCAAACGCTTCCCCCACAGCATGACTAGGAATGCAGGGTCAAGCATGTGGGGTTTCAGGAAAGTGGTATCTTGGCAAAACCTCCTGAGGCCTGGTTGTATGTTTCTGCCTCTGGTAGGAATTTTCCAAGGTACCGTGGGTTTATTCTCCAACCCTGGTCCTGTACTAAGTGCATCTCCACTCACGCACAGCACCTCAAAGGGATATAATTCCACTGGGATGGCTGCTAAGACTTAGCACTCCCTCCTGATCGCATCAGTTGTTGAACTAGAAGAAAGTGTTTCAGAGCTGAAGCCCCAAGAAGAGGATGTAACAGGCTGAGGTCACAGGGTAGGATTGGGCAGGCCTCGGACCCTAGAACAGAGTCCACAAATCTTAGATGATTTTCTCATTGGCTTGCCCTCCTGCCACTGAGAGTGTCCTGTTCTTCCATCCCAGGGTCAGGAGGTATTGAATCCTAGGGGGAGGGGTTAAACAGAGGGACTGGTCCAGGCTCCCTCAGGAGGCAGGGTACCAGCCTGGGAACACTCCCAGCAGCTGACTGGGTTCTGTAGGAAGGAGGAGTCAGGCACACAGTGCAGGTTGCCTCTGTGCTCAGCCAGGCTTGTCTGATGCCTTCCTCGTGTTCACATTTCAGAAAATCATGAAACGGCTCATAAAAAGATATGTCCTGAAGGCCCAGGTAGACAGAGAAAATGACGAAGTCAATGAAGGTAAGAGATTGGATCAGTTTCCTGCAGGTGGTGGGAGCTGGGTCTGGTCTCACCAGGCTACAATCAAGGTGCTGTCTGCAGGGCTGTGTTCCTGCCCAGAGGCCCAGGAAGCTCAGTCTCCGTGCTCTTTTGGGTGTTGGCAGAATGCAGTTCCAGGCAGCTGTAAGGCTGAGATCTCTATTCTCGTGCTGGCTGTCAGCTGGGGCAGCCCTTAGCCCTAATCTAGAGGCCGCCCTCCAGTCTGCCTGTAGCATGGAGCCACTTCATCTCAGAACCAGCATCAGAGAACCCCACTTCTCATGCTGCCACCTCTCATGCCTCTTCTGTCATCACATCTCTGTGACCCACTCTTCTGCCTTCCTCTTCCACTTTTAAAGATTTGTGATTAGATTGAATAAACCAAAATCATCTCCCTATTTAAGGTCAGCTGATTAGCAACCTTAATTCCATTTGCAACTGTAGTTCCCTTTTTCCATGTAACATAACATATTCATAGACAGGACACCAGGGATTAGGACCTGGCCATCTTTGGGTGGCAGGGTAATTATTCTGCCTACCGCAGTGGTTGCTGCCTTGAGTAGGCCTCATGGTTGCTGAGGTCAGGATGGCCCAGAATTCCTCATTTCATGGCACACATGCAGAGAACAGCCAACTATACATCTCTTTCCAAATCTGCCACCACCTCAGGTCCAGCTGGCTCCATCCTGTGTCACTTCCAGGCTCTCAGTATCTGACAACCCTAGTGTTTCTCAACCCCACCTCAGAATCACTTGTTAAAAATGCACATCCAGACCTAAGAACACAGCCTCCTCCTTGAATAAAGGCACTACATCTCCCCCTTGCTTGAGCCTCAGGAGACTACCAGAAGAGCCTGGTCAGTTAGTGACCCTCTGCTTCATCCTGGAGCATCCCCTCTGGGCTGATGCTGTAAACTGAGCAGCAGCCCTTCTACCCACCCCTATTTGTCTGCCTGGAACATAATAAAACTGCCAGGTGACAGGCCAGCCAGCCTCGAGCAGTGTGTAATTGTGACTGATAGGAAGGTACCTAATTATAAAAGGTGGGGTTGCCCAGGTTTTGTGTCCCTAGAATTACACCATGAAACCGAGACTCAGAGAAGCACCCAGTGAGTTTTGAGGAATGTCTAAACAGACAGAACTATACCTTTAAGACCTCTACATTGTTTGTACATAAGGCATACCTGGAAGACATGTATGAATGATGTGTCCCCAGGCAGTGAACTCCCACTTGAGTGAAGTTCAGTATCTACAACATCAGGAAAGTTAGTAAAACAGTTCCCACAGCCCAGGCCCTTGTGAATTTCTAACCACGTGGCTCACTGTGGAAATAAGTCTCCACCTGTGGTCCCTTGCTACAGAAAGAGGAGGCGGCAGGCCTGTCATGGGGCTTCCATGATGCAGTGCTGCTTGTGTGGTCTGGACAGACCTGGCTCCTCCGAGGCTGCCCAGTTCCATAGCCCAGTGGACCATGTTGAGCTGCTCCCTTTACACTTGGGAGTTTCTCCCTTCTACAATAATAATAGAACAATATAGGGAACATCATGAAAACAAGGGTTTCAGTTAACAGGGGTGTTACTGAGTCTTGAAATCTGCCTTTATTGGTTCTAAGACCAATATTCTAACAATCATGATAGGAAATAGGTGCTAGCAATTCACAACCCTGATCCTGACTGCTCCATCTACCCCAAACCCTTACCAGAGAGCTTGACCAGGAATGGGAGGAGAAAGGTCTCAAACGAATGGGTGTGTCATTCAGTGGTAGCAGCTGGGTGGTACTTAGGTCAAAACGAAGCTCCTGTCCCCTCACCAACACCCCTGGTGGGCTAAACCAGCAACCTGGCATTCTGCTGGAAAGACCCATGCCCAAATGCATGTGACATGAGCCCCACCTGCCTGCTCACACTCACCAAAATCTCACCTGTCCTTGCAGGCGAACTAAAAGAAATCAAGCAAGATATCTCCAGCCTGCGCTATGAGCTTCTTGAAGAGAAATCTCAAGCTACCGGTGAGCTGGCAGACCTGATCCAACAGCTCAGTGAGAAATTTGGAAAGAATTTAAACAAAGACCACCTGAGGGTGAACAAGGGTAAAGACATTTAGCAGCCCACATGGGCATCTGTGACTTCTACCAGCATTCCAAGGCCAGGTTGAATGCCCTGGCCACCAGCCCTGGTGATGAGGGGTCCCAAGCCCATTCCTCTAGGACCCTAAGGGGACCCACTGACTCTGACCTGAGCAGCCTTGCTGATATCTGCAGCCCAGTGACCTGCCTGGATCCAGAACCATTGTGAATCTAGGCTGCTGGGTGAGAAAACATGAACACAGGCGGGAGGAAGTGCCCCCACACTCACATACACACACACACACACAGAGACATGCCCATGCACGACACCTGCAGTCCAGCCACAGTGACATACGTTCAGTGGCCAGTGCAGGAAAAGGCCTTCTGGGATGCACACGCACCCTCCCCCTACACGTGGAACACAGCTCTGTGTCCCAGAAAGACAAACCACCTCATCCCATGTGCCCCTTTTCACCACCTCCCTGACACCCACACATCCAAACATAACCGGGAGGTGACCTGTGATCTATTCTTAAGTGCCAGATGAGAACACAGATAGCCTAATAGCAAAATAGTTCTATTTGTTTATAAAAAAATTTTTTTTAAATCCTAAATCAAAAATTGTACTGTAGGTACCACTGTTCAAAATCCAAATGATGTATTTTTACCTTTATTAAGATTATCTTGTATTTACTATTTTTACCTAAAATGAAAAGAAATAAAATTACCTCATAATAGTCTGGGGAGTCTCTGTGAATGTGCTGCCCTCCTGCCACCCTGTACCATGTCTGGAGGTGGATTTGTGGATTTGGGAGCCCATGGGCCAGTGGTTCTATGGGAAGAAAATGGGGACGGTGTAAGGAGGGAAGACACCAACCTCCCAGAGCCCCTCCTCCTATCCCCAGACCTAGTGACCCCAACCTCATCAAGATCAGAAAGGAGAAAAAGGAAATGGTGAGGGAAGCAAAATGTTTTCTTGGGCCCTACCTCTCATCCTCTGTCCCTCTGTGTGGGAGGGTCAGAGTGCCAGGTGAAAAGAGAGCCAAAAATCTTTCTGAAGGAGCTTAGGTGTGAGTAGGATGAGTGGCCACCAGAGGGCGCCTCAGTCCCAAACAACACCCATTCGGAGCAGATTGGGGATGCCATTGGATTCCAGGAGAGCCCACTATCCCACTGGCCCCAAGGAAACAGCTGCTAGTAACACTAACTGGATGTACTTAGTGAGCACTCGCTGAGTACCAGACTCTGTAAGTGCCCATCAGATGTGTGCTTGTCTTGGTGGTGGTGCACTGTTTTGGAGAGAGTAACTGTAGCTTTGCTCTAATACTCCTCTATGCCCCCCCACCCCCAAAGCCTGCAGGTGAGGGCTGAATTCATTCAGGGAATATTTCCTGAGCCCCTTGCCAAGCACTGGAGATGAGACACATGCTTCCAGTGGGGTTCCTTTTGAAGTCTGGACTCTGAATAGAGAGGCTGTCATACTCTGTAGGAAGAGAAACTGATTTATCCAGGGGACAAATTACCAACATTTCTGGAAGATTTCTTTTCCGATCCCTCACTTGTCTTCACTAGAATGCTAATAAACACTTCTAAGGTGCATTATTCTATTTCCCTATCTGCCTTTGACCAGAGGCAGCTTGTCAACCCAATTCCTAAATCCCGGGCACCTTTTCCCCATCACACCTAAATCTCAAATTCACCCTATAAGGAGATAAAGGAAAACAAGTCCCACTAAGTAATTAAAAACTATCCATTAGGCCTTGGACAGCACATCTGGGAGGTGAAGACAGTACAGGAATGGATTCATGGCTGCCAGAAGGATGTGGGGAAAGAAAGAAACCCCTCTTTTTGTCAAAAGCTGTTAGAGAGGCCTCAGAACTGAGGGCTGGCAAAGCTATCTGCCTGGAGCCTGGGGGCGGGGGGGTCAAGAGCATAGTGATTTTCCAGGCACATCATGACAACATCCCTCACTCGCCTCCATCTCCCTGGCTCCTGTTGAGTTAGCCAGGCAGGGGAAGCAGTTCTTGGAGAAAACAGGAGAGTGAGGACTGGAGTCTGGGAGGGGCTCAAAGGCAGACAACAGAAGGAGAAAGGGCCCAAACCCTCCTGGAAAACTCCCCAGACACCCCCAAGACTTGCACACTTGCCAAAGCACCAGATCCATTCCCTTGCAGCACTCTGCAAGCCTGCCATTGTTTGTACACAGGTAACACCTGTCTCCACTGCTCAGGGGAAGTTCCATGAGGGGTCCAGGTCTGTTTTAGCCCCCACTGTGCTGGCACCAAGCCAAGGAGTAGCCACTCAATGAATCACTGCTGGACCCCTATTTTCTAAGATTCCTTCAGATGATGACACAATTAGGCTCTGAAATTCTGGTGAGTTTGCAGGAAATATAAGCCACCCTGCTGCAGCTCAGTGAAGGGTCACAGCATGGAAGGAGGCCTGGCTCTGGCACCCCCTGTTATTCCTGAGTTCCTTCAGACTCTGTCCCTGCCTCCAGGCCAGACAACCACGGTGCAGGCCTGGCTGGGGTGCTGCGGGACTCCGGAGTGGCAGATCTGTCCAGGTCTCTGGGTAACCAGTGGTTAGGCAGCAAGTTCTCCAGCAATATGGCACATTCTGATGGCTCGTAATAGGGCTCCAGAAATCCTAGTGACACTTCCTGTGCAAAGAATCCCTAATTAGTCCCTAGAGCTATTCCTAAAGGACAAGTGCTCACACACTCGAGAAAGCACAGCCGGCCTCCTCTGTCCATCACAAAGTATCTCCCTCCCTCCCTCCCAGTAAAGCCCAGAAGACAAAAAAATTGGCCAACACAGTCCGAGCTGTGTTCCCTAATGTGGGCACAAATGGGGAGAGCTCTTCCAAGGGGCCACAGGCCTGGGAAGGCCACCAAAGACAATTTCACATCTGTTACCCCTGCACCGAGGGAGGTGGGGGGGTGAGACACCTTGCCCTGCTCAGAAGAATAGTGTCTGGTTAAAAATAAGCGGCCCCACCACCTGTCACTCCTCAAAGTGTTCTTTAAGGCTTATGTGAAGTATAGAGTCTGAGGCTCCCAGAGGCTGATAGGAATTAGGAATTTTGATCCGCTGAGGCAGGGAGGCAACGCCCCATTCTATGCTTATCCTGTCTCTTCCCCTCATGCCTTGAAGGGTGATGGTGCCAGAGGGAAAGGACTCCAGGAGAGACACATGAGTGTAAATCAACTCGGGGCTTGTTAACCAGGCGGCAAACACCCTTCCACCTGGGTCAGCAGACACAGCAAGCTCTCAGGCCTGGGCTGGCTGTCCTAGAGAAATTCCACTGACTCTTTGCCCAGGACTTCTCCCTTCGCTTCACCCAGTCTAACAGCTAGGATGTCCTGTGCCCTTTGCCTCAGGAAAGGAATGACACAAACACAGGGAAAAAAATAAAGGTGACCTGGGCTTCGGTTCCCAAAGACCTGAGTCTTTGAAGAAGAGGATTGAGGGAAGAATCTAAAACTTTGAGAGAAAGCGCGTTTGAGGAGCACAGGGCTTTTCCCCACCCAGAAACACTTCCCTCAGACTGAGCAGGAGAGAGATGGAGGTGACAGCAGCCTGGCCCTGCCTGTGTGGGATAAGTATTCCAATGCCCACAGATATGGGGACCACAGCTGGAAGGCCACTTCCGTGTCCAGCTGCCCTCCCACTGACATCCAGGGAGTCATGAGGCAGAGGAAGGGAGGGGCATCCCCCGGCCAAGGCCAAGTGCCCTTTCATTACAATACATTTAAAAAGTGTGGCCCAGACCTGGCCGGTTTGGCTCAGCGGTTAGAGCGTCAGCCTACGGTCCAGAGAGACCCGGGTTCGGTTCCCGCTAAGGGCGCGTACCTCGGTTGCAGTTTGTCCCCGGCCCTGGTTGGGTTGTGCGGGAGGCAGCCACTCGATGTGTCCCTTTCACGTCGATGTTTCTCTCTCTCTCTCTTCCTCTCTCTCCTTCCCACTCTATCTGAACAAAAAATGGAAAAATGTCCTTGGGTAAGGATAAAAAAAAAAAGTGTGGCCCGGCCAGTGTGACTCAGTGGTTAAGAGCTGACCCATGCACCAAAAGGTCGCTGGTTTGATTCCCGGTCAGGGCACATGCCCAGGTTGTGGGCCAAATCCCCAGTGGGGGACATGCAGGAGGCGGCCAATCGATGTTCTCTGTTATTGATGTTTCTATCTCTCTCCCTCTCCCTTCTTCTCTCTAAAAAATCAATAAAGAAAAAAAAATGTTTTAAGTGTGGATTTCACCTCCTCAGAATGTCCGAATCTGAAATAACTGGGTCAAGCAGCCTGTGGCGCTGATCCCACACACATCCAGACCAGTGGTTCACCCACCCAGCAGTGTGCTGTGGAAACCAAAGGCAAAAGAAGGTCATTTACACCCAAGTACAAGTTCACAGGGGTCACTTTCAGGTGTCTCAGTGCAGATGAAGATACTCCCAGGGTAAACAACACTTGTAATGTTGCCACTTCTGCCCACACATCTCCAGAGCAGTGTATACTTATGGAAAAGCAGAAGGAAGGTGGAGGCAGAGAGGAAAGGGAAGGAGTGAACAGGGCTTGTCCTGACCATGACCCCCTCCTTGGCTGGAAACTATCTCACCCCACCCCTGGGCACAAGCTGTCACCTGACCCCAACCCAACTGACCAGAACACCCAGTGTCCCTGAAACCAACACAAACCCAAGCGTAGAAATTATAGTCCTACTTTGAGATTTAAATATATTATATGGACACTAGGAAAGAGATGTCCTTTTTCAAAATGGGTCACTAAACAGGAGAATGTGAATCTGGGACACAAATAGACCCCTCCCTTCCACACAGACAGGGACTGTCTGCCAATAAACTTAGAGATGAGAAACAGAGGAGATGGCAGAAAGGAAGATGGGAGTGGGTGGAGGGAGGAGAAAAGAAAGGGAGAAGGAAGAGGGAAAAGATTGGGGAGGGAAACTGTGTGACAGTCTCACCCTGACCCTTCTTCCTAGAGCTCTCTGTTATGTCTGGGGACCTGTTCCAGAAGCATTCTCAGCCTAGCCACCATATAAATTCCATTTTTGTTGAGTTTGCACTGGGTTTCTGGATGGCATTTACATTCCCAGAGTCCTGATGAACTAGAAAAGATGCTAGAACTTCTCCGTCCCATCGTTCCCCTGGGGCTGATTGTGTTGTCTCTGTGGATAGAGGATTGAGGGCCAGAAACTGCCACAACTATTTTTCTTGAGACTCAGTGAGGTTCTGGACAATGGGTGACGGCTTGGAGGAGGTTAATCTGGTCAAGATCCAATCTACCACAGCTGGACATAGGCTGGTCTGGGGCCCCGGTGATGAGTGTACCTCAGGACTGGGAAGAGTCTTCTTCCTGCTCTGCCCAGGCTCCAGAATGGGTACCCTAGGCACTTGTGTGGCCCCAGGGAGGTACCTCTCCCAGCTATGCAGGCAGCAAGTAGTGGGGTGGCCGAAGAGGGCAAAGCAGAGAAAGGGGCAAGGCAGTTGGCATGGTGACTACAGTCATCACCCTTATTGAAGGGTCACCATTCAGAGACCCCAGAAATAACCAGTACACTTTGAGGATGACCAATCTCTGACTGGTGAGGTTCTTGCTATAAACAGTAAATATAGAGCCAGATTTTGTAGGTACAGGCTAGTGGACTATTTGAGTTACATAAATACAACTCAGTATTGAGGGGGGGGGGGACTTTTGCTGCTTTCCCTGAACACAGACCACTGGAGTTACATGAATACCAGCATCTGTACCACTGACTATGGTGGCTTCCAGACTAGTGGTGCCAGGGGGAGTAGTGGCCGCCCCCAACCTGAGCTGAGTCAGTCTCCAAGAGAGAGGAAGTATCTTTTGGACCATTTTAATGATAGAACAGAACAGAGCCCAGGGTTTCATGCTCAGTTCAATCAATCACAGGCTAGACACTCATCAAAACAGAGCCTCTGGTGCCTTCCCAATCTGCAGAAATGAACGCGCAGCTCCCAAAGCCTGGAGCCCTGCTGAAGGGGGCCGTTCCATCTGAGCACCAAGCTGTTTTCCTTGACACATCGTCACATAAAGACGCTCACAGCGCTGTCACTGCCTGTCACCAGCAGCATGAGCCGAATGTGTCTCCACAGGCGTGCGGGCCAGGGCGTTCTCTCAAAGGTGCACAAACATGTGTGCTGTGCTGGGGCTGCTGAGCTGATATGTCCCCAAACCCCAGCTCAAGGTGAAGGTTTCCATCGTGCTGAGGCTGCTCCGAGAGGAAGTCACAGACCGGTATTGCAGCCACTCTGGACAGATTTTCAGCTTTTCTCCCGAAGGGGAGGAATCCTATTTCCTTAATTCCTACAGCCCTTCCCGTCTCTCCTCCCACTGCCTACACACACGACGTGAAAGATGCAGCCGGAGGTGAGACGTGAGAGGCCTCTTCTGGAAAACGGAGCGAGCAGTCTCAGACAAGGGCACAGAGGGGCCACTCCCCTCAGGACCTAGGTGTGGTCTACCCACACGGTCACACGCCTGAGGTGGCCAAGCCCACAGGGCGCTGCGGGCCACACCGCGCCCACCACAGGGTCGGGGAGGAGGAGGGGGATTCAGAGGTGAGAAGGATCTGGGCCCAAGCCCCCAGCACTCCAGGGAAAGGGAGCAAGCACAGCCTCACGAACGCTCTCACCTGGGTATACCTGGCGGCGAGACCCGGGGGCAAGCCAAGCAGATGTGGAGGGCGACGGGCTTGGTGGCTCCACCTTCACGGAGCCTGGGAGCCACGTGCAGGGGCCCGAGCCTCTCTGGAGGCCTCCCAGAGAACGAAAGGCCGGGCGGTGCGAAGCCGCGCAGCCGCAGAGGGACAGGAACGGAGCACGCGCTCCCCCGAGCAGGTCGGGCTGTGCGAAGCCGCGCAGCCGCAGAGGGACAGGAACGGAGCACGTGCTCCCCCGAGCAGGTCGGGCTGTGCGAAGCCGCGCAGCCGCAGAGGGACAGGAACGGAGCACGCGCTCCCCCGCCGGCCTCCGTCGCCTCCGTGCAGGCCGCGCGGCCCAACCGCCTACGGTCCAGAGCCTGGGAGCTCGAGCGGCAGAGCCTCGGCGCTGGGCGCTGGTGGATGCAGAGCGAGGAGCACACGGGCCAGGCGGGGCAGCTGTCCTGTTCCATGAAGTGTTTGAGCGCTTTCCCAAGAAAGGAAAATGTGGAGGATTACGGCCTGGGCGGCCCCAGGGAAAGTAGCCTCCAGGTTCACGTGCCCTGGCGGTTGCCCCGCCTCCCACGTGGACGCTAGGTGTGGTCATGTGGCTTGCGTGAGCCAATGGGCTGTACAGCACAAGCTACGACTTTCTACGCACGTGCTGCTGGGGCAGGTCCTCGTGCAAGCCGGCTGTTGCAGTAAGGCCCCCAGGCCCCAGCGCTGAACGTGGAGAGGCCCCTGGAAAAGCGCTGCAGGGCAGGGGCCTCTGGTCCCTTCCAGTCTAGCATGCTGTTTTAAGCCGCTCACTTTTGAAGCGCTAATACCCAAGCAATAAATGCGAAGGGACTGAAGCATGGTCGGGGAACTTTTCACACCATACTCAGCCTAACCATACGAGAAGGAGCCTCACCCGTTCACCCCAAGAGAATGACTTACTCTGAGTGCCTCCATCAACAGTGCCCTAGGAATGCAAGTCTGCCGGTGTTAGAGTTCCCAAATGCCCAGGTCAGCTTTGCTCCACCTAGGAAGAAACCCTGATTCTGTCCAGCAATAGAAACCCCCCAAACAGCTCTGGCCACCTTGCAGAAGGAGGCACATTTTGTTGAACAAGCTGCATGCAGCCGTCAATGCGGCCATCCGCTCAGCTCATGCATTGCAGCGTTCGAAGGACTGAAAAGATGCTGTGGATTCCCCACGCTGAGGAGCTTGCAGGCTCACTGGTGAGAAAAAAAGGTGAGCCTGAGAACACTGCAGTAGATGTGTAAGATTTTTAATGAGTGGTAGACAATACAGAGGAGATGTCACAAGGCAGTCAGTGCATCATTGCCCAATGGGCAATAACACTCCCTTAGATTTCCAACCTGACAGCTATCAGAGCACTTTCATATCCCTTATCTCATTTAATTAAAACAACCCAGTGCGGTGGGCAGGGCAGAATTGATTACCTCCTTTGCATAGAGAGAGCTTAAGCAGTGCAGGGGTCCCACTGAATGGGACCTCCATGAAATTCAACCCCGGAAGTTCAGCCCCTGGAGCCCAGAGCCCCATTAACTGGACTAGGCGCAGAGTAGGTGCCAATGAACACAACTAAATGGGAGGGATACCCTTATGCTGGACAACAAGTGTGTGGAAGCACTGTCCCTGGGAGGCAGCCTGGGGCAGAAAGGATGGTCCTTGCAGGGTATTTCTCAGTGCAGTCCTCAGACCTCCAGCCTCAGAGTCCCGGAGACACTTGTTAATTACATAGCTATACAGACTGGGAGTGGGGCCTAGGAATCTGTATGTTATGGTGCTCCCTGGTGACTCTGATGGTTGACCATATTTGAACACCATTGCCACAGAAGTCACCTTGCCAGGTGGCATGGCCTTCCAGTCACCTGCCTAGTAGGTGGTGAAAATGGGACTCTGGGGACTCATGATCCAGTGCTCTAGCTAGCTTATGGTCTTCACCAGGGAGGTGGGACTGATTCTGTCTTGGAAGGATGTGTAAGATTCGGACACATAGAAAAGATGGAGGATAAAGCAGTCGAGGCACCAAGAAAAAAAGTGGGGGTGAACAGCTCAATCCCACTCTATCTTATGATGCATAACCATTATTAAATACCATTATTATGAAGTACAAACTCAGTGAGCAGACAGGAAATACTAACAAGGGTTTGGATAATAACATTCTCCAGGGATGGCCTAGTTTGGATATTGTCTCCTGTTTCTTGGAGATGAGGAAATGTCACTCTTGCACTGGGCATGGTCAAGGTCCCCACCCCCATCTGTCCTGGGATCTCAAGCTCACCTGGAGTCAGGGAACAGAGCCCTGAGGCAGACAATCTGTCCCAATGAGGACAGCAAGCTTCCTGAGTGTCCTGGCATTGGACCACACCTGGGAGGGAGACCCCTGCCATCCCCTTTCCCCCCCACCACATGTGAACAGGTTCTGCCCACAGAGATGGCAGGGAGAAAAGCTCCAAGCCGGTAGAGAGGAGAAAAACACAGGATTGCCTCCTCATATCTGACATCCACCTGTTTGTTTTTTTAAATCACCCTTTCCTACTCTCTGTGACAGAATCAGAGCCACTTCCGATATGTATCAGGGGAAATGTGCTGTGTAAGTGTGCTCATAATTAGTCCCAGTTAATGTGCTCTTTAATAATCATCGTGTTCCTCCCTCCAGCTCACTAAGCCTCCCCCTCCTGCCTCCCATTCTATTTTTACCCTGTCCCCTCCCCAGTGGGAATTCCTTAAAGAGGCCCAGCTGGTTTGTTATCCTTTCCCTTTCTTGCCAAGTGGCCCTTTCAGCCGAGGGTGGGCCTTTTCCTTCTCGTGATTCAGAGTGAGGCTCTAAGCAAGGACTCTAAGGGCCAGAGGAGCAGATTCCGAGAAATGGTACTATTTTGGGAGCTTGGACAGTGGAAAGGCCCAGACTCTGGCTCAGCAGATCCCAGCTCAGACCCTCCTGCCTGGGGCGGAGGAAAGACCATCTCCACAAAGCCAAATATGACAAGAGTATTCCTTCCACCCTGGCTGTTCTCTCAAGTGGGTACAGAGAAGATTAAAAGTGTCCTGGTGCCCAGCCAGTGTGGCTCAGTGGTTGAGCATCGAACCATGCACCGAGAGGTTGCCAGTTTGATTCCCGGTCAGGGCACACACCCAGGTTGTGGGCCTGATCCCCAGTGGGGGGCATGCAGGAGGCAGCCAATCAATGTTCTCTTTCATCAATGTTTCTATCTCTCTCTCCCTCTCCCTTCCTCTCTCTCTAAAATCAATAAAGAAAAAAAAAATTTTTTTTAAAGTGTCCTGGTGATGCTGTTGTCATGTCATTGTGAATCAGGGCCTATGGCTCCAGCACCTGTCAGGCCAGCAGGGCAGGAAGGGGCTCCAAGGTCTGAAGGAAGCATGATGGAGGAAGCACTTAAGGACCAAGGACCCCAGAGAGGGAGAGAAATAAAAAAACAAATTACTTTTGCTGTCTTTTATTCTGTTTATTATTATTATTCTCATTACAAAAGTAAACAAACCATGGTCACTGGAGAAATTTTCAAAACCTTGGCACTCAGAAAGAAAATGAAAATCTCCCTTAATCCCATCACACAGAGATTAGTATTTACTTGTGATTTTCTTTGCATATTTGTATCAGTCTTAATCTACAAACTCAAGTGGGTACAAAATGCAATGTTATTTTCCCTTTAGTTGATCTCTGTGAGGAACACTCTACTCCCCTCCACCCTACCGCCACCCCCCAGCTATTCCCCTGAAATGGTTGAAGTCTCCGCTCTGGGTCCCCACACCTCGTCTCCTGACACTGTGCTAACAGTCTTTGGGTTGAAGGTGGGTAGGCGGACATCACTCTGTCCCAGTGTCCGCCAAATACCTTCCGTTCTCTCTGGTTCCTAAAGGTCAGTCCTGCAGGTCACTGCTACATGGACCTTCATTCCCATTCAAAAGATGTTCTTAGATGCCTCCTTGCCACTTTCATACCCTTCTTGAAGCACTGGCACAGGAGCCTGTCTTCTGTCCCAAAACACTTTGGAGCCGGAGGAAGCCAGCTGTGCCACCTGGGCACTTCCAAGCACACTTAGGTGAGCTTGCAGGAATTATTCTATCATCTTACACCCAGTGGGGCTGGGGAAGCCATCCATACTCTGAGGGCTTTTGCCTTCCTAGGGCTCTATGCAAGAAAGGTATTTATTATCTCTCTCTGCACCCTCATCCCCAAAACTATCTGGTTTCTGTCACCCTTCCCAAGGCAGACAGAGTCCCTCTCAGGGACCGACCAAATCTAAGGTCTCCTTTTCTCCCCACCAACACTCTTCTCACCTTCCACCCCACCCTGCCCTGAGATCAGGGAGGTCTCTTCCATTTCAGAGGTGGGAAAATCTGCCCTTCCTATGGGCTGCCACACCAGGTTGAACGGTGTGTGCGCTGCACAAATATGCCCTGCTGAGGGCAAGAGCACAACAGGAGCCTAAAATCTGCCCATGCCCTGCCAAGGAGAAATGCATCTTTTTATAATTCACCCAAAGGTGCCGTATATGCTAGCCACAGCCCTGCCCTAACTCATATCTTGTTCCAAACCTTATTCCCAGGCCCAGACTTTTGAAACTGAAAAAACAATCACTTGACTCCTTTGTTAAATTTGTGGTTCCTTCCTAGAGGCAGTTAATATTGGGCAATCTGACTGTCATCTGCCTGTAAGGAAGGATCACAGGTGTCAGGAAATACAGGGGGTAGTCATGGTCACTTACACACACCCATGCACATGCATGCACGCACACATACATGTTCACTCTCAGCTCCAAATCTTTGGTTTGAATCTTTGGTTTGGGGGCCAGATCTGAATTTAAAAAGCACCCCACGTGATTCTGAAGGAGTTGGGAGAGGAGGTCCGTGAGGAGGAACTGAGACCCAGGTCCTGGAGAAGCCGCCCCACAGCTTGCAACAACCTTTGGAGAGCGGTGCCAACACTGCCCTTCTTGCCTGGGTGGGAGAATCCAGGTCCAGGCCATGCTAGATGGTGGGCTGTCAAATCTCAAAGTGCCCTTTACACCCCCAAGCATCTGTTTTGCCTATTTGGTTCTAGTTGAGATGTTGAGAAAATCCACTCAACGCCATTTCTGGGGGAATGCCATCTAAAAGGCTTTTCTCAAGGAAGGGTCTGATGATTCTGAGTCACCCAGCATACTTCTCCCATCTGGCACAGAGCCCACAGGCAGCTTCCTTGGGGAGGGGTGGGTGATGACCCTTCCCCAGCAGTACTGGGGTGCAGGGACCACGTGTGCCTCCCCAGAGGAAACCTTTCAGGATGGAGACACCCTAACCTTGGACCTAGGACCTGAGCCCCAGGGGAGCAGCAGATGGAATTCCTGTTGCCTCAGCATAAAATGGCAATGCTAACATAGTTCCCAATTTAGGTTTTAAAATACCATTGAAAGGACAGCCTTCGTTCTCTCACTGAAAACTTTTTTTAAATAATCATATTTCCTCAAGAATCAGGCCCTGGGCATATGTGTCCCTCCTTGTCAAGAAGTGACAGAGCAAAAAGGACATTCTCTCAGATTTTTTTCATGACCAAAGTGCTGCGTCTTTCTTTGGTCAAGGGGCCCTTCTCTGTCCCTACTCCACATGTATAGTCCCCACTGCCCCAGGACTCTGGACTGCACATCATGACACCCCACCCCCACCCCAAAGATGACACTGCCTAATGGCAGAGGTGCAGGAAGGACCAGGAAAGACATGAGAGCTGACCCCCAGACACTGGCCAAGGGAAGGTTTGGAGCAGAGGTGACAGGATGTAGGGTGGGACTTATCCAAAATTAAGATTATTGGGATCCCTAGAAGTTTTTTAGGAGAGAAAGCAAGGTGTTTTCTGGTTGGTTTTGTTGTGTTTTAACTTTGGGAGAAAAAGAAAACATGATTTCTTTTATGGATTAGGAATAATCTTTTAGGAATAATTTTCTAATTATTCCTAATAGACTATGCTCCCAATTTTTTTAAACTTAAATTTTCCTCCACTTTCTAGTCAAGGATAGAAACCCATTCCTATATTTTACGTATAGGTGGGGGGGGGGGTGTTGTCAGAGGATGACTCTCTGATCCCACCTTCCTGTTAATGTGGAAGGTGACTTCGGGATTTATGCCCATGAAAACAGGGTCTGTAGGAGGCCCAGACCAGCTGCCAGGGGCCCCATTGAGAAGGTAGAGAATTCTCTAGAGGACCGGGTTTACAGGCTTGACCTGGTCTTTAGGGTGGGATAAGTGAGGAGGGGGTACCTGTCCATGCAGGTCTAGGACTAATCCCTGAGATTCCAGGAAGTCAGGCCTCTGACTGCCTATCCTGGAGCCCAGCTTAGAGCAGAGTGTGGAGGCAGAGCTCAAGCCTGCATCTGCTGCAGCTCCCCATCCTGGGCCAGCTCCCCATCCTGGGCCGGCTCCCCATCCTGGGCCGGCTCTCCATCCTGGGCCGGCTCCCCATCCTGGGCCGGCTCCCCATCCTGGGCCGGCTCTCCATCCTGGGCCAGCTCCCCATCCTGGGCCAGCTCCCCATCCTGGGCCAGCTCCCTGCACGTGGCCCAAAGAGCTCCCTCCAGAGGTGGACAAGAGAAGGAAGAACTGACAGCAGGAGCTGGTGACACACCTTCCTACAGGTTCCCAATCCCAGAGCTTCTTGCTAACTCAGACCAGGTCTTTCCAGCTGGAGCTGCCCTTGGCCATGGGTGGGGTAACAGGTGGCCTGAGACTCCCAGCCCCAGCCCCAGGCAGCCCTGTGAACCACATCACTGACTCTCTCCATCCTACCATCTGATCCTGTAAGACACCGCAGGCCCGAGGGATCAGGGGACAGAGGTGAAGGGACCATTTCTAGGAGGGGAGCCTTATTATGAGCACTCTCCTTACAGAACCACTTCTCATTCACACCCATCCTTTCTCTAGTAATCCTACTTGGAAAAACAGACTGCAACCCCCTCAAGAGTTCCGGCTGACCATTCTCTGAGTCTACTACTGCCCATTACCACTTAGAAAATCGCTTCATTTCAGAGCCTGGTGGCTGTTGAGTTCTAAAATGGCAATTCTAAAATGCAACCTTAACTTACCAGCCACTACAGTTACCAAAGCCATTTATAAAAACAAAGTCAGCCCTGGCCTGTGTGGCTCAGTTGGTTGGGCGTCAACCAGTGCACCAAAAGGTTGCAGTTCAATTCCCGGTCAGGGCACATGCCTGGGTTGTGGGCTTGATCCCCAGTTGGGTGCATGCAAGAGGCAGCCAATTGATGTTTCTCTTTCACATTGATATTGCTCTCTCTCTCTCAAAATTAATTAAAAATCTTTGTTTTAAAATAAATAACAAAGTCAAAGACAAAAACAAGAAAAAACCTTGCCAGATGTAATGGTTAAAAAGAAAGATCTACGAGCCGGGGCATCCTCAGCAGTCACAGAGGAAGTGGAAGCCGTTCCACAATAGTCTGACTGCAACCTCCCTCAACACACAGAAAAAAACCAGTCAGCAGCAAAAAAACTCCAACCTTCAGACAGCAACATTTCACACTTGATCTTCACTCCAGCCTCTTGGTGATGCTGAGCTGTTTAATAATAAATCCCCTGGTGTGCAGAAGAAACAGAAATAGCTCCACCAAGCATCACAGGCAGGGCAGTAGTTTATGAAATCATGGGGCTCTCCATCTCCCAGTCTCTGAAGTTTTCATTAAACAGATGCCAAATGGCCCTATGGTGGCAGGAAAGTCACCCTTGCCTCACCTCTCTCGGTTTCTCTGCAGATAGGCTGGTGGGGGAAAGGAGCGTGCGTCACTCAGTGACCATGTAATGGGGAAGAGGTGGCTCTGGGTCCCAGCCCTGGAACCTCTGCTTGTCAATGCCAACCTCTGAGCCCTTTATAATCTTTTTTGAGACTTAAATGTGTGGGCACACAAAGCTCCCTTAATGGAAGGTCACTCTGGCTCGTGTAAAAAGCTGTGAAACTTCATCTCTGCATTTACTCAGCTCCAAGTCTTGTTGAATGTCATGCCTGGGGGTACTCAGAGAACATGACTGCCCTCTCGGTTCCCTGAACATCTTTCAGAAAACAAACAGTGCACTCCCCATTTTAGAACCAAAAGACCCCCCCCAAAAAAAGGCAAGATACCTCCTCCAACTTTACCAAACAGCAAGGCAATTTAATCACATGCTCTTTGCCAAGTTTTCCATTAGAAGCAGCAGCTTAAGATGTGTAGACAAGCACAGGCTACAGAATCTGAGGCTCTCTTGCACCATGGCCTGGCTGTGTGACTTTGGCAAGTGATACCACTTCTCAAGGTACAAGCTTCTTCCTTGGGAAAATGGGGGAGATGGCAATGCCCATATCACAGGTTGCTGTGAGGAGAAAGATCATGCTGAGGCCAAGCCAGTGCTAGGCCTGTGGGAAGAGGCCTGCGAATGACAGCTACCGGAACTGCCCTGCCATTGCAAGTGTCCATGGTAGCAATTGAGTGCATGGACTCTGGAGCCTGGCTGCCCAGGTTCAAGTCCCAGCTGCACCATTCACAGGCTGCAAGACCTTGCATGCGTTGACTCTGAAAAATTCAATACGATGATGAAAAGCAGCAGCTGTGGGGGGGGTAGTGAGCAGTGCCAGTGACCCCAGGTTCACAGATTTCCCCTTCTAAACCCCAACACGAGCAATGGAGCTGCAGGGACACTCCCACCCCACCACCACCACCACCACCCACACCAAACCCTGAGCAGACTCCCCCTGTTCCATACCCACTTCCTGAATGCTCACAGCATGTTTCCAAAACAGGACCAGAAATCACTTACCATAAACCCCCATTTTATAGCCCCAGATTCCATTTAGGACCTCCTACTGAGCTGTCTAGGCTTCCTGCCATCACCTAGTGTCTTACTTGATCTCATGGGTGGAGTGCAAAGAAAATGGGGACAGCAGGACCATGTTATTCCCCATGCAAACACAGGGCCAGACTCCAAACCAAGCCCCTCAAGCCCTGCAGTCAAGCCTTAACAGGGAGTTACTGACAGCCAGGGCTTCACCTGGATAAACTCCCCTCCATCCAACCCCTCTACTGACCCTCCCCGTGGCTGACAGTGTCAGTCAGGAGGCCTGTTCTGGTTTCACATCATGTGACCTAGGGTCCTGCTGGCTGAGTAAAATGCTGTTCAAAATAGATCAGGCCTTCAGAGAAAGGGGCACAGGTCCCTCATCCGAGGGGCTCACTTCAATGACTGCAGTGTCACTGCTCCATGGTGGCTGTCCTGTGCTAACAAGGATATGCTTTGCCCCCCTCGGAGCCAGCTTTCCTATCTGGAAAAGGAGTGGTTGGCCTAAGAAGCAGCCAGGCATAGGGGTTCAGGGTCCGATGCCCTTGAAGCACACTGGGCGCTCTCCAGGACCAAGGTGGGCAGAGGGGCAGTACTGAGTCCTGCCAGGTCCTGCTACCCACCCCATCCACACACACACAGCCCCCTCCCAGTCCAGGGAGGCCCCCAGAAGCCTGTCCATGGCACTAAGAGGAAAACACTGAGGAGGGCCTCTGGAGCATGTCTGCACCTCACTCAGCCAGCAGTCAAACACTCTGCAGGGTCAGGACTTGGAACCACAATTTCAACATCAGACAAAGAGCTCACAGAGGTGTTTGTCCTGGGCTGAGCTGGGATTTATGGGAATGAGCTGTGGCCAAAACCGGCCTTGCACAGCTTGGTTGTTCATGTCATCAGGGTGGCCAAGTGTAAGGTGCAGTGATGGAGAGGGGAATAACTAACTTATCATTCCACTGGTTCCTTCAGCCAGTGCTCACCAAGCTCTCCCCATGCACTACACCCCTTCATGGGGGAAAGAAGATAGCTGTGAACTTGGCCGATCCTATAGGGCTCTCAGACAAGTGACCAGACAACAGAGCTGGGACTAGGGTGGCAGTGAGGTGCCAAGGGTGCCACATGGAAGGAGGCACACTCACTCCTGACTTGCAGGACCCTAAGGGCAAGCACTTTTTCAGTTTCATGCCCTCGGCTCCTCACCTGCCTCCCCCTAATTCTGGCCCTGCAAGACAGTGACAGCCCAGGGTTGTCGTTGTTTCTTTCTTTCTTATTTATTTATTTATTTATTTATTTATTGGTTTTAAAGAGAAAGAGAAAGGGAGGGAGGGAGGGAGAGAGAGAGAAACATTGATTGGTTGTTCCATTTATTTATGCATTCACTGGTTGACTCTTGTATGTGCCCTGACTGGGGCTCAAACCTGCAACCTGGGTATATTGGGACTCTCTAACCAACTGACCTTCCCAGCCAGGGCCAGTTGGTGTTACTTGAGAAGTGCAGGGGTAGTGGTGGCCAGGGCAGTGGCTCCCATCCTAGTCTAGGAGGATTGGAAGGTTTCTCAGACAGTGAGGAGTTTGGATCCCTGGAAAGAGACAGCCCCCCTTTTTTCCTCCCTCAGTCCCACTGACTGCTCACCTCTGTCCTAGCTACCAAGCCTTTACCAGGGCTGCCAAGGGGAGGTGGGCCATCACCAACATCACTCCTCTTCTTCCCTGTGTGCTGGAGCTGGCCAGGCCAGGGAGCTGAGCGAATGAGCTCCTGGTAGGGGAAGCACATGTACCCCAAGACATAGCTAGGGAGTTGCCTGGGCCCACCAAACCAGTCCCAGCTTGCCTAGGAGTGCCCCCTGGGCTTCCCATTGAGGCTGTGTGTCCTGCCTGAGAGATCTAGCAGCCAGCGGGGCTCTGGGCCAACCAGGCTTGGCTGGGAGGAAGAATGTCAAAGAGGAGGATGAAAGCAGGTGTCCATGCCTGGCTGAACTTCGTTTCCGAGTCGGTGTACTGTCCACAACTGTCTCTGTTTTCTGTGTCTCCGTTAAGTCTGTACTCGTTTCTTTGTCTGTCAGTCTTTCTGTGACCCTGTGTTATTTCTCCCTCCTTCTCTTTGTGTGTCTCTCTGTCTGTGAATGATGTGAGGTCCGGCAGGGGCAGTCACAGCCCTGTCCTCTCTCACCCTCATTGGTTCTCAGCTGCTCCCCAGGGACAGCCTCTGTCAGTCCCGCCCCCTACCCGGGACCTAAGCTCCGCTCAGAGCCGCCTCAGCGCTCAGTCTCCTGCACAAGACAGGAGTGCAGCAGCCCACGCGAGTGGGACAGGCTCCTCGCACGCTCGGCTTCTGGACAGGGACTCGAGGTTGCAAGGGCTGTTCTGAGACGCGGCGGTAGCGGCGGCAGCAGCGCCAGAGGCCGCGGAGGACTCCCCACCTTCGTTCTGGGTGCACTTGGCTTCCAGACGGCGCGGAGCAGGGACTGGAGTTTTGGCCGGTTCACTAGGCACTTCTCGCCGCTGCTGCAGCCCACAGGCGCCCTGGAGCGCGAAGCTCACCGGAGATGGGGGTCAGAGCCGAGAGGGCGGCAGTGAAACCTTGAGACTCTGATTCGGCACTGCAGGTGGTGACAAGGAAACAGGGAAAGACCAAGGGGTGCAGGCGGGAAGCCACCTGGCTGCAAGCCCGGGGGTTGTCCACCGCGCAGGGGGGACAGCTGAGCGCAGAGGTGAGGGAGCTGCCGCGGTGGCCCCAGTTGCCCCGAAGGCACCGACTCCTGGTCAGTCGCGCGCAGCAGGGCGCGAGGGTGCGCCATGGAAGCGCCGAGCAGCGCCAATCCACGCGAGGCGAAGTGAGCGGGTCAGCGGGGACCCGCGGGCCATGTACGGAGACGTGTTCAACGCCACCGGCGGCCCCGAGGTGGCGGTGGGCAGCGCGCTGGCCTTGGCAGCCACGGTCAAGGCGGAGGGCGTTCTGCCTCTGGAGCTGGCCACCGCGCGCGGTATGCGGGACGGCGCGGCCGCAAAGCCCGACCTGCCCACCTACCTGCTGCTCTTCTTTCTGCTTTTGCTCTCCGTGGCGCTCGTCGTCCTCTTCATCGGCTGCCAGCTGCGCCACTCGGCCTTCCCCGCACTGCCCCACGACCGCTCGCTTCGCGATGCCCGCGCGCCCTGGAAGACTCGGCCGGTGTAACGGTGCAGCGAGCCAGGACCTGCAGGGGCCATGTCCAGGTCTCGCCAAGAGCAGTGGGTGGGAACCGGACAGGGCAGACCTGACCCCTGGGGGTGGCCGGCCCCAGGGCACACTATGCTCTGACCCAAAGACCCTTCTGGACCTTGAGTGGCAACCTAGGAGTAAAGGGAGTCGGAGGCGTCAGGCCTGCCTAGGTTCCTGCCCCCAGTAACCGTGAGGTACCAAGGTTCTGATACCCTGGCAGAACCTTTTTCCCCCGGGACAGCAGGTCCAGCGGGACCTAGGTGCCTTGCTCGCCGCCTGCTGACTTCCTCATTTTGCGCACATTAGGGGCAGGCATGGCGAGTGCACAACTAGCCGGGACCTGCCTTTCATACTCGCTGGCCCTGTGGCTGTCTTCCCGCGTCTGCTACCACCTTTCTCACAGTCCTTAGCACCGAATACCCTGCTAGGACCCTGCCAGCCTGACTTTATGGAATGATGGCCCTCAATGACCGCGTGCCCCAGGAGAAGTGAGGGGACACGGAGTTTTACTGGGTCTCTCTGGGGTCCGACGACCCAGTTTTTTCTGCGGGTACAGGTGGGGGATGGGGAGCAAGTTTAAAGGCACAGGGTCCCACCGGCAACACCCTGTGGTGGGGGCGCATGTTCCACATCTCTACGGGCTGCATTTCTACAATAAAACTTCACTGAGTTAGACCCAGTGCTGAGAACACTCTGGTCCTTATTTTCGCCAATTTGGAAAGCGGGATAAGGGCAGGGCATCCTTATGAGCAGCCTGAGAGCCAAGCGCAGCCCGCCTCCTGCCTTGCTGTGGCCCAGATTAGTTTTAATACTTCCCAGTAGTTTTAATACTTCTTTCCCCGATGGTCAGTCAGTTACTTGCTCTGGGAAGTGTTCTTAGAGTCGGTCTCAAAGAGGAATTGCTGCCTCATCTGCTGAAAAATAATCCCTGAAAAGGGGCTCTGTGACGACCTTCCCTTCCCTGTCCTCTTCTTGCTCTCAGAGCCTCCCTGGGCCTGAACCCTTCCAAGAGCCATTTCTGGACCAGAACCAGCTGGTGAAGGAAGGGCCTAAGGGTCAGGCGATGGGGATAGCTGCTCAGCACTTCTTCCCAAACTAGGCAGGAAGCCAGCTCTGGAGAACACAGCAGAAAGCAATGGATGAGTGAACCTCACCAGAAGAAAATCTCAAAGAACCGGAGAGGGAAAAGTAAGATTTGTGAAACCTCGACCATTTTCAAAAAGAACCTAATTCTAGGGAGTTTATGGGGGTTTAAAATAGTTTCAGGAGTCACCTGGTTCTGGGGCGCTAGAGCTGAGAGAATGTTTGACTAAAACAGGATTTGGTAGATTATCCAACCCAGTGCTCTAAACCATTTGGGGATCACTGAGGTGTTGAGAATCTGAAGAATGCTAAGGACACTTGCCTCTGGCAGAATGCATACAGGCACACAATTCTTCAGACCTTTGGTGAGGGTTGTCAGACACTGAAACCTGTCTAAGGACCCGGCTAAGGCTGGGGAATGCTAGGGCTGGAGTCACAGGCCAGGGCTCCTCACCACCACTTCTTAGCCAGTGCCCAAGCGCCCCTTCTGGCTCCTATCCCACAAAGCAGCAGAGAAGAGTAGAAGACAAAACGTTTCACCTTGGCCTTAATTATCCATGTCTTGGAGAGCTAACATCAGCCAAGCCCCCATGGTGCTAATTCTGTGATAACCTCACAGAACATTTTAGTTTGGTCTTTGGAAATGTAGCCAGACCTCTCCAGCCAACAGTAAGGGTAACCCAGCTAATCTGTGTGATCCTTGGTTGCAGAGACAACTAAATGGAATAAATGTAAGGAAATATGAGGACCCCTGGCTAGTATAATGAAGTCACACAATGCTGATATGGGGGACCCTTAGGCCTTGATCTGGGGGCTCCGAGGGGTAGGAGATTAATGTAGAGAGGGAGTATTCCTTCTCCACATCTCCTGTGAATAGACATGAAGGCAGTGTGCTAAGTGGTCAGCATACACTCTGGAGTCTCACTGTCTGGCTTTAAATCCCAGCTCCTCTGCTGACTGGCAGCGTGACCCTGTGCAAATTACTTAATCTGTTTAGCCTATTTCCTCATCTGTGATATGAGTATTATATCACCCAGCTCTAAAACATAACCAATGTAACATGCTAGCACCCAAAACACTAGAGAAGCTGGCCCTGGCTGGTGTGGCTCAATTGGTTAGGCATTATCCCACGCACGGAGAGGTTGCTGGTTAGGGCAGGTGCCCAGGTTGCGGAGAGGTTGCTGGTTAGGGCAGGTGCCCACCTTGCGGGCTCAATTCCCAGCAGGGGGCGTGCAGGAGGCAGTCAATTGATGTTGGGCTCTATCCCCAGCAGGGGGCGTGCAGGAGGCAGTCAATTGATGTCCTCTGACATCGATGTTTCTGTCTTCTCCCTTCCTCGCTCTCTCTCTAAAAATCAATAAATGAATAAACTATTCTTCAAAAATAGAGAGAGAGAAGCTGGCCCCAAAACAGGATGTGGCCTTCTTGGGGGGGCAGGGGAGAATATGAGTGGATGACTGGCTTAGAGGTCACTTAGAGTTCCGGGGCCAGAATCAGCTGAAGTCAGACTGCTTCAGGAGGCTGTTGGGATCCCTTCATAAAATAATGGCCCAAGGCACACAGAGGTTAAAGCTAAAACGTGCGAACATAGAGACAACTTGGAAAGGATCCCTCTGATGTCTCAGTCATTGAAACCAAAAACTTGAGCACTTCAAATGAACAGACATTTCTGGAAGAAACTCCTAAGTAACTGGGCCTACAGAGCTGGAATCTAGAAACCAAGGGGGGGGGGGGGTCATTGAGAGGAACTAGTCTAAGGTTCTGCATTTTGTCAGCACTGTGACCCTGAATAATTTCACTCCGTTTTCTAGCCAGTGTTAGACCAGTTGAGCAGTAATGGTCCCTTTCTCATGTTGGACCTAGCTCCAGATTCTCCCCTGGAAAACAGGGATGTGGTTGCATTCATGTCTACTCTCTACTGATATGCAGGTAAGTAGACTACAGTATGGTAATTGGACATTTAGATGGATATCAGGGAGGCAGGTCTATATACACTTCCTCCTGCTCTCTGCTCCTCTGCAGTCCCATGATACATTGGAACCACCTTTGGAGAGCTTGGCATGGCAGGCTAAAAATACGATAGGACTCATGGCATAGGTGTTTGGGCTGCAATGCCACTGGGAGCATGCAAGAAGATTGATAACATATTTCTGATGAGAGGTGAGGGGTGGGGGTGGAAATTAGGGGGGATGGTTGCAGATGCTAGGAAGCAGGGAGAAGCAGCATACTGTAGTAACCAAGAGCCTCAATCCTGGAGTGAGGTAACCTGACCTTGGCCATCCACTCTATGCCTTGATCATGTTTCTGGATGTCTGAGGGCCTCAGTTTCCACATCTGTAAAATGGAGATGATAGTATCTGCCTCATAGGATTTTCAACATTGCATGAGACACTGTAGGTAGTGTTTAGCTCATGTTTTACATGTAGTAATTTTTCTGCATGTGAGCTATCATTCTTACTAAACAGGATGACCATTCCAGAAATATTTGCACTAACACAAACAGCAACTGCTTCCCCTCAGTGACTTGCAGTCCCTTTTCAAAAGACATGTGCTATCGCAGAACAGAAATGAAGTCTGCTACTTCCCGCAGCAGGTATGCCCAGAGTTGGGGGGCAGCTATCCTAGGTCCTTTCTCTCTGTGCTTTCCACTGAACTAGCTAATCCACTCATGTTGCTTGGGGTGCTTTTCAAATTACTCTCTCCAGACCTTGATAACCCTGAGCCCATTCAACACCTCCATTTGGATATCTCATAGGGAACCTCAAACTCAACATGTCTAAAACTCACCTTTTCATATAAATTAGATCTTCCTCCAGTCTTCATCTCAGCCAATTGCATCTGGCTGCCCAAAGTAAGAAATACATGATGGTCATTCTTTTTTTTTTTCCCCCTTTTCATGATGTTCATTCTTGACCCCAAACTGTTCTTCATCCTTCCCACATGCAATCCATCACCTCCTAGACACGACTCTGCTCCATCTACTCCTCTCCATCTCCACCAGCACCATCTGAATTCAAAGCCTAACATCCATTTTTGCTTCTCTCCAATCAAAGCACACATGTGATCCTTTATCAGCCTCCAGCCCCCATTTACATTCCTGGCTTTCAGAAATGAAAACCCTAATCTTGGCCTACAAGACCCAGCATCATCTAACGCCCAACAACCTCTCCAGCCTCATCTCCTCACGCTGCTCTTGTAGTCTAGGCTCTAGGCACAATGGCCTTTCAATCCCTCAGGTCTCTCTGCCTATACTGTTTGTCTTTCATCCTTCATTTGGCTAATGCCTTCTTATCCTTCTGGTCTCAAGTTAAATACCTCTTCCTCAAAAAGGACTTACCTGAGTTCTTAGGTCAGTTTCATTCATTCATAGCCCCCAATCAGCTCCCTAATATAGCTATTAAATAGCTATGTAAGTCACAGCCTAATGTCTCCCCCCTCCTGAGGTCAGGGACAACCACCATCTTGTTCACTGCTGCTTTCCCAAAGTCTATCATTATGTTAAACACTAAAAAAGGCAATGATGAAGTGTTTGTTGAATGCAGAATAGTGGAAAGACAGAACTAGAGATTAAGGTAAATCTGTCCATGGTCCTCTGAACTCTTCACCTTTATTTTTCTGCTTAAACTAAACCTGTATCCGATGAAATATTGAGCTGAACTCCCCCAATTAATTGGTCCTCCAAGTGGCCAGTGTTCTGGAGGTGGTAATCTGCAACGTCATTAGCAACTGACATTTCTTGTCTCCATCTATGTAACACCTCAGGTATTACTATATCCCCTGCAGAGACTAAAAGGACATACAATTTAAAAGTTTGTTACTTTAGCTATTTCTGCTTGAATTACCACCTTTTCCTGCAGGGACACTGAGATCTTTATGTATCGTTCATATGCCTTGACAAAGAACCAGCTAAATCACTACCTCACATACCGACTTCCTCACCTCTTCCTGGACTTAGATCAAAGATTTCCTTCTCAGTGAGCCCTTCCCTGACTCTTTGATCTAAAAGTTCAACTGCCTTCCTCCCTCTGTCCCCAATATTTCAAATATCCCTTTCCTGCTTTTTCTCCTTAGAACTTACCACTACCCTAATCTACATTTCACTTAACTTATGTCTCTGTAACCAGAATAAAGCTCCTTGAGGGAAAGAATTTTTGTTTTATTCCATTTATCCTAAGCCTGACATCAAATAGGCCCTCAAATATTAGTTGAATGAATGAGCAAACAATCTAATACTGCTCAGGACCAGAAAAAATAGTCAGAAAAACAGAAGTAGAGTCTATTTTTAGTTTCCCTCTTCTCCCGCTTTTTCTCCACCCTCCAAACCTGATTGGATAACCCTAACTAGATAGAAACTGAGAACACTAAACTATGTTATAGCTTCACTTTTCTGAGGACAGGAGGTGACTCCCCTGCTCCCGCTCTGCTGCCCAGCACAAAGCTTGACTTGTAGAGAACACTCAATAAAGGTTTGGTGAGACTAAGTGAATGAACAAGTATTAATTAGCTTACAGTCTGAACTGTTATAACAAAGAACCCTCCCCATCTCTATGTTTCTTGTGCACATAACCTTCCAGGAGTAGCACAGCTCTGTCATTCTCATCCCCTGGCTTCCACGTCCACGGCTACTCTAGTTCCTGCCATCATACCTGTATTCTAGCTACTGGGGAGGGAAAAGGAGCAACAACATTAATTACTCTTTGGTGCATATGTCAAAACAGGACTATCACTTCTGCTCAAATCCTATTGCTCAGAACTTAGTTACCTGACTGTACCTAGATGAAAGAGAGGCTGGGAATGTAGTAGGCAGCTGGACAAAGGTGCTCTGTAATTAAGAAAGAGGAGAATGGGTGTTGGTAAACTCTCACCAGCTCATTAAACAGACAATAAAAGGAAAGCACCGTTCTTTTCAGATGGTCATCTTTGCAGTCTTACTACCTACACATAACTACTTTGTGCTCACAATCATCATCTTCACTGCTATCACTAACTTAGTCTCAACAAATTCTGTAAAATTCACAGAATTTTATGTGAAAGGCAATCAAGGAATGTTTATTATCAATTAATCTTAACTAACGGTAGTACAACCCAAATCCTCCTGTGCTCCTCCCATCCCCCAACCACAAACAGTCTTCAGTAAAATTAATCTTTTACTCTGAAATACAAATATAGGTCACTATCTTGTTTCTCAAAGGCACTACTTTGGTGTCCCACCTGAATGCCTGTCTTTCATTCCCAACAGTTGGGGATGATATTATGGGATCTAAACTAGGATGCTAAAATCAACTACAGGGCTCTTAACACTGCCATCCCCTGTAAACTATAAAATAAAAAGTACACTGTTTTGGTTATTTTCTCTTGTCAAATACATCAAAGAAACTATGTCCTTTCTCTGAGAAAATATTAATAAGTTATTTTGTTAGGTTCCCTAAGAAATAATTCCAGGAACCTGATAATTTGGGGCAAAGGTCCAAAAGTTCAAAGAGAACATGATATGTGTTCTGGTTTCTTAGTTGAGTTCCCCCTTTCTTTTCTTATGAGGCATGTAACAGAGATCTAATAGTTAGTGATGAGCTAGAATCCAGTCAACTAAGAATTCTCATTACATGATTTAAAAGATTAATTCTAGTACTCTCATTCATTCAACAAATACTGGAATGCTTACAAAGTACCAAGAACTGTTCTGGCAGTGGGAACACAGGTCTGGTCTCATAGAGCTGAAATTCCCATGAGATAATATAGTCCATAAACAGAGTAAATAAATATAATATACATATGTTAGATGGCGATAAATGTTGTGAAAAACTGCTTTCTTCCTTCTCCTTAATATACAAGGTCTTTTTTCCTTCTTTCTGAAAGTCTTCCTAGATTAATCCCAATTGGCTTTTTTTTTTTTTTTGGTCACTTCCATAATCTCAGTAAAATATCCGGATAGATAGGCTTCATGTTACACATTTTGGAAAGGTCTGCCACTGAACATAAGTGAGAGATAGCAAAGATAGCAAATGTTCTCTTGGGTATACAGAATTCAAAAAACACTTTAGACCCAAACTGATTACTCTGAGAACGCTTTTTTTTTTTTTTTAATCCTCACCCGAGGACACTTTTTCATTTTTTGTTCAGATAGAGTAGGAAGGAGAGAGAGGAAGAGAGAGAGAGAAACATCGATGTGAAAGGGCCACATCGAGCGGCTGCCACCCACACGACCAACCAGGGCCGGGGACAAACTGCAACCGAGTACATGCCCTTAGCGGGAACCGAACCCGGGTCTCTCCGGACCGCAGGCCGACGCTCTAACCGCTGAGCCAAACCGGCCAGGGCTGAGAACGCTTTCAAAAGAGGAGCCATATACCTCCACCCATAATCAGCTAAACTTTTGTCAAAGAAAGGAAAGGACTGGTATAGAATGATTACCAGAACAGGTTAGAATGGTACACACACAAAAGTGTAGTGGTTTAGCTAGTCTGTAGTTTTCTGTAAGGTTAAAATTCTCCACATTTATCTCAGGTAAGAGTATTTAAAATGAAATAACAGGTGAGGTTTTTATTGGGTTGGGAAAGGGGTAGGAGAGTAAGATAAAGTATAAGGAAGCTTTCAAATTCATCCCCAAACTTCAAAACACTGACCCAGTAAACACCTCTCAGGAATTATACACACACCCAGTTGATAGACTATGGATAATGAAAGAGTGTTAACTACTATCTAAATCTCCCCTCCACCTCCCACCTGACAGAAGATGGAGATGGTTAAGCACACTGCTAACAATTCCTCTTTACATTTCCCCTACAACCTCATTCCCCTTCCCTTAAAATACAACCACAAAACACGATTTAGATAAAAAGAACACAGGGTTTTTCCCCCACAAAAGTCAGTTTATTAAAGATAGGCTTACAAACTCAGCAACAACCAAAATCACAGTAATATTTAAAATGTTAAATGGGGGGAAAGAGTTTTTTTTAAATGCTTCATTCTTTGAATAATATATACTACAGAGCTCTGAGAAAGTACTTTCTTACAGCCTACTGATACTTATAAATATTTACACAATATGAACTGCAGAAAACCTGCTTTGATATGAAATAGCTTTGGCCATCGAGTCTCATGTCTAAAACTGGAGATGTCACAATTGATCCCCTCATCATTGAATACTTTGGGTACAGCAATTTGAAAACTACCTTAAATCTGAGAGAAGCCAAACACTTCTCACTGATCACTAAAATATTTTGCCAGAACAAATGCTTTTAAAAATATGCTTCTAAAACAGCAAGTGAACTTGCTACTAAATACTTTACTAAATGCCTTATACTTAAAATAAAGACCTAAGAAGGAACTGACTTGAAGAATTAGATTCCTTTGATGAAATTTTTCTCTAAAGAGAATAATGAGTTTTTACATTTATTATTTTGGGTTAAAATATTTATTTTGGGTTTTTCTACTTTTCTATGGGAGCACATGGATTTTCACTGTCCCTTCCTAAGCAGAATGAGTTCGCATTTCTAGCATATACAACACAGACGTGGAAAAAGCATGGACTTAGTGGGGATGATAAAACTAATTCGTGATTTTAAACTTTTTTTAAAAAGAAAAACAAATTCACAAGGTAGATAATCAAAAGTTGATCAAGCAGTATCTTATACTTCTTTGATTCCTCTGAGTCAAAGAAGTATGAGAGATAATAAAAATATGAGTTCTTATATGCCAGGCACTGTTCTTAATACTTTATTTTTATTATTTTATTTAATCTTTCCCAAATCCTATGAAATAGGTAGACTTTTACTTTACAAATCAGAATACTGAGGCACAGAGAGTAGCACAAAGCTAAATTGGCACAGAGCCAAGAAAGCTCTGCGGCCTAGGATTCAAATGCAGGCAGCCTCCAGAGCCAGCTCTGCTAAGAGCTATTCTACCTCCCAGTCACGGGTCAAGATCTCTCATTTATAGATGGATCTAGAGAAGGGAAATTAGTGGTTAAACTAAAACACTCCAGCCTCCAGATCCAAAATCTTTTCCAAAACAGAACAAAACTAGCCAAGAAAAACACATAAACTCTCTTACACACAGAATGAAAAAACATTAATCATTCTGAGCAAACCTCATGCTGAGTGGAAAGGCATGATATTTCCATTTTCTATTGCTAGTACACAAACACAGCGGTCACAGAAACTAATCCTCTCTCTTTATAACTCCACTCAATGAAGCATGTTAAGTCAAAACAGAGCACCATAAACAAACAAACAAACAAAAAACAACACACACACACACACACATCAAGCAGGTTTTGAGGTTTATTAAAATAAAGTATTAGCAAACAATATGCAAAAACAAAGTTCTTAAGAGTTATAGCTTTGAAAAGCACAATATATAGTAAAACCTAATACAATTTTATAAGTATCAAAAAGATAACAGAATGGAAGCATGTTGCTAGAATTTCATTTTCTACAACATAAACAGAAGTAGAACAAGTACAAATAAGAAGCAGACCTATAGTGCAGCCATTGGTTTGGTCTTCATCATCTTCATAAAAAATATCTTTTTAAGAAAAATGGGCAGGTACATATAAACCTCCAGTTTCCATTACAATCTAAAATATGTAACTTTCAAAAAACAACTTAACCAACAGGGTTAAGAAGAAAGCCACTTGCCCAACTATTATCTTCAAGAGTCCCTACAGTTAAAAGACTTTATGAATGAATCAAAGCAACATCATCTGCAATAGGAAATCTGACTCTAGAAGATTTCTTTTTTTATAAAGAACCTGGGTTTGACCTCACTGAAGTTTGGTTATAGCTAACACCAACTGGTATTAAGAAGGCACTACCTAATAACAGGGATAAAAATATGCCTGTACACAAAATCTGAACTTCTTAAAAACAGCATCTTCAAATGAAACCTTACAGGACAATTACGATGATTTTAAGAATGTTAAGAACAAAATTATTTATACAAGAATCACACAAATTTTTTTCAGTCTTCCATGAATGACAGAAGAATCCTGCTCTGAGTGGATCTTTTCAACAAACAACTCATCACTGGTTTTACAGCAATTCCTTCCAGCAAATATTAGAGTATAAGCTCTTCCTTAAAAAATAGTATTTAAAATCTTTCTCATTGGTTTTTGTAAACCATCCAATTTTCAGGTAATACTTCAATTATAACCTAGTTGTATTTTAGAAGATAAGTTTCTATTATGAATAATCCAGTATAACAAAGGCTTGATCAACACTGTTACCTCTTGTAGTCAGGACATGCTG
The DNA here is from genome assembly GCA_030848825.1 of Tadarida brasiliensis. Taxonomy (NCBI): domain Eukaryota; kingdom Metazoa; phylum Chordata; class Mammalia; order Chiroptera; family Molossidae; genus Tadarida; species Tadarida brasiliensis. Next base: position 84,370,278 of record CM061259.1, read on the forward strand.
AACCTGAACTGCAATCCAATGGATTCCAAAGAACTGTCCAAGTTTCTGTGCAGCAGGTAAAATTGTTTATGCAGAAGTGATGCCTTGAATTCTCACTTTCTATACACGGATCTTCTGTGAGAAGAAAACCTCCCCAGAATCCTATCTGCATCAACGAGGAAAATGCTGCTGTTCAGGGGAAAAATAGGCATCAAACCTGAGATTACCCCCAAAAAGCTATCCTAATTAGTATCTGAGGAGACCATCCATAAACCAATGTTCAGGAAAACTCGCTCCCATAAAAATCACCAAACACTTCTAAAACCACCAAGCTATCTACTACCTTAAAAGATCCGCGTGCTTATCTAGCTGATGAGTATGAAGAAGAGACACATTTACATTCCTTCCAGAGAGATTAGTGAGGCTTTAACTAAGAAGACAAAGAAGGGCTCTGACTCTCTTAAAAGTTAACAGGTCCAAAACTCAAATAATCATTGGAAGTTGAATTCAATAATTATCAAAAGATTCTTCCTTCTTCAGGAAGTATAAAAGGCATTAATATATTTTAAGTGGGAAAGAGATAATGATCCAAAGTAATATTAAGCAAACTAGAAAAAGTTTGAAGAAGTGGATCTAAACTGGTCTATTAGATGCTCTCTGTAACAGAAGCACAGAACTTAAACAGGTATTATCCAACTTTTTAGAGTCTCTCTGCTATTGGTAGGACTTGATGTTTTGTAAAAACTTTCTCCCTCAGCAGGACACTATTACAGGGTAACTACTTCCCACGGGCACCCTCAAATACAGAAGGTTTTGTAACTGTCTTGACAATACATTTCAGATCTGAATACTTATTGATCATTTTACATCCTAAAAGGATGTCTCAAATGTATGAAAAGTATATGGCAATATCCTCTTTCGGTACTACTAGGTGTAGCTTATTGAACTACCTAGTAATCTTACAGTGGATTTCACCTCAGAAACCCAGCCAATTCTATTATCACAGTTTTTCTTCTATAACAACAAAATGTGAAAAATTATATATATTATGATGTATATATTTAACATTTTGGTTCATGTCTACCTTAAATTTTCTCTAAATAAAAAATGTTAGCCTCAATAGACCAATAACATGCCTATTAGTTTTCATTTTACAACTTAAGTCAGGCAATACCAACCAGACCATAATATCTATTATGTAGTGATGTTACTCAAACGCACCTCTTAAGTTCTGTTTTTTTCCCCCAATCAACATCTTTTTGTTGCTTTAATTCATTTCTGAAATAAATATTGATTCTACTCTTTTTGCATCTACCAAATTGGTTGTAATTTATTATTTCCAAACGGCATATATTAATATGTTGTACATGCTATAAAATGTGATCATTTTAATGCTGTTAAACCATTCTAGAGATTAAATAAAAATTTAAAACTGTAATTTTCTGAAATGGTTTCTTTCAGAGGTACTTTCTTTTCATTGGTCAGAATTTTACTTAGTTTTTAAATATCTTACTGGCAATATTTATTTCCCATCCATGGATATTGGACATCCTCAGGAATCATAGAAGCAGTCAGATTAAGTTTTCATTTAAAATCCAGGGGTGTGGAATTGACAACTTTTAGGAAATACAACAGGCTTATACTTCTCCATGAAACTCTTAACAGTTAATAACTTCAGTACTGTCATTCATGAGATACAGCTCCTCAGAGAAAACATAGGAAAGGCTACTCACATAAAATCCTAACTCTAAAAGCTGTGACATGAATAAAAACTATGTTTAATTAACTCAATTGAAAGTATCAATAAAACAACTCAATAGTTTCCCTCAGCTCAAGCCCACTGAAGTTGATTACACATATCTGTCTTTCAACCTGGGTGGGATTTTTCTACAAATTTGTTCCAAAGATCATGCCATGAGCCTGGTAAGTAAAAAAAAAAGAAAAAAATATGTAAATAAAAATGGTTCTATCACTAAGCAAATAATAAAATAATATCCTCTTTCAGATGGCTGACACAATTATGGAAGATTGATAAGGCATGTCATGGAAAACATATGTTTAAGGCTCAGGTGACTGTCAGAAAGTATCCTTTCACCCAGCAAAGGGCTGTGAGCTGAAGCACATGCTGGGCACTTCATCTGAAAGAACTAAAACCATCCATTGGCTGCACTTTGTAAAAGCAATAAATAATGTCACAGAGAACAAAAAGAATCACATTCTCCTTTCCTCAAAAAATGCATTTACTTCCTCACAAAAACAGAAAGGGCAAGTAGAAAGTCAAACCAAAATAACATTTTAAACACAAGACTGATATGGCTCCATATGGTGCTTACAAAAGGCGCCAGAAAATAAGCTGCTTCTGATAGGTAAATTAGGTCACTTTTTTCAAAATAATGTCTTTGTTCTCATGCCATAACTAAGAGTCCATCTGACAGCTCCCCAGAAAAAGGGGTAAAGAGTCTTTTACCCAAAGCCTTTAAGCATGATTGATTAAACGGATATTTTAGAGTTTTCATGTCTTTCCTTTCTGAGGATTATGTCCTGGGTAACTAGCATTCACATATATGCTAAAAAAAAAAAAAAAAAGTAAAGAGAGCATGCATGGTAACTGACAGAACAGTCTGTATTCTTTGATACATGAATGTTTTAAAATCAGCCATTTCAACAACCACTGCTGATTCATTTAAGTATCAGACCAGCACCCCATCTTTGGGGCCAGACTAAAGAGGTTCCTATGGCTACAACACACAGGTCCTTGCATGGGATTAAGTACATGACTTTCCTACATTAATAACATCCATAAAACTGGAATTTAAAAGGCACCTTAAGTTGGAGCTACAGAATAGCAGTATTATAATCTAGGCTGAAAATACAACAAAAGCTAGAAAAAGCATAACTTCCTACAACTGTAATCTATAAATTGCAGTGTTTGTTAATACAAAAGGGGTACCAAGGAAGTAAGGATGAGCATCTAAGTCCAAGTCACTTGAGTGTGTTTCACAAAAGGTTACACTAAAAACTGTCACCCATCAAAGTGCAAAATAAAAGATTAATGCATGTCAAAATTAGAGTTCTTGCAACACTGGCCCAAACAGCAAACAGCTCAACTAGGCCATGCGTGCACTGTCACTAGCTATAAAGTAGTACTTATGACAGATTCTGAGTGAATGACATTCTGGAGATCTGTTGTTGGCAATAATTTTTTTTTTTTTTTTTAAAAAAGGAAATGTTTTACAAAAGATATATTGAGTGAAGTCACAATACACTGACAAACATTTAGCTGTATTAAATGTAAATTTTATGTCTAGAAAACTACCACTTTGCTTTCACTGGATACTACTTGTTATAGCAGTGCATAGTGTTCCTTCAAATAGAAGATTTTTTTTTTTATAGTTTCCTTTAAGCCCCTACCATATGCTTTTATAGAACAATGAATTAGACTTTTTAAAAGTTGGTGGGACAAAGAAACTGGTAAAAGTATATAGCTTCTTGAGGACCAAGAGTCGAAGGGAAGACTTTTCACTGTATACCCTCTTATACTATTATAAATTTTCATGTGTTGTTTTAATTTTTCAAAAAGTTTTAACAAATAAAAAAAATCTGTTGAGACAACAATGCAAAAAAGTATGTTCCAGTTTAAGATTAATGCCATACTTTTGAACTGGGGCACGATAATTTTTCTGCATCTTTCACAACACTTTTTGGAGTTAATCAAGTGAACATTAATACAAACAAATGTAGATTCATCACAAAATACAAATGTATTGGTCACAATTATGTAGAAAAAAAAAATAAGCTGTTTTCCATGTAAGCTCACAGTATCTGTACTGGAAGTTTCCCTAAAATTAAAACAAGTCCACTAACAATACAATTGAAAAGAATACTTCTGCACTATGAAACAGAAGATATGGGATTCAGAGGGGAACCCATCTGAGTGAGGACTTTATCCAGCCACTGAAGAGGCCCATGAAGATGAATCTCAATCCAACATGGGGTGCTAGTAACATCCTGCCGATGATATTCTGCTCCCCAGCCCTGTGAAAATGAACAGATATCATACATAGCAAATACCTCTTTAAATTGTCAACCAGTTGAAACCAATTTTAGCATACTAACAAAAAGATACGTTCATAGTAGATATATGCAGAATGTACTTTAAAAAAAAAAAAATCACAAAACCAATCTTAGCATTCACCATGGAGTCCAAAGCAACACAATAGCTGCATTATTGAAAAGGTATATGTATGTTTAATAACATATAATTCCGTTAATAGAAACCCTTGGAGCAAGCTGTTTCAGATTCCTCTTTTTTTTTAATTTTATAAAGTTAAGTGCAAAATCTCATACTTTAAAAAGCAATATTTCTGCACTGACATATATTCTCACTTAATGGGATAAATAAAACATATAAATAGCCTCATATAAGTTCACATCAGATTTTGTTACCAAACTTTTTTTTGCTTCCAGGTTTTAGATTTTGTTTTTGTTTTTAAATATCAGACAAGGCAGTGTAGATCTGATCAATGCATGCAAGTGTAATTTAAGTGGCAATCACGTATCAATTATCCTTCAAAATGGGATAATTGAGCTAGAACACTTCATCCTAAAACTGCAGACAAGATTAATTTTTTTTCCCTTTTATTTGCCTAGATTTATCAAGCTCTGCTTTACTGTTCATAGCAGTCCTGGTCCAGGAAAATTAGGCTGGGGAGCCAGCGGAGTGGGGGTGGGGGGACTGAAAGACACACAGGGGGACAGGGTGGGGATGGGGCTGGAAAGCTTAAATATGCTAAAGTCATGTTTCCTCAGAAGGGAGGGAATGAGTACCTTCAAGGCTACTCATAAACTGACGTTTATGACAGACCTATAACAAAGCAGCTAGGAAGCACTGGACTATGGGACTGAATGCCAAAAAGAAAACACCCACACATAGTATTTGACAGTTGCTCTTCTTGGGCTAAATCCATAAGGACCAAGTACAGGTTACTTAAATATGTCACTAAAATTCTTTCCAAATTTTGCTCATGAACCATCATCTTTGGAATGCCAATAAAATCTGGCCAAGAGTAAATGATAAATTTGAAAAGTTCTTTAAACTTTAAAAATTCTCAATAACAGAACTTAGATACAAGGAAAATCATTTTAGTATCCTAAAGAATCCTTTAAGTTACTCTAATGGGATCTAATAATAATTGAAACTGCTAAAGTTAGAGAACTTAAAAAGAAATGTTAGTATTAAATGTTCTCTAGCAATTTAGTCTTTTTTTTTTTTTTTTTAATTTCCTTTTTCTTTATTGATTTGAGAGAGAGAGGGAGAGAGATAGAAACATCGATGAGAGAGAACATCAACTGGCCACCTCCTGCATGCCCTCCACTGGGGATTGGTCCCACAACCTGGGCATGTGCCCTGACCGGGAATCGAACTGGCGACCTCTAGGTGCATGGGTCGATGCTCAACCACTGAGCCACACCGGCCGGGAGTCTAGCAATTTAGTCTTTAACTTAAATTCTTTATAAGCTCAGCCCCTATTCAACATCAAAATAAGTATCATGCATTTTATAATGTCTGGTTTATAAAATAAAACCATAGACCTATCATGTGGTTAAAATTATAGATTCAAGAATTTCATTTAAAAACCTATTAAATCAGGTCAAAAGTAATTGCCACCTTTCATTTAATAATGGCTTTTTAAAAATTATATCCTACAGATATATAATATACATATTTACAGTGACTCAAATTAAGCTACAAGTTATAACCCACTTACCTTGACAAAACTCATTCGAATTGTACACATTTTGGTGAGCTCATATACTGCTTCAAATCCATGATTGACAGACTGAGCCAGAAGCTGTGCAAACTCTTGATTGTTAAAAATTTTGAGGCTGCAGCTGCTGGGAATCTTGCAGACAGTGGTAGGATGAAAGCCGTGATGAAAGTTGCAGTTCCTACTCTGTACAAATATGCTGCTATCACTGAGACACTCTGCATAGACCTCTCCACCAACATAGTACAGATGAACACCTTAAAAAGACAGGCATTACAAGAGTCAACAAAGCAGTATAATGAAAACAAAGAGGCTGTATGAGATGCAACCAAGAATACCCACTAATCTATAGCAAACTCCTCACAGTCTTTAGATAGAAGGTACCACTAGATGGCCTTTTGCTGCCAAAGATAATCAAGAGGTTAATCTAAACCTAAATCTAAAATGGTCCTCAAATAACTTAACATTCAAGTTGACAAAATACTAGGTTATCAGTTCTTAGGGTGTTTGCCCCTTTTCCAATAATCATTTATCATCTCTATGAGAGAAAGCAATGGCAAAACACACACACACACACAAAGCACCTTATGATGAGTTCTTTACAAATGAATGCTTGCTATAATACATTGTCATTTGGCAAAGAGTTTTGCATTCCTTTTGCTAATGGAGGGAAGAATAACATTAAAAAGGAAAAAAACAAAACAAAACCCTAAGGCACATATATCAATTAAGGTCACAAAAGGAGCCTTTAAATGGCAGGTTTATTTTACTTTCCAGTAAAAAAAAAAAAAAAAAAATATTTTTTTGGCCCTGGCCCAGTAGCTAGCTCAGTTGGTTAGAGCATCGACCTCATACGCCAAGGTTGTGGGTTCAGTCCCTGGTCAGGGCACATACAAGAATCAATCAATGAATGCATAAATAAGTGGAACAACAAATTGATGTTTCTCTCTCTCTCATATCAATAAATTTTAAAAAATTAAAATAGCCCTGGCCGGTTTGGCTCAGAGGTTGGAACCTCAGTCTGCGGACCACAGAGTCTCAGGTTTGATTCCGGTCAAGGGTTCGTACCTTGGTTGCAGTTCGGTCCCCTGTCATGGTCGGGGTCATGCAGGAGGCAGCTAGTCAATGTGTCTCTCTCACATCCATGTTTCTCTCTCTCTTTCTCTTTCTCTCTCCCTCTCTCTGTCCCTCTTTCCCTCCCTCCCACTCTATCTGAAGATAAATGGAAAAAATATCCTCAGGTGAGAATTTTAAAAATAAAATAAATAAATAAAAATAACAAATGTTTTTGGTATTTAAAATATATACAAATAGCCCTGGCCGGTTTAGCTAAGCGGTTAGAGCGTCAGCCTGCAGACCAGAGAGTCCCGGGTTTGGTTCCCGCTAAGGGCACGCTGTACCTCGGATGCAGTTTGTCCCCGGCCCCGGTTGGGGTCCTGTGGGTGGCAACCACTCGATGTGTCTCTCTCACATCGATGTTTCTCTCTCTGTCTTCCTCCCTCTCTATCTGAAGATAAATGCAAAAAATGTCCTCGGGTAAGGATAAAAAAAATAAAAAATAAAATATATACAAATAAATATGAATTGTTACAATATTAAAAATTCAAATTATACAGCGAAAGTTGAAGTTGTTCCCAACTTTTCACTACTGCAAAGACCATCCTTGTACATACATACCTCTATACATAAATGACTCACAGACTTGTATTATGCTGTGACATTAAAAACATTTTCTTTTCTGAGCAAATAAAAATGACCTATAGAAGAAAGAGTCATAGAACTATATTTGCTGGGGGGAAAGGGCAACATTGATTCTAGAATTCAAGAATTAATCAAGTAGATTTCTCTTGAATTATTCTACTATAGTGAGAAAATCAATGCAAAGAAGTGAGGCATTTCACCTAAAAAATCAAGTTGGCTAAAGTCAAAAGAGAATGGAAATTTTCTTTTCAATTTATTTTTGGCCATAGTATTTTTCTGAATCTCTTTTGTTAAGACATTGCATTACGATTTTAGTTATTTACCTTTTGTTCAGTATTTGGACTAAGATTTTTTTCAAGTCAAAGAAGTAAAAAGCAGCAAGTGGTAAAAACAAAAGTTCTTAAGAAACACGCAATACACTCTACCTGGGACAGACTTCCTTCCTGACCACTTGATACGAGAGACTCTGACATTTCATTGCCATGGGAGAATTTCTTTGTTATGGCAACTGTCTTGCAAGACAAATTATAAACAAAACCTATTACCTGAATTAAAAGGTGGGAGGGATGATGGTGAGGCTACTGAAGATTTATGTCACTCAAATTGGATTTCCTACCTATAACCCTTCTCCTCCAACATAATGGAAATTCCTACACATCATCTCAACCCAAAATATTTCATAAATATCATAATTATAAAATCCTAATCCTTCCACAGCATTAATATATTCCACAAATATTTGTTGTATATTTACTATGAGCCAGGCACTGTTCTAGCTGCTGAAGATGTAAACAAGGCAAATCTCTGTAAAGCTTATATTCCAGTCAGAAAGACATTAAAAAATATAAACAAAGAAGAAATATGCTTTCAGGTCCTAAGTACTATGAAGAACAACTAAGCAGGGTAAGGAAAAGAGGACTGATTACGTCTTTACTTCAACACCTGCAACTTGAGGGCAGAGACTACGCCTCAGGCTTTGTATGCTCCAGCACCTTTCACAATGCATGGTACACAGCAAGCACGACAAAGAGAATTCAAGTGAATGTAGGAAAATGACAAAATTACCTTTTCCAATATGTCGTCTAGTGTTTTCAATTGTCGAATTACGGTTAACGTTTGACAACAACCCCAAGCAGAATCTACTTTTGTTATTTGAAGGGTCTGTGAATCCATCTACTAAAACACTAGTAGAAGACGCATGAAAAGCTTCCCCAACACGATTGTTTAATTCATAGTAAACAATTGAACACCAATGTTTGGGTTCTTCATAGGCAACAGGCTGAACATCTGTGAACAAACCAAACAGAAAAAATGTTTAATGATAATTATCCAAGATTCCAGATTCTTTATGTGTTTCCCTTTAATCCAAACCAAGCACTATATGAAAAAGAAAATTTTCAGCCCTGGCCGGTTTGGCTCAGCAGTTAGAGCGCCAGTCCGTAGACCAGAGAGTCTTGGGTTCGGTTCCCGCTAAGGGCACGTACCTTGGTTGCAGTTTGTCCCCGGCCCCGGCTGGGATCGTGTGGGTGGCAGCCAGTCGATGTGTCTCTCTCACATCGATGTTTCTCTCTCTCTCTTCCTCCTTCTTTCCCTCCCACTCTATCTGAAGATAAATGCAAAAATGTCCTTGGGTGAGGATTAAAAAAAAAGAGAGAATTTTCAGTTATTTCATTTGGTCTCACTGTCCTTCCTAGCTTTGAGTCTGTATCCAAAACACAAGTTCTAAAAGCCTTAAATATGATAATTTTAAAAATTATACAAATACAAGGATAGCCAACATCACATTTTAAATTGTTTTTCTAGCAAGATCTAATCCAGGTTTCAATTTGCAATGACAAACCGGTTTCAGCATCCTAAAAGATTTAACTATACCACTATCTATAAAATTATACTAAACAAAAATCTGAACTAAAAAACCAAGTGAGACACTCAGCAAACTAGAATAAAGGGGAACTTCTATAACTTGATAAAGAACATTTACCAAAAAACCTATAGCTAACATCATACTTAATGGTGAAAAACTAGAAGCTTTCCTGCTAAGATTAGTAGTAACAAAGTAAGGGTGTTCTCACCATTCCTTCTCAACATCGTACTGGAAGTCCTAGCTAATGCAGTAAGACAAGTAAAGGAAATAAAAGGTATACGAATTAGAAAAGAAGAAATAAAACTGTCTTTTTTCACAAATGACATGACTGCCTACACAGAAAAACTAAAAGGATTGACAAAACAAAAACTAAAACAACAACAACAAAAAAACCTCCTGGAACTAATAAGCACTTGCAGCAAGGTTGCAGGATATAAGGTTAATATACAAAAGTCAACCACTTTTCTACATACCAGCAACGAACAAGTGAAATTTGACATTAAAAACTCATTACCATTGCCCTGGCCGGTTTGGCTTTGGCTTGGCAGTTAGAGCATCAGCCAGCCAGTGGACCAAAGGGTCTGAGGTTCGATTCCGGTCAAGGGCATGTGCCTGGGTTGCGGGTTCGATCCTGGGCCCCAGTTGGGGTCCTGCTGGAGGTAATCAATTGATATGTCCCTCTTACACCGATGTTGCGCACACTCGCTCTCGCGTTCTCTCTCTCGCTCTCTCTCTCTCCCCCCTCCCTTCCAGTCTGTAAAAAAAAAAAAAAAAATCAATGGAAAAATATCCTCTGGTGAGGATTAACAAAAAACAAACAAACAAAAAAAACCCTCATTACCACTGCCCTGGCCAGTGTGGCTCAGTTGGTTGGAGTGTCATCCCATACACTGAAAGGTCAAGGATTCAATTTCCGATGAGGGCACATACCTAGGTTGCAGGTTCAATCCCTGCTTGGGGTGCAGACCAAAGGCAACAAATCAATGTTTCTTTCTCTCTCTCCTCTCTCTCCCTCTCTCTCTCTCTAAAAATCAATTAATATGTCCTCAGGTGAGGATTTAAAAAAAAACAAAACTCATTATCATTTACATTAGCACTCAAAAAATGAAATACTTAGGTAAAAATCAAACAAAAATAGGTACAAGATCTTTGAAAAATCTATAATACTCAAATAAAAAAAAATCAAAGAACTAAAAAAGTGGCTATTCCATATTCAGAAACATTTTACCTCAATATTGTCAAGATGTCAGTTCTTCCTAACATGAACTATTGATTCAATGAAATCTCAATCAAAATCCCAGTAAATAATTTTGTAGATACCAACAAACTGATCCTAAAGTTTATACAGAGAGGCAAAAGACCCAGAACAGCAAACACAATATTGAAAAACAAAATCAGAAGATTGACACTGCCCAACTGAAAGACTTACTATAAAACTATAGCAATCAAGGCTGTGTGGTACTGACAAAAGAACAGAAAAACAGCCCTGGTCGGTGTGGCTCAGTGGTTAGAGTGTCAGCCCAAGCACCAAATGACCTCAGGTTCAATTCCAGGTCAAGGGCACATACCTGGGTTGCTGGTTCAATCCCTGTCCTGGTCATGACACGTGCAGGAGGCAACCAGCTGATGTCTCTCTCTCACATCAATGTTTCTGTCTCTCTCTCCCCCTTCTCCCTTCCACTCTCACTAAGAATCAATGGTCCTCGGGTGAGGATTAACATCCCCCTCCACAAAAAATAGTATAATCCCATACATCAAAAGGTTACAGGTTCCATTCCCGGTCATGGCACATACCTAGGTGGCGGATTCCATTCCCCAGTCTGTTTCTCTCTCTCTCTCTCTCACAATCAATAAAAACATATCCTCGAGTGAGGATTAAAAAATAGAGACAAACAGATAAAAAGAACAGAAGAGCCAGTTTGGCTTAGTGGTTAGAGCTTTGGCCCGTGGATCAGAGAGTCCCGGGTTCGGTTCCCGCTAAGGGCACGTACGTTGGTTGCAGTTTGTCCCCAGCCCCAGTTGGAGTCGTGTGGGTAGCAGCCACTCGATGTGTCTCTCTCACATTGATGTTTCTCTCTCTCTCTTCCTCCCTCTCTCCCTCCCGCTCTATCTAAAAATAAATGCAAAAAAAAAAAAAAATTGTCCTTGGGTGAGGATAAAAAGAAAAAAGAACAGAAGAGAGAACCCATAAATAGACCCACATAAACATAATTAATTGATCTTTGACAAAGGAGCAAGGGCAATAATGGAGAAAAGATAGTTTTTTCAACAAATGATACAAGAACAACTGACATTCAAATGTAAAACAATTAATCTAGACACAGACCTTACACCCTTCACCGAAACAACCTCAAAATGGATCACAGACCTAAATGTAAAATGCAAAACTATAAAACTTCTAGAAGATAATATAGCAGAACATTTAGATGACCCTGAATATGGTAGTGAATTTTTAGATACAACACCAAAGCATGATCATGAAAGAAATAATCAATAAGCTGGACTTCATTAAAAACTAAAATTTCTTTTATGTAAAAGACACTGTCGAGGTAATGAGAAGACAAACCACAGACTGGGAGAAAATATCTGCAAAAGACATATCTGATAAAGGACTTTTATCCAAAATATACAAAGAACTCTTAAAACTCAACAAGAAAATGAACAAACCAATTAAAAAGTGGTTCAAGGACATAACACACACCTCACAGAAGATATACAGATGGCAAATAAACATATAAAAAGATGCTCCACGTGACCTATCATCAGGAAAATGCTAAAATTAAAATAACAATGAGAGCCTTGGCGGGTTTGGCTCAGCAGTTAGTGTCAGCCTGGGCCTGCTGACCAGAGTCCCTGGTTGGGGTTCTGTGGGTGGCGACCACTCAATGTGTCTCTCTCACATCAATGTTTCTCTCTCTCTTCCTCCCTCTCTCCCTCCCGCTCTATCTGAAGATAAATGCGAAAATGTCCTTGGGTGAGGATAAAAAAAAATAAAAATTAAAATAACAATGAGATACCATTGCCACTCATTAAAATGGCCAAAATCCCCATACTGACAACATCAAATGCTGGTAAGGATGTGGAGCAATATGAAGTCTCATCACTGCTGGTGGAAATGTATAATGGTACAGCCACTCTGGTAGACAGTTTGACGGTTTCTTACGAAACTAAACATACTTTTAGCATACAATACAGCAAATGTGCTCCTTGGTATTTTATGTGAAAACTATGTCCACACAAAAACCTGCAAACAGATGTTTACAGCAGCTTCATTCATAATTGCCAAAACTTGGAAACAACCAAGATGTCCTTCAGTAGGTGAATGAATAAATAAAATACAGTACATCCAGACAATAGAATATTATTCAGGACTAAAGATAAATGAGCTATCAAGCCATGAAAAGATATGGGGGAAACTTAAATGCAAATTACTAACTGAAAGAAGTCAATCTGAAAAGGCTACACATACTGTATGATTCCAATTATATGATATTCTGCAAAAGGAAAAACTATGGAGACAATAAAACGATGAATGAGCCTTGGCAGGTTTGTCTCAGTGGTTAGAGCATCAGTCCACAGACCAAAGAGTCAAGGGTTCTATTTCTGGTCAAGGGCACATACCTTGGTTGTAGGTTCAATTCCCAGCTGGGTCAGGGAAGTGCGGGAGGCAACCATCAATGTGTTCCTCTCACATTGATGTTTCTCTCTCTCCCCCTCCTTCCTACTCTATCTTAAAAAAGAAGCAATGGGAAAATATCCTTAAGTGAAGATTTAAAAAAAATCAATCAATGATTGCCAGGGCTTAGGAGATAGGGAGGGATGAACAGGCAGGGCACAGAGGATGTTTAGGGCAGTGAAACTATTCTATTTAGCACTATAGTGGTAGATACATGCCATTATTCATTTGCTACAACCCACAGAATATACAACAGCAAGAATGGGAAGCAACCAATTGATGTCTCTCTCTCGCACTGATGTTTCTCTTTTTCTCCCTCCCTCCCTCCCTCCCTTCCACTCTATCTAAAATATCAATGGAAAAATATCCTCAGGTGAGGATTAACAACAACTACAAAAGAATGAACCCTAATGTAAATTATGGATTTCAGGTGACAGTGATGTATCAGTGTAGGTTCACTGATTAGTAATAAATGTTCCACTTTTTTTTTTACCAGGATGCTGGTAATGGGGAGACTGTGTATTTGTGGAGGCAGGGGGTATGCGGGAACTCTGTACTGTCTGCTAAAGTTTGCTGTGAACCTGAAACTGATTGACAAAATGAAGTCTGTTAAAAAAGAAAGAAAAACAACAACAACTAAGTGAGCATTATCTTTGGGTAAAAGGTGGTATACATTTTAAATGTTAAGAGCCAGAACTATGAAAAACGATTGATAATTAGTAAAAAATGTAGATGGTCTGACTTATGATAATTCAACTTAAGATTTTTCAACTTTACCATGGTGTAAAAGCCATATCCATTCAATAGAACCTGTACTTTGAATTTCGATCTCCTTCCAGGCTGGCAATATTCAGTATGATAGTCTCTTGTGATGTTGGGCAGTGGCAGCAAGCCACAGATCCCAGTCAACCACATGATCACGAGGGTAAACAACTGATACTCAGTCTAGAGTGTATTCATTGCGTGAGATGATTTTGACAAACTGTAGACTAATGTAAGTGTTCTGAGCACGTTTAAAGATGGCTAAGCTATGATGTTTAGTAGGTTAGGTATATTAAATGACTTAAGGTATTTTCAATTTTCAGTGAGTTTATTATATGTCAAGGAGCAGCTGTACTGACCAAATTCTTATTTGTGTAAAAGTCAATAATTCATAATGGACACAGTGGGTGGGAGGGACATGTGCTAGTAGGGTGTCTGTCTTGGAGCTGTAATCAGGCAGAAGTCATGTACCTTCATTTTTCTTTTTTTTAAAAGAAGGAATAAACAGGTAAGAAAAATTTAAGAGTGGTCACGTGGCCTATGTAAGCAATGCAAAAGAATTGGTTAGCCTTACATTTTAATTCTGATTATTCAACTGCAAAAATTCAGGTGAGGAAAAACAGGAAACAAATCAATATGGACCCATAGAGAGAAATCCTAACAGCTCAGATTTTAAAGAAGTTTACACAAAAATGGAACAAGGAGGGGCCCATAACCAAAGACACATAGAAATGAGTAACAGGAAGTTATAAGAATAGTGTCAGGAAAGCTAGAAGCCAAGAATGAGCAGAAGCTTATAGGAAAAAATTGCTAAGCAAAACTAAAAAGATAATTTTGGTTAGCATGAAAAGAAGAAAAAGAAAATTTTGCTTCTGCTCAAGGCAAAGGATATATTGTTAACTGGTGACTCATGGCACTGCAGTTTAACTTTGATTTTCCTTTTGTTACCTCTCTGTCAAAGAAAAAAAAAGAAAAAACACAAAATATGACTGAAATGAGAAGAAACTTGATGAAAAAAGACATCTTTGAGGGTGAGAAGACTTGAGTGCCAAATTCCTCTAAAGGGACTCAGTTGTTTGGCTGAGATAAACTGTATTCCAAGGAGCACCTAACGTACCACCACACTATTAAATGGCACTGTCTGATCTCTGGAGAATCGGGAGAAAGAAGAAAAGGAAAATGATTGCTAGGGTAAATACTGTGCATATTTTCAGGAGGAAGATGATGATATCATTTATTGGGTATTACCTGATGCTGTATGCTAAGATCATTATATATATTATCTAATTCAGTCAATATACTAATAATCCTTTTGTAAATATTCTAATTATTTTACAAATGGGGAAACTCAGGCTTAGAGATTTTAAAAAGCTACCCTAAGTTACAAAGCACATAAGTAGAGATACAGGAATTCAAATCCAGAAATTCATGTTCTGAGACATTTTGCTCTAAATGAAGGCAGATTCTCTGAATTACAAGCAAATTAGTATGACAAAATTCCTAGATAAATTCTAAGCCTTGAAAAAGCAAAGACATTATTTAGACAATAACAAGACTACTGGGGAGCCAAAATTTAACTATTTTTTAAAAATGGGGCTTCTGGAAAAACAAAATGTGACATACAGTCTTTTGGTATTATTACAAACACATAAAACACACAAAAAACACCATTATTTTAAGAAATGGCAATATCTTCTTCTAAACTTGTGACAAACTAAGGAGTTTAGTCTCAAAACAAAGTGGCTTTTAAACCATAATGAGATACCACTTCATACCTGTTAGTATGGCTTTTTTTTTTTTTTTTAGTGTTGACAAGAATGTGATGATACTGGAACCCTAATGTAAAGCTGGTGGAAATGTAAATGGTGCAGCCATTTTGGAAAACAGTTTGACAGTTGCTTAATAAGTTAAATAGAATTACCATAAAATCCAGCAATTCTACTCCCAGGTATATAATACCAAATGGGTTAAAAAGCAGAGACTCAAAGATACCTGTACATCAATGTTCACAGCAGCATTATAACGAGTAGCAAAAAGGTGGAAACGATCGAAATGTCCATCAAGTGATACATGGACAAACAACATGTGGCATATACATACAATAGAATATTATTAAGCCTTAAGAAGGAATGAAATTCTGATATAGGCTGCAACATGAATAAACCTTGAAAACATTATGCTAAGTGAAATAAGCCAGACACAAAAGAACAAATACATATTATATGATTCCACTTAGGGAACTGGAATAGAAAAATTCACAGAGACAGAAAGTAGAATGGTAGTGACCAAAGAGCATGGGATGGGAAAATGGAGAGTTATTGTTTAATGAGTACAAAGTTCTGTTTGAGATTATGAAAAAGTTCTAGAAATGGCTAATGGTGATGGTTGTACAACACTGTGGATGTAGTTAATGTTACTGAATTGTATACTTTAATAAGAGTCCCCAAAGTACATGAAGCAAAAACCAACAGAACTGAAAGTAGAAATAAATAATTCAATAGTAACAGTTGGGAACTTCAATCTCTCACTTTCAATAATTGATAAAATAATTAGAAAGCAATTGAGACAAAAGCAACCAACTTGATTTAACTGAAATCCATAGATCCTATGATTTCGGAATATAAAATTTTTTCAAATGCACATGGAATATTCTCTAAAGTAGACCATATGCTCTGCCAGGTGTTGGCAAATGTTTTCTGCTCACTAAATCCAGCAACATATAAAAAGGATTATAACCATTACCAAATGAAATGCAAACATATTAGGTTTTGCAGCCCACATAATATCTCCACCATAATAGTCTTCTTCTTTAACAATCCTTTAATAATCTAAAAACCATTCTTAGGTCACAGGCTGTACAAAAACATGGACATAACAAGTTGCAATAAATGTTTAAAAACTGAAATCATACAAACTATATTCAATGCCCACAATGGAATTAAATTAAGAATTAACAACAGAAAGAAATTCGGGAAATTCTGAACTATTTGGAAATTGATTAACATGCTAGTTAATAATCCAAGAGTCAAACAAGAAATAACGGGAAATTTTAAAATATTTTGAACTGAATAAAAATTAAAAAACATATGAAAGTTTGTGGGATACAATTAAAGGAGTGGTTAGAGGGGAAATTAATAGTTCTGAACAGCTATGTTAAAAAAGAAGAAACAATTCAAATCAATAACCTAAAATTCCACCTTAAGAAATTATAAAAGAAAAGCAAACTAAGCCTGGCCAGTGTGGCTCAGTGGTTGAGCATCAACCCATGCACCTAAGAAGTCGCTGGTTTGATTCCCGGTCAGGACACATGCCCAGGTTGTGGGCCAAATACCTAGTGGGGGGCATGCAGGAGGCAGCCAGTCGATGTTCTCTCTCGTGGATGTTTCTATCTATCTCTCCGTCTCCCTTCCTCTCTCTCTCTAAAATCAATAAAGGGAAAAAAAAAAAAAAAAAAAGGCAAACTAAACTTAAAGTAAGCAGAATAAAGGAAATAATAGATTAGAGTGGAAACCAATAAAAAAAAATAGGTTCTTTCTAAAGATCAACAAAATTAGCAACCCTTTAGTTAAATCAACCAAGAAAAACGAATACGACACAAATTTCCAAAATCAGGAATGAAGATGTAACTACCAACCCCTACAGAAGTTAGAAATATTATAAAGGATACCATGCTAAACTTTATGCCAACAAATTAGACAATTTGAATGAGA
This sequence comes from Tadarida brasiliensis, assembly GCA_030848825.1. Classification (NCBI taxonomy): domain Eukaryota; kingdom Metazoa; phylum Chordata; class Mammalia; order Chiroptera; family Molossidae; genus Tadarida; species Tadarida brasiliensis. The sequence continues at coordinate 84,387,738 of CM061259.1, forward strand.
TGAACAAACAGAAAGACAGAAATTACCAAAACTGACTCAAGAAAAAACGTTGACCCTGAATAGACCCATATAACAACTAAAAAAATTGAATCAGTTTTTAAAATCTTCCCACAAAGAAAAGTCCAAGCACAAATAGCTTCACTGGTAAATTCTATCAAATATTTAAAGAAGAAATAATACCAATACTTTATAAACTCTTATAAAAATAGGAGGAAACACTTCCTCACTCACTCCATGAAGCCATTATTACCCTGATACCAATGTCAAAGACATCATTAGAAAACTACAGATCAACATCACTTATGAATATACAAGCAAATATACTCAAAAAAAATCAGTTAACATAATACAGCAATATTAAAAAAGGATTATACATCTTGACCATGTAGGATTTATCCCTGGAATATAAGGCTGGTTTAGCATCAGAAAATCCATTCACATAATACACCTTATTACTAGAAAAAAAGACAAAAAAAAAAAAAAAACCCATATGATCACCTCAATAGATGTGGAAAAGGCTTTTGAGAAAACCCAACATCCATTCATGATAAAATTTCTCAACAAACTAGGAATAAAAGAGAACAAATAATTTACTGACTGGATCATCCAGAATAATGTTGAATAGAAGTAAGAGTCGATAGACATCTTTGTCTTCTTTCCAGTTGTATGGGGAAAGTAATTCAGTCTTCAGCCTTTTTTCATTAGTATGAGGACAGCTGTAGGCTTTTCATATATGCCCTTTAATAATAATAATAATAATAATAATAATAATAATAATAATAATAGAGAGAGAGAGAAGTTAAAGGCATCCAGATTGGATAGGAAAAAATACTGTTTCTATTTACAGACAACATGTTCCTGTATTTAGATGACTCTAAGGAATTCACATAGGCACACACAAAAAACCTACTGCTAGAACTAATCAATGATTTCTCAGCAAGGTTGCAGGCTACAAGATTAATATATAAAAATCAATTGTATTTCTATATACTAATAAAGAATAATCCAAACATGAAATTAAACAAATTCCAATTACTTAGAAATAAATTTTAAAAGAGAAACAGACATGAAAGGCTTTTATACTGAAAACAGAGAAGATCTAAATAAATGGAGAGAGATTCCACTTTCGTGCACTGGACGATGATGGCAAATCTCCCTAAGATTTAGAGATTCAATGTAAACTCTATCAAAATCCAAAGAGGGATTTAGGGGGGAGAGAATTGAGAAACAAATGCTAAGATGATATGGAAATACAAAGGACACAGAATAGCCAAACAATTTAGAAAAGAAAAACTTGGAGGACTCATGTTTCTTATTTTCAAAACCCACATATAGCTTTAATAATCAAGATCAATAAGTAAAATTTAGAGTCCTAAAATAAATGTTGTTAAAAAAAAAAAAATATATATATATATATATGTATGTGTGTGTGTGTGTGTGTGTGTGTGTGTGTGTATATATATATATATATATATGTTTTTATTGGTATTAGGGAGGGAGGGAAGAGGGAAAGGGAGTAGGAGAGGGAGGGGGAGAGAGAGAGAAAAACGACAATCAGCTATCTCCTGCAAGCCCCCTACTGGGGATCAAGTCTGAAACCTGGGCATGTGCCCTGACCAGGAATCGAACCTGTGACCTTTGGTACACGGGATGACACTCAACCAACTGAGCCACACCAGCCACTAACTGAGCCACACCAGCCAGGACAATGCTAACTCTTATAGTCAATTGATTACTGAAAAAAATGCCAAAGCATTCAATGGAGAAATGGTACTCTTTTCAACAAACAGTGCTAGAACCAGCTGGATAGCTATATGAACAATGAATCTAGACCTTTACCATACAAAAAGCTTAACTCAATAGGAATCATACACCTAAATGTAAGAGCTAATGCTATAGAACTTCTAGATGAAAACACATAAGAAAATTTTCATGACTTTGGGATAGACAAAAATTTCTTAGATGAACACCAGAAAAGAAAAAAACTGTCAAACTGTACTTCATCAAAATTAAAAACTTTTGTGCTTCAAAAGATACTAATAAGAAAATGAAAAGCCAATCCACAGACTGAGAAAATATTCCTTCTATCAAGAATATATAAAGAACAATTACAAATCAGTAAGACAAACAATGCAATTTTTTTAAACTTATCTTTATTGTTGAATGTATTACAGATGTCCCTCCTTTCCCCCCCCCTTGACGCCGTCCTCCCCACTCCCACCCCCCTCCTGCCTTCCCCACACGATTGTCTATGTCTATTGGTTACGCATATATGCATATATGTTCTTTGGTTTCTCTCCCCCCTCCCCCTTTCCCTTTGAGATTCGTCAATCTAACAACCAATTCGTACTTCTTGATCCCTTCATCTTTTTCACCCCTCCCCCAACCCCCTTCACCTCTAGCAACCATCAAAAAGTTCTCAGTATCTATGAGAATGTTTCTGTTTTGCTTGCTCATTTTGTTTGTAGATTCAGTTGTTGATAGATATGTATTTATTGCCATTTTATTGTTCATATTTTTTTGTCTTCTTTTTCTCCAAGAAGACCCATCAACATTTCATATAATACTGGTTTGGTGGTGATGAACTCTTTTAGTTTTCTCTTGTCTGGGAAACTCTTTATATGGCCATCAATCCTAAATGATAGCTTTGCAGGATAGATTAATCTGATTGTAGGTCCTTGGTTTTCATCACTTTAAATATTTCTTGCCACTCCCTTCTGGCCTGCAGTTTCTTTTGAGAAATCAGCTGACAGTCTTATGGGAGCTCTGTTATAGGAAACCAACTGCTTTTCTCTTGCTGCTTTTAAGATTGTCTCTTTGTCTTGAAACTTTTGCATTTTGATGATGATGTGTCTTGGTGTGGACTTCTTTGAGTTCATCTTGTTTGGGACTCTCTGTGGTTCCTGGACTTGTATGTCTGTTTCCTTCACCCAGTTAGGGAAATCTTCTGTCATTATTGTTTCAAACAGGTTTTCAATTTCTTGCTCTCTCTCTCTTCTTCTGGCACCCCCATGATGTGAATGTTGTATACTTGAAGTTGTCCCACAGGCTCTTTATACTATCCTCATTTTTTTGGATTCTTTTTTCTTTTTGCTGTTCTGATCAGGTGTTTTCTGCTTCCTTATATTCCAAATCGATGGTTTGCTTCTTGGCTTCACCTAATCTGCTATTGATTCCCTGTAAATTATTCTTTATTTCAGTTAGCGCATCCTTCATTTCTTACCGGTCCTTTATTATGCTCTTGAGGTCCTAACTAAGTTCCTTGACGTTCTCACGAAGTTCCCTGAAATTCTCACTAAGTTCATTGAGTGTCCTAATAAGCAGTGTTCAGAACTCTGCATCTGTTACACTGCTTATTTCCATTTCATTTCGTTCTTTTCCTGGAGTATTTTCTGTTGTTTCATTTGGGACATGTTTCTTTGTCTCCTCATTTTGGCTGCCTCCCTGTGTTTGTTTCTATGTATTAGGTAGAGATGCTATGTCTCCTAGGCTTCGGACAGTGGCCTGTTGTAGTAGGTGTCCTGTAGGATCCAGTGGCACAGCCTCCCTGGTCACCCTGTTGGGCCCTCGAGGTGCACCCCTCGTGTGGACTTTACACTGTTCTGTTATAATTGAGTCTTGATTGCTGTTGGCAGGTCAATGGGAGGCTTTCACTCAGGCTGATCAGGTGCAAGGACTGGCCATGCCCACTATCCACTGACCTCTGATTACCTTGGATGATCAGCTGTGCAGGGGCCCACCACACAGAACAAGACTTACTTCAGCAGGGCTCTGGTACCCACTGAGTCCATTCCTTGAGTGTGTCACTTGTGGAGGTGGTTGGGTGGTGGTGTTTCCACATGGTCTGAAGCTGGCCACTGAGTGTGCTGGCTCTGGGGCAAGGTCAGCCACCAAACATAAGCTACAAAGTGATTTGCCGATGGCTGCTTCTTGTGCTGGGCTTGGATGTGTCCAGGTCAAGCCAAGCTGTGAACTAAGGCTGGCTGCTTCTAGTGCCAGGCCTGGGGCCACATAGTGAGAGTTATGGGGCTCAACTGTGGCCAGATGCTGCTTGTTTGAGAGAATATAGGAAAATCTTAAGCAGGAGCCAAAACAGGCCAATCCTATGGTAAAGCCACTGGAAACAGCTTGGGTGAGCCTGAAAGCTGGGTGGGGCAGGGCCTCAGGGTATCACCAGGGCAGGGCAAACAGTGTGAGCCAGATTGGTGGAGTCTGGGATATGGCACCTATCTGCTGGCCTCATGGGGGAAGGGCTCACCAAAGGAACCTCGGCCTCCGCCAGCACGTCTATCCGGGTGAAAGCTGCCTCTCCAGCCCCGACCCTGATGTCAAACAACTCAGTTCTTCCCCATATGTCTCTGGTGCCTTTCAAGCTGCCTCCCCTCCATGCTGGAGCTCAGAGGGAAGGTGTCTGAGTAAGTCCATTCATGGGCCCTTTAAGAGGAACTGCCAGGGACTCCAATAGCCTCAGCCTCCCTCAGCCTCATTTCCTGCTGGTCTTGACAGCCAGATGTTATAGGGACTTGTCGTCCTGGCACTGGAACCCTGAGCTGGGGTGCCTGGTGTGGGACAGGGACCCCTTGCTCCTCAGGGAGGACCTTCCAAACAATGCAATTTAAAAATGGGCAAAAGATTTAAATAAACATTTCACCAAAGAAGATACATAAATGGTTAATAGTACACAAAAATGTTCATCATTATTTACAATAAGATAGCACTTTATACCCACTAGAATGGCTATAATAAAAAAATTAAAAATAACAAGTGTTAAGAATATGTGGAGAAATTGGAACCCTCATATGTTACTGGTAAGTATGGAAAATGGTGCTGTCACTTTGGAAAAACTTGGCAGTTTTTCTTAAATCGTTAACTTACCATATAACTCAGAAATTCCACTCTTAGGTATCTACCCAAGAAAAGGAAAAACAGTGTCCATACAAAAACTTATATGCAAATGTTCATAACAGCATTGTTTATACTAACCAAAAACTTGAAATAATCGATATGTTCATCAACTGGTGAATGGATAAACAAAATATGGTACAGCCACATATGGAATAATTGATCAACAATAAAAAGGAACTACTGATACATGCAACAACATGGATGCACCTTGAAAACATGATGCTAAGTGAAATAAGCCAGATGCAAAAGATTATACAATATGTTATTCTATTTATATAAAATGTTCAGAAAAGGCGAATCTATAGATATAGAAAACAGATTACAGGGTCTCTGAAGATGGTCTGGGAGTTGGGACAGACTACAAAATAGACACAAGGGGTATTTTTAAAAGGTTATGGAAATGCTCTAAACTACATTGTGATGATAGTGTAAAACTTTATACATTAACAAAATCCATTGAATCATACACTTAAAATGGATAAATTTTATGGTATATAAATTATACCTCAAAAAAGCTGTTTTTAAAAAGCAGCCAAGAAGTTAAAAGTAGCAAACAAACAAAAGAACAAAACCAACAAGATAAATATGGTATTTCTCTTACCTCTGCTGGATATACTAGGCATAATCTGAGGAATCATGTTACTGCTTGTATCCATAGGCTGGGAATTATCTTGACCCATCTGATCATCTGGTGGCATATAGGCGGGAGGAGGAGTATCAGCTAAGAGGAAGAAAAAAAGACAAGTTCAAGTTCCAAAAGAATAAAGTCTTCATCCTTCTCAAAGTTATTCTAAAAGCATTTAAAAATTCATAAGTTTCCCAGCAGGGTTCATTAATAAATATCACAGACACACAAAAATGCAGGATGCCATCTTAGAGCAAGTAAAAAGAAAAAAAGACAGCACAACAATTAGTGACTGAAAACCTACTGTAAGTAGGAATCCAGTATAGAAAGATCAGTGCTAAAATTCACTAAAATAGAATTCAAGGTCAAGAATTTTGCCTTTATTTGCTTAGAATCATATGCTCGGAGAATCTGCAACCACTGGAAATCAATCTGAAGGACACGATTATCCTAGTATAGGTATGTATCTACAGACACTTTTAAATTATCAAACTTACCACATACTGTATATTGTTATTTAAAACTGGAAAATAAAGCTATGGTCCTTCAAAATTTGCCATAAATATGAGCAGTTGCCTCATTTTCTGCAATGTCCTAAAATGGCTGTTGTGCCCTATTAAATGGCTAGGTAATTCTCTCAGGAAACTGAATGCTAACTAGAAAACCTTTTGGGTTCCAACACTCATGGTTGAAATTCTTCTCAAAAGCTACAGCTGTAATTCTTTGTCTCGTAACTATAAACACTGAATACAATTTGTCTTTCACCTGAAGGTATGTACAAGATGTATTCTGAGACATAGCTACAATCAAAAATGAATCTAGGACAAAGTATGAATATTAGCTTTTGAACAAATACCTAACAGCAAGTTAAACGGTTAATACTTATTCCTCTTCAAAAAAAAAAAAAACTGCATCAATTCATCAATTGATATTTTGTTTCAGAGAAGCCACAAAGAATATACTTACATATGACTTCGCCTGCAATAGGCATTCAAATATTTGACAGAGTGACATAAGATGTGTCCGGACATGACATGATATGCCATTAACAAAAGATAGAAACCTTATAAATTATAATCTGCTTATCTTTCTACAGGCAAATTATTTAATCAGTTATCTAATTAAAGATAACCAGAATTCATTTAACCTTCCAAAGTCTAAAATGATTTGACAGGCAATGTAGTAAAGTTTAAAAAGCACAGACTTTGAACTCAAAGAAACTTGGGTCTGAACCTTCATTTATTAGCTGTGCAACCTGAGGCAAGGTACTTAACTCTTGGAGTTTGTATCAATTTATTTTTCCATCTGTACAACAGGAACAATATCTATCTCTCATGCTGGTCTGCACTTAAATTTAATGTAATATCTTTCATCACAGTATCAGTTATATAAAAGGCACTCAATAAATGGGACTTAGTATTATAAATTATATGAAATATATAAACATATGGTATTCAGCAAAATAAAATCCAAAACTCTTCTGTAAATGAAACAATTACCAAAGACTACAGAGTCAAAAATACTTAGCTCTTGGCATACAACAGTTCACTCAGAGGGCCTGCAGTGTAACAACTGCTGATTCTCAGGGATTATTTTCTTGTATCAATAAAATAAATTCATACCTGGGAGCTGAAATGGACTTCCTGGTCCAGAACTTGCTGGGGAGTTGGGATATGTGCTGCTAGCAGGGGAAGGGGGATAGGGGCTATTTGGAGATAATGGAAAAGGAGTGTTGTTGGGCTGGTGGAAAGAATCTGGAAAAGTTGCATTTTGTGGCATGTGCGGTTCATTGTGGCTCAGGTTTCTAAACTGAACCAGAAGGCTGTGTTGTGGATTGAATTCATTATGACGAGGCACTAATACTGGAGGTAAGACTGAAAGACAAAAACCAAAAGTCATCTGTCAGCAATGACTAAAGCAAATATCCCATGCACATTAAAAGGTACATAGAAAACATTCAGGTAAGACTATAAACCTATTAAACAATTCACTTTTAGGAAGGACTGCTTTGTAGAACCTTAAATTTATTTACATAGTAACTAAACCAAGAACTCTCGAAGCATTTAGCATGTATAAAAGTACTCTGGAAGACAGAAAACCCAGAAAAGATATCACGCTTGTTCTACAGGAGATAAGGCATATTTTAAAACAACTACAATAAAAACAAATTTAATGCAATGAGAGTTAAACAAAGGTGAGTACTTCCAGCTGGCAATGAATCAAACAAAATATTATGAAAAAGACAGTATCTGATTAGACCTTAAAGAACTAGGAGGATTTCACAGGGGAGTGCTAAGGGTAGGAAGAATCAAGGAGGAGATGGGGAGATAAGAAAGGATAAGCAGTTGGCCTGGCCACTAAACGTGGAAGCAAGATGGACAGAATGAAGTTGAGGTCAGCAACATAGATGTCCTGAAAGCCTCTATGTTTACAATTTTTAACATTTCATGTTTCTTAGTTTGAGAGAGCTCACATTTTATGTTCGTAAGTAAAGTTTTCCCAACTCAAAATAATAACCTTTCCTATGTAGAAGTCTTTCCTATGTAGAAGTCTTCAATCAAAATCAGTTTTCTAAAAATGACCATAATGGATACACAACAAAGCCTAAACATTTTAAGAGATACATTTTTTAAAAGATAAACTTTATTCAAACATTCACTTTCTCTAAAGACCCAAGTGATCAAGCACATACAAATACCTGATTACCTTTCCCTATAGGAAACAGAACCAAACCTAATTTCCTTAAACTCTTACTGTACCAATTCATCTCTTTACAACTTCCCTATATTTGTCAATGTAATTTCACTTCTGAAAATCTCTTTTACTCTGACATCATTCAGCATCAATAAAATCAATTTGTTTTTAAGTTAACTAGGTCATACTTCCCCTCCCAGAAGCAGGGATGTACCTGAGGAATCAGAGGCTCTTATTTGTACTGTTTTTTGTTTGTTTTTGTCGCTTTTTATTTTACTGAACTAGTGCTGTAATTATGTGGTTAACATCTGTTTTCAATTGTTTTATTCTACTGTGTATTACCAACTGCTGTCCCCCCTTACAGAATGATGGGACAGCTGCCACCAGAGAGTAGGCAGGGCATTACAAATTTCTATGTTTAGGTAGCTAGCAATCTGAAAGACTTAGTAAAACAACTACTTCGACATTTAATCTAGTCAGGATTTTCTCACTTTCTTATTTTTAAGGCAGAGCTAAAATGACTGACTTCTCTCTTACTTGTATATCTATACACATTTTTTAGTATTATTTTATTTTCATCCAAAATAATACATGGATAATTTTAAAAGATAGATACTACAAGAGATTATAATAAAAACAGCAACTTCTAAGCCTCCTCCCATACTGCTTTCAGAGACACAAAAAAATATAAACTCTCAGCCATTTTTTCTAATACTTTATGTACTGCTAAATAATTTTTATATTACTATTACTGATTTAAAGACATTATTTGTAGACTTGCTGTGCAAATGACGTAGCTTTCTTATATCATTCTATCCCACTTCCAATTCCCCTCCCCCACAATAAAGTTACATTAAGGTTTTTTTTGGTTAAATTAATATCCAGCACTTATATTATATATGAAGATTATTCATTGTTGAACTAAGTGTGTCCTATAATTGTTTTTCGTGAAGAGTGCTTTTACTACAGTTAATTACTGCCTTGTTCCTTCATTTGCTTAATCATATTTACCACTAATATATCCAAAAATCCAAACAGATCACTTAAATTCCTATCAATATTATTTTCCAGATGCCACAAATAAACAAAAAAAAATCTGCTTCTGTTTTTTTCCCCTGGATCCTCCATCCTTTTGCTAAAATCTAGATTGGTTGCTACTTAAGTCTCTTGCAAATCTGAAGTCTCTTCTCTCCTGCTGGATCTCGTTTCCTGGACCTTATCTTCCTCAATTAACTTCCTAAGAAACAGTGTATAAGGAAGATAAATTCTGAGTCCTTGCATATACAATAAGTCTTGCCTTTTGTTTGTCTGCAAACAAATTCCAGAATTGATACCTTTTTCTTTCTGAATTTGTGGGACAATGCTTCATTTCTTCTAGAATCCACACTTGCACTGAGAAATACAATATTCTCATTTTTAGTCCTTTGTATGTGTCCTATATTTTCTTTCTGGGAGTTTTCAGAATGTTCTTTTTATCTGTGATATAAATGCTATGAGTGGCTCTTTTTTCATCCCTTCTGCTGGTTATTCAGTCACTGGGCCCTTTCAATTTTCAGTTCTGGAAACTGTTCTACTAGTATTTCGTTGATAATTTTCTCTCTGCCATTTTCCCCTATGCTCTATTTCCAGGATTATTATTTTATTAGAATGATATTTAACTTGAAACTCATTCTGAACCAGTTAGTGTTTTAATCTAAGCACTTCCTATGCATTAACTCATCTAATCCTCATAACAAAACTATGAAGTAGGTATTAGATAAGGAAACTAAGTCACAGAATGGTTAAGTAATTTGCCTGTGGTCACGCTAGTATGTTGATAAGATCAGGATTCCAGAAACTAGTCTAAACCACTAGTCAACACTGCCTATTAGATTAAACATTGGACCACCTGGGTTGGCCCTCTATTTTTCTTTTCCAACTACCTTCCAACTTTTTAGTTTTTTTTGTAATACTTTCTGGCTCCACTATATATAAGCAATGTGATCTTATATAAGTTACTTCCCTTTGTTTCCTTACCTATAAATTTATCAGGTTTTAAAATGTTAGTACCATTTTCTAACCCTATGAAGAAATAACCTCATAGTAATAAAGAAGTGCCTAGTCCATAAGTCCTCAATAAATGTTCATTACGATCACCATTAATACTACTACTTTATTAATACTAGTAACACAAAGTGATCCATCCTGCATCACAGATGCTTGATTAACTTGTTCAAGCACACCAGAGCTATGCCCTCAGTCTTTTCTATAGAATGAATCACAGCTAAGAAAAATGGATTATAAAAAATAAGACATTTCTATAGGGGGATTACAAATCATACCCTGGCTATGAGGGAATACACTAAATTCCTAAACTTTTTTCCAACTCCTAGAAAATATCAAGCTAGGGAGTTTTTCAAACAACTTCTCTATTAAATCCTCATACCTTCCTTTCTTCATCAATTCCTTTAGGCTCCAGATCTCCTTGGATTTAATGAGAAATTAAGAACCACCTCAAATACCAACTGGCAGCTCTAAAGCCCTTAAACTGAACTTTCCCTGTCAGCACCATCACTGCTATTCTTTTTTGCTAGTCTCCACATCCATTGTTATTTCACAGCCTTTTTACCATACTGGGCTTATATTATCTCCATGTGAAACCCAGTGTGGTGCATAGACTCCAGGGTAACCACCATGATTCCCACCTCTGTGTACCATTCTTGCATAATCCCCTCCCTCTGAGTGTATTACCTGTGATTTGCTTCTAACCAACAGAAAATGGCAAAAGTGACAGGATATATGTGACAACATTCCATAAGAATATAATACCCTTCTAGCAAAAAGACCCTCTCTTTCTAACTGACTTTGAAGAAGTAAGCTGTCATAAATGTGAGCTACCTATGAAGGGGTCATGTGGCAAACAAATGAAGGCAGCCTCCAGTTGACAACTAGTAAAAGTCCAACAGCCTACAAGGAACGGAATCCTGTCAACAATCGCATGAGCTGGCAAACAGATCCTTCCCCAACTGAGCCTCAGACGAGATCCAAGCCCTGACCAACACTTTGATTAAAGCATTACAAAGGACCTAATTAAGCTGTGCGTGGACCCACAGAAACAGTGAGATAATAAATGTGTGTTAAGACATTTAGCTTGTGGTAATTTATTATGCAGCAATAGATAACTAATGTACCCAGCTAGTATCTCAGTTTATTCATTTGTTACAAAAAAAGTATTTACTAAGCACCATCTATAAAGTGCCAGGTACTAATAGTATTCAAGGCACTGGGGATGCAATACAGAATGAGACAGAGGAAGGTCCTGCTCACGTCAGTCAATAAAAAAAATGAATGTCTAACACAGTGTCAAGTAATAATGGGGGTATTTGAGCAAGGACTGAATGGAGTGAGAAAATGTGCCATGAAAAGATCCTGGGAGAAGAGCACTGTAAGTAGAGAAAACAGCAAGAAAAAAGCCGAGGTGCAGGAGTATGGCAAGTCCAAAGAACAGAGGAAGTTTGAAAGGTCATGTAGGGTCTTACAGAAAACTGTTTTAAGTGTGACAGAGAACCTTTAAAGTATTTTCAGCAGGGACTGACATGATTTGATATATATTTTTAAGTATCACTCTGGCTGCTATGGAGAAAACAGAATGGGTTGGAGAGGGACAAAAAAAGGCAGCAATATCAATTAGAAGACTACTGAAGGTGAAAGATGATGATGTTCTGCACTGGAGCAGTGATGTTAGAGTTAGTGAGAGATGGTATTATCAAGATATAAAAACATATTCTGAAGGTACAATAAACAGCATTTGCTCATAGCTCAAATACAGGACTAAGAGAGAAAAATAAGAGGACTTCTAGGTAACAATAACATGAATACTGGTACCATTTACTTCAATAAGGGAAACTGGAGAAATAAATAACTTGGGGGAAAAATAGAAAGTCCCATTTAAACATTAAGTATGGTATGTTTATTGGGCATATTCAAGTAGAGATATCAAGCAGTTAACTGGATACAAAAGTCTAAATCTCAAAAGAAAAGTTGACTCTGTGGAGTTCTACATGTTAGTGTCAGCTTATAGACTGTTTTAAGATGTGACAGCATGAGAGTCACAGAGGAAAGATATAGAGGGAGAAATTGTCCAGAGACTGAGTCCTGTGAAAACAGAAAAATAAACCAACAAAGAGACTAAGCAAAAACAACCAGTAAGGCAGGAGAACCAGGAAACTGTAGTGTTTCAGAAGCCAATAAAGAAAAAATTTTGAGTGGGAGGGAAGAAGAGCAACTGTATCAAATGATGTTGGGAGGACAAATAAGATGAGGATTGAGAATAACCCCTCTCTGTAAGAAGGCAGTCACTAGTGATCTTGACAAGTCAAATGGTAGGGAAGAAGGACTAACTGGAAGGGTGTCAAGAAAAATTAGAGGAAAATAATGTGAAGATAATAAAAATGGAAACTCCTCTAAAAGAACTAGAGGAAATAGTGCAAAAGATTGGGTGTGAGGAGGAATAAATGACGTCAAGACAGGAATTCTTTTTAACTTTCATTTTTGGATGGGCAGTATCATGACATGCTCATATGCTCTCACAAATAGTCCAGTAGAAAGGAAAAATATAATGCTGGGAAAGGGGGTGATAACTATAGGAATAAAGTTCTTAAATAGACAAAAAGGAGTGGGATGTATGTACATGGAACTTAGGCCTTAGATAAAATAGAGAGTCATTCATAGGAATGGATGACTGTATATATAACTGACTCCTTACAGTGAACAATGAATTAAAATAAGCCACTTGGGAGCTATATCATCTATATATAAAAAGCTGAATTCAAAATCCAGTATTCTTTCCAAGATTAAAATCTTTAAGAAGGAAAACACAGGCTAATGACCTTTTAATTACTAAATCCAGTTAAATGCAAATCAGGAAAAGAGGAGTTTTTTAAATTCTTCTTAAGGGAGTAAAACCTACCTGGACTCTCCACTCTCTTATAGTGGTATGGATTGATACAAACTTCTTTTTGCTTAGATCCAAAAGGGAATTCACAAATATCCAATGGTTTTAGCTCATGATGACTTTGCAAATCAGGCCAGCGCCAAACACGACAATATATAACGTGGGGTAAGCCTTTTCTGTGAGAAACCTGCAGGCGTCCATCTAAAGATCTGGGAATAGTGACACATTTGCTTGGCTGTCCTGGACTGCTCAAGGCTTTCTCCAGTTCCTCCATGGCACCCTTTTTCTTTTTTAGCTTTTTCACCAAAGCATCGACTGCCTTTTCTGCCCATTTCTCCTCTTCATCACCTTGCTTCCAGCCCAACAATCGCTTTACTGCTGGACTAGTAAAAGAAAACAAGCTGGCCATTGACGTCATTTGATATAAATCTTCAGAGACCTTCCTGCAACTCAAAGTCAGTGGCTACCAATAGAACAGATCACAGATGAAAAGTCATATATAGGTCCTAAATTGAAGTTCCAATTAAAAAGGGAAGAGGGATATTTATCTTCGTAAGTGCCATAAGCTTCTTTCACTGGTTCAAGTCCTGAAAGAGAAAGGGGGAAAAGGATAAGATCCCTAATTTAAATGAATGCAATTAAAATCAATATAATTGAAAAGTATGTTGTTCTTAAATAAGAGCAGAAAAGCATTACGAAGTAAAACAAAATATCTGTCTAGAAAGAAAACTTTTCTCTAAAGTCCTGTGACCACTCAATTTCTTCTTCTTTATATGAACAAATAAATCACAGGCAATACAAAATGATAACCAAAAGCAGAAACAGGTTGCTCTACTTTCTGTGTATTATCCAAAAAATACAGCCTCTAGATTTTAATTCCTTTGGTCAGGCTAAGTAAGCCCCCAAATGGCCTTCTAAGGTTTGATTCCGAAGTACTTTTCTTCACTGAAACCCATGTTACATGCTATGTCAATTCTGAGCATGATATGTCTGATCTGAACAAAAGTCTTAAGAGAAATTTTGCTCTTCCCTATGATCATCATTCGCTTTGTTGTTTTTTTTTAAGGAAATATTTTAATATCCATTTTATAAAGAGTCACAGATTTTTTTTTTCTTTATTAATTTCAGAGAGAGAAGAAGGGGGAAAGAGAGAGACAGAAACATCGATGAGAGAGAACATCGACTGGCTGCCTCCTGCATGCCCCCCGCCCCCACTGGGGATTTGGCCCACAATCTGGGCATGTGCCCTGACCTGGAATCAAACTGGCGACCTCTTGACGCATGGGTCAACGCTCAATCACTGAGCCACACCGGCCGGGCCATCATTCACTTTAAAATGTTTCACAGACTTATAAGTTTCGGGCAAAAGCCATGGTCTTCTTATTCAAGTCACATTATTAGAAGCAAATTTTATTAAAGGTTGTCATAAGATGTACCAAACTCTTAAATAAATCCTAACACACACAATTGCCAGAAAAATGGAAAGTATCTATTTTTAAAACTAAGAATGCTGAATAAATTTAAAGAGATTTCAAAGTTTAACCCAAAAAAAGTACAGTTTATAATTTTATAATTCCCATTGCCTTCTGTGATATTTTGAGTATACTGAATTAATGAACCTGCTCCAGGCAGACCACTACTCTGCACCATTAAGATGGTCTTGGAATTAATGACAAGAGAAAATGATGTGCAGTGGCACTCTACTGATAAGAGTGGGTACAATTCTCTGTGGTGACTACACAGCCAACTACAGACAATGAACAACCAGTGAACTAGCAGGAACAATGTCTGGAAAAAAATATGTCAGTAATAAAAGATGCTTCCTTTCTTATGCTTAAAATTGCCAAATACTGCTGCAGCTCTGCCTGTCACAAACTCTAGCATCAGGACTATTCTGTATTGGGGATGCATCTTCCCAGAAAAGAATATATGTGTTCAGTTAAAACCCAGGTAAACATAAGGTAAAATAAAACTGAATTAAATTCAACAATTAGTTATTGATTGCTTGTTATGTGCCATGTATTATAAACAGCCATGATGGTGCTTAAAAAACAAAAAAAAAGGCATACCAAATAGGTTTCATCTTCAGAGCCAACTGATTCATTCATTCAGCATACACTTACTGAGAGCCTACTATATGCCAGGCACTGTTCCTGGTACTGACCAACTAGTAGTGGGTATCTATGTTAGAATCATGGGCAGAAGGGTACAGGGAAGTGAAGGTGTACTTCTCATGTATGAATAAATACGCCCAACCCTACACAGGATAATTTTTGCCAGGTAAATAAAACTGGCTACATTAAACTACAGATATATAACAAGAGAATGAAATCATATTTTTCAGCAACAGGTCTCAGACTATAAAGTTGTATGTGCTAAACAAACTTTAAGAAGGGCTGACCTCGGTTGTAGCTACATCCAGAACATAGGATATAAGCCATCTGAATCAGAAAGTAAAGGCATGATTTGGTTGTATGAGATGAGCAGGGAAATTTCAAAGACAAAAGGATATAAACAAAAAAATATATAGGAAGACATAAATAGAGCATTTCCTAGGACAGAGAGGAGATAGGACTGGCTGAGTGAGATCTTATTCAGCAATACTGGAATATAATGGAGGCCACACAGGGTAGTGCATGTGTATGAGAGAGAGTATATATGTGTAATGGAGAGAATGTGTTAAGGAAGGGGGAGACAAAAGGAGTGGAGCTTAAAGACCAGATACTAGAATAATAGTTAACCACTACAAAGTGCTTAATAAATGTTAACTACTAATCTAGTATCATCATCATTATCATCA
Organism: Tadarida brasiliensis; assembly: GCA_030848825.1. Classification (NCBI taxonomy): domain Eukaryota; kingdom Metazoa; phylum Chordata; class Mammalia; order Chiroptera; family Molossidae; genus Tadarida; species Tadarida brasiliensis. The sequence goes on from CM061259.1 coordinate 84,403,695, forward strand.
TCATTATTATTAAATACTAACTATATTATGTACTAAAGAGAAAAAAAGGTTACATTACCTCTGGGGAGAGGCATGGAATGGGGGAGAGGCAACAGAGAGGAGTCCTTTGTGATTTGTTCTATATACGTCTGTATTGTTTTAACCTTTTAACAAAGGGAATCTATTAATGCATTACTTGCATAATACTAAAATAAAAACAGTAGGTAATCTAAAACAAGTTATGATGAATAGAATGGGGTTAAGGGTGCTGGTACAAAAAGCAGGAGAAACTAATGTATGCTATTAGAAGTCAGTATGGTGATTACCCTTTGAAGGGAAGGGTGGGGGTACTAACTAGAAGGAAACCTGAGGGTTTCTGCCATCCTCGTAAAGTTCTGCTTCTCGCTCTGGGTCATTAAATGGGAGAGTTCAGTTTGTGAAAATTCAGCTCGCTGGATAGCTAAGATGTGTACACTTTCCTGTATGATTTAAAACTACTTTCTCCCCATCATCAGTTACCCTTCTCACAAGCAACCCCCCCTTTTTTTTTCTTTTATGTCCTTCCAGGGAAATTTTACACAAATGCAAGTAAATATATATATATATTTTTTTTAACATAAATAGTGGTATACTAAAAAGAAAGCCAGGTACAGAAAAATTATCAACAATGTATCTTCAAGAGCTTTCCCTATCAATATAGAAAGAGCTTCCACATTATTCACAGAATTCCAGTGTAAAAGTATTCTTAAAAGTACATTGAACCATCATGTCATTCCTCTGCTCAAAAATCATCTGGTGGCTTCCCATTACACTCAATATCCAAATTCCTTAACATTACTTTATAGGATCTACATGATCTGGCCTTTGGCTTCTCCTCCAAACTCATTTCTTACCATTCTCCTAACTTTGCACTTAACCATGCTTGACTTCTTTCCATTTCTCAAGTGTTCCAAGGATTTCAATCTGAAGGCCTTTGCACTTATGTTCCTCCCCTGGAATTTTCTTTTCCCAGATCTTAACATGGCCTATTCTCTCAATTAGTTCAACTGCTCAAATGTCACCTCCTGAAAAATGACTTCCCTGAACATTTAAAATAGCATACATCCCAATCCCACATCATTCTCTATCCTTTGATTCTCCTCAATTTTCTTTCATGGAACTTATTCTAACCTGTTATTACATTATCGATTTCATCTATTTATAATATGTCTTCGCCCCTGATATGTTAGTAGGCAGGTAGCCTTATGTTCCTTATCTACCATCATATTCCCTGGACCTAGAACAGTGCCTATTTATTAAATAAATGAGTAAAAACAAAAAAACAATTTTGCAAAATATACATACTTTTAGAAGAGCAACTGTAAACTAAATTTAAACTAAAACAAAAAAATGTTATATATGGATAAACATAGATATAGTAACAGAATAAAAGTATGTATGCGGCCCTGGCCGGTTTGGCTCAGCAGTTAGAGCATTGGCCCGTGGACCAGAAAGTCCCAGGTTCGGTTCTCGCTAAGAGCACATACCTCAGTTGCAGTTTGTCCCCAGCCCCAGTTGGGGTCGTGTGGGTGGCAACCAGTCGATGTGTCTCTCTCACGTCCATGTTTCTTTCTCTCTCTTTCTTCCTCCCTCTCTCCCTCCCACTCTATGTCCTCGGATGAGGATTAAAAAAAAAAAAAAAAAAGTATGTATGCAAATGATTCACACCAACCTCAAGATACTGAAACTGACTGGGTTGCCTCTGATGAAAGAAGGAAAAAAGGATAAAGCAAGAATGGAAAAGATTCAGCTGTGTTCCTTTTAAAACTAGATTTGAAGAAAATTTGGCAAATCATAAGATGCTATTTTCTCTACTTTTTTGTGTGTTTATATATTTCATAACAAAAAATTCACTATTTTTATTTTTTAAAAGTAGTATAATAAAAACAGAAGGTCAGATTCTGTCCTTTACTAGGTACATGACCATGACCGGTATCACTCTTTCTAAGCCTATTAACTTTTCTGCACTGTAGGTATAATGGTTCCTAAGTCACTGAACTGAAGAAGTAATAAAATAGTGTGTTTATGTATATACATGAGAAAGAACACACACACATATAATAGATGCTTTACAAACTGAAAAGTGCTATTTCAAAACTTCAAAGACTGGTTGGGTCTAGTCTCAATCTACCACTATACCACTATACACACTTTCTAATCCAACCCAAATCCCTGCACCTTTGCCCATCTGTGTCTTCCAAGAGAAATCTCAGTCATCCTTAATGATAAGCTCAAATACATCCCCTTTTGTGAAGAAGTCCTTTACTATCCCACCCTAAAGAGGTTATGGCCATTTATTATAATTAAATAATATCTTTTTTTAAATGTATATTTATCATCGAAAGCATGACAGATGTCCCCCTTCCCCCCCATTGACCCTCTCCTCCCCGCTCCTGCTCCCCACCACCTTCACCACACTATTGTCTGTTTCCACTGGTTATGTATATATACATATAAGTTCTCTTAAATGATAAAAACATATCTTAACTTCCCAGCTGGAGTACAAAATCCTCCCAGGAAGAAGTCTTCAGCACCTGGCACTATGCCATGTTCCATACCACATACTAAGGGAGTATATAATGAATGGTCGTTGATTTTTCTATCAACTGTACCTTGCAATTAAAGATAACTTCAAATTTTAAACCCAGGTGACTAATGACAATTCCATTAATAGAATTAAGGATACTAAGAAAGTGGCTTAGTCAGCAGAGAAGACGGTTAACTCTATTGGAAAAAGGGCATGACTGGAGATAGAGGTTTAGCAAAGAAAAGATGAGAAACAGGATTTAAGATTTTGCACAAAAAACTGAAATATTAAGAAAATGTAGGTTTTCAACAGAATGAAAAGAGCAGGAAGTAAATACCTGAATATTAGGGACCATTCATTGGTAGGAAAAAGGAGAAAGAGTTACTGATAAAGTATCACTAAAATGAAGATCTTAGAACTAGATACAATGGCATTGTAGAAGATTAAACACAGGGAGAGTTTAAAAAGAATGTGAACAAAGAAAAGGCTAATGACTTCTTGAATGGTGAATGGCAATGTCATTAGACTTCAAGAGATTGGCTTCAGAAAGAATGAGTGTCAGATTTTAAAACCCAAGACTCAGTATTAGTGTTTTCTTAAAACTAGCCATAGGATTCTCTCTTTGTATTTAACCTTTCTCAAAAGAAACTTTGCAGGCCAGAAAGAAGTGGCAAGAGATATTCAAGGTGATGAAAAGCAACGACCTACAATCAAGATTACTCTATCCTGCAAAGCTAACATTTAGAATCGATGGACATATCAAGAGTTTCCAAGACAAGAAAAAGCTAAAGGAATTCATCACCACCAAACCAGTATTATATGAAATGTTGAAGGGTCTTCTTGAAGGCGAAGAAGAACAAAAATATGAACAATAAAATGGCAATTAATACATATCTATCAACAATTGAATCTACAAACAAAATGAGCAAGCAGAATAGAAACACTCATAGATACAGAGAACTTTTTGTTGCTTGCCAGATGGGTAGGGACTGGGGGGATGGGTGAAAAAAAGAAGGGATTAAGAAGTACAAATTGGTTGTTATACTGATGAACCTCAAAGGGAAGGGGGGAGGGAGGGTGGGATGAGATAAACCAAAGAACTTCTATGCATATATGCATAACCAATGGACACAGACAATAGTGTGAGGAAGGCAGGAGTGGGGTGGGACTGGGGAGGAAGGGGTCAATGGTGAAGAAAGGGGGGAACATCTGTAATAATTCAATAAAGATGAGTTAAAAAAAAAAAACAAGCTGTAGGAAAGGGATAGAGACAGATTTTACATTCAACTCTTTAAATACAGAATGATTAAAAATTTTAAACATGTTTAATGAAATTCTTTCTAAAAATATGTTATAACTTTCCAAATTACATAAGTGGTATGTGCAAAGTTATCCAAATACTCATTAAATAAGTCTCAACTTACTAAGTTAAAAAAAGAAACAAAATTCATCACAAAAGTCCACTAGTGAATAAGCAAAAGACCTAATCAGATACGCAGATGGTGAAATGGACTCAACATTATTAGTTATGAGAAATTTCTAAAAAGGAAATAGTAAAATATCACTCCATGTCTACCAAAATAGCTAGACTTAAAAAAAATAAAAGACTAAGTATTCATGATGACACAGAACAACTGAACTCTCATATATTTAGGAAGAATATAAATTAGCCCGACTACTTTGGAAAATTATTTGACAACATCTACATATACTAAACATAGATTCCTATGACCAAGCAATTCCATTCCTAAAAAGCATGATGAATCTCATAGATAAAATACTGAAGAAGTCAGATACAGATGGAATTATATCATTCCATCTATATGACATTCAAAAAAGAAGAAAAACTAACCTATGTCATTAGAGGCAATAATGTTAGTAAGATGAGACAAGAGAGACTCTTCTGGGGAGCTGGAAATTTTCTATATCTTGATTTGAGTGACAACATAAATGTATGCATATAAAAGTTCTTTGAATTATACATATAAGATTTATATACTTTATTATAAGATATACTTCAATATAAAAAAAACTTAAAAATTTACTAGTGAACTGATCACCTATAAAACTAGTTAACATTCACTAGCATCTCCCTCATCATAAACCATGAGTGAAACTGCAAATGTGCAATAACTGTAAGATTTCACAAAGTTTATTAAAATGATGGCAAACAATGTAGGATCTGGGATTTAATTCTTCCCTACTACTTTACAAGCATATAAGTTAGTTACTGTTTTACAGATACTGACAAAGGACATGAGACTCCTGGGTCAGAGACAAAGAACTTTATTACTCATGGCACAGCAAGCAGCATCAGCATCAGATTTGAGGTTCCCTTTGCCTCCAAAACCCATGGGAGTGATGCACTACGGCCCAAACGGATAGTACTCATATAGTGGGTTTGCATACAGTGAGGAACAATGAGCTTCAGGAATTCATCACTTTTGTAGTAATAGGTAAGCAAACCTATTGTTTGTAGAGAAGGAATAACTTGACTATCAAAGGATTAACAGAGGTCCTTGGGAAAAGCAATATATATTCTTATGGATATTTTTACAAAAATAAAAAAAATCCTCTGAATGTTAGCATAAAAAAAATCCTCTGAATGCCAAACATGAAGGATGCTATATCATGCTACTTACTAGAATATTTTGTAAGCCTATCCATTCACATTTGATTCATTCTTTGTTCATTATAAGAATTTATGCATGTTTAAAATTATAATCTTTTTCCAAAATTTTAATTTTTCAAGATAAAGTCACAATTTAGTATGAAATACTGATCTGCATTTTAAGTGGTTTCATTTTAAATGGGTTTTTTTCCTAAACCAATTATCATTAGTTCACAAAGACCTAAATGTAACATGAGCTTTTCTTGATGACTCAGTTATCATTATGAACCTCTATTCCTGCGCTGTGCTGTAAATCTTCTATAGAAAGCATGGAGTATAAGATGCATAAGTTACTGACTGAATAGACGAAAGTGCATAAATCACTTTGAAAAGTTACTTATATAGGTAGACTTTCGGACATGACTTTCTCAAAAGAATATAGCTATTTCAGGGATTTCAACAACTTCCTTTCTACAAAATAAATCGCTAAATCAAAGATAATAACATTCCTTTGATGATGAGGAGGAGAGGGAAGAGGAGGAGTAGGTGGAAGAGGAAGAGTAGGATGATAGCATTAACATTTATTGAGTACTCACTAGGCCAAGTACTGTTAAGGACCTTATTTTTATAGTCCAAAAATTGTTAAAATCTCAAAACAGCCATATAAGGTAAATTCAATTTTTCTCATTTTACAGATGAGAAAACAGGCAACGGGAAACTAAACGTAATTTGCTTATCTACACAGAAGAAATAAAGCCAGGAATGAACCCCGGGCAGCACAGCTCCAGAACCTACACTCCTAACCACTATACACACTGCCACCTAGAAAGAAAACCTCCTGCCAAGCAATTTTCTTCCCTTAAAGACCTTCTCTATTGTTCTTCATATCTCTGACTTCTCCAAAACATTCAAATCATTATATGTTATAAAATAAGATTATATGGTTTCAGAGACCAAGAATAATCCAGTTCGATATGCTCATTTACAAGTTGATTTTTTAATACCACTTAACATATTCTCATCAATGTCTTTATCTACTTTAGTCCATTTTTCTCTCATTTTAGCTAAGTCTGTCAGTAGGTATGAAAAGACTATCTAATGTTTAACTATTATTGTATAAAAATTTACATTTAGTATGACAGCCTTTTCTTTTGGAGTTACAAAGCTCCAATTATCATTAGGACATTTTTGTCACACATCACTAGAACATAATTATCTCAGAAATGATGAGACAATGCACTACTGTATTGAAAATTTTTTTTCTAAATATAAAATTTCTAATTATAAAATATGCTTAACCACAATCACTTCATTAACATTTGGTATACTGACTTATATTTTTTTCTCTGCATATATATATACATATATATGCATATATATTATAGTCTCCCCCACCTCCGGCCATGACTGAGGGTATGCCATGATACTACTTGGTATTCCGCATTTTTCATTTAATACAACAATAAATTGCCATATATATGCTTTTAATGGTTCAACCATATTTCACTCATCCATTTTCTTAATATTTAACATTTAGGTTTCAAAATGAAATTGTTATACTGGGATTAAAACCATTTTATAGTACCCATATGATAGATCAATTTTCTCCTGTAATCTTTTATGCAGAATATATAATATTCAAAATAACACCTTGGTACACAAGTTGAAATAAAAAGTACGTGGGATACAGCAATAGATTTATTTCACTATCCTCACAAAAGTCCTTGGTTATGAAAGAATTTCTCATTCTGTATACAAAAATAGAGTAATAAGGTACTATACTTTTCTTATTTGCATATATTAGCATATGCAATATGAGCCCCAAGTGAATTTGCAATACCTTTGAAAATAAGAGTATTATTAGGTTTTCTAGTAACTGAAGGGCTTAATTTTGAATCTCTTATTATTCCCTTTCTATAAACGCTTTCAGGGTTTACTGAGGCATTTTTATTAACAAATATACAGTACTAAACTTAATCTCAGACTTATAATATTATTTATACAAAACATATTTACTGAGTGTACCTAAAAATGGCAAAGCACTCACTGGCTGGTGTGGCTCAGTTGATTGGTTGTCATCTGTGCACCAAAAGGTTGCCAGTTGATTCCTGGTCAGAATACATATATGGGTTTCAGGTTTGATCTCCAGTTGGGGGCGTGCAAGAGGCAGCTGATTGGTGTTTCACTCACACTGATATTTCTCTCTCTCTCCCTCTCCCTTCATCTCTCTCTAAAAAAAAATTAATAAAAAAATCTTCTTAAAAAATGGCAAACCACTAAGCAAGATGCTATAAGGGTTAAAAGATAATTCAGGTCCAGACCTTAACTTTAAAGAATTACAAATTAATAAACAACTAAGGTGTGCCCATACCTATCTACAATACAGGGTGCTAAAAGAAATTCAGGGGATGGCCTTTTGAGGAAGGGAGTAGAGGGAGATAAGCAGCACGAGGTAGCTCTATCTTAGGCATAAAAGCTATTGCAAGCCCTGGCTGGTTTGTCTCAGCAGTTGGAGCGTCGGCCCAAAGACCAGTGAATCTCGGGTTCTATTCCGGACAAGGACAGGTACCTTGGTTGCGGTTCATCCCCGGCCCTGGTTGGGGTTGTGCAGGAGGCAGCCAGTCAATGTCTCTCTCACATCGATGTTTCTGTTTTTCTTTCTCTCCCCCACCCCCCACTCTATCTGAAGATAAATGGAAAAATATTCTCGGATGAGGATTTTTAAAAAAAGCTATTGCGAGTAAACAGAAAATCAGAGAGTTTTTATCTACTAGGAGGTGGGAAAACTACAGTTTAATTTGCTGGAGCATAGGTGGTAGAACAAGAGAATTGGCTAAAATATATGATAAGGCTAATCTATCACAGGATATTAATATATGTATTGTAACACATAAATACCAGATTTGCATTCTAATGAATTTGGGTTCAAATTCTGGATCTAACATACCTAAATCTCCATTTTTTCCTATTTTATATACTGACTATCAGTTCTGAGAATTAAATGAGGTAAACACTTAACTCAGAGATGTTATGAGGTGAAAAAATTGCAGCTTTTATTTTCTCCTCTCCCAAAGTCCTTTCTGATGATCCCCATCACCTCCCACCATTATCTATTGCTCTCCACTTCTTTTGTTCTTGTTCCTTTGATTCTCCTCATTTCTTGCCTCCTTTCTCCATTCTTCATAGCTTCTTCCACATTCATCAGTGCCCGTTTTAGAGAAGCTTGGCTACTACCTAATGATTTATAAACTAACTAATAAAAACGCACTTTTCTTCTATCTCCAAAAGGACCCAATAGGCACACAGTGCACAATCTGTATCTTTAGTACTTTCATGCGCTCCAGGGCTTTCTTACCTCCAAGTTCTCTTCGTAGAAGGCAAGATATATTTGGCAGTCCAGATATTTGAGACATGAAAACCTGGCTTCTGAGCAAATTCCTATTTGTGCCTCTGCCATCCTCATCCTGGGTTACTAACACATTAAAACTATCCTAAAGTACACCATTGGGAATAATATATGTATGTTATTATTTTTTGTAGGTGGTGTATTTAGTTCCTAAGGGGAAAAAAAATCAAAAGATTTCAAGACACTTAAATCATGGAATTATTTTCTTTTGCAATAAACCGTCATAAGAAGCAACTGTAAAAGTTACTACTTAAAAATATTAAAGTCTTATTTCAATAACACAATTAGGGATAGAAGACAAATTCTATTTTCTCTTTTTTGCTATTACTGAAGCTATATATACTAAACCAACCTTTTAGAATGTAAAAAAAACTGAATGTCACTGAACCTTTTCCTTAAAAGCCAAATCTTATTTTAACAATGTATAGTGGGCTAACCAAGCCATTAATAAAAAAAAAAAAAAAAAAAAAAACACAAACAAAACTGAACAGTGCCCAAAATATATTTCATGGAATTTCTATTTCTACCTTGAAAACCAGAGAATCTCCCCCAAAATCTAAAATCCCATTGAGAAATAAATACATGGGACAATCTGTGTAAGGTGAGTCAGTCAATTATCAAAATTGCAGTTTGAGTGAATATAATTAAATTTAGTGATCAAACACTATCATATCACACTTAGATCTATTTAGGGGGACCATAAATAGAAAATATGGAAGAGGAACTATTCCAATATAACTGAAAAATGGGGGAGGAAAAGGTAAAAGATTATATACTTGTGAATAAGATTGCTTAAGAAAAATTAACTGTATTGCAAAATGACTAGTGACAGATAAAAAAAATGGAGGGCTTAGCAAGTATACAAAAAAACAAGCTCTGGAGGGTCTGGGAAGGGGCGGCAAGCACCATGTCCAGCTGTGAAGGTAGCAAGAAGCAGCCCCTGATGCAGTCCAAGAAGCAGGCCAAGGAGATGGATGAGGAAGATAAGGCATTCAAGCAGAAGCAACAAGAGGAGCAGAAGAAATTTGAGGAGCTAAAAAAGAAGGCCCGAAGGCCTCGGGGAAGGGCCCCTTGGCCACAGGTAGAATTAAGAAATCTGGCAAAAAGTGAGCAGTTCTTTCTGCCTGGGGCAATGGTGATCTTGAATTCCATTCCTGTTTTAAGTTCTGGGTTCCCTGTCATAACATTTCTTGCCACCTATAGCTAGAATGAAGTATTGTCTTAGAGCCTGTTGTACATTTAAGACTAAACTTTTGTAAAAATCATCACCACCATCATCATCATCACCATCATCATGCAGTGGCTCATCTATTCAGTTCTTCTCACTTTGCCATTTCAACCTTAGCTGTGAGGTCAGAGTAAACCCAGCCCAGAATCCTTTCAAAGTGTGTTCTTAAGTCTTTGTTCATCCAATATTCTGTACCACCTGGAATTAAACCAACTCATTTAGGGGGAAAAAAAAAAAACAAGCTGTGAAAAGCCCCATCTCCCCCAAACACACACACACACACACACACTACACTCGAGGTGAATAAAAGGCAAGGATGAGGCATGGATAACTGCTCATCATATTAGCATAAATTTGGGGAACAACTATCACAAGACCCAAATAGGAATATGACAATCTACAATTCAGTCCAGTTGGTAATAAAGGACAAGAACAAGGAAAACCAAGTATCATTTAAGCCAAATGAGGCAAGACAGACTGGGTTTAGGAAACAATAAGCCAGTTTGTGAAGCAAAAGTTTAAGGCACCACCACAGAATAAATGCCAAATAAGGAAAGACTGAATTCAATGCTAAGGAGTGAGGCTCCTGGAAGTAATCCTATATGCAATGTAGAGTTCTATCCAAGCAGAGAGATATGTTCAGAGAGACATTTGAAGGAGACAAAAATCGTAACAGCACATGATCAAGTTGGGGGGGAGGGGAGCAGGGCAGAGAGGGAAGATGGAAAACATGGTGGTAATCCCAACTATGAAAGGAAGACACACATGGGTGGTGGTACACAGACCAAGGTAGTGATGGTAGTAGAGATACAGATAAGGAAGGGATGAGAGGGACATTACAAATAAACAATCAATAAGGCTTGGTGACCAACTAGAATAAAAACAGGGGCAACCAAAAATGGCAAAGGTATAAAAGCTGAAAGAATAAAGATACCACTTACTTAAAAAGGGGAATTCTAGTTAAAGCCAAGATGAGGCAAGAAGGTGATGGTGGATGGGGTACAAGGAAGCAAGCACTGATGCAGCTCCAAGCAGATGTGAAATTAAAGCTCAAAAGAAAAGGAATGAATATGTAGATTTTGGGGATCATATCAATAGAAGTGAGAGTTAAATCTCTGAGAGTAGATATTTGATTTATTCAAAATTTAATGGGTACCTAATAAGCCAGGAATACTCTACACTAGGAACTCAGGCTTAAAGAATACTATCTATAATCTCAAAGATCTTAAAGAGTAATGGGGAAAAAGAGAAGGTGTGATGAAGAGCTTCATACACTGTCCAGCACATTGCTTAGTTTCACTCTAGATTTATTTCCATAAGATAGCCAATTGAAATAGGGCATTAAAAATATAGTAAAAAATATGTACAGCAAGCCCAGAAGACCAAAAATTGAAAACATAGGTATATGTGCTACTTCTTACATCAGAACCCAGAGGGACTTAAGAAAATAACTATGAACCCATTATCTGCTCTTACCTTGCTTGGCCTTTTATAGTTCACCTCTGGTTTATGAAGACCTGATGGGATGACTCTCTCATTGATATGTTTTTGTCATTTTGTAGAGAAATGACCCCAGCTAGAAAGAAAACTGAGATAATTGTAAGACTTAGAAATTGCTGTATGTGTTAGGTTCCCTGAATTTTTCTGAAAAACTATAACTATTGATTGAACAATAACACAGAACAGTACCTCGAAAATCCAAAGAAATGCAGTGATACCTCTGCCATAAATGAAAACCTTATAAAATTAAGAGATAACATGCACTGCAAAAGAATATATGACATTACAAAACATACACACTCACACATACATCTCCTATTTCATTCAGCTCAAGCATTCCTTCTTCAGGGAAGCCTTTCCAGAGCACCCTGCCTAGGTGAAATTCTTCTATAATACACTCTTACTACATCACATACCTGTATTTGTAGCACTTAACATACCTATATTTTTACATTTATCTGTCCAGCTCTTCAAGAATGTAAATAAGGGGAGTCATATCTGTTTTCACTCGTCATTATGAACCTAGTGATATGCTCAGTAATTATTTGTTTAATAAATTAAAGAGAATCTGCATAAAGAGCTTTTGAAAGCACATTAGTGGCTGGGGGTAGGGCAGGGTAAGGGGCACCTTTCACTTTCTGCTTCATACAATTCTGTACCTCTTAAAATAAACATATATTGGAGCATGGTGGAGGCGGGAGCAGGCTGGGGGCGGGGGTAGGAGAGAACGCGGGGGCGCGCGCGCGCGCGTGTGTGTGTGTGTGTGTGTGTGTGTGTGTACGTACGAACGTATATACGCCCGCGCGAGGGGGGTAGCTGTGGGCAGGGGTGTCAGTGTGTGTGTGTGTGTGTGTGTGTGTGTGTGTATGTGTGTGCGTGCGCGCACTGGCTGTTGGAGGGGAGGGGTAATAAAAATAAATACATACATACATACATAAACATGTCTTTTTTCATAGTCGGAGAAAAAGCAATTTTAAAACCAATGTAACTGTACCTCAGCCATATTAAAACACTTACTAAAGAGGACTTACAAATGTCATTCATATTTCAAAAGAATTATCTTCATTATATTTAGGGTTGTACAAGTTTAGAAGCTGAAATTTAAGAAAAATCTATTAGAAACTAGGAGCAAATACTTTCTGCTCTGAATAAATATTAGTAAGAATTCATTTTTCCAAAGCATTTCTCTTCCTGTCTTGAAATGTTTTTTGCACCTCAGAGATGTTACAAATGCCATTCTCTGCCTGAATAGCTCTCCTCAGGCTCCAACCACCAATTTCTAGCTCTTTCATCATTCAGGCTTCAACTTTAGCTATCTTCCCAGAGACCTTCCCTGACCTCCGTAACCCTATATAAATACTATGTTCATCTACTTCACTGTATTAATCAATTTGAGATTATCTCTTGGTTTACTTGATTTTTTTTAACTCCTACTAGAATGTAATCCTTAGGAAGCAGTATTAAGCATATTCAGAGAACTTGTTATTCATTCAAAAGTATATTTATTGAGGTAGCATTCTAGGAACTGGGAATATAGAAGTGAATAAAGGAGACAACCCCTTGTCTTTGTGGAACTCACATTCCATCGGATGGAGACAGACAAAATACAATAAATAAGTAATATAACAGAGTTCGTTAGGTGAGAAGTGTGATGGAGAAAAATAAAGCAGAGGACAGCAGATGAGGAGTGCTATGGAACAGATATAATTTTCAATAGGGTGGTTGGACTGGGCCTCACTGAGAAAGTGTCAACTGAGTAAAAACTTTAAGGAAATAAAAGTGAGCCAGGCAGATATCTGGGGGGAAACCATACAGGCAAAGGCAACAGGCAACACAAAGATCCCAAGGAGGGAGCTTGCCTGGCACACTCAAGTTACTGCAAGACCAGTGTAGCCTGGGAATAAAGTGAACAAAGAGGAGAAAACAAGGAATGGGGTCAAAAAGGTAAAAGACACAGACTGGGCATGCTGAATATGAGAGGGCTTTGATTTTCACTATAAGGGAAATTCAGACGCCATTTAAGAGCGTGGAGACATGACATTTTCTGACTTATATATGAGACAACTACTCTGCCTGATATGTTGAGAATAAACTGGGAGAGGGGGGTACCCAGCAAGGATAAAAGCTGGGAGATCAGTTCAGAGTTTGCGGTAATCTAGGTGAGATGATGATGGCTTAAATCAGGGTAATAGCAGTGGGGTGGTGAGAAATAGGCAGTTTCACATATATTTTGGGAGATAATAGGTTTCCTGATAGAATAGATATAAGGAATGTAAGAACAGAGGAGTTAACAATGATTCTAAGGTGTGGGCCTAGGCTGTCGAAAGCATGGCATTTGTCATCAACCAATTTGGGGAAGACTAATAGCAGCTAAAGGAAGATCAGGAGTTACATTTTACTTACATTAAATGTACGAATAAAATGTTAAGCTTCACCAGGCTTCCAATTCAAATGAAGTCATATTAATAATCAAGATCCCAACAGTCCTGTACTTACCTCGAGGTTCTTGAGTAGGACTTCCTGACCAACTCCCATAAACACACACAAACTACCCTCAACACTCCCACACAGACAGACAGAGACACATACTGCTCATGCCCAAACTTCAGAGGTAAATTCACAGCAACAGCTACTTCACTTTCTGCTCCAACATCTCTCTAATTGCTTCAATCCAAAATAAAAGGCAAACAAACCAATCCAAAAATCTCATCCAACACTGTTAGCCAAAATGAAATCTCTTACATACATCAACCCATGAAATAAATGCCTATATGGGTCACAACCCGCCATCATCTCAGACAAACCTGTACAGAAGAATTACAGAATGGGGTTTAAAAAAAAACAAATTTCTCATTACCACAAAATTCAGATTCCTTAGGTTTGAAAGTAGGGTCCTATCTCCCACATTTTAACATAAGTCCCAGGTTATGCAGTAGGTTTGAGAAACAAGTCCCTTAGAATCACCTACAACAGAAAATAGTCACTTGCCTATATACTAAATCCTGGGTTAATGGGGGTAAAACTTTAAAAATATCTTACCCTTGTGGTTCTAATACCAATAGTAGTCACCAAGTTTCAGCAAGAGAAGACACTCCCCAACCCCCCATCAAACCAATCCCAGACCCAGGTCTACAATTATGACAAAACATGTAAGCCACAACCATGCTGCAGGCAAAGAAGATAAAGAAACCAAAAGTAAGTTTACCCATAAGCTCTCCTAGATTCAGAAATCTTATTCTTTATGGGAACATTTATAAGGAAGAAGGGATATAATCACATCAGCATCAAAACCATTTTCCTAGAGAAACACTTAAATCTTTCATAATGGTGACTCCCAATTTCCAAAAACATCAAAAGTTCTCATAGTAGATGACAACCACTCAAAGCTATTCAGGAGCTGAACTCATGGTCCCTGACACTTTTCATGGTATAATCTTCTTGCCTAGCCTCTTTTTGTGCCCACACAAGTCTATACTTTTTTTTATCTCCCACATCCAGATTTTTGTTTCCCAGTTTTTAATCACTCTTTAAACTTCACCTGCTCCTCTAAGTCCTCTAATTAAACAGAGCCTGATCTAGATGTATCACTCACCCCCACAGAGCCTGCAAGATTCCCTACGTTACTACCAGATGTATTCAAGTATACTTGTATAGGCCTGTAGGCACAGGAAAAGACACAGAGCTGGCCAATCTTTATAGCTCTTTCCTTTAAATTATAAAATTGTCAAGGGCAGATACCAAATCATTATATTATGTGTCTCTGGAGCACAAAGAGCTAACTTGTGTACATATGAAATATTCCAATATTTTATGAAGATGTTCCCCAGATACCTCATGTGTACCCCAGAGTTCAAGTCACCTACTTAAAAGAAAAGGGAGCAAATATGGCTCTGGGTAGCATTCATGTAATTTATACTTTCAACTCCAAAGAGTAGAACTGGCCAGTGAATTAAGCAGAAACTCACTTAAGTGAGCAGAAAGATGTGAGTAAGGGGAAAGAAAATGAAAGGCTAGCTTTGAAATACTTCTGTAGTGCCCCCATTTCCTGGGAACACACAAACCAGAATAACTAGATCTCAAGTTATACAACCTACCAGATAGATGCTAGGCAGATCCTAACACATCATGAAAACAAATTTGAACAAAACAAAACTTGCCTTTAAAGCACCAGCCACATTCTGAGATCACAGTTAAATCCGAAAAGGGTGAGACTTCCCAGGACTCCAGTTGCTATGCTCAGAAAAGGTTGGAAGGTTACATCATTTTTTTCTCATTATTATTTTCAGTAATAACAAAATAATATGTCTATGGAAATCAAAAGGAAAAATCCAGTTAAAATCTAACAACAGATCAAACCATTTCCAAATTTCTATGGAATATACCAGTCTATAAAGTATATATATACATTATAGGCAGAGACTGGTGTACCAAAGAATTCAAGAAAAAACTTGTTTACAAAATGTACTTTAACAACTAGCTTCCAAAAGTGAATTACAATTATAGTAGTGCACACACAGAACTGTCTAATAAAAAGTTTCTTAAGATCAGAGAAGAAATAAACAAAATAGTCTAAAAAAAAAACAATACAAAAGATCAATGAAATCAAGAGCTGGTTCTTTGAAAAGATAAACAAGATTAACAAACCTTTAACCAAACTCAAGAAAAAAAGAGAGAAGACCCAAATAAGTAAAATCAAAAATGAAAGAGAAGTAACAACTGACACCAAAGAAATACAAGGGTTGTAAGAAAATATTACAAACAACTATATGCCAACAAATTGGATAATCTGGAAGAAATGGATAAATTCCTAGAAACATACAATAGCCCAAAACTGAATCAGAAAGAATCAGAAAATTTGAATAGACTGACTACAACTAATGAAATTGAAGCAGTAATCAAAAAACTCCCAACAAACAAAAGTCTTGGACCAGATGGTTTCACAGGATAATTTTACCAAACATTCAAAGAACTAACACCTATCCTTCTCAAATTATTCCAAAAAAGTCAAGAGGAGGGAAGACTCCCAAACTCATTGTATAAGGTTGGTATTATCCTAATTCCAAAACCAGATAAAGACACTACAAAGAGAGAAAATTATAGGTCAATATCCCTGATGAATACAGATGCTAAAATCCTCAACAAAATATTAACAAATCAGATCTAGCAATATATTAAAAAGATCATACACCATGATAAAGTGGGATTTATTCCTGGGATGCAAGGTTAGTACAATATCCCCGAATCCATTAAATGTGATAAATCACATAAACAGAAAGAAGGATAAAAATCACATGATGATATCAATATACAGAAAAAGCACTTGATAAAATCCAGCACCCATTTATGTTAAACACTCTCAGCAAGTGGGAGTAGAGGAACATACCTCAACATAATAATCCTATATGATAAACCCATGGCCAACATCATACTCAATGGGCAAAAACTACAAGTGTTTAAGATGGGGAACAAGACAGGGATGTCGGCTTTCATCATTTTTATTCAACATAGTACTGGAACTCCTAGCCACAACAATCAGACAAGAAGAAATACAAGGCATCCAAATTGGAAAGAAAGAAGTATAACTGTCATTATTTGCAGATGACATGATACTGTACATAGAGAACTACCTAAAGATTCCACCAAAAAATAATGAATTTGGTAAAGTAGCAGGATACAAAATAAATATCCAGAAATCAGTTTGCATTTCTATACACCAATAATGAATTATCAGAAAGGGAAACTAAGAAAACAATCCCATTTACAATCGTATCAAAAAATAAAAATAAACTCTAGGAATAAATTTAACCAAGGATGTAAAATACTGTACTCAGAAAACTGTAAGGCACTGAAGAAAGAAACTGAAGAAGATACAAATAAGTAGAAGCATATACCGTGTTCATGGATAGGAAAAATTGATAAAATGTCCATACTACCCAAATGAACAAAATATCCATACTACCCAAAGCAATCTATAAATTCAACACAATTCCTATCAAGATACCAATGGCATATTTCACAGAACTAGAACAAATATTCCAAAAATTAATATGGAACCACCAAAGACCCCAAATAATCATAGCAATCTTAGAAAGAAGAACAAAGTTGGCGGAATCATGCTACCTGATATCAAATTATACTATAAGGCTTCCACAGTAATCAAGACAGCATGGTATTGGCATAAAAACAGACAAATAGACCAATGGAACAAAATAAAAAGCCCAGAAATAAACCCACGCCTTTATGGTCAATTAATATTTGACAAAGGAGGCAAAAACATACAATAGGATAAAGACAGTCTATTCAATAAATGGTGTTGGGAAATTTGGACAGATACATGCAAAGAAATGAAACTAGACCATATCTTCTTAAACCATACAAAAAAATAAACTCAAAATGGATTAAAGATTTAAATGTTAGATTTGTAACCATAAAAATCCTACAAGAAAACATAGACAGTAAAATCTCAGACATCACATGTAGCAGAATTTTTCCTGATGTATCTCCTCAGGCAAAGGAAACAAACAAAAAAATAAACAAATGTGGCTACATCAAATTAAAAAAGTTTTTGCACAGCAAAAGAAACCATCAACAAAATGAAAAGACAACTCACTGAATAGGAGAACATATTTGCCAATGATACATCTGATAAGGGGTTAATAGCCAAAATTTATAAAGAATTTATACAATTAAACAACAAAAAAACAAACAATCCAATTAAAAATGGGCAAAGAATCTGAATAGACATTTCTCCAAAGAGGACATACAGATGGCCAATAGACATATGCAAAGATGCTCCAAGTCACTAATCATCAGAGAAATGCAAATTAAAACCAAAATGAGATATCATCTCACACCTGTCAGAATGGCTAGCATCAATAAATAAAAAAGCAACAAGTGTTGGCAAGGATGTGGAGAAAAGGGAACCCTTGTGCACTGTGGGAATATAGACTGGTACAGCCACAGTGGAAAGCAGTACAGTTATGTCGAAAAATTAAAAATGAAACTGCCTTATAACCCAGCAATTCAACTTCTGGGAACATATCTGAAGAAACCCGAAACACTAATTCGAAAGAATATATGCACTCCTATGTTCATTGCAGCGTTATTTACAACAGCCATGATTTGGAAGCAGCCAAAGTGCCTATCAGTAGATGAATTGATTTAAAAAAAAAAAAAAAAAAAAAAAGCTGTGGTAATTTACACAAAGGAATACAACTCAGCCAGAAAAAGGAAGGAAATCTTACCTTTTGTGACAGCATGGATGGATCTGGAGAGTATTATGCCATAATATAAACCAAGAAATAAGCCAGTCAAAGGAAGACAAGTACCATATTATTTCACTTATATGTGGAATCTAATGAACAAAATAAACTAACAAAACAGAAACAGACTCATAGATACAGAGAACAGAGTGACAGCTGTCAGAGGAGAAGGGGTTGGGGGACTGGGTGAAACAGGTGAAGGGAGTAAGCAAAACAAGACAACTATATGGAGATTACCAGAGAGAAAGGAGGGTGGGAAGAGGTAGGAGAAGGTAAAGGGGGGATAAATGGTGATTGAAGAAGACTAAACTTGGGGTGGTGAACACACACTATAATATATAGATGATGTATTATAGAATTGTACACCTGAAACCTATATAGTTTTATTAACCAACGTCACCCCAACAAATTCAATAAAAAATAAAAAATAAATTCCTTCTGAAACCACCTCTCTACCAGAATGGAGCCAAAAATCTTCCCACCTAGCTGACAAAGGCAAAAATATATCAAAACTAAAGAGCCCAGAACTAGCTGATAATTTAAGAAAAAACTAATAATTCTGTAATTACTCCATTTTCTCTAAGTTGTAAAATGATAAAAGCTGTTAGAATATGAGGATGACCTGTAGGTTGGGAAATTAGTTGGTCCTAACCAAGTTTTTTAGCAGTTCTTCAAAAAGGATTTTCTTTTAACCCTCCAACTAGTAAACATACCTCTCAGATTCAGAGTTCTAGACAATGGTAATGAACTGGATAATTGAGCACTAAAATTTTCAAAAACTATAATTCTATTAACTTTGAAAGTGGAAAGACATGAATAGGCTTCCTGGGGTCGTGCATCATCTTCCTTGGTGGGAAAGCTCCATTTCTGTGCAGCCCTTTTGAATCCTAACCTCCCAGATACTCTTCTCGATAATATTCAGGCTGGTGAAGGTAAGATCATCCCTCAGACTGCTACTGTTCTCTATAAAAGGAAATCTCCTGTGTCTTTGACCTTATAGACTAGCAAATCCATAGGCTATAAGATGCCTGTAACATTTGACAAAATAAACTATTTGGCTGCTTCTTTGTGCGGAGGGGAGGGGAGCGGAGGAGAGAAGGGAAGGGGGGAGAGAGAGACCCTCTAGAAGTAAGGAGAACAGGGAACACAGAGAAACCAGGAGAATAAAGGCAACTACATCCTACAATGTACTCAAGTCAGCTCTGAAATTCACCCAAATGCGTGGCTCACTGCCTAAACCAATATATACATCTGGTAATAATAAACACTGATAAGTCATAAACAAAAAGGGCTTTCTTAATTCAAAGACTCTACAAACTATTGGTAACATTAAAATTTACATAAAACACAATCAAGCAATTTCTGAGAAATAGATTTTTTTTAATGGTATTTCAATTTAAGTTACTAAGAAATGAAAAAGTTTGGTATTTTACTGCCTAGTCTTCAAAAGACTAAGAAGCCACTATCTTTGATTTGACCAAGTTACAAATCTGTTTTCAGTAGGGAGAAAAAACATACTGCCTCTGTTTAACACAAAGGCCAAAAAGATCATCACTGCAAATCATGTTTGGGTTCATGATGAAAACAGGAAACAGACAGGCTGCCCAGGTATAATTATGGTTATAGTCTAATGTGCCTTCAGGTTCCGCCAAGAATTAAAACCCAGTGAAGAGGGTAAGGAGAATTTACTCTCTACCTTGCAACAGAAGGCAACTTTTAATAATACTCCTAGCAACATGTTACATAACCAACAGTAAACAACAATCTGATTCAAACCTCATTAGTAACAACATTCTGCCACTGTCTCCCACTGAAATTAATAGCTGACTTTGCCAGAGGGAAAAGAAATGCCTCACATATCAATCTACCCATTTCTGTGGCGCCTACCACAGTGAACCAGACAAGCAGATAATACCACCAAACCTACACAGATTCTACAAAAAAAAAATAATTTTATTTTCCAGTTCCCTGCTCTCTTCCTCCTTTTAACCAGATCATATCATATGAATGCATTTTAAATCTAAGAGGAAAGTCAGTTGAGAAGTTTCATCTAATTTTTACTGCCTATTTCAGCTACGATCTGAAAGAAATAGAAATATAATAATAAGTGGATTTTTATAACAAAGATAAAGGAAGCTGGTTTATGCCATAATGGCAGCTGTGTGAAAAGAAAAGGCACACTGAGGCAGCAGCAATGTAGAAAGGGAAGGAAGGAAAGGAGGATGCCACAATCATGCAAACAATCATAAACAAAAATTAAATTAAAAAATCGAAATAAAATATGCACAACTTTTATGAAGGTTACACGTTAACTTGTCTCTCAAGAGTTTTGTATTCTTGCAATCTCTTGGTTCACTTTTGAGTAAAAAGAGCTAGCAAAGAAGTAAAAAAGAAATTTAAAATAATTTGTTCAAATCTAAAAATAATTCCTTACTTAATTTGGAACCCAATAATTTCACAACAATATTCGGACCAATAAATGTGAAATTATTACATTGTGTCTAGCTATTGTTTTCCCCACAACAGACTCTAGCATTGGTATCAACCAAAAATTTTAAACTACTTAGATGTCACTATACCTACTGGGACTAAGGTTTTCAACCTTTTGGCTTTCAAATTAACATTAAAAACTAATTCACTCTGGGCAATTTGAGTATGCTAAGGAAATTCAAGTATTGTACTCTACTTTAAATAAAAATGTATTAAAAGAATTTTAAAAAACAGCAACTCAAGTACCCTTTCCTCTCAAATTCTGTGAGGCCAAGCCACAGCCTCCACCTATCCAGTCTTTGTTGCTAGATAAGAACACTTTTGGTAGTACTAGGCAACAGGCGTGATGTGACAAACCCAACCAGACTTGAAATCTTTTTCCATAGAAAGATAAGGTAAACAAGATATACTTAGCACCACACCCATTTCCACGCACAAGCGGCCAGGAATGCTCCCCCCCACCCACCCCCCCAGACCTCCAGCTGGTCAGGAAACAATGTCTCTACAATCAAGATAGAGATCTGGCCCAGGGTGTTCAGGCATTCCTCACCGCCAGGCTGGCCTACAGCTCCACTCTCCAATGCCATCAAAACCAGAATTGGAACATTTTGTTAGGAAGCGGGCAAACGTCCAAAATACCCGACTATCCTCGTCCCAGTTCTTTTTGCAACCAAAATCTGTTTTGGCTACTGAGCATGCTCGCAACTTAAGAAGGGCGCCACATGGGAGTTTTCAAAGCTTAGGCTCCAAACTCCACGTAATAACAGCAGCTGAAAGGGGAAGAGAGGGAAAAGGGAGGGGGAGAGGGAGAAAGCGGAATATAAATCTTGAATATGGACACTGAAGTGAAGGACCCGGGCAGGGGCTGAAAACGATGAAGGCAATCACAGTGCTTGGCATTCTCCTCGCAGCTATGCAGAAGTTTCACATGAAGTAGAAGAAACCTTTGCAGCGGTGAAAACTGGCATGGCAAGTGGCAGAAGCCAGGTCTAACACCCAGCTGAGTGCAGTAGCAGGTCACAACTGCCTAGAGTGTAATTCCCACCGATAAGGTGGATCCTTATCTTTGAAACACAAAGCGACGGCGGCACGGATTCATCAAGCCACTGGACAGCTTTGCAGTGTAGCTCACCAGGCTGCTCCGCCGAGCGCGGCAATCGTACCAGGGTGGTGCTTAGATGAGGACGAACACACCGACCCTCCGCACAGAAGTGGGGCCGAGGATCCCCCTCGGGGGCGTCCCGAACGCCTCCCTCTACAGTCCCGGCGGTAACCCCGGCGCTGGTTCCAGGACCCGCCTCTGCCCCGCCTCAAGACGCCCCCGGCCGCAGGCTAGGCCTCCGCGGCCAAACCGCCGCCCCATCCCCGCCCGCCCGGACCCCAGCAGGCCCGGACTCGGCCTACCTCCCGGCCCGCAGGCCCGGGTGGTTTCCGCTCCGTCCGCGGCCGAACGCCCCCGCCTCTGCCCGAATCCGGCCTCTAGGGCTGGAGGGCGAGCCGCGTCCGGGCACAGCCTGCAGCCCCGCTCCCGCGCGCTCTCCGGCCGCCCCGGGGCCCCACACTCACTCTCCGGCCGTCTGGGCGCACTCTCCGCGCGCCGTCGCAGCGCTTCCCCTCAGTGCAACTTTATTAGCAGCTCGGCCGCGGGACACGCGCACGGCGCCCGCTCGCCCAGGACCCGGATGAGGGAGGGAAGGCGCCGAGGGCACCCCCCTTTCCTCCCCCCACCCCCGCGGAGGTGTGCGCACGCGCGCCAGCAGCCGAGTGACCGCTGCGGGACGGTGGGCAGGGCCGCCTCGCCCTGGCGGCTGAAGGAGGCTCCCCGCTTGGCTCAGCGCAGGCAAACCCTGGTTTCCCAGCAGCCTAGGATCCTCGCCGCAGTGGCCAGGCCGGGAGAGGTCGGGAGAGGTCGGGCCCTGGCCGGTGTGGCTGAGCTCGGTGGAGCTCCTCCCGTGTACCTGAAGGGTTGCGGATTCGATTCCAGGTTGCGGGTTCTACGGGAGGCAACCGATCCATGTTCTCTCTCTCTCTGTCTCTTGCTCTCTACAATCAATAAACATATCTTTGGGTGAGGATTTAAAAAAAGGAAGTGATTCAATTTTTAATTTTTTGAGGTAACACCATAGTGTTTTCCATAGTGGCTGTACCAGTCTACATTCCTACCAGCAGTGTGCTAGGGTCCCCTTTTCTCCACACCCTCACCAGCACTTGTTGTTTGATGATTTGTTGATGGCAGCCATTCTGACAGGGTGTGAAGTGATACCTCATTGTTGTTTTAATTTGCATCTCTCTGAAAATTGAATTGCCCTTTGACCCAGTGATCCCACTTCTAGGAATATACCCTAAGAAGCCTGAAACACCAAACAGAAAGAATATATGTACCCCCATGTTCATAGCAGCGCTATTTACAATAGCTAAGATCTGGAAACAGCCCAAGTGTCCATCAGTAGACGAATGGATAAAAAAGCTGTGGTACATATACACAATGGAGTACTATGCAGCTGTAAGAAATAAAGATCTCTTATCCCTTGAGACCACATGGAGGGACCTGGAGAGTATTATCCTAGGCGAAATAAGCCAAGCAGAGAAAGACAAATATCACATGATCTCACTTATTTGTGGAATATAATGAACATAACAGTCTGAGGAACAGGGTAGACCCAGAGACGTGGAAGTAGGGTACAGACTGACAACCCTCAGAAGAGGGGGTGGGGGGGAGGGAAGAGATAAACCACAGAAATTATATGCATGTACGCATAACTGATGGGCATGGACAGCAAAGCTGGGGATGGGGTGGGGGGGATGGGGAGGAGGGTGTCAATGGGGAAAAAAGGAGAAACATCTGTAACAAAAATAAATTAATAAAAAAAAGAAAAAAGAAGTGAGTCTGTCAGCTAACTCCCACCTCCACCATAGCCACCATTAACCAAATCAACCCAAAGTAATTGTCTTCGACTTGAACAATGGGAGATTATTCTCAGTGATAAAGTGTAAATAAAGACATCATCTGATGCAACTTTGCTACTTTTATTGACGTGTGATATAAATCTGAATGAAGAGTGTCCTCTTTCCGTGAAAAGGTAGCCTCAAAACAAGCTTCTGAGTATCTTCTTACAGCTTCTTACTAAATGTTGCCCTAAACCCCTCCTGTGTGGAAATCTTGGAGCCTCTCCTATCCCCACCCTTGCAAGCATGTGGAAATGCAGCCAGTGCCCTATACTTGGAGTTCTCTGAAGGATAGGGAGTTCAACCCAGTAGTTCTAGATGCACAACCCCTCCACCTCCTGGGGGCAAGGGGTAGGGGAGATCCCATGGGAGCCAGCCCCTGGACAGGTAGAGCCACTGCGGTGCAGAGACCATTCTTAGGCTGATAATCACTCCATTCTACCTCCTGGGGCAAGAGTCTTAACTCTTTCCTTAGTACCTGGGATTCTTCTCAATGTTTTTCCTCTCCAGTTTCCCAAAACTGTCAGCATTTCCCAGAATATGACAGTGTACCACCTAGGAGACCTAGTTTGGAGAGTACTAGTGAAGAAAAACTTTTAAATATTGTTTTTATTTTAAAAGTTCAATACCAATTTTCCAATATTCCACTATAAGTTTCCTTTTTAAATAAATCTAAGTTTTAAAAAAATTGGAGCCATTTTTAATTCTCTCATACCTTAATCCAATCCATCATGAAATCCTATTAACTCGACCTTCAAAATATATCCCAATCTGACCTTTTGTCACCACTTTACTGTCACCTTTGCTGCCTGAGCCAGGGTCATCTCACCTGACCCACAAAGTGGACAGCTGCTATTTTGCTCCAGGCTCCTTCAGCTGTTTGTTTCCACTGTGAAGAGACAGAAGATGTTGCAAAAGTCTGCATAAGGGTGGCCATCTCAAATGTGGATAGAGGCCTGGGTAGGCAGTGTAGAGGGCCAGGGTGGGGAACCAGAGGGTGCCTGCTCTGATCAAAGCCAGCAGCTGCTTTTCCACTCCAGTCAACTGTCACCACGGGGAAATGCAAGAATCAGGACCCAGTGTTTGGCAGATCTTCTGATTTTTCAAAAACAGCTGGAAATCTGGATTTTAATGCAAAAATCTTAGTTTTATATGTTTAGCAACTCCTTTCATTCTTTCTTTTTCACTCTCTCTCTTAGACATGCAGGAGGCCAACCCTGTACATGCCAAGTAAAACAAATCCATGGTCCTGATTTAGCCTGCTGGCCATCAGTTTGCAATCTCAGGTCTGCATCTTAAACCTCTTTACTACATCATAAACTTTGTGAAAGTAAAGTCTGTGTACTTTAACTCTTTCTCACACTCGCTGATTATTTGTTGTTAATTCAGAATTTTCCAGCCCTTGGAAGGCACATATTTTTGGAGCCTGCATGGGTTTACAACTCCCAAAAGTGCCTATAACCCTGCCTTGAAGGATGCTTCCCTCCCCTCCCCCCAGAACTGATGTTTGTAGAGTGCTTTGTTGAGCATTGTAAGACATAACAATTTGGTTTAAATGTTTTGCACACTAGAGCCACTTCTTACTTCAAACAGATAGTAAAATCCTTCCCAAAACAAACTGTTTGCTGTCTTGTAGTCACTGCATATATGTAAGGAATAATTTGTGATTACAGGATTCCTTTTAACAGTCACATTTATAATCTCAAAGCCAACAGTTCTGCTTCCTGAACTGTGTGTCCACATACTGATCAAATCAACCAGAGACTCCCAACTCTCCAAGTTGCTATGTGGGCTCAGCTTAGGTCTTAAATTGGAAAAGATGATAACCTAGAAGAGAGGAATGGAAACTTTCCCCCCAAAGGACTGAGAAATTATCCAGACCTCACAGGATATAGAACATCAGATAGATCACTAGCTATCTATATAGTTGAAAAGATATCAAACAGAAAATGAACAGACCTGCTAGAACCAGAGGAATGGAGTAAGGAAATGCATTTTGGACAATCAAATGCAATCTAAAAACAAATGTAGCACTGGATGATCTGAACAGATAGATAGTAGGTAGGGCATCAAAATAGACGAACTGCTTTTCAGTTTAGCATTCATCTGATCAAGAAGATCAGATAAATACATGAGTTTACTTTACTTGTAGAGAAACTTATTTCTGGAAAATTTAGGCCTGGGCTTCTCAAGCAGGGGTGCCTGTGCACATATTTGATAATGTTTGAAGACATTCTTGGTTGTTACAGCTCGGAAGGTGATGCTAGTGGTATCTACTGAGTAGAGGCCAGGGGTGCTGCTAACATTCTACAATACACAGGACAGCCTCCTTCTACCAAGAATTATCCAGGCCCAAATGTCAATAGTGCTGAGGTTGACAAACCTTGATTTAAGCCCAAAATGTTTTTTTTTTAATTGGGTTGATGTTTAGGGGGGGGGAAATGGGCTTTTTCTTTGAATTTTTCCAGTAATTGCTTTAATTATTCATTTGGTAGACACAACCAACCTAAATGTTGACTTGGGATAAATTATATTTTTATTGATTTTAGAGAGAAGATAGGAGAGAGAGAATTTAAAAAACCACCCGGCCAGTGTGGCCCAGTGGTTGAGCGTCGACCCATGCACCCAGAGGTCGCCGGTTTGACTCCCAGTCAGGGCACATGCCCAGGTTGTGGGCCCAATCCCCAGCGGGGGGCATGCAGGAAGTGGCCAATCAATGTCCTCTCTCATCGATGTTTCTATCTCTCTCTCCCTCTCCCTTCCTCTCTCTCTAAAGTCAATAAAGAAAAAAATTTTTTTTAAAAACCATCAATGTGTTGTTCCATTTATTTATGCATTCATTGTTTGATTCTTGTATGTGCCCTGACTGGGATCGAACCCGCAACTTTGGCATATAGGGACGACACTAACCAACTGAGCTACCTGGCCAGGGCCAGAATCAGCCTAAATGTTTAGTCCATGACCTACTCCCACCATGAATTTTCCAGACTCAAAAATGGGATAATTTTCAGGAAATGTGAGACATGAAGAACTGGAATAATTAACTCAGTCTTTCAATATTTTAAATTTTTTATTTTTAAATATAGGATAATTGAGGCAAGTTGTTTTTGGTTTCAATATCCTTAATAAATATCTTGATTCCACCCTTTGCTGAAGCTCAGAAGATTCTCCCTAAATGACCAGTACACACCCAGTAGAACTGGAAGAATGTGATCATGTTTGGAGGAATTACCCAGCATAGAAGGATCAGTGAATGAATTATATCGGGGAGACTCACAAAGGGTCTGGTAGACACCTCAAAGACTTCTCACTTCTTCAGACAGTCATGGCAAGTGGGCATCAAAGCAAGAAATATCTGTTTCTGTGACTCCTCCAGATAGTGTCCTGGAAACAATAAAGCTGCCTTTCCAAGTTATGAAAATGCTATATGTTCTTCAACTGCCAAACTACCCCACCCCCAATCCTTAATATCGGCAACAGTGCAGGAGCCAGAGCTAAACTGGGAAATGTTGTGAGAAGAGTGAGCTCCCAAGAAATGATGTGCAAAGACATAACTCACGATCCCATCCAAGAGAGAAAAAAATCATGTTACAATTTAAAATAATCTCATGTGAATTTTTTTTGTAATCCTCACCTGAGGATATTTTTTCCATTGACTTTTAGAGAGAGTAGAAAGGAGGGCGAGAGGGAGGGGGAAAGAGAGAAAGACATCAGTGTGAGAGAGAGACATCAATTGGTTGCCGCCCACACGATTCTGCTACCCTCCTGGTCCTAGGGCCGGCACTCTAACTGCTGAGCCACACGGCCAGAGCCCTCTTGTTAGTTTTTAACAGAAGGAGCCAAGGTCCTGCACCAGCCAGAGAACACACTAAAGGGATTTCATCCAATATTTGAAAGCATGTTTTCCAGTAAAATCTGAGTGTTCTGATGTGAAATGTTTCCTTAATAACCCACAGACCCTTATTTTCACAACTCAGAAGCTGAGAATCTTACTGTATTGGAAACAAGGAAAAGAATGACAGCTGCCTCCACCAGAAGCACAACAATCTCGTGGCCACAGACCCTTGAAGCTTCAGGGATGGATATCAGAGACTCCATGAGCCCCTGGAATGAATATGCACATTTTTGTGTATATACCTATGTACAGATTTTCTACAAAAAGAGTCCATAGCTTTCATCAGATTCTCAAAGGGTTTCCTGATCTCCAAATATTTGCAGATGCTTAAAGCAGTGGTTACTTTACGTGTGGTGTAAATATAATGTGTCCATTTTAAGTTATTTTCTCTTTTTCAGAGCAACATAATTGAGAGAATCCTCTCTAGGGAAGGCTGCTTGATGGAGATGGTAGGAACCCCACTTGCCTGTCTCCAACCATCTGCTACATTAAAGAGGGCCTCCTGTGGCTGGAATCCAAAATACAAAATTAAAAGGGTTGCTTACACCCAGAGTTGTAAAACAAAGGGGCTTTCTAAAGCAGGGCTTGGAGTGAACACTCATTTCTTCCTGACTTAAGCAGCATCTGTTCTTCCTGATGGCGAACACTCTCCAAGTTAACTCAACTGACCTCCATGGTTCTACATTCTCAATTTTCATCCTCAGAGACGTAGTCTTTGAAGAGCCAAACCACATGCACACTCCACCACAAATCCAGAGCAGCAAGTGAAAATCGGGGAGTGCTATGGAATTGGGGAGAGGCGAAGGAAACAGAAACTTCATGTTTTCTAGGATGCCTTTTAATGAATAAATCTTAGTTGTGAGAACTCTGAAGCCAGACTTCCTGGTTTGAACACAGGCTGTCTCACTACCTGTGTGAACTCGCACAAGTTTCTAACCAGTCTGTGACTCAGTCTCCTCATCTGTGAAATAGGGATAACAATAGTATCAATTGAATAGAATTATTATGAGGATTACATGAATACAGACTTGTTAGGTGCTCAGAACAGTGCCTGGCACATAGTAAGTGCCATATAAATGTTTGTTTTGAAAACATGTACTTTCATTGATATGCCAGCAACTTCTAAAATATTCTTCGCAAATTCATTTGTTACATAAAACGTATATTCATTGTACCTGAGAGTAGACCGCTCTTCTTTTCTTACTTGAATAGGTGATCTCATTCACTCTCAGGTCTCTGGTATGATCTATCACAGATAATTCCTAAATTTCTGTTTTCATCTTAGACTTGACTAATGACCTTCAAGGCCTTAAACTACCCTCTTAATGTTGCTACTGGACTGCAGATTTTGGATTCTGTCTGCCTGCCAAATCTCCTTTCTTTTGCTTCCTTTGTGGAGCCATTGCCCTCCTATATCAACCCTAGTACCAGACAGTCCACCTCAGAGATGGGCACATGACGCAGGAGGGTTATAATAGTTCTCCATTAGCCAGGCCACCATGCTTGGTTTGTAGATGGACATATGACCCAAGCAAAGTAACACATATCATCCCTTAGACTGATGTATGGATATTGAAAGAAGGAAGTTCTCCTTCTTGTCATTGCTAAGGTAAGGGTGACTCTGAGGCTGCCAGGGACCATCTGCCACCATGTAGAGGGAATGTGCTTGGCTAAGAAGCAAAAAGAGAGAAGCAGAGCTGATATAAAGAGGAGAAGCCCTTGATCCAGCTGTGCCTGAAGCACTAAAGATCCTCCTTAGACTTTCTAATTACATTAGCCTGTGCATTCTGCTTTTGTTTAGGCTAGTTTTGCTTCTACCACTTACTATACCTGCACTTGGCAGTCACACTGGGTTTATCAGGTCCAAACCTGAACTTCTGATATTTGTCATTCTTTCTCCCCAATCTGGTCCTGCTCCATTCTTCTCCATGTCAATAAATGACAGCTCCATCATATAGTAGCTTATACCTGGCAGTCATCTGTGGTATATTGGATTATTGTCCTAAATTGTCATTCCTTCCCAGTTGTGGAATTATACAGTTATGCCCTTTGCCATATGACTTTGCAGTATCTTTTCCTAGAAAAGGTGGCATGTACTTCCTTGCCCCTTTGATGTTGACTTTGGCCCTGTTGACTTTAGCCAGTGGACATGATATGGACATAAACTTTAGATGTGCTTGATGGCTGGTTTGGTCTATTGTGCTTTTGCCATCTACCGTTAGAAGAATGGACCCCAGGTAGTCATTGGTCCAGAGAGGATAAAAATACACATACAGTAGAGAAGATCCCAACCCATAGTCTGTAGCCTAGCTCAACAGACGTGCAGTCTGAAACTCAGCTACCCAAGCTGAGTCACAGACCCCTAAGTGGGAAAAGTTAGTGTTTGTTGTGTTTACCACTGAGATTTTGGGGTTGGTTGTTATGTAGCTATAACCAACTAAAACATTCTTCACTTATGCCTATCTCTCACCCTCATTTATTCATTTAGTAACTCTCTCTTTCAATAATGTGACAAATATTTAGTGAGTGCCTACTACACATCAAGTATGTTTTGGGTACCAGGGAAAAGACATTAGACAAAACAGACCAAAACTCCCAGCTCTCATAGAGTACACAGGCAATTTTTAAAAACATGAAAACAAGTAAAATTTAGTATGATATATAGTAATAAGTACTTGGTAGAAAAATAAAACCATGAGTGGGGGTGGGGGAGACATCATGGAAATGAGGACGAGCAATGCCTGCTGTTGTAATGGAGTAAGCAGGGTTAAATCGGGTTGCCCTCCCACTTCCAATCCAGCGTCACATCTTACCAGTTCTACCATCAAACCATATTTTAAATCTATCTGCTCTCTCCATGTCTACTATCTATGCATAGTTAGGTCCAAGTCCTAGTCCAGGTCATTATCTTTGCTCACCTGTACTATCTGCTGATTCCGCTCAGCCTTGCTCCAATCCATTGGTCACCTGACAGCTATTACATGTAGAAATGTAATTAAGGTTATGGTTACTCTCAAATTAAAGCTCTTTAAGGTCTTCCTATCTGGTGAAGTCAAACTCTCTACCACGGCCCTGCCCTGAGTGACATGGTCCCTCCATTGCCAACGTTCTCACATGTTCCTTGTCCACACTGGCCTTCTTTCTGTTCCTCTCATGCTACAAGCTCTTCCCCAATTTAGGGCTTTGTACATGTGGTTCCCTCTGCTTGTTCTTGCTCTTCACCTTGGTAACTTTTGAAATGCTTTGCTTACCATTTCTCACCTACCTCATTCCTTCTTATCAACCTTGGGTCTCAACTTAATTGTCACTTTCTTATAAAAGCCTTCCCTGGTCACCTCTGCTCCACCTGCCACTCTACCCCATCTGGATTGGGTCCCCATTACATACTTCCAAAGCATCCAGTTCTTTCCCTGTTGGGATTCACTTCTCACATATCATGACTTGATCCAAGTCTGTATTCCCGACTGGAATCAAACTCCTTGTCACAACTGAATCCTCAACACTTAGACCAGGATCTGAAGTGCTGTAGGCCCTCAATAGAGTCATTGAATTTTCTGCTTCAATTTTGGTTTTACATTTGCTCCTAGTAAAATCACTTTGTTTTCTTTCTTTTTTTTAAAATTTCCTAATCAAATTTTAATATATAATAGGGTGTCACTCTCTCTACCTCCCATGCAGGAACTCAGCCCTTAGATTTAGCATTCACTCATTCACTTATTCATTCAACTTAAATATTTATGTAGTACCTACTGCGTGCCTGACACTGTGCCAAGTACTGGAAATACAAAGGTAAGTGAGTGATACTTGCTCTGCCCTGGGGAAGCTCACAGTCTCTTGGGGGAAGTTTGCTTGTCTCTGTCTTCAAGATCATTGACCACTTAAACATGGAAGAGTCAGAGACTCTAGTAACAAAATCTGTCACTTCAAAGCTATAAGCCCAGGTGTTGACAGTGGAAGAGACTCTTGGTACCTTTGAGGAGCCCCTTGCTTTGTAACAAGCTCCCACATATAATAAATCATTCAGTCATGAAAATGTAAACCAAAGACCCTTTTCTGAACTGGAGTTTTTAGTGCTGAAGGATTAAACTATTCAGTACAATTGTTTGAAAGGTTGTTATAGGCAGGGCTGCATCCTTCTAGACTACATTTCCTGAAATGTTTCATTGCTAAGCATGGATTTTTTAAAAAATAGCTTCATAGTATTTACAAAAATATTGCATGTTTATTGGAAAAATTCAAATTATAGAGAAAAGGCAAAAAAGAGTAAAAATTACTTAAAATTACACAAACAGAAAGAGCCAATAAGTTGATGTAACATCTTGATAGACATCCATGCACATAATAGCTAATATTGATCAAACAGGTATTTTATGGTAAGTACAGAGCAATGTGTTTTATATATTTTATTAAATACCACAGTAAGCTTACAATGTAGGTATTATTGCAAACATTATCATCCTTTTCTTTCTTTTGAATCCTCACTCTTTCTATTTATCTTCAGATAGAATGGGAGGGAGGGAGAGAGAGAGAGCAACATCCATCGACGTGAGAAGGACACATAGACTGGTTG
Organism: Tadarida brasiliensis; assembly: GCA_030848825.1. Classification (NCBI taxonomy): domain Eukaryota; kingdom Metazoa; phylum Chordata; class Mammalia; order Chiroptera; family Molossidae; genus Tadarida; species Tadarida brasiliensis. The sequence goes on from CM061259.1 coordinate 84,436,148, forward strand.
CTTCCCGCACAACCCCGACGAGGACCAGGGATGAACCGCTACTGAGGTATGTGCCCTTGACCAGAATCGAACCTGCGACTCATTGGTCCATGGGCTGATGCTCTAACCACTGAGCAAACTGGCCAGGGCTATCATCTTTTTCTAAATGAAGAAACTAAGGCACAAGCTATTAAGAAACTAGCTGTTGTGAATGTGCATATTTTCTACAACCTACTTGGGCTTACAACTCCCAGAAATGTTTCTAACTCTGCCTTGGAGGGTGTGTGTTTTTTTTTAAGAATTAGCGTTTTCAAAATGCTTCGCTGATCACTGAAAGATATAACAGATTTTGGTTGAAATATTTTTACACCAGGCCCCATTCCTCACTTGTGTATTCTGGAAAATCTTACATTCTCTGCTTCCCACAAGCCAGTCCCAGTTTCTCCTACCATCCTTCTATACCATCCTCCTTTCCCCTGTCATTAAACTGGTCTCTTTGCTGTCCCCACGATTCCCAACTTGCCATCACATTCCCATCAACACACCTTTGCTTTCACAGTAACCTCTGAAGGAAATGTCCCCTCCTGCAACCTGTTCTATCTTTCCTTCCAAGGCCAACTTAAATTACTTCTTCAAAGGCCTGTCTGGTCCTCAAGGAACATCTCTTCATGCTTGGAATTATGGAAGCTGCATAAGAAGGAAAAGAGATGCTGAGATGTGAGGGATTTCACAGCCATTTTACAGATAAGGAGATGAAGACTCAGAGAAGCAAAGTCAATCCCCGAGTTTATACAGATCATCAGTAATGGAACTAGAATTAAAATCCAGATGAGCCTGACACCCAAACTCATGCTCTAACTACAATATTCAATGCCTGCTCCCCCTTCTCACTCTTACTGGGACATTCTAATCTTTTTTACCCCAACAAAATGATTCTGGTGAATCCTATGGTAATAGTGAGGGAACCACAATACTCTGTAAACTGAACTGGAAAAAAACAATAGATTACTCAGTAAGAGAATGAATGAATGCATGGATAAATAAATAAATGTGTCAATGGGCACAACTGCAATTTTTAAACTGAATATGTGGTGTGTGGTGATGGTGAAGTCACACAGAGCAAGTAGGTCATAAAACTTTGTATTTATTCTAACAGTCAGGTAAGGGCCCTGAGCAAGCTCCAAAGGCCCTGAGTGAATGGAGTTACTGTTCCAACATGTTTATCGTGAAGTGTAGTGAAACCTATTAATTCTATTTGTATAATGACTAATGCCTCTGCGGATGTATCATTTACAATATGGTGGCATTACTAATGTGCCACATTAAAGGTGATTTGAACCGATGAATCAAATCAGTTAAGCTCCTCTAAGTCAATTCTGGCTGCCCAAGTCATGCGGTGTAATGTTTCCACTGCAGAGAGGAGCTGTGCTAAGCAGCACAGGGGTGTTGATCTCATCTGCGTTGCTTCCGCAGACCTGTTTTTGTAAGAGCACTATCGCACTCGGTACTGAAAACCAGAGTTCAGATGTTTTTAAAACGAGGTAAGAAGTCAACAAAGTCTCCTGCCCTGAATGTGTCACAGATGGAGCAGTTGGAGCCCTCTGCCAGGTCATTCTGTCAAAAATGAGATGTCTGAGCTCCAATGTGGTCCTGGCTATGACGTCTCTGGGGTCCTAGTGAAAACCGTCTGGGGACTGCTTCTGGTTTTTAGGACCACAGGAAAGAAATCTATTTCTCATGTAGGTTAAATATTTATTTTACTTGCTTATGATTGCTGGATACGTTTCTATTATATGCACTATAATGGCAAGAAAATTGTTCCATATATTCCTCTATTTATTCACAAAAAAGAAAATAAGGATATTCAGAGATAAAGCTATCAGTGGAAAAGAACACTCGTTTATCTTCTTGAACTTCCCTCCCTATCTCTTCTTTCAGTCAGGTCCGTGTTCCTGTCCCTGGCTTCATGATTTTGAAACCTCCTTTCTGATTCATTTATTCACTCAAAAAGCATTTGTGGAGTGCTTGCTATGTGCCAGGCCGTGGGCTGGATACTGGAAATGCTTAAAATGAAAAAACAGGCAGGGCCCCTGCTCACATGGAATGCAATCAAGTCAGGAAGACAGCCATACATGGCTCCATCTCTAGTCTGCCTAAATAAGATGATCCCCACACACCCCCTTGATTCTTTCAGTCAGCATTGGCTGAGCTAAATTTTTTAAACTGCAAAATTTTTCCCCTCCCTCTATTCATCTCAACATCACATGCCTGGAATTCATTTTTGAGGTCAATAACCAATCTTGGGGAAATACGTATACGCATGCCCTGCTTGATTTTGTTGTTTTTGCAACATTGACAGAGCCACAAATTGTAGTGACTAGAAGCACCTAGACACCCCAGCACCCACATTGCGTTGACTCCTGAAGGATTTGGCACCTGGGATGCTGGTGGTTACCACTGATGAGCGAACAGGCCAGGTCTTCACCGAGCTGTAATATTTCACTTTAAGGACCCCTAACGGTTCTGGAACTGCTCAGATACCATGAATAATTTCATCAGCAGCTAATGCCTCACAGCTATGCGAGCAGATCAGGAAAACAGGCACTAGACACAGGTTTCTTTTACTGAGTGGTTTCTAGCTGCCACTTTTAGAGACTCTCAGCAGCCTTAAGGAGAAATCAAAGAGGTTCTTTTTTTCCCCTTATGCATGGCACACAATAAGGACAAACACATAGAGAAAAATGCATTCCTCATCCTCACACTGGATTGTTTTTATTCATTAAAATCAAAAGGAAGAGATGGACACGAGTGACCAGTGGTCAAGGAGGCATATTACAAAGTGATCTGGCCGTGCAAGGTGGCAAGGACTGTGGTTTCCTTGGTCACGAAATCACTCTGGTCCCAGGGCTACTAGAATAATAGCACAGGGCGTGGTTAGGGTTTCAGCCAGCCCTAAAGTGATCTTCCTTTTTGCACTTTTCCAAAATTCCTAGTAGATAGACTTTCCAAGAGAAACTCCCAAATTTGTCACCACCCAAAATGAATTCTGTTGGGTAGAATTTCATGCCAAGCCTCCTCAAAAAGTGTTGGCTTCTCTCACACCCAGCTCATTTGCAATTTGGCAGGGATACCACTCCTCACCTAGGCAATTGTGGACAGAGCTATAGGGCTGCTTCTACTCAAATCACATGGCACAAGTCAAAACCACATTTCCAGGAATGAAGTGACTCAGGTGGCTTTCCTGACAGGGTTGCTGTGGGCATGGCAAACACCTGAGCTTCCTGGACTTCATTTCTGCTGGCCCAGCACACAAAGTGAGGGCCAGGGAATCTGCTTGGTATGAACAGCTTCCCCCATACAAGGCAGTCATTGATTTATTTATTCATGCAAACATTCATCATACTTGTACTGATAGCCTACAATGTGACAGGCTTTGTAACAGATGCCAGACACAATGGTGAGCAAAAACAGACCCAGTTCCTGCCCACACAGATTGTATAACCTAATAGGAGAGACAGGTATTAATCAAATAACCACATGGTATAAAAAGGAACATGAGCCAATGAGCGCATAAAACCAAGGGGCAGGGAGGACCTCTCTGACAAAGAGGTGCTTGAGCTGAGATCTGAAGGATGAACAGGAGTTAATTGAGGGTGAAGTTTGGGTGGGGAAAGCCTTGTAGGCAGAGGAGGGAATGGTGTGTGTGAAGACTCCAGGTACAGGAGAAAGTGCTAGTGGCAATGAGAAACTGAAGGAAGACCAACGTTGGACAGAGAACACAAGTGGGTGTGGGCCTGGAGCGGTGGGCAGGACAACCCAGGGCTCTGCAGTCCAGGACGGGTGTTTTGGACTTTCTCTAACTGTGCATCCCAGGTCAGAGCTGGGCCTCAGGCAGCTGCCTTCCCAGTGAGGAGCAAGGCTGGTGGCATCAGAGAAGATATATAGGTGTAATGGGGAAGGAGATAGGAAAATGGGTTTACTCACAGGACAAGCTCTCCACCAGCATTTCAGGAGTACCATCACTGTCTCACCTGTGACTTCTCTTTTTAAATATGTTTTTATTGATTTTTTTAGAGAGAGAGATAGAAACATCAATGTGAAAGAGAAACATCAATCAGCTGCTTCCTGCATGCCCCCTACTGGGGGTCGAGCCCACAACCCAGGCATGTGCCCTGACCGGGAATCAAACTGGGACCTCTCAGTCCATGGGACATGGCTCAGTCCACTGAGCCACACCTGCCAGGCTCTCCTGTGACTTCTAACCAAGGCCAGCCCAGAACCACTCAGCCACTCCAGACCCACTCAATCTGGCACTCCCAAGGCCTTGTATCACCTTCTTGTTTTGCTGTGACCCTGTAACTTTAGGGACCAGGGACCCACCCATATACACAGCAACTGATGGGAAGGGCAGGGGTGAGATGGAATGTTGGAGGAGCTGGGAACGTATGTCTGGGGCATATAGGCCCCAGGGAGAACTGGGAAATGCTGTTACCCTTCCAGGTTTTAAACGTCACTTCTTTCTGGGGTGGGGAACAGGAGGGACTCTTCCATGACTCCTAGATGACCAGACACCCTGGAGCACCTGTGGGAAGAGCTACTGCATCTAGACTTATTTCTGTGATATAGAGAAGGGGTAGAGACATGTCTGTCCAATTCTTTGCCGTGGTGCTTGGTACATAGTGGCACTCGGTAGACCCACAGGAAATATTTGTTAATTGAACTCTAATGCAAAACATACAAAAGGCAATTTTATTTTTCTCTCAGTACCTTGAGAGAAAAATCTAGGAGGAACACCATAAAATTAACAGGGAAAACAATCCCATCTGTCCTCTGAGTTGGGTTAGATATTATGTTTTAAATGGGTAGCGAAGCCTGGCTGGTGTGGATCAGCGGTTGAGTGTCGACCCATGCACCAAGAGGTCACCGGTTCAATTCCCGGTCAGGGCACATGCCCAGGTTGTGGGCCCGATCCCCAGTGGGGGACATGCAGGAGGCGGCCAATCGATGTTCTCTCTCATCGATGTTTCTATCTCTTTCGACCTCTCCCTTCCTCTCTCTCTAAAAATCAATAAAGAAAATAAAAAATAAAAAAATAAATGGGTAGCAAAACCCCCACTGGGTGACTCAGTTGGTTGGGCATGGTCCCATACACCAAAAAGGTTGTGGGTTCAATTTCCTGTCAGGGCACATACCTAGGTTGTGGGTTCTATCCCCAGTCGGGGCACGTGCAGGAGCAGCTGGTGATGTTTCTCTCTCACATCGATGTTTCTCTCCCCACCCCACCCCCGCCTGCCTTCCTCTCTCTCTAAAATCAATAAAAACATATCCTTGAGTGAGGATTTTAAAAACATTTTTAAATGGGTAGCAAAGATTTAAACTACAGCAGGGCTCCTATAGACTTTGCTCTCATCCTCTTAAAAGACATTGTTTGTTTGAATTGTGAAGACTTCATTTATTTTGCCCAGGTCAGTGTTCCAGCAAAGGTTGGCACCCAGACAAATATTCATTGTAGAGGTAGGTCTCGTGTGTGTGTGTGTGTGTGTGTCTGAGGCCCCTGGCTCTGGCTGGCCGGTCAGGGGTCAGCAGATTGGTTCAAGACCACAGGGTGAATTCTGCAGATATTTTCCTTATGAAAGCACTGGAAATAGCACTTTACTCACCTCTGGACCTAGAGGAAGATTCTTCCCTGAGAGTCTCACTTTAAATGACAGTAGAGAGGAAGAGCCCCTATTTAATGGGGTTGCCCCTCCCCAAAGAAGACAGTGCTCCATTCACTAGTTCATTCTACAGCCAGGGAACGGGACTCAGGGTGAGGCCAGGTTTCCCTGCCCTCTCTGGCATGGGGAAGGGGGACTCAGGTGCCTTGACTGCTAACTTTCAGCTCACCTGGAAGCCATGGGTCTCTCCCGACCCTTTGCAGGTGGAGCCCTGGTGCTGCAGGCAGAGCTCTGTGCACTTTTGCACTTGGAAATTTTTCTGGTGAGAGCACCCTTCACCTGTTCCAAGGGCTTGTGATCCCTAAGAAGCTAAGAACCTCTTATTTTAATAAAAATAATTCTTCACATTTTAGCTCATCTTCCAGAAACCCAGAAGACCATGGCCTCATTCTTGTCTGATCATCTCAGAATCCCCACAAGGAGAGCCTGCACACAGTGGGCCCCTGGATCCATGAACAAAAGTGGCAGACTAGGAAACTTCCTGTGGGGTTGGAAGGTGGCTCTCCACGGGAGATATGTGCTTCCTCTGAGGCAGAACTCACAGTAAGGCCATGTCTACTGGGCCCGGCCGTGTCCTTGTGCCACTCCTCAGGCCACACAGCTCCAGATTCTAGTTCCACGGGGACATCTTCAGATGTACACAGCACCCTTCCTTGTCCTGGGCAGCACTTTGGATCTTGGCTCTGATGGAAGCTGGGCCACTGGGGAAGATGAACAGAGAAAGGGAACAGGGCATGGGTTGGTGGTGAGAGCCCAGGGGTCTTGAGAGGGTTCTTCCTTTTCTCCTCCCATTACTTACAGTCTCCAGTCTAGGGGAGCCAGGTCAGAGGGTCCTTGGAGTTTGATTTGGGACAAAGAAAATTAAACAGTGGAATGAAGCTCCAGGTGAGGAAGGAGACCGTGGGATGGGAAGGGAGGCTTAGGATTCATGACATGAGTGTGAGGAGGACTCTGTGTGGCTAAGAGGAGGCTGGAGGTTGGGTGGGGGTGTTATCAGGAAGGGAGTGTTCAGAGTCAACCAGAGGGAAGGAGCTGGGGTCTGTGAAGGTAAGAGAAAGGTGGGATGACATGGCAGAGAGAGAAGTCACAAGGATTTGAGCTGGGAGCACTTTGGGTTCAAGAGGGAAAGGGTCTGAGAGTCTGAGCCTGTGGGTAACAGTCTGGGTTTCCTGAGGAAGGAAGAAGGCCCAGGAGTCCGGACAAGGAGTGCACAGGATTGAACCAGACAGTCTGGCACTTTAGATTCCTGTCCAGTAAAAAGAACAAAGATTCAAACTAGACAGTCAAGTATACATTTTTATCACGTCATTTCAGATCCTCTTCACCTTACTTTCTCATTGTTTCTTAATTAGCAGGCACTTGAGTCAATTCAACTCTGAGTTTCTCTCTTAGTAAATGATCAACTGGTTAGTAAAGAGAGGGATCCAGTCCTGTGAGAAGCCCTTTAGTCTTGACAACTTCACCCTCCATCTGTTTCCAAGTGAGATACGCAGAGACTTTGTGTGTGTGTGTGTGTGTGTGTGTGTGTGTGTGTGTGTGTGTAGGCGGTAGTGGTGGCAGTAGTCATGTGTATCTCCATAGAAATCACTTTTCTCTTCCTCGCTGCCCCCCAGCTCACGGCTCCACCCTCTCTTGTCTGAAGAGGCTTCAAGAATGTTCACTCCCACTCATCTTGCAGATTTCAGCATCACTTCCTTAAGAAAGCCCTTCCTGACCCATGTCTAGAGCGGTTCTAGGTTCCCACAGAACTTGTTTCATCTTTCAGAGCATCTATGTCCCTTTGCTCTTCCATACTCAGAACGGTGATCATTTGATGAAAGGTCATCTCCCTTATTACACTATAAGCTCCACAAAGTTAGAAATGCCTGCTGATGTTCACCAGCGTGTCCCTGGAAGCTAGCATGGGGCTTGGGCCACAGCAGGTATCCCACCTTTTCTTGTAATTCACACCCATTGTTGATAGGGAAGTAAATGCTCTGGAAATCCACAGAACGGGTCTAATTTTTTTACCTGTGAGTTGGCTTTTCAAACATTCTAGGGTAGTTCACATGGTACCCCCCCACACACACCCATAAATCTTCTCAATGTCAAAAAGCCTCAGGTGAGAGTTCTGGCTTTTCCTCAGAAATAACATTAAAATGGTGGAAGCTCTCAGATGAGGCAGAATTAAGGGGACCGAAGACTTCCCATCCCACACGATGGGTCCAACTGACTTCACTGTACCAATAGAGGCGTGTGCTATCTTCCTCAAACCCAGGAAGCTGGGATTCTAGAGCTGCTGCTGCCTTGCTGGCAGGGAGGCCCCCTTGGTGCTGAGAACCAGCAGATCGGAAGCTGCAGGCAGAGCCTGCTCAACCGTCTGGTTCCCAGAACTGATGGTACCCAGTGTGCGGTCAGATATTTCTTGTCCTGCTCGCCTGGAACCAAAACTTTAAGAAACAGAGGGTCATAAGGGGAAACATGAACATTTCTCTGGGGCCCCTGGGAGGAAGGGAGGAAGAGGAGATCTGCTGTGAGAGTTCCCAGCCTGGGAGATGCTCTGGGGCCTAAGGAAGCCCTTCCTCCCCAGCTGGCCCAGACCCAGACCTATTCCCAAGGGGAAGCTAACTCTGACCACAGCCTCTCTGGGGCCCCAGCTCCATGGGAGGAAACAGTAGGGGTTGTCCCTATGTCCAGGCAGCTGGACCAACTGCTCCCCTTTTCTGAAGCTCAGAGTTCCCCTACCAGGGAGCAACTCAGAACGTGCCAGTCAGTGGGTGTCTGCTGCCCTAATGGGAAACAGACCCTTGAGCTGCCCATGCTGTAGGCTCTGGCAAAACTTGACCACTGACTACCAAAGATTCTACAAAAGAGCCCAAATCAAACCATCTCTCCTGATTCTTGTAACTATACTCAAACCTAGCCGAATGCCGAGCATGTAACCTCAGCTCCTCAGATTTATTTACCCTAAGGTTTGTTTATGTACATTTCCTTATTCATTCTTATGAGTTTTTTTATTGAAAATTAATATATCTTTATCATGAAGAAGTCAAGCATTATAGAAATAAATTCTGTAGAACTCTGTGTAAGTTTCCTGTATTCTTCTTCCTTCCCCATCAAGGTAACAATTGTGAATAGTTCTATGTCTATTCACCCAGATCTTATTTCTATGCATATACTAATGAACAAGATTTCACTACATTTAATATTTTGCAATCTACCTTTTCCACTTAATATATACTTGGAACCTTTCCATGCCACTATAATCCATATACTAAACCATCCCAGTATTTTAAACAGCTCCTATAAATACATTTTACATTCTCCGTCTCAGTGTATCTTTTTTTCTTCTGCAGTTACAAACCTGGCACAGTGAGCGTCCTTGCATCTCTGTGCATTTGGATGGGCACTTGGGTTGTTTCTGATTCTTTTTCTATTACTGCCACGCTGCACTACACTGGCAGTGCCTCTGTGTGTGCGTGTGCACGCTTCTGGGGGACAGATTTCTCGAAGTAAAAGCTGGGTTAAAGGGTAGGTGCATCTGTAGTTTTGAAACATACAACCAAATTGAGCTCTGAAAAGGTTGTGCCAACTTTCACTCCTACGGGCACTGTATGAATCACTCAGTTGTGGTCTAATGCTGTCCTTGGCTTTATTGAAGGGCATGCCAAGACACAGTCCACAGACTCTGTTCCTGCACTTGCCATGGGATTTAAGCTCAGCACAGTATGGGCGACATCACTCAGCACCTGCCATACAGTCCCACTTGAGGCTGCATGTGAGCAATGAGATGGTCCAAGGAAACTTCTGAGATGGGAAGTCCTGAGAAATAGACAGAGGTGGGCAGGCAGAGAGATAGCTGGTGAGACCCTGTGTCCTCTCTCTTATCCAAGGAGCATATCATTTTTTTTCCTTAGTGGCTGTTTTGTAGTCCCCTCTATAACACACACACACATCTCCCAGTTTCCTGTGCCCTGGACTCTATCAGTTTTCCAGATAAATGGTCCCAGGTTCACTGAAGATTCCATCCCATCCCATCCCTGCCTGGCCCTGCAGGTGGACAAGCATGCAGCGAGCTCACAGTGCAGTGTGACTGACAGGTTTTGGAAAGAAATGATACCTTCATTGGTTAGATCTCAGTTGTATTGTGAATCATTTTGTCTTTAAAATCTTCCACTGCTCTGTCTACTCAGCCCACACCTCTTTGTATGATGCAGGGCTGCTGTGGGAAGATTGGGCATTTGATCCACCTGACCAAAAATGATTAGAAAAAGAAGCAAAGTACAAGCCCATTCTGGGCCTCTGGCCACAAGCTTGGATTAGTCACAATAAGGCAAGAAAGCCTTGACTATAACTCATCACAGATAACAGGTAACACTTATTCAGTGCTTACCATACACCAGCTGCCATTCCAAATACATTTAATTTTTTTAAATCCTCACCCAAGGATATTTTTCCATTTATCTTCAGATAGAGTGGGAGATACATATTGATTGGTTGCCTCCCACACGACCCCGACCAAGGCCGGGGATCGAACTGCAACTGAGGTATGTGTCCTTGACTGGAATCGAACCTGAGACTCTTTGGTCCACGGGCCGATGCTCCAACCACTGAGCCAAACTGGCCAGGGCTCCAAATACATTTTGTATATATTTTGTTTTATATATATATATATATATATATTATATATAATTTTACTTAATTCTCATCAATCTTATGAGTTATTGTTTTAGTCTAACCTGAGTTGAACATGCAGTCTGATCTGTCAGCTCACTCCACTGAGCTCTCCTGTTTGCACATTTCTCTTATTTTAGAGAGCATTCCAAATATATCATCTCATTGGATGTTCAAACAAAGCAATGCTGGGAGGCTGGGATGACAGGTATTATGTACTCACATGACAGATGGGGAAACTGAGGCCTGGAGATGTGCCTTGTCTCAAGCTTCACCCCCATGGGAATGGTGAGGCTGGAATGTGAAGTAAGTCCTTTGGCTTTGGGGTTTTTCACATGACACCTCAGTTGAGTGTCTGTCCTTAGGTCTCCAGTATTTCCTCAAAGCACAGGGCTTGAAGCACCAGGCACTACGCCATTACAGGTGGCTCCAGGCCAGGTGACAGGATCTATAGACAAGCTTGGTCCCTGCCTGCAGCCTGGTATTCTTCTGGCAATTATTTTCAGAAACCATTGACATCTTGGTTGGCTAGAAAGCCTGACTCTCACCCACTGCCCAGGAACTGAACTGCTCATTGGTCCATGGGTTTATGAGTGTCAGCTGGTTTTTCTCATTACCACTTTCAATTAACTCATTGTTCCGAGCCCCAGTTAACAGGCCCCCTTGGGAGTCATTTACATTAATGTGGGGGCCCTGGTTTCTTTCCTTTTTTTTAAGAAGAAAAATTCAGGTTTTGTGAAGTAAACAATTAGAAACATCAGGGATAGAGCCCCGGGTTGTAGGTCCAGGACAGAAGGGGGGCACATTTCCCAGTGACGCTGCCTGGATGAGGTGTCCTGGTTACCCAGACAAACTGAACACAGCCTTTAAGGCCCAGATCAATCTTTCTTTTTGAAGGCGGCCAAGACTGTGGAACAAAGATGCAGGTGAGAGAGGAAGCAAACGCCATGGGGCTTGCTGAAGAAGGCACCTTCTGACCTGTTGAGACCTACCCCCTTAAGGAATGGGTTTATAGTCTTCCATTACAGAAGGAAGAGAATTAGAAGAAAACTGAAGCTTATTAAACATCTACTACATGCTTAGTATGATACCCTCAACTTACATAATCCTCATGGCAACTATATCAAAGAAGAACTATTATCCCCACTTTATAGGGAAGGAAACTGAAGCACAGAGAGGGGCTTGACCGAAGTCACACAGCTAGCAGTTCTAGAAGAGGGATTTATAGCAGTAAGCACAGATGTATATGGGGAAAGCAGGGGGTGGGGAAGATGGAGGCACAGAACTTTGTGTAATTGAGTGATAATTTCTTTTCTTCTTTTTTTTTTTTTCCTTTATTGATTTTAGAGAGAGAGGAAGGGAGAGAGAGATAGAAGCACTGATGAGAGAGAACATCGATTGGCCACCTCCTGCATGCCCCCCACTGGGGATCAGGCCCAAAACCTGAGCATGTGCCCTAACCGGGAATTGAACCAGTAACCTCTTGGTGCATGGGTTGACGCTCAGCCACTGAACCACACCAGCCAGGCAAGTGATAATTTCTTAAAATCCCAGTTTAAAGGTTTCCTGTGATGACCCTACTTGCTTTTTCATGCATTTCTTTGGGAAACACGCACTCCTATTGCCTGTCCAAGAGTGCTGACTTGAAAACCAGAGTCTTTTGTGGGTATGCTTCCTCTTATGTTTTTTAAAAGGAAAGGCTTCTGCTTCTCTTTCCCCTCAAGGTGTTTATTGGATGGCTGGTGGACACAGGCAAGAAAAGCCCCACCCATCGCTCTGGCTCTGGCTGCTGCTTCATGGCTGGGGGTTGTAGATCAGAGTGACCCTGAGAAAGAGACTCAGACAGCATTCCAAGAACAGAAGGACGGGAGGCAGAGAGAAGGCAGGCCAAGCCCAGGCCTGTGATAGCCACCCTCCTTTCCAGAAACATCTCAGGGGAGGTATAAGTAGAGCCAAGAGTGGGCCCTTGAGCTGGGATACCACTCTACCATCAACCAAGGGACCTAGGGCACAAGTTCTCCCTTCAAGCAGAGCCTCGGTTTCTCTACCTGGAAAGGGAAGGAACTGGATGAGCTGTCCTCTGAGCTTTCTCCCAGTTCCAGGCTTCTGCTTTGTCTCAGACGATCTGGGTCTCTTCTTACTCTGGAAGCTGCGAAAACTGCTTTAGCAATTATTTTTCCACACCCAAATACTTTGACGGTAACGGAATTTGCGTTCATTTTCTTTTACATGTTATGTTAAGTTGTGAATTTAATTATCTCTGTCTTGGATCAAGGCCATGTATTTTCCATTGGATCTGAATTTGGTGATAGACCAAGTGAATCGAAGAGCTGAGCCGCTCTCCACCCCGCTGCCCCACACCCCCTCCGACAGCCAGCAACACTGGGCTTCCTGAGCCGGGTATATAAATCCTCGGCACGTTTGCAGCAGTGTGCAGGCCACCTTTTGTGTCTCCTCCGGAGGGCGTTCATGTGCATGAGCCAAAGGAGCTGGAGCGTGAAGAAGCTGAAAGATCTAAGGGAGAGGAAAGGCCGGAAGTTTATAGGGAAGATGGCTAATCCTTGCCAATGGGGTGAAAAAGTCAGACATCTGGTTGCTGGTTGTGCTTCCTGCTGAAATTCAGGGCAAAAGGTCTCCTACAAATTTGGGTCTGGGCGGGAGGAGAAGAAAGGGAGTCAGAGGATAAATGTGAGACAGAATTCTGCAGTCAGGGGAGGGAGAAGGGGCAGGCGAAAACAACCACCCCTATATTCTTTCTGCTCAAATCTTCTTCCAAGAGTGGGAAAGAGATTTGGCACATTATTCAAAGCAATCCAGCTTCCGGGGAGTGAGCAGGATCTAAGAGGCCCTTACAGGCTTGCCCTTGGCCCAGCTCCTCATTTTCAGGAGGAGTCCCAGGGCTGTAATCCAAAGTCCTGCCAGATAATAGAAGCTGGGAGTGAACCTGGAATTCTTCATTAACAGTGCAAATTAGTGAGAAAGAACATAAACAGATACCGGATGCTTTCTGTGTGCCCCTGGCTGGAATAAGCCCTTACATTTAACGGCACTTGTGCTTTGTGCTTTTACAAAGGACAATGTCCTACATCTGACTCCCATCATCCCATCCTGGTGGGGGATGAGTGAGTCAGGCCTGGGATATTAATTCCCATTTCACAGAAGAAGAAACAGAATCATAGAAGAGAAGTAGATTTGACCCTTGAACAACATGGGCTTGAATTGCATAGGCCCACTTATATGTGGATTTCTTTCAATAAATATAAATTTGGTCCTTCTCTTTATCCTCTGGTTTTGCACCAGCGGACTCAACCAACATGGTTCAAAGGATGACTGTAATTCCACCCACATCACACAGCCTCATGAGGGATGAGGTCTCCAGGCCCAGACTTTTCCCTCCAACACCTATGTCACCAGGAACTGTGTAGAAGCCCCAGCCCTGTGTGTGGGCACCTGTAGCTTTCGGACAAAGGTGCTGCTTCTGGGCCACAAAGTACAGAACCAGCTCCTTGTAACTGAGAACCCCCGGAGCATTTGGTAGTGATTGCTGGTCCAATGCCTATTTGTGTCACAACCAACCAACCCACTTTTAAATTCAGTTTTTCTTGAAATAAACATTGATCACTAGCTCTTAATTTATGTTAACAATTGCTGAATCAATACTACACAATACTTCAACTTTTTGTATGTTAGAACAATATTGGGGGAAGAACAATATGAAAATACCATATCAGGGGAATAATTTTTATTTTGTTTGAACTTTCAAATAAAGTGAGTTGGCCTTCCTTCCATTCATTCTTCAACAACTATATATTGAGCACTGTGCCTGGTGCTGGGGATACAGTAGTGAACCAAACAGGCATGAACTTTGACTTCAAGGCAATACACGAGTTAGCATGTTTGAAAGTGCTATGGTACAGAAAAATTAATAGGAGGATCTGTATTCAAGATGGGGAAGGAGGCCAGGAGGGAGAGCACAGTGAGCAAAGTGAGGGAAACAGCAAATGCCCCGAGACTGGCAAGAGTGTGATGGGCCTAGAAACACAAGAAGAAAATCAGTGTGGCCTGAGCTCCTGGGAGACTCCGAAGGTGTCTGCTTAACCAAGAAGTGCATTCAGCAACACATTTTGGAGGATTCTTTCACTAAGAACCGCAGTTTTCTCATCCATAAAGGATAGAGAGTAATACCAACCACCAAGACAATGATCGGATTCCAGTGAAATAAAATGGAAATCCTAACCCAAGATAGGCAATGTGCCTTCCTCAGTGGTGTTGGAGCACTTTTTTAGGTTACTCCTATAATGAAAGTATTCTATAATCTGTAAACAAACACCTGAGAGGTTGCCTGCAGAAGGAAACTGCAGAGCTTAGGTCCCAGCATCCACTTCACCCTCCAATTCATTGTTCACAAGCATTCCAGTGCCGATGATAGGGGTCCAGCTAAGTAATCTACAAGGCTGGCCTTTGTAGGTAGGAAAAAAAAAAAAGTCTTGCTTTTCTCATATCACTCCCTGCCACCATATTTGGGAGACACTTTGAAAACTTAGAGGACAGATTGAGAAAAGTACAAGTGTTTTCTCAACTATAAAGCAGTATTTCTCCTCTGTATGTACCCAGGTGCCCCTTTCTTCTTTGAGGCCCCACTCCTTTGAGAATGGCAGACTCTTGGGTGGTTGGTACAACAAAGGTATGGGTGTTTTCTAAGAATTATATTTTATATCATGCTTTATAGTTTACTAATCCCTTTGATGAAATTTATTTGAAGGCCTAACAACCCTGGGAAATAGGGTGGTAAGCTAGAACATGACAGACTGCCTATCTGAGAGGTGAATAAATGTTATCACCTCTTCTCCCATTTCTAGAATGTTAACCCAAGGACACCTGTCTGTCTTGTTCACTGCTATGTGCACAGCACCGAGAAATATGCCTGGCCCACAGGAAGCAATCACGAACTATGAGTTTGATGAACTAATAAATGGGTCTCATTTAACAGATGGGGCAACTGAGGCTTAGCAAGGTGTACTGACTTTTCCAGGTTCAGGCAGGTATTAGATAGTAGGGTCAGGACTAGAAATTGGATCTTTGGATTCCTCAACTAGTACTCTTTTTGGAATACCTCTCCTCTTTCTATGGCGTAATCATAGGATCAGAAAGATATGAAATATGTTATGTAACTGAAATATCTGAATGGCTATCCTGATTGCCTAATCTTAGAATCAACTTGATTTTTTTGTTTTCTAAACAAAGGGGATTAGACACTCTAACGTGGGAAGGAGCAGTAGGGGAGAGCCACAGGCTGACATCAAGCGAGAAGCAGACTGTGAAGTAGGCCTGCAGCTCCAAGGGCTGGCTGGCTGCTGACGTTTACTGTCAGGGCAAAGTGCGTCTCACACTGTCATAGCTCTACACAAGAGCGTCCCTGCGTCGCAGCACTTGATGGAACTTTCCAGAAAACTCCAAGTCAGGAAGGACATGCCACAAACTGTAAGAGGGGTTACCTGGAGAATAGGAGCAGACTGGGCAGATGTCCAGTTTCAACTTTATAGACTCCTGCATTTTTTCTGTTTGTACAGTGAGGTATATTAAGTATTTTAATAAGCCTGGAAAATATGCACTTCAGTTGAGAATGTTTTCATAAAAATAATTAAAGTTTAAAGAAAAGTAATTAAGATACAAAGGAAAGGGTCATTTTCATTGGCAGGTCAAGTTGCTGCTATGAAATAATAATGCTCACCACATATTGAAAGCCAATGACACACCAGGCTCTACGCTGTGCACTTTGCTTACTTATCTCACCTACGTCTCACTACAAGTACCCTATGAAGCAGTCCCTTTTATTATCCTGATTTTACATACGGGAGAGCTAGGCTTGTGGAGTTAAGACACACACCGGCCCACAGGAAAGCTATAGAGCTGGGCCTGAAACTCAGACCTTTCTAAGGTCAAAACTCAAGTTCTTAAACAAGTGCCCTGAACTGCTCTGCTTTTTGTATGAGTACTGTATGAAGGGGGTTGGGGCAGATTAGAGGTTCAGAGAAGAGTCTCCATTCTACAGAACTGCATGCCTTCAACAATTCTTTCCCTGCCCCATGCTGGTTACAGGTTAATAAGAAAAGCCTCTCTCTTTGCCAGCTGCCCGCTCTCCTCTCTCTCAAGTTTGAAGCCCCTACTCACAGATATGTCCTTGTGAACAGAAGTGTGCTCATCCCATTTTCACTAGACTTAAGACTAGTGTATCTTCTCAAATGTTGCTTATCTCATTATCTTTTTGGCTTTTACGAAGCAGCATACCAAAGTGGCAAGATATTTCCCTTTGGATCCAAGAAAGAATTTGGACCCTTGAGTCATAAATTCCTCAGTGACCCCAGCTTTGCTTTGCATCTTTATGGTGGAATGTGACATCTTGATATATGAAGATGATCGTCATGAGGAAAAGTTTCGCTTACTGAGACAAATTTAAAAAAAAAATGAAGGCGAATTCTGAGTATTTTCTAATTAAGCCACTTGCTTTATATCTTTGAGAAGTAGCCTTGATCTGTCAGCGTAGCCTCAGAAGGTGCTATGGTGCTGCCTGAGGCTCAGAAAAGGAAAGGTTTTCTCTTCTTAGAGAAAGGGAGCTTTGCTTCTGTTTGATCAGTCTGGACAGAAAAGGTTTAGAAAAGATGCCTGGAACTCTCACACCATGAGCAGGAGCTTCCAGCCAGTGGAGGCAGGAACCAGCCCCATCACCAAAAACAAAGTGCTGAATCCTCTCTCTAAATGTCATCAATTTCTTCCCTATAAAACAATCACAATTCACAACTCTGTATCATAAGGTTATTGGGAGGATTAAATGAAATAAAACATACAAAAGCACAAAGTAGCCCTGGTTAATGTGATTCAGTGGTTACAGCGTCAGCCTGCCGGCCAAAGGGTTGTGGGTTCAATTCCCGGCCCTGGTTGGGTGCATGCAGGAGGCAACCAATCAATGTGTCTCTCTCACACCGACGTTTCTCTCTCTCTCCCCCTCCCTCCCTCCCTTCCACTCTCTTTAAAAATCAATGGAAAAAATATCCTCCAATGAGGATTAACCAAAACAAAAAATAAATAGATGAAAAATAAAAGCACAAAGTAAATTCTTAATACAAACTTTAGTTATATTACAGTCACAATGAGTGCCAAATATTGAATAAATAAATCACACACATTGCCATAATATGGTTGAGATAAAAGTCACAGAGTGTAAGGTGCAATAAAAATATAGCAGGAGAACATAACCTAGCCTGGGTGGTCAGGGAAAACTCCTTAGAAGAAATGAAGGTAAAACTAAGACCCAAAAGATAAGATGAATCCTTCAAATGGGAGACCAGTACTATTCAAATTGTGCTCTGAGCCCAGCCAGTGTGACTCAGTGGATTGAGTGTTGACCCATGGGCTGAGAGGTTCTGGTTCCGTTCCCCTTCAGGACACACCCCTGGGGTTAGGGGCTCGATCCCCAGAAGGAGGCCTGCGGGAGGCAGCTGATAGATGTATCTCTTGCACATTGATGTCTCTATTTCTCTCTAAAAAAATCAATAAAAACATATTAAAAAAAACAAAAAAAATAAATTGTGCTTTGCAAAAACCAATTACATCAGAATCCCCTTTGGTACTTAGGTATTTTAACTTTAAAAATATCTTCAAGTGTAAAAAGCAAATATTTATGTTAACACTGTTTTATATTTGTATATCTTTGATTATTAATGAGGTTAAATGTGTTTTCCAAATATTTATTGGTCATTTGAGTCTTTATTTTATTTATGATCTTTGCTCAAGTTTCTTTTTGAAAGGGGTATGTATTTTTCTTGTTTATTTAAAAAGCTCTTTATATATTAACCCTTTGTCATATTTGTCAGACATTTTTCCAAATTAGTAATTTACTTCAATTTTATAATGCTCTAAAAATTTAGAAAAAGTATATAACCAAGTCTATTCATATTTTGATAAATATATTTACTATTGTTGATGTTGTTTCTCTGTTTAGAGATTTCTTGCTCAGAACATCAGACAAATACTCACCTATATTTTCTCCTTTATGGTTTTAGTTTTGATTTACATACTCATAAATTTTTTAATCTCTGCAATGTTTCAGTTATGTTTTATTGGTTTTACACCCACCTATTTTGATTCTATTTAGGATAGCTTACACTTCTTGGAATCAGTCTCTACTATTTAGCCTTCAAGTAGATAATTTCCTTTCTCATAATCTTTATTGCTTTTCCCATTTCCTTTGAATTTTCTAAGGGTTGCTAAAGTTTATCTGACATGTGAATGATTTAATTTTCTGGGCATTTAGTTTTTTATTGCCTCTACTTCAGATGATTTCAATCTTACCATTAATATCTGAGTTTCCTTATATCCTTTTTCATCTTATCTTGTTATTTCTCATGATTTTCTACTTCTTTTTTATTGAAGCTATGCTTAATGAAGGTTCCAGTTTTCTAAAATTTTCTTCTGTGTTTTGCCATAAATCATTTTCATTGTTACATCCTTCCTCTGAATTTTTAAGATGTTATTTGTTATTTGTTCCTATATTTTTCACTAGAGTCCCTTGTCAGGTTCCCCCTTCTCCACTTGGTTCTGCACAGAGAGAACTAACTGTGGAGGCAGATGAGCAGGTTGATTGCTCCGCCCTACTTATCATGAATTCACCAGTAGAACAGATGGTCATAATAGCTCATGACCCAATTCCCAATGTTTACTAGGAATAACTGTCATGGTGTTCAGCAGAACCTTTTATCAGAAAAAAATCTTACTAGAAAATTCCAACATAAAAATCTATAAAACCATAAAATCTTGATTATAGTAAGGAATAGAGGCCCAGAATATCACTCCTGTCATGTGCCTCTCCTGTCCTAAGGGGAATTTTCTCCTACGTCCCAGTTCTTGGCCCTCTGGTGGGTTGAACTGATGGGATAAATGAGGAATGCAAACCCTCATCAGGTGCTGTTATGAAGATTTCTTCTCTTCCTTATTGTCAAAGCATTGACCTTGGGACCTCAGCCCTTTAAAATTTCCCATACTTTTCTTCCTCTTCCTCTCTTGCCCACTCTCAAACTCCCTGCCCTCTCTCTTTCTGTGATTTGCGGTCTCTGGTCTCTGGATGGATGGAGAGCATGTGGGTTTGGAGGGAGTGGGAAACGATCATCCTCAGAGCTCCTCAAAGGCAGCCTCCTGGTTTTATGAAAGGTCTACCTGATTTTATGGCTGTTGCAGAACCCCAGACAGGTAAAAAGCGGAGGTTGCTGAAGATTCTCTCTGCCTTCTTTCTAGGAAGCAGGATTGTCATGCCCCCTCCACCACCCTCATCCTACTCCATTAGCCCTGTATTTGGTGGAAATTCTTCCCAAATTCAGTTTCTAGGTTGTCCTTCATACAGTCTGAGGCTTGGGCCTTTTCTGTTCCCAAATATTTATATGGGAAATTAGAAATAGGGGTTGGTATGAGATTTCTTGCTTGTATTTAAAGTTGCAACTTACAAGGATCGCGTCATGATTCCTCTGGGAACCATAGGGACCATAGGACTGCCCCTGCCTCAAATGGTCTTACATTTATATTTAAATTTCTCTGTTAATGTCTAGTTCTAAATTTCATCCTTTGAAATGTTGACTTTTTAGTTCATAAGATAGTTAATATATCATAATTTATACGGGGAGGATATGCCCAAACATTTTTCCCAGTAGAGGTAGTTGTGATCAAAACAGCATGGAGATCAAAGCAGCATTGTCTGTAAGATACTCTGGCACCTCTGGCCCAGAAGGTTTAAGTGCTGCCCTCTCACCCTCCTTCATCATGCCCTCTGAGCGCAGGGCCCAGGAGAGGAGGAGGAGGCCACCTGGGCAGCACCCCTCCTGCCCAACATTCCCCAGCCTGGCTCCTTCCCCACCCAGGGCTCAGACACAGGTGTGAGGGCCCCCTTTCTTTCCAGTTTGCTACAGCCATGATCTTGCTTCAGGATATTATGTTCTGTTCCAGAGCCCAACAGAGTCAGCATTTAGCTAATGAGCACCATACTATTGAGAATGTAAAAGACTCCATTGTTCCCACCTGCCCCACCCCCCCTTTATGGAGGAAGGTGGCTTCCTGAGGTAAATTAACTTGCGGAAGGAGACAGAATAACCAATTGCTTTACAATGAGCAACCCTCCATGCCAGTCATGCAGAGTGGGGCTCAGGGAAAATATGACATGGTATATTTTTCTTTTCTTTTTTCTTTTTTGTTAACCATCACCTGAGGATATTTTTTCCATTGATTTGTAGAGAGTGGAAGGGAGAGAGGGAGGGAGGGAGGGAGAGAGGGAGGGAGAGAGAAAGAGAGAGAGAGAGAGAGAGAGAGAGAGAGAGAGAGAGAGAAATATCTGTGTGAGAGAGACACATCAATTGATTGCCTCCCACCTCAAACCTTCAACCCTGATATGTGTCCTTGACCAGGAATGGAACCCGAGACTCTTGGGAGTGAGGGCTGATGCTCTAACCACTGACAACACTGACCAGGGCTACATAGTATAGTTCTCAACTTACTTCTTCTCTTATAAAAAATATCTTTGAACGCTTTTATTAAGGTATTCAAGCTTTGAATTCTGAATGGTTCTAAAACCCTCACCTGCAGTCTTCCTTGTGCCCTTGTAATATCTTTGGAAGAGATGCAGTGTTAGGACACTAGACAAAGGAAAACAGCACATCAGAATGGTTGGATATGGCTCCCTGCACCAGTGGGCAGATAGTTCAGAGGAGATCACAGAAGCATCTGGCAGTGAGCAAAGGGCAAGACTTCCAAAGAGCAGAAGAGTCACTAACAAGGGAGACTTGTCAGAGAGAAAAACCGTGCATGAGCGCTGTGTGTATGTGTAAAATTTTTTATGAACTTGTACTTTTTTATATTATAAAAGTAATTCATCCTTGGGGTAAAAATTCAGACAGTACAGAGGGAATAGGTAAACTGGGTTCCATAAACTGTCAGAAAACCAGACATATGTACGAATGTTCATATATAATGTTTATCTTCAAATTAGGTATCTTATTTTAAAATGGGAGGAAATGCTTTTATAACATATTCAAACTAGCAAATCTAAACAGTTTTCAGAAGCCACCCTGAATCTTTCTTTTCTCATCTTCTTTTGGAAGAGAAGCCATTTTTTCAAATAAAATTCAATTAAGGTAATAGAATAGATGAAAAATTTTAAAACAGGACAATGAAAGCCTGGCACATAGTAGACACTCAATAAATATTTATTGGAATATCTGTTTGTGAACTAAAACTATAATGCTTTTGAAGCTTGCTTCTCTGATGTGTCCATCAATTCTTGGAGCTCCCCAATAACTTTCAAATAAAACAACAGAGAAAGTTTATGTTCGCAATAAAGAAGCTTATTTACTACCTGGAATCATTTCTACTCCGCCCACACCATCTTCTCACAAAATATCCATGCAAACATATAAAGAACTATAAGAATATTTCATTAGAATATTAGATACCAGGCTACTGGGCAGTGGGTCTAGACATCAGAAAGACTCTCCATCAATGACAGCCCGGAAAAATCCCAAAGGTCGATTACTGAAGCCATAGGTAGAAAAAACTGATCATGGGGGATTTCTACCTGTCCTCAGTGTGGCCCACCACTTGTTAGATGTCACCTTCTTTAACTAAAGAGAGGAGCTACCCTATCCCCAACACCAGCACAAGCACGGCTTTCTAGGCACTCAAGAGAAAGAAAATTGGTGTCCTACAAAGGAATGGAAATCAGGCTGTGTCACACTTTTTCTGAACAATACCATACAGCAGAAGACAATGGAGCAAAACCATCAGTGTGAGGAAAGAAAGTTCGCAGCCATATTAAGGAGGGGAGCAGAGTCCCCAACAGGTACTGTGCACCTTTGGAGGACAAGAAATCTCTAAAACTGAAAACTTTAAATATGACCTGAAACTTTGGTTAAAAAATGAACCAAGGAACTAGAAGAGGGGAGCAATTATTGCTTAAAATGGAATCTGTATTCTGGAAAATCAAATGAGGGAAGCACCACAGACACTCAGAGGTAAAAACCAAATCATGGGTCAAGGCAATCTTCATAAAGGGTAGCTCTGGGAGATGTGGTATGCAAATAACAGGCAATCCTTACTGCCAAAGGCATAGAAGGAGAAAAATAACAATTAAAGAAATAATGAAAGAAAATTCTCAACTGTAGAAAAACTTGTATTTTAGGACTAAAGGTCTTATCAACTTCCAAGTTGCATTAAAAAGAACTCCAAACTAATCATATCCTGGTGAAGTTTCTCAAATTCGAACTTAAAGAGAAAATTCAACATGTTTCCAGGCGCAGAGAAAGCTTACTCACAAAGGAAAATAAATCAGATTGGTATTAAACTTTTCATCTGCAACAGTGGAAACTAGAAGACAGTGGAACAGACACCTAGATTTTGAAAGAAAAGAACCAGATCCCCAGCATCTTATACCCAGCCAAGTTATGATTCAGGTATAAAGACCAGTCTTCTGGATATGCAAGGACTCAGAAAGTACACGAGTGTTTTCTGGGGGAAAGTACTCCACGTTAAGTTTAAATCAGAAAATAAAGATCACAAGCTAAGGTAAGCTAAAAGATACAAAAAACATTTGGGAACATGAGCATAAGAACATTCACAGTTGAATCTGACACCAATGATGAGAAGGTGACCGGAGATATTGATATCAGTGTTATATGTAAAGAAAGATGGAAATGACTAAAAGCTGAAGTTTACATAGAGGAGTGTCAACAGAACTTTCATGTGAAACATCACTGATTTGAGGAATACCGGTTTAAGTTTCCTTGGAAAAATTAGAAGTTAATACTATTGGAGTTAAATTCTCTTACCAAATGACTACCAAGGAAAACAAAGCCAAAAAAAATATGTCTATGTCTAAGTGTGTGTGTGTGTGTGTGTGTGTGTGTGTGTGTGTGTGTGATTAATAGGACATACAGCACAATATTAACAGTAGGTGGTAGGTTTACGGGCATCTTATTTCTTCTCTTATTTGGAAACATGAATGGGACAATAAAATTCTGCATGTGGAGGCAGGACAAGTTTTGCATCTCTTAGGTACTAGGAGTCTGTTAGTACTCCTTTGGGGAATGAACCCTACCTTCTGGCATTCCGTACTCCTATTTTCTGATCTACATGGTTGGGTGAGATGGATCTGGGCAGACTGTTCTGTTCTCCTGGAAGTCAGTTCAGGGATGGGTGTACGATCCAAGTTGAGACTCAGAATTCACATAACAATCCGGCTCTTTTATCTGAAGAAGCATAAGGCCACGCAAGAGTAAATCACTAAGGAAGAAAGCCTGAAAGACCGAAAGAGACAGACAACTGATGACAAGTTTGAACCCCTCTACCCTGCTCCTTTACTCCTTAGACTCTCCAGTTGTTTACATCAATATATTTCTCTTTTTAACTTGAGCTAATTAGAGTTGGTTTCTGTCACTGTTAACTAAAAGAATTATGACTAAGGCAATGTCCCAGCCCCTCTAAGTTCAAGACACGTTTACTAACACAGCCTGTCTGGGTTTAATTTAATTGAGAATGCTTTCCCTTGCCAGTATGATATGAGTTCAGCCCCACATAAATTTTGCTATGAAAGCAACTGCCCTTCTCACTCTCCTTATGAATAAAGAGAGCTTTGGGGGCTCCCTTTTACCATCATCAAGTGGTTTGTCTATTCTACCAAAGGATATTCTTTGGGGATGGTTCCACTGCCCTCTTCAGGCTCCAAATCCTCACCAGCATTTTTGTATTAGGTGTAGGTAGGCTTGATCTTTTGTTTGTTTGTTTTTTCATTTGCACTTCTTAAATAGAGACCCTTGCTCATAGAAAATCTGCCTCTGCTCCCATTGTCCAGTCTCGTCCCCTTTCACTTTCCTGCTCCTTACTGAACTCCAGACACCATGCTTTTGTCTTTTGTGACTTCAAAAATGCCAAATTTTACTTTACCCCACAGCCTTCACCCATGCTGTTCCCCCTGTTGGGAACTTTCTTTCTTTCTTTTTTATTTTTTAATTGATTTTAGAGAGAGACACACACATTGACTTGATTTCCACTTATTTATGCATTTATTGGTTGATTTTTGTATGTGTCCTGATTGAGGATGGAACCTGCAACCTTGGCATATCAGAACGACACTCTAACCAGCTGAGCTACCTGGCCAGGGCTGGAACTTTCTTTCTTCTGAGACCCTCTCCTTTCGTCACTTGGCTGCCTTTTCATGTATCCACTTAAATATTACTTGAAATATTCCTTTTTCCTACTTCCTTGACAATGCAATCTAAGGTCTAACATCAACTTTCATTTTGCTCTTCACTTTTGTCTCATAACATGTACCACAAAACATTGTACAGTTAGCTGTATTTCCATAATCGTGTGTCTAATGTCTCTTTCTTTCCCTGGACTACATTCTCCATGAGGGCAGGGGCAGCGTCTATTTATTTCATAGTCCTGTCCCCAGTATCTAGAATAGTACCTGACCCATGGTTGGCCCTCCCTAGATAGTTGTTGAATGGATGAGTGCCGGTTCATGTCCGGGACATTGGACAGTTCCTGGAACATAATCAGAAGGAAGCTGCTTTCAGGAACAAGGCATCTTTCATGAGCTTGCCAACGAGACACTGCATAGATTAATGGCCATTGCTCTGAATTAAACACAGTAATAAAAAAAAAATCAGGAAGAATTTTGAGAAAAGCTCTGGAAAGCAAAAGGGTGGCATGGAGCTGAGGAAGACTCCATAGTCCCATTAGTGTCTTGCAGACATCACCTAGGACTCACCTGTATCTTCTATACAGTGTTTCCTGGCCACTGCGCAACCAGATTAACTGAGCAACTCATGGCACAATCTAATTTCCTTTTACGGTATGAAAATGGTACCCATCAAATTCAGAGGGTACCATTCATATTAGAAACACTTAAGCAGCAAAGTTTTAGAAACTGTCTAATGAAGATGTTAGACTGTCAGATTGGATGGGAAGAGGTGTTTTTAATATTAGAACCATGGTTTTTAATTTTATGAGCATTTTTGTATTATTTCTCACAGTATAGAGTAATGCCAGAGCACAGGCTTTGGAGTCAGCAAGACCTGAGCTTGACGTAGGCCCTGCTACTTACTGCGTGACCCAGAGCAAGTTGCTTAACCTCTCTGGGCCTGAAGCTTTTTTTCTCCCTGAAAATGGAGGATAGTATAAGAACCTACGACATAGGGTTATAGTGAATGGGTGGGCATTAACATGTCATGATCAGTGCAAAGCACTCTGAACAGTGCCTGGCGCCTAATGAGTGCCCAATACTTGTCAGCTGTTGCTGTCATCGTTATTGTAGATGTGGATAAAGTATCTAGAATAGTGGTTGTCTGGCACATAGCAAATATTAATTGACTACTGCTACCCTTTTGGGTCCAGCCAAAGTGATATTCAAATATTTAACAACCCTGGCACAAAGCCAATGAGAGGGAGGCCAAGCATTAAACTTTTGGTGGTTAAATTTGTGGGAAATGAGAAGTAAGTTACCACAGGACAGAGGTATCGGGGGAAGCAGGGATGGGCTGTACAGTGAGGGGTCATTTTGGGGGATCTGGGCAGTGGATAGTTACCAACCAGTTTAGAATATTCCTACATTAAACACCCAGGGCTGCAACACTGTGGCAAACCGGATCACCGTGAGCCCTGGAGCGGGTACTGAGCTATACAATGTGGGATCTAAACCCAAGGGCACTGTTGATTTTCACCCTGTTAGAAAATGCCCTGTAAATGCTCACTAACACTGCAAGTCATTGTCAGGCCTCTGCCTCCTCTTCTGGACCCTCCTTTGGTCACTTTGGCACAGGAACCACCAACCCCCATGCCCAGCGACTTGCAGCCTCAGCAACACCCCCACTATCACACTTTGCAGGGACTGGCCTATCCCTGGAAACTTCCCAGTCCTCAAGTTTCACTCCTGTTGCCCCCACTCCCAGACAGAGGTGGGAGCCACCCCCTCCCCCATCAGCAATATAGCAGCCACCTCACTGCCCTTGTCTGCCACCTTCCAACCCCAGCCTGAGACCCTCAGGGCCCTGGGTGTTTGCTCCCTTTCCCACTCTCCACCAGGGCTTCCAGGTCCTCCAATGGCCAGCGGCAGTAGGGCTGGGTCAGCTTTCCTAACTCCAGCCGTCTCCCACTCAGGAAACGCCAGTCTCTATTTTGAGCAGAGGAAAGTGTCACATCTCCCTGGGCCAGGACACCTCCTCCCTTGCCAAGAAACCACACTCCATCTGTGCTTAGCCAATGACCTTTCAGTCCTGGTCTACAGAAGCCTTCGGGACCTTTCAAGTTACCTAAATCATCTGAGCCTCCAAAAAGTAACTCTTACTTTCTCTTTCTTCCCAACAGTCAGCTATATATAGCTCTATGCACAATAACTAACCTTGGAGGGCTGGACACTTGGATAGGCTTGGCCTATTGTCTCAACAGCTGCCCACGTGCAGACAGAGGCCTGAAGCCCCAGCTGGGAGCTGCTGCAGGGAGGGGTCCACAGAGAGAGAGGGAGCAAGCCCAGCCACTCAGGCCCCACTTGTCCTAGCCCTGCCATTTCTTTGCTGTGCAATTTTGAACAGCTGACTTGAGGCCTCTGAGCCTCAGCTTCCTACACTGTCAGAACACTGTAAATTTGTTGGGATTACTGTATATATTTGTCAAGAATCGGACTCAAAGCTGGGGTTATGGTGGTTCTAAATAAATGCTTGCTGTTTATTATATTATCCGGTGACTTTTTGAAACCTATGGGTGCTTGGGCAGTTGAGAAAAAATGTCCTTTTTCTTTTCCTCTCACAAACACAGTACTCACATATACACACTCTGAAAGGCTATTTTCTTATCTTTCTTAATGTTTAACCTTATCCATTGATGTCCTCTCACTATGCTTGCTCCTAATGTTTGTGGAGCAAAAGGCTGAGTAATAGGGAGGCCCATCTACTATGGGCCTAAATACTAAACAGCTTTATTGAGGTAGACTTGACATATAATCAAGTTACATGATAGGTTTTGACATATGTATACACCTATGAAACCACCACCACAATCAGATAGAGAACACATCTAATACTCCCCAAAGATTCCCCCTTTGTAGTTCTACTCTCCTATACTTCCCACCCCACCCTCACCATCCACAGGCAACCCCTGTTCTGCTTTGTCAAAATTGATTTACATTTTTTAGTTTCATATAAATGCAACCACATAGTATGTACTTCTATTTTCACATAATTATTTTGAGATTCATCCATGTTGATGCATGGATACATGCATGAATATTTCATTCCCTTTTACTGCTGAGTAGTATTCCATTGTAGAGGTATAACACAGGTTATTTATCCATTGACCTATTTATGAATACATATTTAAGTTGTTTACTGTTTGGGGCTATTGTAAATGAAGGTTCTAGGAATATTTATGTACAAGATTTTGTTTCTATATATGCCTTCTTTTCTCTTGGGTAAACACCTAGTAGTGGAATGCCTGGGTCATATGATGTGTATATATTTAGCTTTTTAAGAAACTGCCACTCTTTTCCTTCCACAGTGGTTGGACCATTTTATATTCCCACCAGCAGCGTAAGAGAGTTTCAGTTCTTTCACAGTTTTGCCAACATTTGGAATAGTTAGTCTTTTTCATTCTAGCTACTGTAATAAATGTGTAGTGGCTATCTTTTTGTGGTTTTAATTTGCATTTCCTTAAAGACTACTGATGCCGAGAATTTTTTATCATGGGTTTATTTGTCATCCATATATCTTCTGTGGTGAAATGTCTATTCAAAACTTTGGCCCACTTTTTTTTTTTTAAATGACCTGTTTGTTTTCCTACTATTGGGTTTTGAGGGTTCTTCTATATTCTGTATATAAGCCCTTTATCGGGTATATGATTACAAAGATTTTTCTTTCGGTCCATGGTTTCTTTTATTCTCTTAACAGTATCTTTCAAAGAGGAGAGTTTTAAATCTTGATGAAATTCAGTTCATCATTTTGTATCTTTTATGAATCATGCTTTTTTTATCTCATAGCTAAGAAATCTTTGCCTAACTCAAGGTCAAATATTTTCTCCTAGAAGTTTTGCAGATTTTAGGTTTTACATTTAGGTCTATGAGCCATCATTATTTTTTGTTGTTTGATTGTCTGTCTGTTTTATAATTCCATTTTGTGTACGGTGGGAGGTATAGCTCAAATTTCTATTTGCATGTGGACAACCAATTGCTTTAGCCCCATTTGTTGAAAAAAACTACAACTTCTCCACTGAATTGCCTTTGCAACTCTGTCAAGAATCAGTTGTCTACTTATGTATGGGTCTAATTTTAGAGTCCTTATTCTCTTCCATTGACCTGTTTGTCTTTATGCCAATATAACACTGTCTTAATTATTATAGTCTTAAAATCAAGTAGTGTTAGCCTTCCAATTTTATTCTTTTTTCAAAGTTGTTTGTGCTAATCTAGGTCCTTTAATTTTTATATGAATTTTAGAATTAGTTTGTCAAGTTTTAATTTAAAAAGCCAGAAGGAATTTTGTCTGGGAGTGTATTGAATTAACAGAACAATTAGGAGACAACTTAACAATATTGAGTGTTTTGACCCATGGACAAGGTATGTTTCTACATTTATTTAAGTTAAAAAAAAAAATTTATCTCAGCCCTAGCTGGTTTAGCTCAGTGGTTAGAGCGTCAGACTGTGGACCAAAGGGCCTTGGATTTGATTCTTGGTCAAGGGCACGTACCTGGGTTGCAGGTTCAATTCCCAGCCTCAGTCAGGGTCATGTAGGAAGCAGCCAATTGATGTGTGTGTCTCTCTCTTTCCTTCCCTTCCTTCCACTCTATCTAAAAATCAATGGAAATATATCCTTGGGTGAGGATTAACAACAACAACAAAACATTTGTCTCAACCATGCTTGGTAGTTTTCAGTCTATGGATCTTGCACATCTTTTGCCATCTTCATCCCTAAGTATTTCATAACTTTTAGTGCTTTTGTAAATGATTTTTCAATTTTTTTCAATTTTGGTATTTACTGCTATAAATGGAAATACAATCAATTTTTGTATGCTGATCTTGTATCCTGCCACTCGTTAAACTCGCTTATTAGTTATGGCAGCTTTTAGTAGATTCCATCAGATTTTCTACAGAGATGATTGTGTCCTTGGCCAATAAGAACAGTTTCACTTCTTCCTTTCCAAATTGGGCAACCCATTTCTATCTTTTTTATTTGATTTATTGCATTGACTAGAATCTTCAGTATAATGTTAAATAAAAGTGGAAAGAGCTGACATCCCTGTTTGGGTCTTGATTTTAGCCGAGGTAGGGGTGGGAAGCCAGTTAGTCTTTCACACTTATGATTGTAGATGTGGGCCTTTTGTAGGTGCCCATTAGCAGGGTGAGGAAGTTCTCTGCTATTCCTAAATTGCTGGGAGGTTTTTTGTTTGTTTGTTTTGTTTTTTTTCATCAGGAATGGATACTGGATTTTTAAATGCCTTTTCTGCATCTGTTGTTATAATGCTATGTTTTTTTGTTTGTTCTGGTGGGGGGGGGTGGTATTTGTGTTTGTTTGTTTAGTTTAATATAGTGATTCATTTTCAAATGTTAAACCAACCTTTCTAGGATAAAATCAACTTGGCCATGACATATTTTTAATAGATTGTTGGATTCTACTTGTGAAAATTTTGTTTAGAACTTTTGTGTCTATGTTCATGAAGGATAATGCTCTGGTGTTTTTTTGTAATGAGTTTCTAGTACAGTGTTAGAATATGGAGCTTCCCCCTGGGTGTGGTCTGTTCTTGGGAGGAATCCCTGAGAAAAAAGTACCTATAGACCCTGAAAGACCCTCAGGGCTATTCTGTCAGGTGGTTTAAGTGTTCTGGGTACCTGGAATACAATCTAGAAGAGCTCTGGGTATGTGTTTTCTCTTGGTTCCTCAACAATTCCTTATTGCACTGTGGAGAGCTTTGCAGGCAGGGGTCTTTAAAGCACTAGGCATAGGGCAGGGGCCCCTTTGGCCCTGGACTAAAACACACTACTTCCATGAAGCCTGCTGGAATCCTGAGTAACCATCATCTGGAATCCCTGCCCACTACGAATCTAAACTCTCTCCCTCCTAAAAACTTTCCTGTGTGAACCATCCTGGTAAAAACACACTGTAGTGAGTTTTCAACTTCTCTTTGCTACTCCCTCCTTTCCAACACCATTTAGACATGCTCAAGGCTCTTATCTTAGAGACCAACAACAAAACAAATCTCTCCCCAGACCTGAAGACCCTGACCACCCTTACCTTTTCTCTCATTCCACAGCCCAACTTCCAGAAAGGGCTGAACACCCTCACTGTTTCTTTTTTTTTTTTTTTAATTTTTTCTTTATTGATTTTAGAGAGGAAGGGAGAGGGAGAGAGAGATGGAAACATCGATGAGAGAGAACATCGTTTGGCTGCCTCCTGCATGTCCCCCACTGGGGATTTGGCCCACAACCTGGGCATGTGTCATGACCAGGAATCGAACCAGCGACCTCTTGGTGCATGGGTCAATGCTCAACCACTGAGCTACACTGGCCAGGCGCCCTCACTGTTTCCATGTCTCATTCACCCCACAACAAGCAGGAATCTCTCATCCTCACCACTCCTGCCAGTCACCAACAAACTCCTTGTTGCCATCCCTTGGGAGCCCTGCTCTGCTTGACGAATCACAGCCTATGGCATTGCTGACTGTTCCTCCATCCTGATTCTTCTTTGTTGATTTTTCTAACACCCAGTCTTCCTCTTGTCTCTCTGCCTTTATTTCTTCCACAGACATCTACATATTGCTGTTCTCCTTAGACTGATTTCCTAATTCTACATGGCTTACCCCTTCCCCACCAGCAACCAAATGTTGCTCAGGTCGTGCATGGCATGACTCCAGAGAGCACCATTCACATTGTGATCATTTATGGGCAATGCCCTGATTGGAATTATGCACAACCTGACTATACACAGCTTGCACGTGTACATACTTCAAACATACCACTTGACATCCTACAGAGCAATGGTTTATTACATCTCTTGGCTGTGAAGCTTTTGAAGGCTGAATTCAACCCTCAATCATCTTTGAAAGGCCTGGCTCATGATAGATGATTTTTAAGGGGGTACTAAATGGATGAGCCCACCACCCAATGCCAGCCAGTATAGATTTCTCCATTGAGAAGGGCCACCAAACCATAAACGTGGAGTTGTACTTCCTTTGGACTATGTGTCCTTTTGGACTAGAGGATGGGACTGTTTACTAACCTCCCAATCACCAGACACTCCCATTCTTTGAACCTGATGCTAGCTGTGTGTGCACCATAGCATCCTACTCTGCCTTCCTGAGCCTGTTTGCTCATCCAGCAAAAAATAGGGTCTACCATACAGGCTGTGCAGAGGATTACTGAAGCAAAGTTGTGGAACCTCCCCTGCCTCCTGTCTCCTTCCCTCCACACCAGGGCACTAAGGATAATATCTCTGGCTAAAGGTTACCCCAGGACAATTTTTTCCTATTGATCATGAAGGAGAAAGGGAGCCAAAACCCTGGAAGGTATGTCCTGCCTTACTCCTGCCTAGCTCTCAATATCAATTCTACTCCTGCTGGTTATTTATTTATTAATTCATCCATTCACAAAACAAATGTTGAATGGTTGCTACTGCCAGGTGCTGTGGCAGGCCCTGGGAGACAAGGACCATAGAAAAGACAGATATAGTCTCCCTGCCCTCATGACACTATACTCTGCCACCCTTGAAAATGTCTGGGTTTACTTAAGTGTATACTTGCTAATGACTGAAAAACACAGGCTGATGTGACAAAGAGGAAGGTGGGGGTATGGAGAGTAGAGAGGTGGCCCTTAAGACAGTGTTCAAGGAAAGCCCCTCTAAAGAGGTAGCATATGAGTTGAGTGTTAAAGAATGATTGGAGGGTGGGGAGATCTGAGAAATAGTGAAGGAGCTAGAAAGGGCATGCTTGTGGAACCATTGGTGGCAATGTGGTTGCAACAGAACGAGGGAAGAGGAGAGGGGCACCAGGTCATCACAAAGGTAGGCGGGCACCAGGTCACCCAGAGAATGGAGTCTAGGTTGGAATCTAAGAATGAGAGGAGGTCTTTCAGCATTCTGAGCAGGAATGGATGTGATCTGCTTTAGAGTTTACAAAGATGGGGGATTTCCTTACTGTCCAGGGATATTTGCCCACCAGGGGGAGTGCCTGGGATGCACCCTTGTCTTCCTGCTGGCCAGTTCTCATTCCTAAACCCGGGCTCCAGGCTCCAAAGCCAGGGTTCCGTCAGATCAAAGGCTGGGAATGGAGAAGAAGGGGAAATTATTAGTTTGGTAATTGCTTACTGAGCCTACTATGTGCCTGGCCTGAATGAGGTACATCATTACAGCATAATTTCCCAGGCCTTCATCACATACATGCTATTAGTAGGCCCATTTTTGGATGGCAACTCGGCATTTACAGTTTTAGTGTCTATGCTACTCAGCCCAGCTATTCCACTTCTGGAAATTCATCTTCAAGAAATACTTATTCTACTTGTTCATTTTCATGAAGAGGCTTATATAAAAATGTTCATTGGAGCACTATTTGTAAACTAGTGAAAAAAACAGAAACTTCAATGTTCAGTCCTACCAGGGAAATGGCAAAATAAATCACGGTCCATGTACTCATGGGAAGCTATTATAAATAATGAGAGATCACAGACTTTGCTGTGGGAACATCTCCCAGACACACTGCAGAATTTCCCACAAAGCTGGTGCAGTGCAGTCCCATGATATCAAACAAAACACAGCCATAAACAAAATAAAGCTATATAGTTTTATTTACCTTAATATGTAAATTTATAAAAAGAGGACTAGAAGGAAACAAAGCAAACTTTTAAAAAATAGCTGTTACCACTGGGAAGGGGTCTGGGTATGTAGCTGGGATTAGAGTGGCTTTCATTGCCTATATGAGTTTTAATTTTTCATGTGGTTTTTGTTTCACAAAATGAATATAAAAACTATTTATAACAAGCTCGAGGTTGAAGTCACACAGCTAGGAAGTGGGTGGGCTGGGCTTCAACCCAGGTTGGGGATTATAAAGCACAGTTTCTAGTGTAATGCTGTCCTACTCTCCCCAGTCAGTGACTTACTCACTTAAATGTTTATTGAATGTCTGCTGTGGACCAGGCACTGTGCTAGGTACAAGGAAACAGCAAAGAACAAAATGGACAAGCTCTGTATAGTGCAGTTTACTCATTGCTAGACTTATTTTAAAGCAAGATAGGCAGACAGACCCTACAGGCTACTCCTCCCCTTTCCTGAGAGTAATTGTGTCACTTTTTGTCATTTCTAACATTTCAATTCTTTAAACTGAGTCTCAGTTTATTCACCTGCAAAAAAAAGAGCAACATTACCAAACTCAGAGTTGTTCTGGCCATTAAATAGGCAAATGCTTAACCCAGAGCTTGGTATTGTGGTATGTGCCCAATGATAGGGACATTATTATCCTTGTGGTGCCAGTCCCTTTGTTGCAATTGTACAGATAAGGTCTCCATCAGCTTCTGAATCCTTCCAAAGGAAGTATATACAAGGAGGTGGGGAGGAATCATTCACTCTACTTTATCCCTGAGGCAGAATATCCCCTGAGCTATGAGGCTTTAAAGTCTTCAGCCTGCAGGCTCCATCCTGGGCCTCAGTGCCCTGACAATAACTAATTCACCCACTTCCCCACCCCAAAATCACTTATCATAAACCAGTGACCTCAGGGCACACAGCTCAGGGCCCAGCTCAGGGCCTGACACAGAGATGAAAAGAGCTGGTCTCAGCCCTTAAAAGCTCACTGGCTGCTTCTGAGCCAAGTTATGGAGGGCCTTGGGCTACCCTCATCTGCTCAGGGACACCCCAAAAAGTTTCTAGGAGAGGCCTCTGCCACCTGGTTGCCTGACCAGGGCCGGTGGCCTACGAAGTGCTCACCCGCAACCTTGGCTTTCCCCTTGCGCCCACATTCCGGTCCCTTTCGGCGAGCAGGGGAACACAGAGGCCTTCCCCTACTCTTCGGACAAGCTCTCGGGACACCAGGCAGGGAGCGGGCGGGACTGGTGACGCAAATAGCTCAGAGGCGTGGAGCAGATGCAGCCCGGCCCCTTCACGTCACTCCACTATAGTTTAGAGGCTAAGATCGCACCCTGCCTCCCGGGTCGGCTTTAGCTCAAGCGGTTACTTCGTCATGGCAGATATTAATCCCTGCCCTGGGGTTCGAGACCCGCGGGTGCTTTCTGACCCTTTTGTTCCAAATTCTTTGCTCTGAATTGTATCATTTCCCTCTCTTTGAGGGTTTTAAATATGTGCTCTGTCGCTCTTGATTTTGCCCAATTACTTAATCTGTTGAATACTCTTGGGCCAAGGACAGATACTCAATGGGAAAAAAAAAAAGCATGTAGCAGGAAACTCACGGTCAAGGTCAGAGTCCCAGAAACTCAGGTCGGGGTGTGGATTATGGATTTTATTACTAGTACAAGGAGAGAGACTCCAGAACTTTATTAAAAATCACTGCCATTTACTATTTTATCTTTAGAGACTATTTTCTTTGCGTGCACCAATGTCCACAGAACCTACTCAATCGACCATAACTAGTACTACCTTACTCTCCAGCCACCCTCGATTTTTCTTTCAGGTCCTTGAACACCTCCCTGCTCCCCCTTGCTCGTAGCCTGTGCCTGTGCTTACTCACGTGGAACATTCCTCAGCAAGCCTCTCTCCCAATACAAAGGAGATCTCATCTCTCATCCTCCCTCGGCCTCGTTTTCTTCATAGCATCTGCACATTTCCAGACATTTCATGTGATTTTTTTTTCTTCTTCTTTTTTTTTTACCCTGGGGTTCCTCTGTAGAATAGAAACCGCACCAGGGCAGGCACCCCCGCCCCTCGCTGTGTCCACGCATCTAACACATAGTAGGGGTTTTTTTTCACTTTAGATTCCTGTGTGTGGAGTTCCAATGTCAGGACTGTTCAAGTTGCTTCCCCAAAGGTCGGTCTGGTGTGGGGAGCAGCCTTAGTTCTCAGGGTATGAAATGCTGCGCCCCTGGGAGAGGGCATATCACTACGGGCGGGGAGGTGATTCTGGGAACCCCGCTAAGCTTCTGACTACTCTTCGCCCTCGGCCATCAAACCACTTGGGGACCTCGGACCAGCTATCCAGCCTTTCGATCCACCCCACTTGGTTTTGGGATGCCACATGCACTTTTGATCACGCCACGTTTTCTCATGCTTCTGAGTCTTGGCGACAGCGCTGCCCTGACCACCTCACTGCATGCTGCTCAGCCCGCCAGCTTGTGCTCAAGTCTGGGGGCCCTCGTGGTCCATGAACCCATGCCACGGCCGGAGTCCCCGGACCGTAGGCCCCCCTTGGACGCTGGAAGTCCAGGCCTCAGGCAGCACCCTGCTGCAACTCCAGCTAGCAGGTGCAGAGAAGGCCCTCAGAGTCTGCACAGCCCCTCTGCTCCCGCGCAAGGACCTCAATTGGGTACTAGGAGCAGCAAATCACCCGTGAACAAACACCTCCATTAGGGGGAAAAGAGATCTGGCACGGAAAGAAGAGCCCCACCAGTACCACCAGACCTTGAACCTTTCAAGGAAGAGAAAATGAACTAAATAAGAGGGAAACTTGACCTAGACCTAGCTTTGAAGCCAAGATAGTAACAGTGAATGGGGTGGGGATTAAATTTGACATTTTGGTCAACCCTTATTTTCTAATTTTCCATAAAGAACACAGATTACTTAATGTAAAACAAAACAACCCTTCTGATACCGTTGTAATTGACCCAGTTATTAATTAACTGGAAAGAAGCACAGGGAAGGTCAAATAGACGCATGCCCAGTTAAGTCTGGGTAACACAGGGAAGGTACTTGCCTGTCAGTCACACCTGGGAACAGGTCATTGGCCAGAGTGGGCGTGGCCACTGTAAGCACAGGAAGATTTAAGATAATTAAGCTCCTAAACAAAGGTGTTCTCTCTCTTGCTCTCTTGGTTCCTGCTCCTGGCTTGCAGGACTCCCAGGCTCCTGCATTTGCCCGCATGGCCCACAGCTATGTGCACCCCACACACAATGGACTAATGGACTGCAACTAGCCTAATGCTAAATCAGACTCAGTTTTACCATGGAAAGGAAATTCTGGACTTTGACTCTGCTTCTAGCTCTATTGAATTTCCAGCTGCACATTTTTCAGGACTGGATTAAGGGAAATGGGACTTTATAAACCCAGGGATGTAACTCCACACAAATAAAAATGAGTCATCCTCCTGTGCAAGTCTCAGAAAATTATTGTTCTTTAGAGTTAGGGCCTGACCCTCCCCCACCTCAGTGGGGCACAAGGATACCCCACTCCCACTAGCAATGGAGAAAGACCATCCACACATTTCTCTGATAACACTTCCAGATGTGGTTTGGAGGAAGACCCCCCTCCCCACATAGGCATCACCCCAGGATCTTGTTATAACTTCAGATTCCCAGGCTCTGCCTCAGATAGCTGAGTCAGGATCATTGGGTGGTGGCTGGAATCTGCATTTGTAAAGAACTTTAGGGCAACTGTCCCATACTTCCTCTCCTCAAATATCTTCCCCAACTGATGGCCCTGCCTTATATTTCATAAATTCGTGAAAGCACAGGAGAACTTCCTTGCCTTCCCACCACCAAAGCCAATGCAACGATCCTAAGCTCTTCGCTAGCTTTCTCAAGATTTCTAGTGGGGAAAATGTCAAGCATCCATCACAGGCCACCCCTCCCCAGACTGCTGATCCCAGCCCCTAACTTCCTCCTGCATCACCAGCCTCTCTACATCAGCCTACATACTTGCCTTAATATGATCCATCCCTGGGAAATGAATCTGGTCTCCCTCCTCTAAAAACAAACTAAACATATACAAACAATCCCTCCAACACATCTCCCCTCCTGACAACATGGCCTTTTTGTGCCCCTTCACCTCAAAGCAGGTCTCCATTTCTTAGCTTTCCATTCTCTTCTCAATCCACTCCAAAAGGGCTTTTCTCTCTACCAGCCACTGGCTTTTAGCAAGGTGACCTCAGGTCAAATCTAATGGTCCATTCTCTTTCCTTATCTTATTCCACCCCAGCAACTTTGGCCACACTTTCTCCTCTAAGACCCACCCCCTCAGCTTTCCCTCTCACTCACTGGCCACACTTTACTAGCGTCCTCTGCTGACTCCTTCTCTTTCAGACCTCCAAGGGTTGATAGGACTATCCTACCTCTATTCTCTCCCTCTAGTCTAGACCTATTCAACCCAAGGCATTGAATTGTCTGTATGCTGATGATTTCCAAGTGTATATCTCAAGCCAGGTCTTTTCTGACCTTCCATTTCTAATTGCCTACCTGAAATTTCTTAGAGACATTTCAAACCTGCCCGGCCGGTGTGGCTCAGTGGTTGAACGTCGACCCATGCACCAAGAGGTCACCGGTTAGATTCCCCAGCAGGGCACATGCCCATGTTGTGGGCCAAATCCCCAGTGGGGGTCATGCAGGAGGTGGCCAATTGATGTTCTCTCTCATTGATATTTCTATCTCTCTCTCCCTTTCCCTTACTCTCTTTCTAAAACCATTAAAGAAAAAAAAAGAGAGAGACATTTTAAACCTGGTTCACTAGAACTCTTGATCCCCTCCCACCCACCCAAACCAGTTCCTCCCCTGTCTTTCCTATCAGAAAAAGGCAGTATCAACCACTTGGTTGCTTAAATCAGAAATTTGGATGCTATCTTTGATTTTCCTCTTTTCTTCACTCCCCCAAATTTAATCCACTAACAAGTCCTTTTGAGATACTTCTCAAACGTATCTTTAATTCAATCACTTATCATGGCCACTGTGCCTTTCAGCTAGACTCCTTGACAGCATCCAGCTGGGCTTCCTGATTTCTTCTAGCATCCTCCAGTTCTTTCTTCACACAGCACAGTGGTCTTCCTTTCCAATTTTCTATTATGAAAAAAGTAAGGAAATGCTTGAAGCTACTGGGGTCATATCAGGACACAGAAGTTCGCTGGTCCTGAAGAGCATGGGAGATGATCTGAGTCCACTTGGATCTCTAAATCTGAATCTTGGGAGGATGGCTGGAGACACACCCCATCTTCAGGAAGGAAATACTGGACAGTGGAAAAGGCATATATTTGGCAGAGGATGAAGTAGAGACTTGCTGTCCTCTGCTCTGCCTTCCATGGCTATCAGTGTGTGTTTTTTGTTTGTTTTTTATCCTGCCTTTGTTTCAGACCTGAAACACAGTATCAGTTTCTCTTCTCTGTGACTAGCTCATCCCTTAGCTATTAAGAGACCTCTGGGTGGGGTGGCGCTGCACCCTGCTGCATCTGTGGCTCATCTTGCTGATGTCCTGGTTTTTAAAAGCTTCCATGCAGGGCCAGGCAGAACAGCTGAGCTTGACTGTGAGCCTCATGTGGACGCCCCCACCCCCCAGCCCTGAGGTAGAGTGCTGGAGGGCTGGGCCTGTTCTCCAGGAAAGGAGGGGCCACTTCTGCCCCCTGGGCCCTTGTTCTCTCCTGCTCTTTCAGCCTTATCTGTAACTGAGCCCCCACCCCCATCTCTTCAGGCTTCTGGGGGTTCCTGCTCAAAGAGGCACAGCTATTCTGGGCTCTGCATTTAGGAGACCATTCAGAAGCCCCCAAAGACCCCTGCTGAGAAGCCAGTAGTTCCAGGGAGGCGCCATCAAGCCCCAGGGGCCTCTGCTTCCTATTTGCACATGAACTTCCCACTCTGCTGCCCACAGCTAATCCACAGGGGCCAACACCGCTTCCTGGTGACTCCCTGCGCCTGTCCCAGGACTAGCCCGGCTTCACCTTCTCCAGTCCCTTGTGTCTACAGCTAATGCAAA
Source organism: Tadarida brasiliensis (assembly GCA_030848825.1). Classification (NCBI taxonomy): domain Eukaryota; kingdom Metazoa; phylum Chordata; class Mammalia; order Chiroptera; family Molossidae; genus Tadarida; species Tadarida brasiliensis. The sequence continues at coordinate 84,475,395 of CM061259.1, forward strand.
TCCTTTCAGCATTGCTTGCCTCTTTCTCCTCCCTGTTAAAAATGCTTGCAAAACTCCAGGACGATGGACATGTTGTCTTACCTACTGAGCCATGCTGCTGGTGGTTTAAACCCCATATCCAATGACTTGTCTTCTTTTTTTGCTAGCCATGACTTAATACACCTTTCTTTTACAAAGACTTGCAGCCATGGAAGTTAAAAAATTTTTAACACATACATGTTAGTTAACATACCATCAACTAACACAATGACTGGTATTACCCCCCCCCCCCCCCCCAGTTCGTGGCACAGTGCTTGGCATACACAGGCATTCAATATATATGTACTGAAAGAATGAATATTCAAAATGATAATTGTACCCACTCTTTTCAGGGAGGTGCTAATTTTTCCTATTTCCCCAGGCCAAGGAAATCCCACTGCTTTCTAGAAATGGGTGTTTTGGCTCCAGAAACAGATACAATAAATTGAGGGAAAAAACCCCAACCCAACAAACTCTGTACTGCATCTCCCTGGCAGCTGTCGGTGAACCAATAAATGGACATCTGGAGAGAAGGCTGAGCCAGATCTCATTAAATTCACAAAGTCAATGGCTTTCCTCCAAGAATGCTGCTTTCTGCATATCTTCATAATGATACCAACACGGCTGCCCCTGACTTTGTCAGGAAACTGGAGAATTCACGCTGGGATCCAGATGTGGCTGGCAGGGCCCTAGTCTGCTTCCTGCTCAACCTGACCTGGCCTCCTGGGTATGGAGCCCAGAGCAGAGACTGAGAGCCAGACACCCCTCCCCTGCTGGCTCTGGCCCAGCAGATGGGGCCCATTCCTCTAATAGCAGTTCTTAAACTGTCCCCTGCATAGAGTCACCTGGGAGGCTTATTAAAACTACTGCCCCCAACCCCCAAGTTTCTAATCCAGTAGGTCTCAGAGGGGAACATCCACATTTTTGTTTCTAACAAGTTCCCAGGTGACGCTGCTGGACCCGGGACTACACTTTGGGAAACACTGGTCTAGGGCAGTTCTTCCAAATCTGCTGGGACACTTACCCTTCAAAGTGTGGCCCCAAGACCAGTAACATTAGTGTCACCCGGAAACTTGTTTAAAATGCAGAATCTGGCCCTGGCCGGTTTGACTTAGCGGTTAGAGGTTAGAGTGCGGTTAGAGTGCCCGCCCGTGGATCGGAGAGTCCTGGGTTTGGTTCCCACTCAGGGCACGTGCCTTGGTTGCAGTTTGTCCCCGGCCCCAGTTGGGGTCATGTGGGTGGCAACCAGGCGATGTGTCTCTCACATCCATGTTTCTCTCTCTCTTCCTCCCTCTCTCCCTCCTGCTCTATTTGAAGAGAAACGTAAAAATGTCCTCAGGTGAGGATAAAAAAATAATAAATAAATAAATAAATAAATAAATAAATAAATAAATAAATAAAATGCAGAATCTGAGGCTCCACCTGTGACCTAGTAAATCAGAATCTTCATTTTGACAAGTTTGAAAAGCACAGAGGGAGGGAGCAAATATGCAAATTCCTGGGCTCTCCCCACCCCACCCCCAGGCCCAACTGAAACAGAATTTCACAGAGTAGGGCCTAGAAATCTGCATATGGAGCAAGGTTCCCTAGGGGGCTCTTATTCAGAGCAGTGTTAGAGAACCTTTGCTCCGCACATTAACATCACCTGGGGAGGTTTAGAAACTGCTGAGGTCTGATTCCCTTAAGACCAATTAAAATCAGAATCTCTGGCACTGAGGTCCGGGCTTCAGGAATTTAAAAAGCCCCACAGGATTCTCACACATAGGACTGAGAACCACTGTCGCTGTGTGTACGCCTCCCTTGGCCAAGAAGGTAGCGGTTAGAAGAGTCTAAAGTCAGAAATGGGTCAGAACCTCAGCTCCATCACTTATTTAATGATCTCTCCTTGGGTAAATTACACAGCCTCTCTGAGCCTCAGTTTCCCCCTCTGTAAACTAGAACAATGATAAGATAATAAATGAGAATGTGAGTATAAAATACCTAGCATGAGACTTTTAATAAGAAAGGAATTTGATTATTAAGACTGGCACTAGACAGTGGGATTGGAAGAACTCTGGGTCCTTTGTGACCCAATCTTTCTCACCAGCCAGCCCTATGGCCACCCTTGGCTGCTATGTGACAGAAGCTGTCAGACTTTTACACGTGTTAAAATGCAAAGAAAACACACTTGTTCCGCAAAGACCTGGTGAGCCTCACTGGCTCAGTTGATGGCGATCATCCTTTGTCAGTCAATGTAGTGCCCTGGTGTGTGCAGATGCCCTGGTCAACAGCTAGCCCACCAGGGACAATGTCTGTGGAGGAAGGACGTTGCCAATCTGTGGGAGTTCCACACCCCCAGCTCTTAGTAGGGCTCTGATGGGCCTGGGACAGTTTTAGGGGTGGGACTCACCCCTCTTCCTAGATACACAGCAGGGCTAAATTCCCAGCTCCAGAGGCCTCATCTTGGCTAAGGACTCGGGCTTTTTGGGGAGTGAGGGCAATTCAGAGGCCTCTGCAGAGACTGAGTGAAGGAAATAAACTAAATTCACAGTATTATTGCCAAATATAATTTTTCTAATGTTGAAAATACCATTAGAAAGATAATAAAAGCGCTTTAAAAATTGTGCACTGGATGAAATGCCTATGTTAGTTTGCTATTGCTGTGCAACAAGTTACCACAACTTAGTGGCTTGAAACAATACCTATTAATCATTTCACAGTTCTCTAAGTGAGAATTCTGGGTGGACTCCTCAGGGTCTCCCAGGCTAAAAATCATGGTGTCAGTGGGCTCCTACCTGGAGGCTCTGGAGAAGAAAGCATTTCCAAGCTCATGTGGGTGGTGGTAGAATTCATTCCCCTGAAGGTGTGGCTCTGAGGTCTGCATTTCCTTGCTGGCTGTCAGGGGACTGCTCTTTGTTCTGAGAAGCCCCCTCCATTTTCAAACAAGCAACTTTGCATCCAGCTCTTCTCAGTATTCAGATCTTTCTGACTTTCTCTTCTGCCACCAGCTGGGGGGAAAAATCTGCTTTCAAAGGACTGTGTGATTAGATTGGACCCACCTGGATAATCTCCCTTTTGCCATCAAGGGACTAAATTAGGGGGCAAAGTTCACGGAGGCCATGTTAAAATTCACCTGCCACAATGCCTGCCTTGTTTTTATTTTGAAACTTATTAATAATTTATTTTGGCACAATAAAAGATTACAATATATTATGTATGCTCACATTTTCCTCAAAAACATCTGGAAGGATCAGCTCCGATAATTTGACACCGATTGTCATTGGTTGTTAGAATTATAGGTAATCTTAACTTTTTCTTTTTGCTTCTGTATATTCTCTAAAGCGTTTGCATGGAGAAAGTGTTAATTTTGTAAAAAGGGAAAAGTTATCTTCAAAAGCAAAGGAATTTCACTCTATGCAATGTTAAAAGATACTAAATTAACACCAATTTAAGTGGTGTGGTTCTGGTGAAAGCACAGATATGTAGATCAAAGGAACAGAAAATGTGGCCCCAAGACACAGGCTGATGTGACTAAGAACAAAACATATCTCCGGGAAAGCAGAACAATGTAATGGGGATGGAACTAATTGTTGAACTCCTGGAGGTGGGAGAAAAATCTGGAGGTAAAATTACTCAATAAGACTCTGAATTCCCATCTTAGAATAAACCACATTCAAATTGGATTTAACAAGAAAATGATAAGCACACTAGGAAATGAAACTAAATTCACAAATACGATTTTCCTAAAGCTGAAAATATGGTTAGAAAGATGACAAAATGATTTTAAATTATTCACTGTTATAACTTTCACAATTTTCAAAAAAGGTATAGGCTATTGATAAATACCTTCAAAGATTTACTTTATTTATAGGATATTTCTCCTGGTTGAATTCCAAGTATGTAAACTATAAACCACAAATAAAAGGGTTCCCATGTTACCCAAGTGCCCAGGGGTTCCCACCAGCATGGATTCTGCCATGTTGAAAATGTTTTGTGAGCCCGGCCAGTGTGGCTCAGTGGTTGAGCATCAACCCATGCACCAAGAGGTCGCTGGTTCGATTCCCGGTCAGGGCACATGCCCAGGTTGTGGGCCTGATTCCCAGTGGGAAGCATGCAGGAGGCAGCTGATCGATGTTCTCTCTCATCGATGTTTCTATCTCTCCCTCTCCCTTCCTCTGTCTCTAAAAATCAATAAAGAAAAAAAAAATTAAAAATGAAAATGTTTTGTGTTCTGGACCAAAGGTTGGCCTGCACTCTTGCATCCACAGGGACTCTCACCAGGATACTTTTGCTGAGGTGGACTGCCCTTGAGCTCTGTGTGAAGGCCTTTCCGTGTCACACCTGGATGTGATTCTTCTCTCTCCTCTCTTGCTATCAGGCTGCCACTGTGCCATGGAAGCCTGTTGCAGACTCAGAAACTGCGCTGCGGTTTGATGGTCTCCACGTTCTGTATTTATTGATGACCTACTCTGTGTCTAAGCTAGATGCTTTGGGGGCAGGCGATTTGCTTGCTGCACTCAAGAAGCTGGCAGTTTTGCCAAATTCAGGTCTGTGTGAAATGCATTTAGAGTAGGGCTCAAGGGTCAATGGTCAGTCATCAAAACCGTGCATTGTAGATATCTATGTGTTATCCTGAGGAGAGGGTCCCCAGCTGGGACCAGGTGTCCTCAGTGTTATTCGGAATCCCCGCTCTCAGCAGTGTCTCTCAAAGGAGGGCTGGGTTCTGAGGCTGCGAAAAGGCAGTTCAGAGGCTGAGGAGCTGCCCCTGCAGGACGGAAGAACTGAGGACAAGGGAGCTTACACTCCAACCAGCTTTCCACTGCCCTCCCTCCCCCGCCGTGGGACAGCTCCTCTGCAGGGCTGTTTCCCTCACCCTCCACTTCTGTCATCAGGGAAAGGTCCCTGCATGCAGATGGCTTCCTTGAACAAATTATTTAGGAGCTGTTGCCAAGAAGCCATAAGGACTCACTGGTCCCAGTGATCGAGGAGAGAGTGGTTTTCCATCTGTTCATTCAAAAACTCATTTCCGCCCAAATGAGGATATTTAATCAGACGGCTTTCCCTTCTGTCTCTGCTGTTCCCAAATCCCAGACCTTCTTCCTTCTAACAGAGCTGGAGGATGAGGATCCTGGAAATGGGAGGAAACTCTCTGAGCATGAAACTTTCTCTCCGAAGGGGCTAGAGGTTTGGGTCACCTGCTCAAGACAAAGTGCCCCACTCTGCAGTGTGATTAAGCAGCCATTTGTCTGTTCTCCGGACCCAGGTGTTCTCCTTGACCCTGGGCCTGCTGACTCATGGGCGCCCTCTCGCTGCTGGGGAGTCTTCTTAGTCAAAGTGGCAGAGTAGGCAGGCTGCCCTGGGAATGGTGATGCCCACAAGGACACTCTGCTTTCCTGCAAGCAAACTGAGGAGAACACTGGAGGCAGGCTCCCTGCATCCCACATGCACAAAGTCCCCGGAAGGATCCCCAAAGTGTCTGGCAAGCCTCCTCTTCCTTTTCAGAGAGCCAGAGGCCTGAGCCCACCTTCTTGAATGAAGGGGCTGTTTGTTCTTTGGAAAACAGGCTCTGGGGTAATACTTTTTGAATATTTACTGTGGGCCAGGCCCCGTGCTAGGCGCTGGCACAGAGGAAAGGGACAGGATCCCTACCTAAGAGCAGCTCACCCCCTAGCAGGGGAAGCCCAACAGGAAATGGAAAACTACTGCACTGAAGTTATTAGGGCTATGATGATGGATGCACAGGGATGGCGGGAGGGGCTCCTGATCCAGGCACAAAGGTAAGGTAAGACTGAACCACTAGATTATTTCCAGTTCTTTGTTTACCTACAGGGTTCTCAGTCCCGGAAAATGGCACCCATTAAGCACTCAAACCCCTTTTTCCCACACTCTCCAGATGCAGTCCTCTTGTCTCCCCTGAGAATGATCTTGCCAAGGTTATTGATGACACTCATGTGGCCAAATCCAGTGGGCACACCAATAATTTAACACAGTTGATGCTCCCTCCTTCCTGAAGGGCTCTCCTATTTTGGCTTCCAGGGATCCACACACAACTTCTCAGGCCCTTCCTCTGCAGGTGTCTCTTCCTCTCCCGGGCCTCTAAATGATGGAGCAGCTCGGGCTCTGTCCCAGGCACTGTTCTTTGTCTACACTCTCTCTTAGGTGGTCTCACCTCGTCACTGTTTTTGAACAATACCTATATTTGATAACTCCCTAACACCCCATCTCAGGCCTGACCTCTTCCCTGAGCAATAGGTTTGGATATGTAACAGCATTCTTGACATCCCACTTGGATGTTAAATGGTCTTCCTCAACTTCAAATATCCAAAGTAGAATTCTTAGTTTTCTTCTACTGGAAGCTTGACCCATTCTTCTGCATTTTAGAAAAATGGTGCCACCTTTTAGCCAGCTATTCAAGTTGAAAATGTTAGAGTCATCCTTGAACCCTCCCTTTCTCTTACACCACTTCTCCGCCCCATCTTCAAGTCCTGCCTCTTCTACCTCCAAATATATCTCAAATCCTCCATGCCCTTGATCTTTAGTGCCACCACCCTGGTCCTCTATCATCTCTCGCCTGGATGACGGCAACAGCCTCCTAATTGGTTCCCAGCTTCCACTCCTATTCTCCACAGTAACTTGTTGTGCACAGTGAAGCCAAAACAATCTTTTAAAAACATATTGGGAACTTGAGAGAGCAATTCCATTTATGATAGCATCAAAAAGAATGAAATAATTAGGAATTAACCAAGTTTCTATGAAAGACTTGTACACTGAAAAGTACAAAACATTGTTGAAAGAAGTTAAAGAAGATAAATGAATGGGAAAACATTCGTGTTCATAGATTGGAAGACATAATGTTAAAATGTGAATACTAGCCTGGCCAGTGTGGCTCAGTGGTTGAGCATCTACCCATGCACCAAGATGTCACCAGTTCGATTCCCGGTCAGGGCACATGCCCAGGTTGTGGGCCCAACACCCAGTGGGGGGCATGCAAGAGGCAGCCAATCGATGTTCTCTCTCATCGATGTTTCTATCTTTCTCTACCTCTCCCTTCCTCTCTCACTAAAACCAATAAAGAAAAAAAAATTTTTTTAAATGTCAATACTACACAAGTGAGATATAATACCAATGTAATGCCTATCAAATCCCATGAGGTTTTTTTAATAGAAAGAGAAAAACCCATCACAAAACTCAAGGGACCCAGAATAGCCAAAACAATCTTGAAAAGAAAGAACACAATTAGAAGATACACACTTCTTGATTTCTACACTAACTACAAAGCTACAGAAATCGAAACAGTGTGGTACTGATATAAAGACTGACATATAGTCCGGCCGGTGTGGCTCAGTGGCTGAGCGTCGACCCATGCACCAAGAGGTCGCTGGTTCGATTCCTGGTCAGGACACATGCCCAGATTGTGGGCCTGATCCCCAGTGGGGGGCATGCAGGAGGCAGCCAATCGATGTTCTCTCTCATCAATGTTTCTATCTCTCTCTCCCTCTCACTTCCTCTCTCTAAAATCAATAAAGGAAAAAAATTTTTAAAAAAAGACTGACATATAGACCAATAGAATAAAGAGCCCCCAAATAAATCCTTGCATACATGGTCAAGTGATTTTCAACAAAAGTGTCAAGATAATTAATTGGGGGAAAGGACAGTCTTTCCGACAAATGATGTTGGGAAAACTGTATGTTCACACGCAAATAAATGCAGTTGCATCCTTACATTACACTATTTGCAAAAATTAACTCAAAGTGGATCAAAGACCTAAGCGTAAGAGCTAAAACTATAAAACACTTAAGAAGAAAAGATAGGAAAAATCTTCATGACAAATTGGATTTGGCGATGATTTTTTTTATATATCACACCAAAAGTACGGGGAACAAAAGAAAAAACAGACAAATTGGACTTCATCAAAGTTAAACATTTTTATGCTTCAAAGGACACTATCAATAGAGTAACAGGGCAACCTAGAGAATGCGAGAACTTATTTGTAAATCATATATTTTATGAGGGATTAATATCCAGAATATATAAGGAAATCCTAAAATTAAACAAACAAACAAAACAACAACAAACAAGCCAATTCAATTTTTTTTTTTTTTTATCCTCACCCAAGGACATTTTTTCATTTTTTGTTCAGATAGAGTGGGAGGGAGAGAGAGGAAGAGAGAGAGAGAAACATCGATGTGAAAGGGACACATCGAGTGGCTGCCTCCCGCACAACCCAACCAGGGGCCGGGGACAAACTGCAACCGAAGTACGTGCCCTTAGTGGGAACCGAACCCGGGTATCTCTGGACCGCAGGCCAACACTCTAACCGCTGAGCCAAACTGGCCAGGGCAAGCCAATTCAAAAATGGGCAAAAGACCTGAGTATTTATTTATTCAAAGAAGATATACAAATGACTGATAAGCACATGAAAAGATGCTTAACATCATTAGTTATTAGGGAACAAAACGAAAGCAAAACCACAAAGAGACATCACTCCAAGTGAATGGCTATTATCAAAAACAAAAATAGCCACTGTTGATGAGAATGTGGAGAAATTGGAAGCCTTGTGCATTGCTGGTAGGAAAGCAAATGGTGCAGCCACTATGAAAAACAGTATGGCAGTTCCTCAAAGAATTGGAAATAGAATTACCATATGATCCAGCAATTCCTCTTCTGGGTATGTACCCAAAAGAATTGGAAGCAGGGACGTGAACAGGTATTTGCACACCCACGTTCATAGCAGCATTATTCACACTAGCTTGAAGGTGGAAGCAATCAACTGTTCACTGATGAATGAATGAATACATAAAATGCGGTATATCCACAATGGAATATTAGTCAGCCTTAAAAATGAAGAAAATTATGACATATGCTACAACATGGATGAACCTTGAAGTCATTCTAAGTGAAATAAGCCAGTCAGTCACAAAAGGACAAATACTGTATGATTCCATTTATATGAAGTACCTAGAAGAGTAACAAATTTATAGCGACAGGGAGTTGAACAGTGATTACCAGGGGCTGGAGGAGATGGAAAATGAAGAGATGGCGTTTAATGGATACAGTTTCAGTGTCACAGCATGAAAAGAATCCTGGAGATTTGTTGCACAACACTGTGAATGTACTTAACACCACTGATGTACACTTAAAAATGGTTAAAATGATAAATTTCATACTATGTATATTTTACCATAATAAAAAAATCTGATCATGTTACACCCGTCTCCATCTCTCTCACACAACTAAAACCCTCCAGTGGCTTCTTATTGTCTTAAGAATAATCCAAAATTCTTACCACAACCTGCAAGGCCTGGCATTGTCTGACTCCCAGATCACTTACCAAAGGAATGTTCTCTACTCTCTTCACTCCAGTCACACAAATCTTTCCAGCACTTGCCTCAGAGGCTATGCAGACTGTTCTTTTAGCCCAAATTCTCTTTCCTAGCCTTCATCCTCCAGGTTTCGGTGTGAGCTCTCACTGATGGCCAGCTCAGGGACAAAGCAGCTGGCTGGGGTGAAGATGATGCTGTGAGTTATCCATGCTTGAGGCTGTCTTGGGCCTTTGGCCTATAGAAGTGTGTGTGTGTGTGTGTGTGTGTGTGTGTGTGTGTGTGTGTAAGGGATTGTCCCAGATTCCCACTGTCCCACTGCCCCACCACTTATTCTCTGAACTACCTACCTCCGGGCTTCGGCCAAAGGACCCCATGGAGTGGATGTCTTTCTTTCGTCACCTGGCCGGGATGGCCAGAAGTGGCCCCATTTGACTTCTCTGCAGAGGGCATCGGGCCCATCCCTCATTCTGTCACCCCCTCTCCTGGCTTTGGAAAATTTCTGAGCACAATATTCCAGGCAGCACTTCTCAGAGCATGACTTTGAATTATGGTTTCAGAGGTATTTTTCTCTGTGTGAGCATCCCTTTCCCTTCTCTTCGTTCCTGACATCCATGTGGCTGGGGTGTCCATGTCCCCCCCAGCAGCATGTAAACAAGTTACGGTCTAGGCTGTGCAAGCAGAGACCAGGCTGGCTGGGGCTTCTCAGGAGGGGTGTGGTTTTCAAGTCCTTTCTGCACTCATGTCCTACCTGCCCAGAGCTGCCTGGGCTCTTCCTCAATGGACTCTGGGTGGTGGGGCGGAATGAGTAAGAGTGTAGGGTCTGGGCTTGCATGGGCCTGCACTGTCTTCCAGCTCTTCCTATTCTATGATCAAGCAAACGGCTTTATCTCTTTAAGCTCCCATTTCCACAGCAGTAAAATGCAAGTTCTACTAGCACTCACCCATTTCGCAGAACCAATGTCAGGAACAGAAAAGATCACACCCTTAGTTAGGTTCATAGCCTGGTGCAGCAGCCTGTTCTCTGTTCCCATAGCTGAGCTGGCCTGTCATTGCCAATGAGGCCAGGTCTAGACAGCCCCGCCTCCTGTGTGGGGAAGGCCCACCCCAGCCTGGGAGGTCCTGGACCCCAATGCTGAGGGTCTCTGTAGTCCTCTTCACATTCCAGAGGTTTGGTAGTCCCAGAGTGACAGCAGAGAGAGAGAGGGGACCAAGCAGAGCCCCTTTCCCTTCTCTTCTTTCTGCTCATTGGGGCTCAGTGGGCAGGGCTCAGGTAAGGCCAGGCAACCTCCCTCTGGCCTTCTGACAGATGGGGGCACAGGGCAGGCACACGCCTCCCTCCAACAATCATCCACCCCAGAAACAGTGGCTGATCCCTTAACCCTGGGAGTCCAGCTCCAGGTGGTAGCATCTATACTTAGCCCACTGAGTCTCCAGAAAAAACACATGGGTGGGGGTGCTGTTTAGGACCCCCAAATGGGAACTTGATCCTCTTTGGCTGGGAGAAGGCAGGGCAATGGCAGTCACATGGAAGACTCTCTGGGGAGAGCTGAGAGAATAGAGTGGAGACCCTCTTGTTGGGGAAGCTGGGTGGGGGCGGGGCAGAGGTCAAAGGGACAGATGGAAGGGATTTGGCATTTTTAAGGAATCCTGTGATGATCTTTATTTTAAATGTTATCATTTGGGTTCTGATGTTCTTATAAAGTCCAGGTGTGTACATTTTGAGTGCTTAAAGCTGAGCATACCCAGTGTTGAGATAGGCCATCACTGGCAGCCCGAGCCGGGTGACCACTGGCTCAGGTGAGCAGGACACAGCTGTAGGAAAGTGACGGACCAGTAGCACACACACTACACCTCACCTCTCAGGACGCCTTCTCCTGAGCCCTTTCCCCGAGCCTGACCACTTACCAGGTTAGCTCTTTCAACTCCTCTCATCTCTCCCAACTCTGGGAGCTCCTATGTGTCCCATCCCCCCGGACCCCACTCCCTCAGGTTTCTTCATTATCTGCACAGAACCACAGGGCTGTCCTTCCGAGCTCACGTGGATATGCAGGTGGCATCACCATTAGCTGATGAATGATTCTCTTCTATCCATGGAATGAATGAATGCCTTTATTGGATGACATGTAATGTCTGTAAGGGCAGGCTGTCTGCTTGGCCACTGCTCTGTTCCCCGTTCAGGACAAACCAGCAGTGGTGCTGCAGACAGCACCATCTTTGGATCCTTGGGTCCATTAAGTGAAATGAGCTCCGCCTGCTGGAGAGAGTCAGCCTTGGCCGAGTGAAGTGTGGGAGAGCAAGACTGCCCCATTTTTTTCAAGAAAGTGGGCTGCCTTTGGGAAAAGACACAAAAAAGGCTCTCCGCTGCTCTGATCCTGAGCAGTCTTAGTTAGCATGAGAGTAAGGATACCTAATGCTGTCCCAAACATGTTAAAGGGTCATCTTGTTTTATCCTTATGATGGACCTGTGAAATGGATGTGATGGTCATCTCCATTACAGAGGAGGAAATAGAGGCACTGCGAGGTGACATGATGGACCCAAGGCCACACAGTTAGGGAGCAATGATGCCATGGCCACACTAGCCTCTGATGGCAACGGCATTTTAAGATGGACACAAAAGGAGCAGGGAGGGGGCTGCAATGTTGTTGGCGCAGAGGGTATGACCCGGAAAACCTGGACTTGCTTGCTTGTCAAATGGTGGCCTCTGGGAGTCAGGAGACATGGGTTCCAGTCCCAGCTTGGCCATTTTCTGTGTTATTAGTGGTTCTCCCTTTCCTGAGCCTCAGTCTTCTCATCTGTATCACAGGACAATGTGGGCAACCATTTCACAGGGTCATAATGCGGTAAGGAAACACGGACACTTTGGGCCAATAAGAGAAGTGCTGGTAAAGGGAACACTAAGGAGTCAAGGTTCCAGGGCTGGTGGAAACTGGAATGAACACAAGTTCAACAAAGACTGAGGTTCAAACCCCACATGCTGTCTGGGTATGTGAGGACCAGACCATCCTCAGCTCAGGGCTCTCTGCTGAGATGCTCCCGGGTGCATTCTGTGTGAAGAAGCATCACAGCCCCGAGGAACAGAACCTGTCCCTGGGGAATACCCAGCCAGCACAGTCTCCATCCACACGGGCATATGTTTCTTTGGTTTTATTATTACAAACACACCATGGCTCTGCCAAACCTGGGAAATCCTGGGCTCTGCGTGCTCTACCTACCCTCTCTTATCTACCCAGACAGGGTCACACAGAGGTGTCCAAGCCACACGTAGACTCGAGACACATTTGACAGAGCAGTTCAACTCATAGCTTATAATGACGCCATTTCTCCAGCTGTGAAAGAGCTTTACAAAAACCGTGCTGGGGCTCCCCCATGATGCTGGGCTGCTTGGTTCATGTTTTGGGAGCTCCACAAACTTCGGTTCCCTTTTCCGGAGCAGTGGGCATAGGCAGGAAATTCCACGTTTGGGACAGGTCCTTTTTGGAAGTGAATGTCAGGCAGTGACATCCAGGACTCTCCACGCAGTGGGTTAACAGCCATGTTTAGAGAGAACAAAAATTAAAACTACATCTCTCTCCCTCCTCCCCCAACCTGCCCAAGGCTCAGATCTCATTATGGTGCGGCCCATGTACATTAAAGTGTGATATTTGGTTTCCAAAACTTTCAGTCTCTTTGGCAAACAGAGAAACTGGCAAGGAGCTGCAGCAGTGCATTCTTCCCGTGGCCCTTCACACTAGTGCTTCATCCTCTCCAATAACCGCTGGTAGACAGGGGCTGAAAGAAAGGCATTCGAAAGGTGAAAAGGATGCAGACTTCCCCAAGTCTGTCTAGGACCTGTCAGCACGGCCTCCTTCTGCCATACTCTCCTGACCACGGCAGGGGCTCTGTGGTTTGTGGAACCCTCTATCTTCATGAGGTTCTGAGCTGGGATTTTCTACATCTACTGGCTTGGAACTGTGCCCTCACCACGGGCTCCTGCCACCCCCCTGCACAATATTTCCAGGCTCCCCAAACCAAACATTTACATCAACTCTAAAAGGCTGGTACTCTTATTATCTCCATCTTATAAAGAAGGAAATTGAGTGTTCTGCGTCTGACCTGAAGGCCAGGCTTGCTTTATTGCACCATGATGTTTTTATCTATAGACAGCATATGGTAGGTATGGCCTGCTGGAGGGTAAGGCCCAAACACGTCTATGGGGACTTCAGACCCAGACCAGACTTACCTAGTTTCACAGAGCTCTGGGCAGCCTGAAAAAAAACACAAGGTGTCAGGTTTTCTAGTGAGAGGCATACCTGCACTTGCTCAGGGCAGTAGCTTCACTCACTGTCACCCCCAATCGGAACAAATGCTGGGGATGAGGAAGAGGAAGGGGGGTGTGGAACCACTGGGCCCTGGGGAGCCCCCCAGTTGGCCTTGGCAGCCCTCAGTGATGTGCAAACTCCTACCAAGTGAAGCCCGAGGTGAACATTCCGGGAGACCCCAAAGCCAGGCTTCCACCAAGACCACAGCCTAGAGCTTGGGGAGCTGGGACTGCACAGTGGGTGGTGCTAGGAGTAGAAGCTCAGGGCCAAAACCCCTTCCTGAGGGGCACTAAGGACATCCCTCTGTCCAAAAGGAAAGGGACACATTCCAGCTGCAGGCCTCTGGGTTAAGGTCTACCTCCTGCAGACTCTTTTCTTGAAATGTAACCCTTCTGGTAGGTGCCCCATATTCCCAAGGGGCTCCATCTGACCCAAAGTAGCAAAGCAACCTGAGTGGGGCTGCTGGGCCCTGGGTGAGGTCGGAAGCAGGAAGAGAAGCACGGAGAGTTAAAGAGGTCCTGAGAGGGGTGGGGCTAAGGCAAGGAAGGGAGGCTCCACCCACAGAGCTGGTCCTGGATCCAGAGCCCACACTCCAGTCCAGGAAGCCCCAGCATCACCCAAAGGGGCCGTGTCATGGAAAACAGAAGAGTAACTTGAAGGCCAAGGCTCAGGGCAGGCCACCATAAGCTGAAGTCCTTGGAGAGATGAATTCTGGAGCTATATCCGTTCTCACCAGCAGTGGCTTCCGCACGGACAGAGGCGTAGAGGCCTCGGTGTGAAGGTCTGAGCTTTCGCCCACAAAGGAAGCCGGGGCTGTCTGGGTTCTTTTCCCTGAACTCCATACAGGCCCGGGCTAAGGATGCCCCAATGGGAGAGGAAAGAAGTTTCAAGAGAGCCCAGCCAAGGAAGACAGGGGATCCGGAGCACCCCTCTGTGGGCCTGAGAAGAGGACCCAAGGCTGCTCAGGCCAGGAGCGAACCTAGCAGGCGTCTTACCCTGGAAAATGCTGACGCCTGTTTGAAAATTTCAAGTGCAGAGTCTGCAAGTTCGTCCCCTCGTTCCTGAGGTCTGTTGGCTGGGGATGAAAGAAAAGGCAGCTTTGGTGAGAGAGAAACTATGAGCATGTCATTCCTAACAGCCATGACTGAGGCACTGATGGGCTTCCTGGCCCACATTTTCCATGAATTCTTCCCTTATGACTTTCATAATACATGGCAGAATCTGGTCCGTGGGAGAGAGCATGCAAAAGGTGAATGCACAAGTGAGGACCGGGAGGCACTCAAGTTCAGCTTTGCTGGAGGGGAAGGGAGCTGGCACAGGGCATGACTGGGAGAACCACATTCACAGCGTCTGCCTGTAACAGACAACTGGGCTGTGTCTGAGTGGGCTGAGACAGCCAGGCAGTTCAGCAAAGAGAGGTCTGTCCTTGGTATAATGCCTTTGAAATAACAGTTCTAATTTGTTTTCAATTAGCCACAATGATGCCATCCACGAAGACTCAGTTTGCATGTAGCACCTTATTCTTATCTTTGCTTAGGAGAATTTTTCTATTGAGCATCAATGGCTCGAGAAGGGCCCAGCTACAAACTGAGTGCCAGTGGGATACTTCAGGGCCTTACCTGGAGGCTGCAGGACACTGGAGATGGCATAGACCACGCCATTGGTGGCCATGATGTCAGCTTCAGCAACAGGCTCCTTATTGACACTCACTACATTATTTTTCTGGGAGAAAAAGAGGCAACAATTGTTGAACTTAGAGCATACTTATCTCATTCATTCAGCAAATGTTTACTGAGCATTTCTAGGTGCCAGATCCTGGGCTGAGTGTGGGGGACACCCCAGTGAAAGGAATAGTCCCAGCTGGCTACAGACCTTTGGTCGGGTGGATTCATTCAATCCCTTGTGTGGACTCGGCATGTTGTAATTTACAAAATGCAGATATTATTGCCTCACTTCACAGAAGAGGAAACTGAGACTCAAGAGAGGCCAAGAGCCTCCTTTAAGCTAAGCCTATGGGACAGATGGGGACAGAAGCCCGGCCTCCAGTTCTGGATAAAGGGCTCTTTCCACTTCTCCTCAATGTCCTCCCTACTTAGGATTTTCCCACAGGGAGCACACTGAGGTAAATCTATCTCAAACTTTCCTGAATGACCCACATATCAGACCCAAGGGGTGAAAGAGGAACTGAAGCCTGTGACAGACAGGACCTGACACCCAAATCTAAGAACTGGGAGAGTCTCAGGTGACCTGCATAGTCAAACAAGTCACCCCTGCCTCCCTACATGCTTTCCCACGCTCTGGAGAGAAATCGATGAGCAAAGGGATGACTGAAGGTCGGGAGAGCGCAGGGAGCAGAGGCTGAGCCAGCTGCATACTGCAAGAGTGGTCCCTCCACAGAGGGGTCAGTGGCCTTGGCTGGTGAAGACAGGGAGGCCTCAGGGAGCTCCAAAGTAGAATATTTATCAATGTGCAAAGGAAGGGACAGCCCACAGATCAAGCATCAGAAGGAAAGCCTTTTGGGATGGTCTGGCTCATGGTACAATTCAGTGAGCCCTGAATTTGGAGGATGAAGTGGGAAGGAGGTTGGGGATTGATCTCTGAGGACATATAAGTAATTGCCTATCGTCTCCCTAAGGGAAGCCGATCTAAAAGCCTCTCCCAGATGCCAATCAGATGCTTTATTCCCTGCAAATCTGGAAGTTCTTTCATGTCTAACCACACTCTCAATCGATTTCTCTGAAGACCCTTTTCTGTTTTCTTTCTTTCTTTGGACAAAATGCACTCAGAGATTCAGGATATATCTTAAAGACTGTGAGTGTGTCGAATGCCATTCCGGAGCAAGATGTGCCCTGGAACCCTGTGGCAGGGCACAGCCAGCCTTTCCGTTTCAGACACACTCACTGAGCTGACTTCTAGTTTGTCGCCTTGGAGAGACTTCAGCCGCACCAGGGCCCCGACGCCTCCGCTAACCAGGATTTCATCACCAATGTGGTATTTCAGGATGTTGGCAAGCTCCTTGGCATTGCCTGCAGGTTTGTGGGAAAGAAAGCGGAGTTAATTCCAAGGCTGGTAATTGGTGTGGTCAAGAAGGCCCAGAGGAGAAGATATAAGTGGTCACCCCTGAGACAGAGAACTCCCTGCCTGACCAACACACACTCACTGAGCACCCACTGTGTGCTCAGCCCTGTGTCCCACCATCAGTGACCAGGGGAACAAGACATATCCGTGGCCATGCATCTCCCCTGTAGTCCGAGGGCTGCAGGGTTAAAGCACATGCTCTGTGATGCTGAGAAGGAGTTAATCCATACTCCTCTGCGAGAATGACTCATGTTTCCATGAGCTAAATATTTGCTTGGAAAGCCAGGGACCTTTCCAGCACTGGCATCTGGGACATTTCATCATCAGCGTGGCTCCCGATGGTTATAACACAGTAGTGAAATATTTACACATTCTGCTCTCAAATGCATATTCTGAGACGGCTATTTCCTGAAGGGAGAACTTAAAAGAGTCAACAGCTGCAATCTGGAGGAGCTATGGAGCCGATGAGGTCAGGGTCGAGGGGGGCGATTCCCGCCACAGCATCCCTTCTCCTCACGTCTCAGCATTCTTTCCAGCCCACATCAACTTCTCCACCAACTGGGGAAGCATCCAATTGCTCATAAAGGTGCACAGGCATTTCCCAAATTAAGTGTGGGAGGCAGTGCTTCAAGCTGCCAGCTGCTCTCTCATCTCTACCAAGGCTGCTCCTGATGCTCACATTACCAACCAAATGGCTGAGTTTCCCCAGGGCTACGCATAGCTATTTCCAGCATCTTGGAACTGAGAATGGAGGAAGCTTTAAAGCATTTTGGAGCGTTCATTTGGTTGTTGACACATCCACATTAGTGCTGTGGGATGGAGCCACCAGGTACCAGGTGATTTCCAAACACAGACAGCCTGCAGCTGGCAAGAGCTCCCCTTCCACAGAACCACTGCCAGCCCCCGAGGTGCCAGGGGCCTCCCTCTTCTGCAATGTATAACATCTGGATTGACCTCTAACACCTGGCTGGCCCTCTACGCCCCAGGAATGCTGGGGTCTAATCCTGCCCACAGGCCTGAGCGAGGGTATGTTTGGGAAACTCTGCCCTCGCCTCTCCTCTGTTCCCACACAGCTGGAAATGAAATGGAAGCCAGGCAGGCCCAGGCCACCTGGGGAATATTTTGTTCCTGCTGGACAGAGAGAGGGTGGAAAGTTTATGTTCAGAATGAACTTCTCCCCTCTTCTCAGGAATATACGTCAGTAGCAGAGACACAGACATTCATTTAGCAATAAAGAAAATTAAAACAGGACACAAATTCAGCTCACAGCTGCCTGCAACCTGTTCTGTTCTGTTCCAGAGCAGGAAGGGAGGTGGAGACTATGTTGGCCCCAAGGTTTGGCCAAGGTTCCTCCTCCTTCTCAGGCCCACCTTTCTGCAATGGGTGGAAGTGTCTCTCATGGGCACGCGTCAGAACTCAACACTGCAACCCAGTCCCGCTTCCCCACCATCACAGCCATTACTGATGGAGGATGTATGCCCAGCACTGCGGGAAACACCTCATTTAATCCTCACAACACGCTGAGCAAGGTACTCTTACCACCCTCATTTTTCTAATGGGAAAACAGGCTCAGAGAGGTTAAGCAACTTGCTAGAGGTCACTCAGCTGGTAAATGCCAAAGCCAGGATTTGAACCTGCTCTCAGGTAATCCGGGAGTCCAAGCTCTTCACCACTAGATTTCTTCTCAAACATCTTCAACTACATTTCTCAGGGACGTGACCAGCTTCCCGGTCAAGCTTTTATCCTGAGGGAGGGACGTTTGACGCGGGTAAAGGGTTCATTATCACTTTTCTCACAGGTCCTAAGTGGAAGCCATGTCTCAGTGACTGGGCTGGTTGTTATCCACCTCGAAGTCCTTTCTGCTCTTCTCTGCCTTGTTTGGTGCCCAGGATGGCCGACGGCTACAAAATGTGTCTTCCAAGCTCCCTCCCTCACCCTTCTGTGGCCTGCTGGCAGGAGGCCTGGCAGGCAGTGGGCATGTGGGAGGAAAGGAGGCTGAGGCACGCAGTCACCACGGTTCTGACAGCAGCTCTCTGTGGCTATGGCCGCTGTCCTGTGCCCCTCGTCCAGCTCTCCCTGGTCCTGCCCACCCACCCTGCCGCCAGGCCTGGGGTGGTAAAGGCGTCCCCTGGTTGTTAGTCCCTGGGTACCATCACCCTTTGCCAGATCATTAATCCTGCCCACAGCTCTGCCAACAGACTCATCATTAAATTTCTTTCAGTCAAACCCTTTGCAATGTGCCAACTCTTCCCTGCTGGGACCCTGACTGATGTAGTTACTTTAGAAAAGCTGAAAAATGCATTTAAGTTGGTCTTTACCCAAGAGTTTGTTCAGTTCTCCTGGTGGCATGGCTTGGAAGGCTTCATCTGTGGGAGCAAAGACTGTGTAGACCCCTTCCCGGTTGAGCATCTCCGTCAGCCCTGCAGACTGGATGGCGGCTACCAGCATGCTGTGGACACACGCACAGAATGTGTCACCTGCCTTGAGGGGGCCGTCGCTTTCCCACATATACCTCTCCACTGCGGGCAAGTGGAGCCCAGAGCACCCTTCCACTCCATGCAAAAATGGGATGATCCCGGTCTGTCTCTTCTCTCCTTAAATGCTAAGCTCTGTTAAATGGCCAGAAGTCAGAGGCCAGAGAGGGAAGGAGGAAGGGAGAGGCCAGCAGCATGGCTGACCCAGAGACGGGCTGAGCCACTGGGCCCTGGGGATGCGATTCTGGGGAGGGCAGAGGGTAGGTCTCCCAGGCTCTTGTGCAGGCAGCTGAACTCAGCGACAGGAAACACTCAGTGTCACAGCACCTAGTGGTGAGTGAGGAAGTCAGACATGGAGAAACGGGCAACAAAAGGGACACAGGGAGCCTGCGAAGGAGCAGCAAGAAATCCTCAAGTGCAGTCAGATGCTGCACAGAGTGAGAGGCACGCATACTCAGGTGCTCTCAGCTCGCCGGGACGTTGCACTGAGTGTGATGTCTTCCTTGCACTTTAATAACAAAGATGCAGTCCTTTTCTGTTCCCCATAGACGTAAGGGTTACGCTCCCAGAAATAACCCTTTTTCTCAACTTCGGCTTTCAAGGTCACCCTGATCTTTTCCACATCCTAAGCCTGGAAGGTCACTAGCGTTCATGGATCCCCAGAGGGAGGGGGGAGCTTGACAAATAGCTGAAACCCAGCATCCTCTCCAGCATGACCACTTGGCAAAAGCCCCGCCCTGGGATGGGGCTGGTTACCTGAAGCGATTGTCCCCCTTCAAGACGTCCATGACAGTCCCCATTGGGGGGGTCAGCATCCGGTCCATGGTGAACAGGGTCCCATACCTTCCCCTCTTGTCATGGGCAGCGATACAGCTGTTCTCAATGCACAGGCTCTGTGCAAAGGGGGCAGAGAAGGGCAGGTTATCCTCCAATCAGAAGCCCCTTGACTTGTGATGATCGCTTCATCCACAAACATTCATGAATATATATTGGGGAGGGTTTTCAAGACTAGGATGAAATGATGTGTTTCCTCAAAGAAATAAAAACATAAAAACGGTGTTCCTTAAGGAAAGAGGAACATAGAGGCCCCAATAAAGGTACACAGAGGCCCCATAATGAGAATATCATGTTACGTGAGGCCCACTGAAAATGATCAAATAAATAGGTCAAGTCTATTGATTGACTGATTTAACAGATGTCAACAATCTTTGGTCAAATGGTGCTGGCTGGCCTCCAGCAAGAGCTACGCTGTGCCGTGCGTCCTGCCTGCTACTCCAGGGTAACTGCCGGGTTTGAAGAGAGAGAAGAGATAGGAGAGAAGAGAACCTCTGGGCGGAGGAGGGCTGTGCTTCAGTCCTGGGCGCTTCTCTTCACATACGCTAAGAAGGATTCACACCTCCACCCTCCACCCTTCGTTCCTCACTCTGAGTTCCAGGTAGACTGCTGCCCACCCAGCCAGGTCAGACAGGTGTGTGAGTTATTCCCAAAGGCCTCCAGAAAAAGAGATTCTAATCCTTCGGCAAAACCTCATTTGATCCTTCGATATCAGATATACTTTGCAGAAATTCTTTCCTTCCTCATTATTAGAAACTAGTTCACAGGCAAGCTCCTGGTTATTGAGGACTTTTTTTTTTTTTTTTTTTTTTTTACAAATACAGCTTCTATTTCTTAGAGCTGAGACAAAGGAGCACGATTAATGACCCAGAACTTACATTACGATAAACAAGAACTCTCAGTTTTCTGCCGCCCAGAGTGTCCAGGGTCTGTCCGTGGTACAGATACTTGGAGGCCAGCTGGTCTTTGACCATGTGGTTCAGAAGCAAATTCTTCATACGGGCATCGATGTGAGGGGTTCCATCTGCAAGAGGAGGTGCGGTCAGGTCCAGGGCACGCCCCGGAAAAGGTGAGCAGAGAGACAAATGCAGCGAAGAGCCGGCTGTCTGTGACTTTGGGAATGGAGACTGAGCAATCAAATGAGGCTGCAATATTCCTTAACATCTGGCATCTTCTGTGAATTACAAAAACACTGGAAGGTCCAGATAATCCAGGGGTCTGGAGTTTTGCCCTACGAGGGAGGGGAATGCTCTCACACAACTTGGCCCGGTCTCCGCCTTCCCCGTGGCCATGAGTCAGCTGTACCCTCACTGACCGCCTGACTATCACACTGGTGCTTGACCCCTTGAATAAGAAGGCAGGGGAGTGCCCTGCTCTCCTGACAGATCCAAACTCTTGAATTCCGAGGACCAGAGCCCCCAGTGCTCTGCCAAAGGAAACAGCGGCGGCTCTGCAGTCCTGGTGAAGTCACATCTGCATTCGGCTGAGCGGGGCGGGAGCGCTAACGTCCACAGGGCGCTGTAACTCAGGGCGGTGACAGCAGTGGGGCAGCTGCCCCAGGGACACTCACAGGGATGCCTCCCCTACGTTACCTTTGAAGACAGAATTCAGGGGTGCCAGGAGAGTCAACTGCTCGTTTCCAGAGAGGTGAGTGCTGAGGCCTGCTTGTTTGTAAAGGTCAATGGTGGTGGAAACATCGGACTCAGCGGCCAACTCAAACAGCGTCTTGGCTACAAGGAAGGGGAGAGTGGGTTCAAAAGTTAACAGTGCTGTTTTCATTTATCATTCATTCACCCCAGAGCATGACATACATCAGCAGGAATGTCACCTCGTGAGTCAACAACGCCTCGAAACACTGCTGGGGCACTGCGGGTCTGTGTCACCAGGGGATGGTCCCCCAGAAAATCTCACTGGTTGGGGAAGTGAGGAGAGGTTTAGCTGGGCAGAGGTCGGCCGCAGTCCCAGCCCTTGGGCAGGGCACCGTCTAAGGCCAGGGATGAAGGCAGCGCTGTCTGTGTCATGGCTTCTGAAAAGCAGAGGATGCCAGTGACCACACCCATGGAGAGTGTTCTCCTGGTTTGGGATTTTCCTCTGAAAATTCTTCAGCCACGTGCAGCAGACCGTCCTGGAATTCCAGAATGGGGCTGGGATGCGGAATGAAACCCAGGCCAAAGTCCATTCAGTCATTTCTCCCAGGATCACTGACCCCGGGATGCTTGGGCACTACTGAGACAGCAACAGCCTTCTGTGCCAACCAGAGCAGGTAGATGTTCTGAAAGGCTTCTGTCATTGAGTCGCTCCCTCCCCAGATGCCTTTAATGTCTCTCCACTGCCTTCAAGATAACATCTGGACTCCCAGGCCTGCAGTTCAGGGTTCTCCATAATCTGGCCGCAACCTACTGGGTGCCCAGGCCTTCTCTCCTGAGAGGCTGTGAGCTGGGTGCAGGCGGGGAGTTGGCCCCACAGATCCCTGAATTCCCCCGGCTCTGCCACAGTGGATGGCAGAGGGGACAGTGGGCCTGGGGGGACCAAGGCCTGCCGAAGCCTGGCTTACCTGAGTCTGGGATGAGCAGCTCGTCGATGTAGTGGATCACGCCGTTGGTGGCCAGGATGTCTTTGTTGGAGATGATGGCCTTCCCGTTGATGGTGAGCATGTCCCCACTGCAACCCACCTCCAGCGTCGTGCCCTGCAGGGTCTCCACGGACAGCCCCGCAACAATGGCTTCGGCACACATGGCTGACTTCAGGATGTGGTTGTTCAGCAAATCTGGGGGCCAAACAACACAGGAGGGTCAGGGCCACTCCAGGCTGACCTCAGGGGCCAGCTGGCAGCCTGCCCACGGCTGTGAGGATTTTGTTCTCTCCAATGGATGCTGACCTTCAGACATGGCCTGGATCCTCCTCTCCCCCTGCCTGCGGTCCCTCTAAAACTAGCCGGGACTCTGTGGCCAGACTGCCTGAATTTGAATACCAGCTCAGCCACTTATCAGCTGTGGGACCCAGGGCAAGTAATTTAGCCTTTCAGAGTCTCAACTTCCTCAGCAGGGAAGTGGAGATTAGCACAGCAGTCACCTCCTAGGGTTGGTGTAAGGATGACATGAACTCTGAATATGAAGCACCCAGCACTTTGCCTGACAGAGTAAATGCCCAATCACTGTTAGGGATTAGCGTATGAACACCTGAACTTCAGGGTAAATTCTCTCACTAGTACCCAAACTTTAGGGACTGTTTATCTACTGATCTTAGTAAAAATGTAAAACGTGGGAGGAGAAGATGGAAACTATAGCAAATGAGGTTATGCATTATTCGTACACTTTACCCAAAGGTCTACTAGTTGCCAGGCTGTCTTAGGGGTTGGGAATGGTAACCAGTAATTCATGGTCTTTGCCATCCCATTCACCTCACCCATCAATCACAAATATAATCATTTATTTACTTGTCCAAGTGCTGCCATAGGGACCAGACAGGGGCTGGGGGCCCTGAGGAAGCTGCGAGGCGCAGACCAGGGGGACGTGCCCCAGCCCCAGGCAGACGGAGCAGGCGCCGTAGGCCGCTCACTGAAGTCACGAAGGCCGTTGTCTTACGTAAATTCTCACCGCAGGGGCGAGTTTCAATGTGTCCTCAGTGTGGGAACCAGAACCGCACAGTCACGGTCAGGAGGAAGCTCTGAGGCCCTGCAGAGCCATCGGGCGCCTGCAGAAGCGTCAAGGGCCTTGAGAGCCAGTGCTGACCCAATTCAGCAAGACCACTGTGGGAATAAGGCCTTGGGGATTTAGCTTCTCAGGGACAGAAACTGAAGGCAGGGCTGGGATAGGGGTGACCTGCCGGGGCCACTCATAGGGCGAGCAGGGCCAGGCCTGGAAGCCAGTCTTCAAACAGGGCACACCAGCCTGGGGCCGCTTCTCGCCTGTCTGCCAACCCACTGGTAACGACAGGACACTGTGGGGTCAACTCGTGGCCTCTGCCTTCCAGCTACCAACCAATCCCCACACAGACGGCTCTTGCTTTGAGCAAATGGGTTACTGAGTAGGAAAAGGCAGATTGCATAAAGGATAAATTAGGAGTGTGTGTTTTTTTCACTTTATAATAAGGAGCTGTGATATCTATAAGATAAAAATGTGCTCTGTACAAAACATGTTTTAGGGGAAACATAGTTCTAAATGGAAAGCTAAATATGCTGAGATGCACCCACATCTCACCTCTCTAGGAAGCCTTCCAGATCCCTCAGACTGCATGTGCCCACCCATGTCCTGCCCTCATGGTAAGTATCTCTGTCATGGCGACCTGTTTTTAAGCCTCTTGTCCCCACTGGGCTTAAACTTCCTTAAAGGCAAAGGCTGTGTCATGTTCACTTTCGTGGCCCAGTTCCTGGCTCAGGCCAGACACACAGAGGCAGCACAACATGTGGACACAGCAGATCCCTATCTGCGCTTTCCGCACGGCCGCAAGGAGAACCGTTTGCATTTATAGGCTGTTGGAAATGCACCAGGTATTGTAGACAGTACATTTTAAAGGTGGGTTTAAACAGATTCAAAAGAAATGAAGTCATCCTTGGATTATATCTGGGAGGAATAAGTGTAGTTGGGGTACACAGGGAACCTGAGCCTACTCCCCCTTGCGGGGGACTCAGGGATCACCAGGCAGCAGCTCAGTGGTCCTGGAGCTGAACGGGGCAGGGTGGAGGGTGGCGCAGAGCCTGGTCTCCCCTGCTAATTTCCTTACATGCTTGGTCCTTCCCTCTCCTCCAGCAATAATCAATGCACCCCTTAACTTACAGGCTCACTGAGAAGGTGAAGAAGGACCCAGCAATGAAGAATCAAGAGTTGACTGTTACTGGTTTTTAACTATCATTCTAGATTATCTATGACACCCTTGGCCAGACATAGGAAGAGTTCAAGGGTCAGCCTGATGATTCCATTTCAAGGATGCCAGGACCTGCCACCCTCTCCCTATAATGCCAAGCTGCTGCCCACCTGGCAGCCTTTGACTCTCCCTGAGTCTGGCCTGGAACTGCTTTGGACCTCCAGCTCTGCCTCCCTCTTCAGCCTGACTGTGTCCCTACGCAAGGGCTGCAGAGTCCATGTGCACCCCTCTGACCAGGGCTTGCTCTGGCCTCTGCAGAGACAGGGTGGCAAGCGGCATGTCTGTCGTAGATGAGAGCAGGCCTTGGGCTCAGTATGGCTGCTCCCATGAGGCGGCAACATGAACTGAGGGGTGCTCACCTCTCAGGGCCTCTGGGTCACCCAGGATCCGGTTCAAGGTCTCAGCAGGGATCTTCTCGAAGGCTTCATTGGTGGGAGCCAAGAGTGTGAACTGGCCATCACCTTCGAGCAGGGTGTTAAGCCCCGATGCAGCCACGGCAGCCTGTGGGGAAGGGAGAGGATGGAGGGTTCCCTAAAGGCTCTGGGAATTCCTGCAGACAAGAGACACACATAGCCTCGCCAGTCTTCCCTCGGAGGGCTCCAGGCTTTTGCAGAAGCTCAAGATGAAAAGAAGGCCAAACCGAAGCTCACCTCCTACCATGGGACCTTGAGCCTCAGCCCCTCTGGCCATACCTCAGTTACTGCATGTGCCTCTCCCTTCCCACCTCCAGCCTGGGTCCCGGCCCCTCCCCCTTCTTTGCTTCTCTGACTCCTATTCTTTCTTTGGGCCCTAACTAAAATGACATTTCTCTAGGTAGTCAATGTGACATTGCCTCCCATCTCCACCTCACCCTGCCACTGCCACCAATGAAAATGAGTCTGTTACACATCCCTGCTTTCTGTCCATCTCATGTTGTAATTAAACAGTTATTGGTAATGATTACTTGTATGAGCCCCATGAGTGTAAGGATCATATCATTCATTATCTAAAGAGCATCCAGAACGATTTAAAAGCATAAATGGCTTCCTACTGCTCTCAGGATGCAGCTACACTCCTTTGCCAGGTCTGCAAGGCCCTGAAGGAGCTGGCCCCAGTGGCCTGGCCATGCCCCCCTCTCCTTGTGGTTACCTGGTTGTCTTTACTCTGGTCCCAATGGCCCCCTGCTTGCCTCTGAGCCTTTACTCTTGTTCACTTCTGTCCACCCCCGCCTGCTGTGCTTTTGAACCCACGTTTTGCATAACTGGCCATTCTCATCCTTCAGGCCCCAGCTCAGAAGTCACTTCTTCCAGAGAGACCTCTCCTGACCATCCAGTCCCAACTAGCCTCCTCTGTGCACCACCTACTGATTTCTCACGCTTAGTCTGTGGGAACCTTGTTTGTTTCTTGTCTGTCTTCCCAGAAAGAATGTACATGCTATAGAGGACAGAAATTTGTGTGTCTTATTCACCTCGCTGCCCTTGGTACACAGAACGCCTGGGAAGTAGCAGGTGCTTAACTAAGTATGTGTTGCAGAAGGAAAGATGGGCGTCAGAGAGAAGCAGGAACAGGGAGAGAAGACCACTCAGTGGGGATCAATTGATGTTAATCAAGAGATGGGCCACCTACTCTGTGGGAACATCATTCCTGTGCAGACTCCTGACCTGGGAGTGACATGGAAGGCAAGCTGAGGAAGAGGTTAGACAGTAGGGTCCGCAGGGCCCTCCAGAGCCACTTCCTGACGCCACCTCAGTGCAGCCCAGCCCGAGGTGTTTGTCTCTGTGTGTTGGAGATCTCCAGGGGAGGAGCCACCCCACTCCCACTTGGTATCCTTTGTGGTCAGGAAGTTCTCCTTGAATCAGGGCAGAAACCCTGACGGGGCAGCCTGTGTTCACTTCCTCTGCGCGGCTGTTGCCAAGAGGAACGCCCACTCGCCACTCCAGTTGTAAGACAAATGTCTTCTGGGCACTGGGAGGGACAGTACTCTGTGGCCCCGCTCTACCGTCCTGGGCTCTAGGGAAACATGGGTATGGCTGGAGCAGGGGTCCCATGGTGGGGACATGTGGTCAAGAAGATCATGCAGCCTGACAGGCTATTTATTATAGTCCCACATGTGGGACCCACCACTGGGGACAGAGCGCCCTCCCACCTCTGGAACCCACAATGCAGGCCCCAGCGCTCAAAGGAAAGACCCTGTCCTGCTGCGGCCACAAACCGCTGAATTTTCCAGGGGAGTCAAGGAAAGGAAAGCTTTACAAAGCGGAAGACAGGCTGAGGGAATTTATAGCAGGCAATTATGATGCTCACTGTGGCCAAGCTGAGGGTCTGATTAGTGGAGTCTCCATGTTCATGGGTGTTTGGAGGAACTTACTCCATGTCCCCTAAATGCCCATGAACATGGAGACGTCCTCTGTTCCTCCCACAGAAGCCCCTCTTGGGAAGCAGTGTAGGCTGGGCCTCCTTCCAGGGCAGGTCCTCACCCGAAGGGTCTCGAAGGTGTCCTCGATCTCGATGATCTGCTGGATGTTGTTGGTGATGGTGGCGATGACCTTATCAATGAGGTGCACCACACCGTTGGTTGCATGGTGGTCAGCCTTCAGCAGCCGGGCACAATTGACAGTCACGATCTGCCCACAGAAGGAGTGAGGATGAGCGGTTAACACATCAGAGGCACAGTCTTGAAGCCCCAGGCAGGGAAGACACAGCACAGAATGTGGGTTCCACAAGCTGTGGGACTAGAGGGCCTGAGGAGAAGCAGGTGCAGGACCAAAGCTCAGAAACCAGCCCCAATGTGGGCACAGGGCGATGCTGCGTAACGGGGGATTCCCTACCCCGTTGGGATAGTGGTGGATCTGGATGTCCGAGTTCTGGTACATGGAGGTGAGGGCCATGCCGTGTTTCAGCTCGTCCGTCAGGACCCGTCTGTTCACCATGTGGTAGCGAAGGGCGTTGAGCAGCTCGATGTTGACATTGCTCACCAGGGAGTCCAGCACTTCCTGGAAGGTCAGGGTGACATTTAGGGGGCTGCGGACCCCATGTTCAAGAGATGGGTCATTGCCACCCTGGCAAAGGTACTCTGAAGCCCCAGTGAGCCAGGCCTCTGTTCTGCCAAGGACCCTCCTTAGAGAATACTGAGGTCTGTCTGTCCAATCGGCAGCAACCTCATAAGATATATTTTAGCTCCAGTTCCCTGGCTTGGTCTGAGGGTTAAGGGAAAGTTTCCTGAAACAGTGGGAAATCACTACAGAGTTTTGTCCTTCATGCCCCCCAGCCCACCCCAGTCCCCAGTAAAGAGTCCCCTGGGCAGAAGGAGGTCATCTCACAGCTGACAAGGAAATCCAGGCCTCATTGCTGGGAGCGAAGATGGTGAAACTGCCAGGTCCTTCCATCTCGGGCCTCAGCTTCTCTGTGCGGTCTGTGTACAGCTGCGTGGTGGTCGATCCAACGACTCCCAGTGTCTCGTAAAGGTTTGAGAGCGGTAAGGCTGCAGGGGCAGAGGACAGAGGAGGGATGGGCCTGTGAGGCCACCCCCCCGGACCACATCCTCCCCCGTCCAGAGAGGATGGCACATCTGTAGGGGGGTATGGGAAGACCCGGTGCCAGCCTGCTGGTGGGGGGCCTACAGCTTGTCCCATGCTTCTTAAAATAACTCAGTCAAATGCCTCTCTACTTAAACTCAACCAATTGGTAATTTTTAATCATTTTAACCACAGCAGAACAAAACTCTAGTTCACAGACAGTTAGATAATACAGACAGGAATGTACACCAGAAATAGATATCCTAATTACAAACTAGTCTGACAGATTTATCTGGTTGTTAAAACTGGTTCCCAGAATGAAAGAAGTTTATAAATCTTTGAGGTACTTTGTGTATTTACAAGTAGCTTGGGCGGGCCTTCGCCTCGCACAGTGAGCTTTATGCTCTTGTACAGGGCGTGAGACTAAGGCACGGAGGATGAGCTGCCCTCCTGAGCCCACGCTCCCTCCCCATTCTGTATTTCCCACCTGTCCTTCCACTCAGGTCAGGAATGCTGTGGCCAAGACCACACCAACCACACCACCCTCGTGACCTTGGCACCCACCAAATTGCCCCCTTCCTTTTAAGTCTCAGTTTCACATTCTCAACTAATAAAATAGCAAATATTTCAAAGTTTAAAAAATCTCCTCTGCATAGTCCCTCGTGGTGTATGGAACTAAAAAGAAGGCTCTGAGGAAATTCACAGGTGCCACGCAGCCCTTGGCCTCATGTGGCCATGCGTGGCACACTTGCGGACTGTGGGTTAGCCCGCCTGGCCTGTTCTCCTCCCTATGGAACTCCGATGGGCCCAGTCCCACAGAGCAAGGTGGGGGTGGCTTGGTGTCCCAGCCCAGCCGCAGACCATGCCTATTCCAGCTGCTCTCTTGCCGGGCTGGTCAGAAACGCTGGCTGTGTTTAGAATCACTCCCAGCCAGAGCCAACAAGGCCCGGAGTCTGAGAAGAGCATGGACAGGTCAGAACTGGCGTCTGTTCCACCAGCTTGTTTGTCAAGGAGGCCAGCTTGAACAGGAAGAAGCAGCACAGGAACTGTTTCCAGCTTCCACCCCCTGGCCCTCGTATGCACATGGGGGAAAGTCCACACAGCCTCAGCCCTTGGACCCCATTCCGATTTTGCTGCCTCCATCCGCACCAACAGGCAAGGCCTGGCTTATTCACCTGCCGGACAGCCTTTCTCTCCCGGGACCTTTTCATACCCAGGACAGCACTCGTAGCTGATGACTCTGCAATGAGACACACAAATGCAGTATTAGGGAGGGCTTCCTCCTCCTGGCATGCCAACAGTCCTCTGTCCAGGAAGAATGGCCTCCACTGACAAGGAGGGAAATGGCGGATAAACATCCTGCTGGCAGCAGAATCCTTCACTAAGTCATGTCTGTGCCTCTCATCAGCAAGGAGCTTGTCACTCCTCCTCAGCTTTGTAGGATATTCCCAGCGGCCGCCATCACCTAAAGAAATCCAACTGGGAAAAGGTCAGAGGACTGTGGCAACATATTCAGTAGTGGGGTTTGAAAACCGACCAAGAACTTATCTCCAGTGTGATCCTGGGGACCCAACAGTTCCCGAGAGGCAATGGAGAGGAGCAGAAGGAGCCCCGGACCTGTCCTGCTCTGAGGCTGCCACTAACTGGGACCTTACCAGGCAGTCCCATCTCAGCTCGGGGACTCAGCTTTACCAGCTGTGAAGCATATGTGTGTATCGTGTGATGGTTGTTGGATTGAATCTCTCTGGCCTCTAGCTCTCCGATTTAATAACCAAGAAGGGCAGCGTGGATATGATCAAGTTTTTTTCAGTCTTTACAATCAAACTTTAAAACTTTAAAAATTAAAATAAAAACAAAGTTCTTGTTATAAAGATGCTTTTAACATTTTTTAATTAAAAACCAAATTTTAATCAATGGAAACACTTGTATGGTTTCAAATGGAACATAGGCAAAGGATTAGACAGAACGTGTTCCCCACCCACCCTGATCCCTCAACAATCCCACCCACCTCCCAGGAGGCAAGCGACATTGCCAGCGTACAGGGTTTGGAGGAACAAGACAGGCAGCATACAGTTTTAAACTTTGAAATCATTTGTAGAGAAACATAAAACTTTCTCTTGTTCTACTCAGACAAGTCCATCACAGAACATTTACGTCCTTCCTAAGGTCTGAAACACACAACTTCAGCTAACCCAACATTCTGGGGAAGCCCCAATTATTTCGAGTACCATTGCAAGAAAGTAGGTGTAAAAGCCTACACCTGAGAAAGACCTGCTTCACCTCAAATCCCCAGGCTCTGCCCAAGGCCACCCTGCGCGGGTGGTGTGCGTCACAGCCCCTCCTCGGCAGCCCTGGACCCAGACGCAGACAGTCGTGTCTGGCCCCTTCCTTTCTTATCCACGGATATGCCCTTTGGGACAGTAGAGAACTCAGACTGGTTTTTACCAAAGAACAGCTCACCACACTCTCAGGGGCTGTTTAATGACATCACCAGAAGAGAGGCAGGCAGATCGGGAAGAAATGGGGCTTTGCAGTGGGGGTGGGTGCTTGTAACGAGCCCATACATTCTGCTCTTATTAATTCACTGGAGGCCTCTCAGGGAAGCCCTGGTGAGTCATGAGTAGATGAAGCCTGGTTCATCTGTTACCCAAGGTGGTATTTCAGAGATGGACTGGCTAGGGAGCTACCTGTGTCATCGGCCAGAAATGCGCCCCCAGGATATGGCTGAGGAGTGACAAGCCATGCACATTCTTCTTTGTCCTGTTCTCTCCATCTTTCTGCCTTTCTCGTCCCCCCCATCTCTGGCCCTCCTCCCATCCTGTTCTTTTCTAATCCGTCATCCCTATACTTATAAGGGCTAAACAGACGGTGGGCTCAGGACTCAACTTGGCTGACCCACAATTTTATCTTCGAAAATAAAGTAAAATTTGATTGATACTCAACCTTTCTTTTATTTATTTATTTATTTATTTATTTATTTATTTATTTAATCCTCACCTGAGGACATTTTTTCATTTTTTTGTTCAGATAGAGTGGGAGGGAGAGAGAGGAAGAGAGAGAAAGAGAGAGAGAAACATCGACGTGAAAGGGACACATCGAGTGGCTGCCACCCGCATGACCAACCAGGGCCGGGGACAAACTGCAACCGAGGTACATGCCCTTAGCGGGAACCAAACCCGGGTCTCTCTGTACTGCAGGCGGATGCTCTAACCGCTGAGCCAAACCGGCCAGGGCGATACTCAACCTTCCAAAGGCAGCACAGCGTAATAGAATAAGTACAAGAATTAGGAGACTTGGTGTGTGATCTGTCAGTAACTAGCAAGGTGACTTTGAAAGTCCACTCTCTCTGAGTCTGTTTCCTGATCTATAAAATGGGATGAAGTTAGCCGGTGTGGCTCAGTGGTTGAGCGTCGACCCATGCACCAGGAGGTCGCTGGTTCGATTCCCGGTTAGGGCACATGCCCATGTTGTGGGCCAAATTCCAAGTGGGGGGCATGCAGGAGGCAGCCAATCAATGTTCTCGCTCATCGATGTTTCCATCTCTCTCTCCCTCTCCCTTCCTCTCTCTCTAAAATCAATAAAGAAAAAAAATTTAATGAGATGAAGTTAAACTAGATAATCTCTAAGGTTCCTCCCAAACTCACACTCACAATTCTAGTCAATGAGGTTATTTCTAGGGGGCAGAAAAACTCTATTTCAAAGAAGGAGAGTACCAGCTTCTCCCAGCTAAACCTAGAGAGAGCTCCAAGCCGTGAGCCCCCAGGACCAGAGGACGCCCATGCATGGGATCCCAACCTTTCTGTATAAACACCAGGGTTCTGTGGCTGGGGGAGGGGGTTGGGATTGGGTCAAATCCCCCAAAGCTTAGTTTCTTTTTAAAAGTGCCTTGGTGACATTCCATGAAGTTGGAGAAGCACAGCTGGAGGTTGGGTTTTCTCCTCAAATCCTTCCTTATTTCTGGGGGCCCTTGTATACATGGCTGCTACACACTTCATGCCTTAGAGCCCCAGCCACACTGGCCCTGGAGCAATGTGACCCTCCAGAAGAAGACTCTTCTGCCAGGGTGTTAGCACCTGAGTTCCATCCCCAAAAATCACAAGAGAGCTCAACGGCTCAAGGGACCTCATCAGGATTTCACCGAGGACAAAAGAAAACCAACTCCCCAAGTGAAAACTGGTCCCTGTGGCCAAGTGTGTGTGTGTATGTGGGGGTGTGAGAATGACAGGAGAAACAGAGTTGGGGGGGGGGCAGATCTAAGCAGAAAAGTCTCGGCATGCAGAAGGATATTAGATGGAACCAGAAAGCTGCAAGGGCTCTGAGGAACAGAAGGGTTTCTTCTGATCACAGTGGGGAGGGGCAGATCCATGACTCTCCTCAAATGTCATCAAGTCCCATCCTTTTCCCATTGCTCTTGGCAATGCACATATTTGGGGAAAGCAGACTGGTTTGGAAAGTTTGACACTGAGAAGACACAGGTGTTCTCTCCAGTGTGATCAGAGCTAACCCTTGTCAGCATTCACTGTGCCTCCCCAGGTGGGCTTTCTGAACCCATGTCCCAGCAGCTGGCTGTGGGTGCACACTACCCCCAGCAGGAGCTCAGTCCCCTAGCTGAAGGCCTTTTCCTGGTTCTCTGCCAGGAAGCTTCCTCCTAATCCTCTCGCCCTGCTGACCTCTCTCTCTTGCCCTCCTGCTGCATCCTGGCACTCTCTAGGTGAGCAGGTGTAAGCCATGCCTCCCAGCCTGAGCCTGGCAGCCCTGTGGGTTGAGATCTGCCACAGCTGGCAGTTCCCTGCTCTCAGCTGCCCCAACAATACCAGCTCTCCTCAGAACCTGTCTGCACGGCCCCAGAGAAGCAGAGAGCAGCTGGAAACTGAAGATGAGAAGACAGCCCATTGAGACAATCTTGACCAAATCTTTTTGGACAAGCAGTCTCTGTTCTCAGCCCGGTGTGTCACTCCAGCCCTGGTGAGAACACACATGCTGTGGGGAGATGGGGCTGGGGCCACCACAGGGCCATGGGCCTGCTGCCATCTCTCTAGGATGAAGGCAGCAAAGGATGGAGACCATGGGGAATCCCAATCCGTGTCTCCTCCGTTCCTGGGCTTCCCTGTGCAGTGAGGACCAATCTGTTGGTCTTTGAATTGAATCTCATCAGCAAAAGCTGTTCTAATGAAAGGCTCCTGGCTCTCCTCAGCCTGACACAGCCCAATAAGTAAACACCTCAGGTCAGAAAAAGCATGAGACACTAATTATTTTGTTCTAGCTTCCCTGGTCAGAAGAACAATTTGAGGAAGAAAGTGAGGGAAAGTGCCTGATTTAGAAGGGCAGTTGGGGGAGGGTAAAGAGATAGTGTCAGCCCAAGGTCTAAGAACAGAGATGCTTGGGAAGCTCTCCTCCAGTCGTCTCCAAAATTTTTACTCACGATTGGATTAAGTGAGAATTATTGCTGTTCCTCTCCCCAAATAATTTTCCAGAAAGTTAATATAATAAGTTAAAACAATCACTCTCTCCCAAGTATGCTTCATGCTTTTGGCCAGGGAGCTATTGTGGCTGTCAATACCCCAGATGAAGCAGACCCTGGACAAAGGTGGAGCAAGGAACAGAGCCTGAGGGCCAGTTTTCTGTGACAGAAGGTAAAGCACTCAGTGTGTCATGATTTCCAAGAGGAACTGCAGAGCAAACACAGACCAACATTGTCTAGACATTCAACATGCCCCACAGACTGGCTGCCGGGAGTGGTGCATTTCTGTACTGCTGACCTTGGAAACTTGGCTGAGCTTTCTTGAACCTCCCAGGAGAATATCAAAATGTTGAGCCCACTGGCGAAAAAGGGCTTGTTTTAACCTACAATCCATCCCAAAAGACCCCACCACTACCCCATTCATCAGGATGCAGCTTGGTTAGTGATGAGACTATCTTCAGAAGACGTAGTTACATTTTCTGGTGGCGGTCTGTGTGTAGTGTGTGAGGGCATTGGGGAGCTCCTGGATGCTGACTGTGTCTCCTCAGCTCCCATGCCCTTCATCATCTCACTAGGGGTGTTGGGGAGGCCCCTTGCAGCGAAGGATTAGAATGACACCAGACTGGGGATAAGCAACCAGGAGAAGGTTGGTGACTCTGGGCCAAGTGGCCTCTGCTGACCCTGAGAAGGCTTTCTCCCTGGGGTCCAACGCCACAGGTTTTGGAGCTGTAAAGAGAAATCTGGGGCAATTCACCCAGGCCCTACAGGGCTGCTCACTTGTGAATCACTGACATTAGCCGCTAGCCTTAATTCTCCTTGGGGGCAGCAGAGTAGAGTAGCAGACATCCCCCACTTACTAGCAGGTGACTTTGAGTAGGTTGCTTAGGCTTTCTGAACCTCAGTCTCCCCCTCTGTAAATGGGCTAATAACCATACTGATCTGATAGGGTAATCGTGAGAACTGAATGAGTTTACATAGGAAAATCACTTAACAGAGGCCCTTGATATTTCCTAAGAGCTCAGCTGTTGAGCTCCTTCTTTAAAAACTCCAGGTAGAAACTAAAATTGAAGTTAGGTTAATAACTTCATTGAAAGTAATGTCCTACATGAGACCACTGATCAAATCACATTGTAATAAATCTCCCAAATCCATCTATGTAACACAATAGATAGGGCGTGTATTAGTTTCTCATTGTTGCTGTAACTATCACAATTTTAGTCGGCTTATAAAAACATAAATTTATTATCTTACAACTCCGGATGTTAGAGTCAGAAATTGGCCTTATGATGCTAAAATCAAAGGCTGCACTCCTTCTAGAGACTCTAGGGAAGAATCTATTCCTTATCTTTTCCAGCTTCTAGAGGCTGCCTGCATGTCTGGCTTGTGGCCACATCACTCCAACTTCAGTTTTCATTGTCATGTGTCCTTCTCTGACTCTGACCCTCCTGTCTCCCTCTTATAAAGTCCCTTGTGTTTACATGGACTCCCCAATAATCCTGCATAATCTCCCCCTCTTGAGATCCTTAGCTTAATCATATCTGCAGTTTCTTTTTCCTTGTAGGGAACATGTTTACTGGTTCAGAGATTAGGATATGGACATCCTTAGGGGGTCGTTATTCTGCCCACTACAGGGCCTTACCTCAGGTGGTACATAGTCAATAGAACAAAATTCCGTGTAAGCTAAGCTACCTCCTAGGAGTTTACAGAACGGAACAGACCTTCAGGAAGCCCTGCCCAGCAGAGGTGTTTGTGAACCCCTGGTGTCAGGTATATGTCAAATCTCAGCAATCCCTAGATGGCTTCTCACCATCCTCTTCTTTTTCCTCATGTGAGCAAGGTTGTAGGAAACAGGAAAGGGAGTACAAGGAGGGCTCTTCTTTGGCTTCATTGCAGTGTCCCTGGCTGGCCTGCCAGAATGAGAGCTACTGGAAATAGTCCAGGTGGCTGATGAACAGCTCAGCCATACACCAGCTGGCTTTGTAAGAGGCAAATTTCTAAGCTTGAATGCAGTGCTGAAGAAGTATTAATGTTTCAGCCCCTGGGCAAAGCACCTCTTGCTACTAGAGAAAGGGGAATGTCCTGCCAGCTCATCTTGGCTCTGGAGAAGGGCTATGGGGCTTGTGAAATGTGTTGCTTGTGAAACAACTTCAAGACTTTTGGAATGGACAGCTGCCACTCCAACCTGCCAGCTCCCGCTGGCCTCCCGGTGCCACGTTTATGATGTCTGAGCTCCTGCAACGACTGTTACAGCCTCATGATGTCAACTCCGACTTGGCTGTTAACTAGGCCTCCCTCTCGCTGGGGTTTGCACAAAGGAGGCCTGTCGAGAGGCAGCAAGGCTTCCTGACCACAATTTCCTGCACCATCGCTCAAGCTGCTGCATGTAAAACATTTTATGGTTGCTGATCAGACTGGGGCCTAAAATCAGAGTGGGATGCCGTCTCCCTCATAACTCTCCTTGTTTGATTAGCTATTGTATTACTTTGGTGCTCTTTAGGATCTGAAATAAAAGCTAACTTAAATTTCCAAGCAATAAAATTCACTCAAGTCACTAAACAGAGGCCCACTGGTAACCTCTTCCTGTAATAAAATCCATATGCTGGCTTGACAAATAGCACCAAAGACTTGGTTCTTTTCTTTTAGGAAATGCAGAAAAGTTATTGTCCGAGGACAATATAGTATCCCCTGCGAGGAGTGCTAAGTGTGGCCCATGCCCCACCCCTCTTCGGGGAGGTGGCTCCAGGCGCCTGGGTCTGTGTGACCAGACACTACAAAGTCTTCACCACCACCCCACTCCCACCCCTGTGCTTGGTGTCACTTGTCTGCTTTCAAGTTCAAGTTCTCCTTGGTCTTGGGCCCCTTGGTGACTTGTGCTGTCCCCTTCCCTGTTACACTTTGCACCCTTTCGTTCCAATACTCATTTCTGCTCCAGCCTCTTCCCTGGAGTCTTGCTGAGAAAGTTCCCACTGCCCACATTGGCACCCCACTGAGACAGCCCTCTGTTCCAACCACCCCCATGCTCCCCATTTCCCTGTCTGGTCCTCACTCAGATAAATGCACTTAGGGGCCCATTTTCACCAGGATGACATCAACTCCAGCCAGCACAGCTCTCTCCCCTTCCCTTCCCGACCACCCACGGCACTTCATTCCTGGGGGTCAGCCGCTCCTGGGTCTCAGTCCCGGGTGCACCAGTGAATGGTGAAGCCGTTCTTTCTCGGCTCTTGGGGACAACAGAGAGGAGTCCAGCAGCTTCCCCTTTCCCTCCCTGGGTTCTCTGGACCTCCACCAACTCAGCTCCACCTTCCTGACACGCACATGATGTTCCAGGAAGGGACGCTCTTGTCCCAGATCACAAAGTTTTATATCAACTCGTGTTTTTCTATCCTCATTTCCTCTTTTGAAGCTGCCCAAAGCAATGGCCACGTTGAAGAGTTGAATGTGCATACTGTCCCCTCTGGCTTTGTAAGGCCAGGTCGATGGCTGAGCCCTGGCACTGGGCTCTGCTTGACTTCACTGTATACCTCACTTTCCACACCCACACCCCACCCACCTATTCCCTTTCCCACTGCCCAGGATGCCCCATACTCACTGGAGTGAGGGGGCTGCACCATCACGCGGCCATGTTCTCAAAGCCTAACCTGCCCGGAGGGGAAGACTGGGTCCTCAGGACATCCTGCCAGCACACGGCTGTGCTGCCTGTGCCTCGTTCTGGTGCATAGATGGAGAGGGACACGGGTACCACAGCCAACAGGCCAAGGTGGCTCACCATCCACAGGGGTATGAGCCTGGGAACTGCCGGGGAACATTATCAATCTACCGTTAACTCCTCAGGCAAATGCCTCAACACAGGGCCCCCTGGAATACCATGTCCAATGCCACCCTGCTGCCAGCTTGGCATCACAGGCGGGTTCCATTTTCAGGGAAACCGGTACTAACACAAAGGTGGAGCTCTTTGAAAGCCAAGCTCTGACATGCGGAAGAGCTGTCTGCTTGGTGCAGACGCTTTGGTCATCTTCCAAGAAGCAAGAATATGGGGCCTGGTTTGGTGTTTAAGTAATTAATTGTTTATTTGAACAAATAATGTATGCACATGGGAAAAATCAGTGCATACATGGGTATTCTTTTCTTTAACTTAAGCATCATGAAAAGGTGTGTGGTCCAGAATTTGCATAATCTCTTTTGTGAGCAGCAAGAATGATCCCTGGGTGTTTGTTCATTGAACCCAGGAGGTGTATTCTCTTAGCTCACTCCACCCTCAGCTCTGAAGCTGGGGTTGGTCAAGTGGGGAGCCAGCTGTCACGGACCTGCCCTGGACAGGCTCCCCGGGAGCTGCTGCTTTCTCCTCCGTTCTGCCATGATCCCTAATTTCCCTTGGTTCATACTAGGATGGATAATTGACTAATATAATAAGGATCACAGTTGGGATATTCGTTTCCATGGACATTTTAAAGAAAGAGCATTTTCCCTTCCTTCAGTTTTTATGAAACTAGAGGAGATATCTCCTCAAAAGCAATGTCACAAGCAATATTTTAAAAGTCCCTAACATGGGAAAATGTTCAAGATGGTAACTTAGAGTCTCTTAATTCTCCTATCATGCAGACAAGAGGAAGGTCAGGCCCTCACAAGTGGCTCAGGAGGTTTCACACAGCACATCTTCCTGCCTGTAGGAGACAGCCAGCTAGGAGATCTGTTGACGGTTGGCGCCAAAACAGATTAGGTTTCCACGGAATTCTGTTAGAACATGCACGCCACCCTGTTTCCATCAGGCAGCGGGTGGCTGGGGTGAATGCCGCCTCCCTGTACTCTGACAGAGGCACTGACAAGCCCCACTGGAGCCACACTGGTCCACACCCCACTGGCACTCCCGCTTATTTGCGTGGCCCAAATTTGCAAGTTCTAGGGGCGATGAGAACAGCAGGTAGCCTGCATGATTTCATTCAGTCCTCAGTATAATCCCATAAGGCTGTCCTACTGTTATTTCCATTTTACAGACGAGGTAACTGAGGGCTCCAAGGTGAAGTCACTTGCCCAGGGAAGTGGCGGAGCCAGTGTTTGAATTAGGGAGTCTGAGCCTATGGGCTCAGTATGCTCTGCTGACTCGTAATGTGCATGTTTCTAGGCACTCTACGTCTTTCGGGTGTTTACCTCAGGGCTGCAGAGCAGGAGTGGGCCATCAGTTCACCAGTGGGTTTCTCTCCCAGAATCACAGGCTGATGGCTTCTCCATAATGATAATATTCGTATCATTTAGTGAGGATCAAGAAACTCTCTCTCTCTCTCTCACACACACACACACACACACACACGCACACACACATACCATGTTTCATGCTTCTTGTAATCTCAAATCAGCCCTGAAAAATGGAACCAAGTCTCGTCAAAACAAAACTGGCCAGTGTACTAAAACTGCCACTCCCAAGCACACGGCTCCCTGACATGTTTGCACACGAGTCCTCGCGGCTCCTTAGGCAGCCTGACCTTTCAGAAGGCTGGCCCAGGCCCGAGGGTACCTGCAGCTGGCGGACACAGAGCCCAGCCTCCTTGGTAGCTGCTGGTCTTGGGTGGTTACAGATACTCACGTTGATTTGCCACAGATTTTCCTCTGGTACCACTGCTTGCAGTTGGTGAAGTACTTTTTGTTGGTGCCGATGAGCTTCTGCACAGCACACACGTTGGGGCTGCAAAGGAAGCAGCAGTGTTAGCAAGCCGGTCAGCATGTCTACCCATCGCCGTGCCCTTCCCGCCCCGGGGCCCTCCCGGCTCGTCAGAACATTCTAGATATGGAGAAGATACAGTCATTTCAGTCTTGGTAGGAGCTGGCTCGGGACAGACGTTGATCCCCCAACCTAGATTTCCATCACCCTCCTAGAAGTTTCCCTCCAAATTAAAAATTGCCAGAGTATATCACACATGGCCATACCCTTTTCAGGTCAGCATCCTCCTTGACATGGACATTGGGTGCACAGAAATAAAAGCATCTTAAAAGCTTCCGATTGCATGTTACCAATGGAGACAACTAGCTAAGTAAAAGTTGTGTGTTTGCTAAGTAAATAAAGCCACTTCTGAGAAGCTCCCAGCCTTTCTCTGTATCTCCCCCCCGCACTGACCAGTGCTCTAACCTGGCACCCCAGTGCTTGTTGGCGGCCCTGCTGTCATGAGGGCAGGTGAGGTCCAGGTCCCTGCACCTCCCAGGTAGCTCCGCACACAGACATGCCCTGCGTTCCTAGGCCAGCTGCCTGGTTTCCAAACACAACCTATCCAAGTGCCACCCTAGAACCCAGAGGGCATGGCTGCTGTAAGAGACGCTCTCCCACTGAACTCGCAGTCGTTCATACTTAGGCCCCAGCCTGAGTCCCACTTCCCCCAGAAAGCCTTCTCCCAGTGCCCCAGGTAACACTCTTCTGTCTAGCTCTGGCCTGGGACACAGCCGTTGCTTGACCCTGGGTACCAAACAGAATCTGTAACTGACCAGGATGTCTCCTCTCATCAACTACCTTCCAAAGAACCTTAAGGGTAGGAGCTCTGCCTCGTTCTTTCTTTTATGTTCTAGATGGGGCCTGGTGCTGGGCCAGGGTGAAGGAGCAGCTTGGAATAAACTTGAATGAACAGAATAAAAATGCTGCTCCCAGGACCACCCAGTTCAGAAGGATCCTCAGGAACTCTGTGGAAAAGCTGTGGGCCAATGCCTGGGGTTCTGCTGAGCAGCCTTCTTTCCCAGAGCCATGGGGTTTGTTTTTGTGTATTTCTTTCTAGTGTACCAAGTCCTGACCCAAACCATGCCCAGGCCACGTGGTAGCAGGACCTTTATTAGGCTCATGGGCACAGGAGGCAGCTGCGGCTGTGTGGTGACCCCAGGAGGGGCTCTTCCTGAGCTGGAGGCAGGCAGTGCCTCTGGCTGATTCACAAGTCAGAGGAAAGCAAAGCGAAGAGGCTGATGGTTTCCACACAACCTCTGTGCCCAGAGAAGTTCAGGTATCATTATTTCATATAAATTCCTCTGTTACTTTAAAATACAATCAATAGACATCATTTGATGTGCATGGTATTTTCAGGAAGGCACTGATAATAATGCAGTGAGACCTCGATCTGCCATCACATGGGCTCCAAGAACTTGGTCAGTTAGCAAATACCCACAGCCAGGTTACTGGGCGACAGAGCGTGCTGACCCTTTATTTCTTGCCCATGTGGCTGTCACCTCTTGTCCAGTTTGCGGTTCGGTAGGCAAAGGTGAGTAAGCCGAGGAGCCACAGTAAATATTACTGAGTCAGATGTAAGAACCTGAAGGCCCGAGAAGTTAAGGCTGGAGAGGAAACCACAGGCTGGCAGGGAGGAGCGCCCATGTCCTCTTAGCCCCAGCGGGGTTTGGCCAAATGCCCACAGCTCCCAGAGGATGCTAACAAGAAGCCACCTTGCTTCTGTTTGCTGTCTAGGACTCACAGGTTACAGCAGTCCCCAGATAACCCCCGGAGAGTTCCTGCTTGCCACACTCCAGCCCTAGGTGTACGAACTCAGAGGTTCTTCTATCTGACCAAGCAGGAAACAATTACTGTAGAATTCCCTGCAACTTTCCGTAGGCGTTTGGCAAATCTTCATCGTCTCTTGTGGACGTGGCTCCAACATTCCTCTGTGGAGTGAGTTTCCACGGCTGCTGCCTTCTGAGACAGGAGCAGAGGGTGGGGGTCGCCGTGACCCACTCCTGTCTCACATCAGAGTGAGAGGAGTGGGCTGTGCATGTAGGAAATTGACACTAAAGTTTCATCAAAGTGAGCAAGCCATTTCTGGGCCTCTGTCAAGCTCTGCTGTTCAACTTGGACTGGAAAATCAAGTGCTTCAGGAAATTCAGCCCTGTTTTGGTTGGTGATTTTCGGAAGTGTGATTGCATTTTTACTTCTCTTTCAGTATTATTTTTTCGTTCTCTATAGCAACACAGATACAGCCGGGAGTAATGTGACCATGTCCGAGCCACTACTCTCCCAATAGCTGTCTGTGTTTGGACTAAGTCATTCCATCTCACTAAGCTGCAGTCTCTCCCTCTGTGAAATAGGACCACGAGCGGTAGGCGTGGAAGTGGTGATGGGTGACACAGGGTTGCACACCAGCAAGGCACCTCATTAGTTCTTCTTTCACATCTTGGAGCACAGTCTAAGTTACCTAAGATAGCAGAGATTTATCTTCCCTTTTCACCAGTTTTCGCTTTGAATGAAGGGCTGGAACCTGAACAAGGTTGTCCACTTTGCACAGGGTGCCACACCCATGTGCCAGGGAGGCATCCCTGTGACATTTTCACAGAGTAAATGCAATTGTGCCTGCAAACATTTTGTCACAGTACATCTACCTGTGCACCCAGACTTTACTGTGGGGGTGGGGTGGGGTGCACATGTGACTTCTTAGACCGTTCTGCCCATCACAGATCATTACAGGCCTTTCTAACTGTAATCAAGAAGCCAATCAAGAGGATTAGCCTGACCCTGGTGTGGCTCAGTTGGTTGGAGTGTCAATGTACCGTATACTGACACTCCAACCGAGTGGCAGGTTTGATTCCTAGTCAGGGCTCATACCCAGGTTGTGGGTTCGATCCCAGGTGGAGATGCATGCAGGAGGCAACCAATTGATGTTTCTCTTTCTCTCTCCTCCTTCCTCCTTCTAAAATCAATTTTAAAAGAGAGAGAGGATTAGCCTGCAGGGGTATTTGGGTGGGGATGAAGAGGAAGTTGATCTAATATCGGAAATTCATAATAAAGAACATTTGCATTAAAAAAATAAACCTGTTTTTTGGCTGGTTAGTGTCTCTTCTGTGCTCTGAAGGGAAGGAGGTTTGCTATAGAGATGGTTCTTGGTGAAACCCTACCAACACCTTTGGGGACATTTCACTGTGGTGTGCATAGACACCATTCTAGGTGACAGTGCCACAGGGTATACTACAGGGGTCTTCTCCTCACGTAGTGGCTGAGACACAGAAGGAAACAAACCTCCCAAGCAGATAGTATAATACGCTTCATTTGCAAGAAAGGCAGAGGGATAACGGCGAGCTGGGCGGGGACAATGCCAATCAATGCCA
This sequence comes from Tadarida brasiliensis, assembly GCA_030848825.1. Classification (NCBI taxonomy): domain Eukaryota; kingdom Metazoa; phylum Chordata; class Mammalia; order Chiroptera; family Molossidae; genus Tadarida; species Tadarida brasiliensis. The sequence goes on from CM061259.1 coordinate 84,518,275, forward strand.
ATTGCTCACATTTTGATTTTTATGCCTCATACCCCCTCATCTTTCTGACCTATCCTGGTACCCTTTTGTACCAGCCTCAGTCAAAGATGGTTCTCCCACTTCCCTAAAGACCCCAGCTCATCCCTGGTGCTCTCCTCATTCTGGGAGGGTACTGAGTCTTTGGCATGGCCTGGCTTGATTTCATGCTGCAGAGTGGCCAGACTTACTCCCAGCAGTGTCCCTCCCTGCAGCCCTGGGCACCTGAGAGGCCAAGTAAGTGCACAAGGCCACAGGCCGAGGTAACAAGGAAACTACACCTAACCCCAGAGCAGTCCTGGGGTAGGAGCCAAGGCTTTGTAAAGTCCTATGAAGTCAACTCTAATCACCATCAACAGTGAGTTTTGATATGAGCACAGTTCCCCTAGTCACACAGTGGTCTGGACACTACCTGGGTACGAATGCCTACACCCAAAGGCATTTGGGCAGCTACATGACTCTATCCACATATAGGTTTACCTAGTTGTGAAAAAGGAGTTAATGGAACCAGGCAGGCTGGAAGCTGCCATAAAGCCTGGCTATGTGTAAGCAGGATGGCCTCGTTTGGGATGTAGAAATATTGCCCACCCCTGCCTGGGTTTGCCAAGGTCTTTACCAGGCCAGACCTTAAGATCCTTCGAAAGCCAACAAATCTTCTTATGCAGATATGCCCCTAAGGAATATCGGCAATGATAATGTCCCAAATTTACAAACCTAGCTATTGTTTTAAGAGAGATTCCCGTCTTGGCTCCAGTGTGTACTGCAGGGCCATGGGAAGGTGGTGTGTCCCCTCTGAACTCAGTTTCCCCATCTGTATAACGTGTGTGAGGCCATGGAATTCTCCTGCTCTTCATCTGGCAGGGGAGGAGATGCCACACTGCCTTTACTGCCCTGGCTGTGCCCAGAGAGTGCCATCTGGTGCCAGGTGGTGGGCTCAGGGCCAGGCCAGGTGAGCAGAGACCTGGGGGCCTTGGATGCTACCAGCTTGTGTGGCCCCAGTGTCAGGTCTGGAGGTGCTGGACAAGGACCTGGCCGGACTGTAACATGTGTACTGTTGGGTGGGCTTCCTCTTTGCCCTGGCCAACTTCCCAAGGTGATTCTGGGCACAGCTGCCAACTCCCCTTCTCTCCTGTTTGCTGGGAGGAGAAGCGGAAAGCCGGGGTTGGACGGTCTCATGCTCTTGGCCTGAGTCTGGGGTCGCTGGTCAGCTCTCCCACCCCCTTCCTCTACAAAGCTTCCGCTGCTGGGCTTTCCTCCCTTGTCCCCTCCCTCTCTCCACTTCAAGCAGAGCCGGTCCCTATGAGGGAGCGCCCCATGCCGCTGGCTTTGTCCCGCTGTCCCCAGCCCGTCCCTCCACCGCCCCAGCAGGCGGCCGGCTTACCCGTGCTGCCGGCCCCGGAGCCGGCTGTGCTGCAGCACCAGCTGGTAGGGCGACTTGGCGGGGCCCGCCAGGGTGGCGGCGGGACCCAGGGCCAGCGCCAGGGCGAGGGGCAGCAGCCGCACGAGGAGCGCCATGGAGCGGGAGGACGCAGCAGGACGGAGCGGGCGCCGGGCAGTGAGCGCGCCTGGGCGGCGGGGCTAATAAGCGGGCGGCGAGGGGCGGGGAGGCGCGGGGCGGGCGCAGGGCGGGAGCCCCGGTGCCTCCCGCCCCCGCCCGGGCGGTGAAGCTCTGCTCACTCTCCTGGCCTCACAGTCCTCCGTCTGCCCCGGGCTACAGGTCCCGGGGAAGGAGAAGCTGGAGTGAAGGGCAGACGTGCCCCAGGCTCTCCGCACACCTCACTCCCTCCTGGAGCCTGCGGGGCCCTAAACTCAAAGATCCTTCGAGGTCTTGAGGCTACAAAACACTCTGAAGTGGGGATAGAGGCAGTGCTGTGCCCACGATACTCTCCCCAGCAGACTTGCCTCTGTGTTCCAGAGGCACCCCTCTCTCCCCCAGACTTGCCAATTGAAAGATAGATGAGGAGTAACTCTTATGATTGACAGAAGCCTAAAGAATATGGGGCAGGTTTTGCTAGACTCTAAGCTGCTCTTGGAAACCCTGGAGAAGGATGGGGTCTGTCACCTTGGTAGGCTCATTCTCTCTTTCAATACATATCTGTGCAGCACTGCAGCCAGATGGATGCTGCAAAGGTTTCTGCCCTGGAGGAGCTCAGAGCAAGTAAACAAATAGTCACACGGAGGGAGGATTCACCCAAGCACCTCTTAACCACCCGCCAGGTCCTTACCTGGCCCCGCTAGCCTCGGGAAGACAAAGATGGATGAGTGGATGGGATCCAAGCTCTTTCTGGAAAAGCTCACAGTCTGGGAGATCTGCAGGCCACCCAACCGTGTGCCCTGGCGAGGGGCAGCTGGGGCCTTGGGAACCTTGAGGAGGCGCCAGGCCCTGACAGAAGATACCTGGTCTTAGATCTAAAGAGTGAGAAGGAGTTTGCCAAGCAAAATGAAGTGTGTAGTCAGAGAATTCAAGTGGTCAGGTTGGCTGGAGCAGGGGTGGTGGAGTCAAGGGTAGAGGGAAGCCGTGTCGCAGGCCTAGACCCAAGCTGAGGGTCCTGCAGGTGATGGAGAAGCAGGCAAGTGATACCCTCAGTGTCAGAAGCAGGCTATAAGAGGATCAGCTAAAATAAAATAAGGCAAGACTGGAGGCGGGAAGGTCAATGACTAGGAAGGGACCATGTGAGAGCTTGACCCACGGTGTGGAGGTGGGCATGAAGAGAGGCAACAAACCTGGGGGGTGTCTAGGGCTAACGGATTCAGCAGAACTTAGAGGCTGTACATAGGATGGCAGGGGGTGGGGAGAAGGAGGAGTCAAGGATGACTAAAGTGCTAGTGGTATGGGCATATTGGTAGGTGGTGGTACCATTTTTACAATGAGGGACATGGAGGGGGTAAATGGTTTGGACATGCTGAGTTTGAGGTGCCTGTGGTTCACCCAGGTGGAATGTCCCATAGGCAGCTGGATATAAGGATCTGGAGCTCGAGCCAGAGATCCAGGGTGAAGAATGAGATGTGTAGTCATCGCTGGCCTGTAAGAAGCAAAGCTGTGGAAGTGAATGAATTCCTTGGGGTGGGCATGTGGAGCAAGTGGTGAGTGATGACAGATGATGGAGAGGGGGTGTGGCACAGAGCAGCCACCAGGAGGTGAGGAGTGCTGACAGGAGCAGGAGGAAGTGGGGAGCGTGGGCCCAGGAGGAGGGAGCTGTTAGCAGTAAGGCTGCACACAAGACACAGCCGAAGAGATCCGCTGTGCCTCAGACGGAGGGGCACTGGGGACTTGGCTGTGGAGAGCAGGCGGGATGAAGCCTGATTATGGTTGTTTGATGAAGAGGCAGCGAGTTAGAATGTAGACAAGGCTTTCAAGAAGCATGTCTGAGAAGGGAAGGGGAGAGTCAGGGTGGAAGCTAGGGGAAGACAGAACCAACCGAGGCTTGGACATGTTAGGAAGCTGAAGGAAAGGAGTTGGTCAAAGCCATGGGAGAGAGAGAGGGATAATCAGAGTGAGGGAAGGGAAGCAGGAGAGGAGCAGGGCACAGCAGTCTGGGCTGGAGGGGGGACAGGGTACTGAGGGAGTAAAAGCCACTGAGGACCTGACTTGGGGGGCAATGGAAGGAGTGGAGAGGAGGGGACAGGTTTCAGGGAGAGTTCAGTGGTAGCATTGACTAGACTTGGAAACCTTGGGGACATGGAGAGTAAGGGAGAGGAATAAGCCAGGGACAGCCTATGATGACTGGATGAATGTTGGCACTGGTGAAGGTCCACACTGGGCTGCCCGCAGGGAGGGAGGCATGACCCCAGGTATGTTCACATCATTCCTGATGGCCCCTGCATTTCCAGGAGGACATGTCCAGGAGGAAACTACCTTCAAAGGTCTGGAGTTTGGGGAGGTATGAGGACTGGAGATGCAGATTTGAGTCACCACACTAGCAGGTGATGGCTAAAGCCATGGACTGGACACACTCCCTCGGGAGCATGTGTTGGAAATGAGGAGAAAGAGCTAGAGGAAGAGGGGGAGATGGCAGGTCAGAGCCTGGGGAGCAACCATCTGGAGAGGTTCAGGGGAAGGCAGAGAAGGAACCCTGAAGGGACAGAGGTCCTGGGAGATCCAGAGTGGCCACAGGAGAAGAGAATTTCAGATAGCCACCATCATCGCCAGGTGGGGCAGAGAGTTCCATCTGGATCCTATCACTGAGTAGTTCCTAGACTATGGTTGGCACTCAGCAAACCAAAGACTACAGACTACAGAGAGTTTCCTGGAACATTCTGACCCCAGGTTGTATTGTCTGCATTAAAGACTAGGAGTAGTTCTGGCGTGGCTTTGACCTTGGAGAGAGCGAGGTCTTTCTCTGATGTCCTCCCTGTCTCCCTCTCTCCCCATCTCCCCAGAAAGGAAAGCTGGGCAGTCACTTCCCTGGCTTCCTGTGAGAGCCAGTCCCAGTGCTGGGGACCTCTCCACGTTGGGTGAAATGTTCTCTTTGCCTGTCTCTGTCCAGGTGGGGCTCATTCTGCTGGCTGACAAGGACTTCAGTCTGGGATTATGGGGCTTTTCTGAGAGAGGAGAGGGCCTATTTGCTGCAGTTGATTCTGTGTCTGGGCTCCTGGGATTTAGCTCCACTTTATCTAAAGACCCTTTTCTTCATTGTGGTGTTATTATCATTTTCTTTTTTTCTTGGATCCTTGAGGAGAAAACCCAGAGAACACGATAGGAAGCACTATTCTGACGATTTCCACATCAACAAATCTTATCTGCTGACTTTTGCTCAGTCAGTGATCATGCAAAGAGAGGAGTCTTTGGCAATGACCCTACTCAGTGAGTTGATATGGATGAACCGTCAGGTCAGGAGCTGGGAAGGCCGCATCGGCCCGGCTGAGGTCTGAGTACACAGCAGTTTCCATGGATTGACATCCCAGTCTGAGCTGCCATAAACCAGCCCCTTTATAACATTGGGGTGGTCCTGACCAGTAGGGCAGGGTAAGAAACGATAAGAAGTTTCAGAGAAGGAGAGGGAGGAAGTCGCCTTTGGGAACTTTGCTTGATGGTTTAGGGTCACGGTCCCCCAGCCGGGATCCAGATAGAGCACCAGCCTTGCCTGAGCAATGGCATTGGTATAATAAAGTTGTTGAGTGAAGGCTCTGGAGGCAGGTGTCCTGAGTTGAAATCCCAGTCCTGCTACTTACAAGCTGTGTGGCCTTGAGGAAGTTGCTCAACTCCTCTGGATCTCAGCTGCTACTTATAGAGATGATAATAAAACCTACCTCAAAGGATGCTATGGTAGGCTATATGATATAATTCTAGCAAAGTGGCTAATGAATACGAGTTGCTTACCTCTCCCCAGTAACTGTTCTATATAATAGAGGTCACTGAAAAGATAGTAGTAATAATCTGAAAATGATCATTTAATTGATTGAAGCAAAATATTTCCCTATTTCAACATGAGACACAGGACATTGGGAAAGCTCACAAATATGCAAACTAGGCCTTGAAGTGGTCCCCCCACCCCACCACCGGAGTACTGGCTGCATTCCGATTTCAGGAAGATGCCCTTTGTGTGTAAGAGCTTGGGAGCCTTCCTGATCCAGCTCTTCCTCTAGCGTTATTTATGGGCTTTAGGGCAAGCCAGGTAATCTCACTGTAAAACTTCCCTCGTCTGTAAAACTAACATTCCATGACTTACTTGAGCTTTTCCACGAGCTCAGAAAAGAGATTGCAGTAATACTTCATTTACTGTTTAGATGTAAAAACAAAAGTTCCACCTCCATGCCCCAACACGACCCCCTCTCCAAAACCAGGAAACACAGACCACTGTGAATGGAAACACGTTCTCCCACCACAGATCGCTGCTTTTATTGATTTGAGAGAGAGAGAGAGAGGGAAACATTGATGTGAAGGAGAAACATCAATCAGTTGCCTCCCACATGTATGTTCCCTGACCGGGAATGGAAGCCGCACCTTTTGGTGTACGGGACGATGCTCCACCGACTGAGCCACCCGGCCAGGGCTTCGAGGGTGTTTCTGTTGCACAGGACAAGATGCGGCTGGAGGAAGGAGCACGGTCCTCCATCCCCTGGTCATCAGAGCCAACCGGGCTTAGCACAGCTCACTACAAGACCTTTCAATTGGGAAGGATTTTCTTCTTCTTTCCATGTTAGACAAACTGAAGAGAAAGAGAGGCTTGTTTGAAACAATAATTACTAGACTTTTTCTGGCACTTTCTAAAAATGACTACTTTCACATTCTGTGGCTCATACAAGATCACCAAAAAGAGTTTGGTTTTTGAAATAACCCTGTCGAGCTTAGACATCAAGATGAATTAGTAGCTCCAACAAGTTCCCCACAAAGAAGCTAAGAAAGAAACTGGTCTGGGCCGGCCAGGGGGAGCTAGCGTCTGCAGCCTGGCTAACTCCACGCCTTCCTTTCGTCATCCTCTCCAGGGTTCCTGGTGATGTCGGGCATGTCAAAATAATTTGCCACGGGCACTTGGCCTGTGTAACCTGCCGCCATGTAGTGAATTAGAGAGCTCTTACTTTCAGTTCCCCGAGACTTTCTAGGGAGAAAGAAGGGTCAGTTTTGGCATGATAGCCAATTCAAAAGAGTACATAAGCCCTGGCCGGTTTGGCTCAGCGGTAAGAGCATTGGCCCGAGGACCAGTGAGTCACAGGTTCGATTCCAGTCAAGGGCATGTACCTTGGCTGCGGTTCATCCCCGGCCCTGGTTGGGGTCGTGCGGGAGGCAACCAGTCGATGTGGCTCTATCACATCGATGTTTCTCTCTGTCTCTCTCTCTTCCTCCCTCCCTCCCACTCTGTCTGATGATAAATAAAAAGTATCCTCAGGTGTGGGAAAATAAAATAAAATAGTACATGAATCACATTTTGAGAAATTTTCTGTTCTTTTTTGTTGTTGTTGTTGTTGTTAATCCTCATTCGAGGATATTTTTTCCCCCATTGATTTTAGAGAGAGCGGAAGGGACAGAGGGAGCAGAGAGAGAGAAATTGAGAAACATCGATGTGAGAGAGCCATCAGTTGGTTGCCTCCCTCAAGCACCCCAACTGGGGCTGGAAAATTGAACCTGCAACCCAGGTACGTGCCCTTAACCAGGCCAACACTCTAACCACTGAGCAACGCCAGCCAGGGCAAATTTTTCATTCTTTATACAATACACAGCACTTAGAACAGTACTTTACACACAGTAATTTTTCCTCTACCTAATAAATGCAAGAAACATCTCTGCTTACTAAAATTAAGAGGTGACTATGGTGCCATTTAGGGAATTCGGATATGGTTTTCTAAGGATTTTCCATAATCTTGCCACTCGAAATGTGACCTGCAAAACAGCAACGTTGGTACCTCCAGCCCCCACCCGAACCCCCTGGCACTGAGCCAGACTCCACATTTTAAGATCAGCAGGTCACTTGTGTGCATATCAAAGGTTGAGAAGCACAGGCCTCCAGGGTTATGTTAAATAGCTAAAGTTCAGATGAGCTTCCGCTAGGATTCAATTCATGTAACACTTTTCAAGAGATACAATCGTTGACAAAAAAGAAATACACCTGAAAATGTGTACCAGTGAAATGGCCACATTGGAAATCTCTGCTCACCTAGCCAGTCATTGGGCATTAAGTATCTTCCACACAATGAATGGAAGAAGGAAATTGTGTTCAGTCTGGGTCACCTTCAATTCTCCCCTTTCAAAGCCTGCAAAGGGGACCTGGGTGACCCACAGGTTTGTAACAGCAAGAACCACACCTGCATCTTCAGTCTCCACAGTGGATGGGGACAGAACAACTGTCATAGCTCTAACATGGCAGTAAGTCCCCAGTGTTTACTTTCCTTAATGACTTGCTGTTTTCACAACTTCTCCAAATGCTGGCTTTCTCAATCGGGGCTTGCCAAATGCTACTACTTGTTGGTTAGACCCCAAATTTACTTTCCTGGGAAATTGATTTTTCACAGGAAAGTTCCATTGATTTGGCTCAGATAAAATATCTTGAAAGAGGAGAATCCAGAGGCAATTTTGAGGTTGCTTCAATGGCCTGACCTCAAGTACTTTTGTGAAGCATTGCCCACAGTAGGGAACTTACCAGAGATGGTTGGCTTGAGAAGCAAAGCTTACCCATGCTTTTCCTCTGCTTCCGTCAAGTTTTCCTGCAAAGGCCTCTGAGAAATAGACATCACCCAGGGGCAATGCATTCACAAATCCAGTCCTCCCCACGGCTCATTGTCCAGCTTTTCTCTGCTTCTTTATTCTCATCAGTGGCACCGCCCAAGGTTGGACACGCAACCAGTTTGCCAGGCTCCCCTTCCTGCCCTGCCCGCTGCGATCAGTCACCAAGACCCTGCAGTGCTCTTTCCAAATCTCTCCTAGATGTTTCTATTCCCCCACACTACCTCACCTCTCAGCCCCCAGCCAGTCTCCTTGACATCACCTCCCACCCCTACCCTCACTCCAGCCATCCATCTTTCCCAACACTAACTATCTTATTTTCCACAAACATTACTTCTACCAAAACACAGCTCTCCGAGGACATTCCCAATGGCTTCTGTTGTTTATCAGAGAAAATCCACATAGCTCTGCCTGTTTGGATTTAGTAAACAACTTTTCTCCCCTAGTTAAAAAAGGAGTAATACACGCACATTATGCAAAGCTTGGAAAACACTGAAAAGGTTAGATAAGAGGATAAAAATGTTCCGTCCATAATCCCTATATCAAAAGATACTTTCCATGTGTTGCCCTCCTATTGTATCTGGTCTCTGGGTCCTCTACAGAATTCCTCCCTTTGACCCAGTGTCAGGCCTGGCTCCTGTAGGGCCGTGCCTTCTTCGCCATCCTCACACACAGCCCGCTTCTGCTTGCCCTGTGCAGAGCACTCCTCCTTGTCTCTACTTGCATGTATAACATTCTCCCTTCAAGACCAGCTTTGCTACTGAGATGCTGTGTGTCCTCAGGTAAACCCCTTCACCCTTCTGGGCTGCTGTTTTTTTTAGCCGTCTCCCTTCCATAGTATTCCATGGAAGGCTCTCCTTTTCGATGTCCAACACTTCTAGCCTTTAGCCTTTGGGTCTGTCATCGCAGTTTGTATCTGTGCTTCTTTTATAACCCTTGATAATTCAGCACGGAGCCCAGTTAACATTTAGGGATGGATTAATTGACTGGTTGTCTGTGTTTTGAAAGGTCTGGCCTAAATCCCTTCTGGTCCAATTCCCACTTGTTCCAGTGGATTGGTCCCGGGTGGACAGAGACCAGCACTGCTTTAGGTGGCTGCTCCACCACTCACCTTGGGCTAGCCTGTGGCCCGCTGGGTCAGTCAGAGACTCTGGAGGGCCTTAAACAACACTGGTCCTGGTTCCCCTCCCCAGCTTCCCTGGCTGGGGCACTCAGTCCCCGCAGGAAGAAGCCAGTTTCTCAGGAGCTGGGTGCTCCCAACATCACCTCCTGATTCTCTGGCTGTCTCCCATGCTAGGTGAAAAGAAAGCCCCCACTCCCTCAGCCCCAGGGCTGTGCTGGCATCAGAGAGAAGAAAAGAAATGGGAGGCTGAAGCTGCCTTTCTAGCTGGGGCAGCCATTCTAGAGCCCTGTCAAATGTGCCTAAGAAGTACTCTTATGCTGACACCGCCCTGCCTCACCCAACATCACCCTGGACTTTTGCATCCATGGAATAGAAGGCAACGTGTGCAGGCTGAAGAGCTTGTGAGGTTGTTATCGGTAAGACGGCGAGACCCTGGTTCTCGTCCTCTTGAAGGGAAGATTTCAAGCAAGAGACAAAATGCAGCAAAGCAAGCAAGAATTGATTGGCTGCAGCAAAAACACACTTAGGACAGTGAAACAGAAGAGCACAGAAGAAGCAGCAGGAGAGCCGAGGCTGGGCTCTCACTGCCCACTGCTTCCCGGGCTGCAAGTCTCGTGAGGTCCCTTAGAGTTTAGGGGATACATGACTGTGGGGGAAGGAGAGGAGAAGGGAATGCCAGGGGCTGTTCCTCTGGGGGAGAGCCCATGCTGGGTCCTTTGTGTTATGGTATTTATCTTTCTCAAATCTTAGGGGACATCTCAGGGGAGGGTCTCAACAGAATATTCATCAGCTTTCCAGGTGTGCTCTTTCAGGGTCATGGTCTCCACTGATTGGTTGGTGCTAGGGCAGGGGGTCACTAGTCAATGGGCTAGTCCTGAGGCAGCCAAGGTGTCACTTGTCTGGTTTTGCTGCTTTTCTGAGCCTAGAGCTGAAATAAAGCTGAGGCCTAGATGTTATCTTTAAGGAGGAAAAGATATGCTAGGGAGGAAAGGTTACCCTGGGGGCGAGGTTCTTGTTTTCCCAGTTTTGCCCCTTTCTCGGCACCCAGGGCTTTCCACCCTGGTGCCCTTCTGTACCTGGCCCATCGTCCTTGCTCTGCTCATGTCTGTCTAACTGCCTATAACAAGATGAGAACCACAGAATTTTGCCTGCTGCTTTTAACATTTGGAACATGCTCCTTCTCCAGACCAGCACCTTTAGCCTGGAATGAAAGGCCAAAATTAACCCTCATACACCGGCTCCATGACACCCACCCCAACTTCCCTGGACCCTCCACTACCCACCCCACCTCCCCAGCAGTCAGGCTCTGCGCCTATCCAAGAAGACAGGGCTCAAGGGCACACCTGTCAGCACCAGCTAGCTGCAACACCCCCTCCCCAGCCCTTCTAAGTAAGCATTTTCTTTCTGAAGCTTAGCTTCTATCCAGGGGGCTCCTGCTAATTCATCAGGTCATGAATGGGGTAAATGATGTGATGAGAGGAGGCACAAAAAGGGGTGGGATTGTGCTTCTAAAGGCAGCAAAAGCAGGAATGAGCCTCTGAGGTTCCCCCGCTGAGACTGTGTCTGGGGAAAGCTATGAGCCGGAGAGGGAGCCAGGTCAGAAGAGGAAAGCAGATACGTACATGCATTTGTACAGGCAGAATACGAGCCTATTACAGAATAATTATAGCTTACCAATGGCAGGGACTATCCTGAGCACTTTCCATGCCTTAAGTGATTTCATCCTTAAAATGATATGTGGGCTGGGTATTGTTATTTTTTCTGTGTTACAGATGAGGAAGCAAGGCCCGGAGAGGTGAAAGAACTTGCCAGGTGGTGACAAAGCTAGGAAGCAGAAGAGTCAGCATTTGCATGGAGCCAGCCGGGTACCTGCCCTACTGAGTTCACTGCACTATCTCCCCCTCCTGAGTAGTTGTAGTTGCACGTTTTGAGAGCCCTGGAACCTTCTCTCCCTTGCACGGATGCTCACTGGGCAACCCCCTGCCAGTCCCCAGTGGCCCTCTGGTGAGAGAGGCAGCCTTGCTGAGAAGAGTGCCGCACACGGCCACGCCCCTCCTGCCCACACAGGAAGGGACCTGAGCGGCTGGAGCACCGTCAGCCAGGGTTCCTTTAAGTGGATCAGCTCAAATTATTTAGCTGTCCTCAACAATCTTGCTGGAGGCCATCCAGCCTACAAAAAGAGTGCTCTGTGGGGACTGCAAGGTGAACCCAGGGAGCCATGCTTCCCAGGCACCGGGGAGCGGCTGTCAGCCAAGTGACCTGCTGCCCCTGCAGCCTGACTTTCAGCCTCTTCCAAGTCATCCCATCGCAGAGCCCTCCTCTGATAAAGTCTCTAGAATTTGAGCTAAATAAAAATTCACACAGCTAGTATGGGCATGAGGGGCACTGCTTGCTTGAATTTCTGGGGAGCACAACCCCCTGTCTCCCCCGTGTGTGGGGGTACACCTGAGGGAGACTGCACCGCTGACACGGGCTCCCTGTGGCCTCGGACTGTCCACAGGGAAGCTTCCTCAGCTGCACCCCAGTTTACCACTACGTGTTCTTTAGGCTCCAGGTGCTAATTTACGGTTTCTGTTCATGTGAGATTCTTCAACATACTGAGGCAGACGCTGGCGAGATCCCACCCTTCCATCTTAATTATGTGGACTCCTCTGCCGTCGTCTGCACCTCAACAATGGCCTCTGTGTGACTCTTTGGTTGGCAAGATGGAGCATTTTCTTCCCTAATATATTTCACAGTGGGGATGGACCAATGTACACTAAGCCGTCACTGTTTCTCTTAGAGCACCATGGAAATAGAGTAGTCCCATCCACGGGGGATACGTTCCAAGACCTGAAACCACGGATAGTACCGAACCCTGTATACGCTGTTTTTTCCTATACATACCCACAATAAAGTTTAACTTACAAATTAGGCACAGTAAGAGATTAACAACAATAACTAATAATAAAAAAGAACAATTATAACACTATACTGTAATAAATGTTATGTAAATATGCATTCTCACTCTCACAATATCTTATTGTAGTGTACTCACCGTTCTGATACTGTGAGACGGTAAAATGCCTTATTTAGTTGAAAACGTACGCCTTTCACATGACGAAAGCCCTGTGTGGCTTCTCCTTGGCACATCCGAATTGCAAGCATCACCGCGCTTGTGCTCTGGGGCTGTTATGAAGTAAAAATAAGGGTCACTTGAACACAAGCAACGGCGGTACAGCGACAGTCGATCTGATAACAAAGACAGCTACTGAGTGACTACCCAGTGGGTAGTGTGTACCGCGTGGACAAGCTGGACATGGGGAAGACTCATGACATCTCCGGTGGGATGGCATGAGATGTCATCACACTACTCAGAACAGTGCACCGTTTAGACCTTAAGAATTATTTATTTCTGGAATTTTCTATTTAATATTTTCAGACTGTGGTTGACTGAAGGTCATGGAAACTGCGGAAAGTGAAACCGGGGTGATAGGGGGACTACCATATGTAAAATGATAAATGAAAGATATTTTTTGGTGCTTGGCACAGACAGCCCAGTATGTGACAACACTTTGGCAAAACACGTTAAAAAAAAAAACACCTTTACTTTTATTCCCGTTTAATCACTGGTCAACCATTATGTGTGCCTGAGAATTCTTCAAACTTATAGCACAGTCATCTTAGTTAACACTTAATGCAACAAAATCCCAGGGCAACAAAAGAATGAAAACAAACCATGGGGTGCGTAGAAAAGGTTTGCCTAGTAGCGTGTACATTTCTAAAGTCACAGTCGAACTGGAGTCTGAGTGTATCCTACCGCTCTGTATCATTTAAAAGTATACTCCGACACCGTCGGAACAACCACGTGCTCCGGGGGTGCTTCTGGACCGACTGTACTCACTTAGGAACCCACGCTCAAGCCTGGCCGCAGTTTGCAGGCTGCAGTTCTCGAGATGAGGCCGTCATTCTGGGGCCCGAGACAGTCTGGTGGGGCAAGCGGGCACACAGACAATGAAATAAGTGCCTGATGCATGGCTCTTCGCAAAAGGAACTCCAAAGGGAAGTACCCAACCACACAGCGGGGGCAGGGGGAGGGGAGGGTAGGAAGAGTGGCTAGGGGTTGGGATTCTTCCCAGAAGAAGTGATTCATCATCTGGTTGAGAGGGAAGCCAAGTCAGCAAGGTAGACTGCAACTCATCAAACCAGAAACCGGAGACAGACTGCTGGTCTGGGTTTCTGGTTCTCATTAGTGCTTTATACAGTTCCTGAGACACAAGAGCCCGAAAGAACTGCTCTCTGTGTGTCCATTCGTAATGGCCAAGGAAAATGCCATTCTGATTATTCTATTTAGGATCAATCTTTCTTTCCCCCCTCTCCATTGTACAGAAATCTACTAAATATCCTAAGGCTTGATTTTTAGTCCTTCTCAAAAATAGACCCAAGTCTTCTCTGTGGGCACTTTCCTAAATCAATAAGCCCTGGAGCGGGCCCCCAGGCCCCGTGGACTCTCTTTCATCAGCAGTTCAGGGCATGTTGTTTTGGTGCCACACAAACACAGTTCAGGCGCCTTCCAAACTTTCTAGTCACTTACAGTTTAAAGGAGGAAAGGAGGAGCACCAATGTATGTGTGTGTGTGTGTGTGTGTGTGTGTGTGATGCGCAAACAGCAGACTGTATCTGTGAGTCCACATCCAATAAGTGCAAATCCTATGGAGCCCCTGAGACAGATGTGGCCGAGTGCTGCCAAGTTGGGAGGGGCACAAGGCTCAAGGCAGAGCTTATAAAGTCTTGGCTTGGTGATTAAAGTCTAACACAATATGCAACTTCAAAAGCATGTTTGTTTAGATACAAAGTTCATCCAAGACCCCATAAATAAGAATTTGGCCTCTTTTCATAGAGTATGTGACAGTCGTGGCCTTTTTAAATGTTGGCTCCTATGCTTATACTGGGGACCAGAGTTGATCACTCCAAACCAGTAAATTAATAAATAAAGCAGCAGAAAGGAAGACTGCAGGGTCATGAGGCCGGCTTTCTTGCCTCTTCTTTCTTTATAACTGTTTCCAGATGTGGGGGGTTGGCACAGTGTCAGCTCGGTGACAATAACTAATGAAAGTCCTTCCTCCCCAGCTAACAGCAGGCAGCTACCGGTCCCAGCAGGACAGCCTGTTTGTGTTTTCATTTCAGAAGACTCACTTGGCTGGGAGCATGGCCCTTGTTGGGTGTTTACCTGGCACAGGCCATGGAGTTTATCACAGCCAAATGCAAGAACTTCAGTGCAAGGTGTTCTCCTGAAAAAGGCTGGGGACACTGCATACTTCTACCGGTAGTCCTAAACAGTGGAGAAAGATGGGGGCTGCACTTGGGGTCCAACATCCCATCACTAAGGCAGTGGTACACATATAGTCACATGTAGCCTGGGACCCTGTCCTTACCATTGATCAAATGCTTCCTTTATAGTTGCCGGGAGGAGAGGCGAGAAATGGGTTGCTCCTGTCTTCAGGGGGCTTAGGATCTGAAATGGAGCGCACACCGTGAAACAAAACCAGAGGGACCGGGGCCAGGTATTTGTCAGAAAAGCCATCCTGGGAAACACACACCTTAAAGGACTCACGAAGGGCAGTTGGGCCTTTTTTCAGTAGCGGAAAGAGGCGCTCTCAGACAATGGCAGGGTCTGGCATGGTGCACGTGGTCAGTGTCCATGTGTGAGGAACTTCGCTGTCAGCTCAGACCTCGGTCAGTGTGCCAGTCAGTCTGCCAGTGGCCCAAGGCCTCACGTTCTGCTTCAGTTCTCATGACTTTTGGGAAAGTCTCCCTCGTCTGCTGGTGTTTATTTGCTGGCCAACCTGCTCATCACAACCCCAGGGAACATCAACGCTGAATTTTTAGAACTGGAGACGTAAGTTAGTTTGACATATGCGTGGTCTTCTCCAGCAGATAGCTAGGGAGTGCGTGTGCCTGGGCGGCGGTGTCCCTGACTACCTTGGAGTCAACTGTAAGAATGAGTTTCATTGCTTTTTAGAACACAAGCAGCACTTACTTGTGGATTTCCAGGAAAATCTGCAATTGGGAATGCTCCAAAAGAGCCCAGAAAAGATTTGCTTTCATGCCTCAGATATATCTGATCTCAGTTGGTTTTGATTTGTCGATGGCCAGAACTTGTTTCCCCGAGTCATTTGCAGGAGCTCATTTTGTGGACTCGAACAGAAAAGCCCAAAGGCTGTGAGGGGGAGGGGGAGCTTGCGGCTGGCCAGAGCCTCTTTGGGGAAGTAAGAAAAGCTGAGTCTGTCTGCTGGTGACGGGGCCTGCCGTGCCAGGGATTGAGCGAGAGTGTAAATGGACACTCCTGCTCACCCACCCCCTGAGGCTGCCTCTGTGCCCTTCCCTAGTCTCCGATGAGAAAGGCAGGCTGAGGCAAGCCACGCGACTCATCCATCCCACAGGCCCACAGCCCCAGCCCCAGGGCCACTGGGTGTGCACACCTCTTGCAGGTGAAACGTTCCTACATAATCCTAATTTTGGAACAAGGCATGAAAACATATTTCAAAGCATGGTTTCCTAGGGCTCGGTGTCTTAGGGGCCAGCAGATGGGGTTCTGTAGCCTCTTTCCTGGCTAGAGAGTTCCATGCAGTGCCACCCAGACCCAAAGATGGATGAGATGAGCTCCCGAGTTCTAGGAGACCTTCTTTTCCAGTAAGTTCAACACCCAGTGAGCACATATTAAAGTGTCAGCTGTGGGTGTTGCCCAGCTGGGCAAATACAGGGATAAACACAAAAGATGTAGAAGAGTCTTTGCGTTTTCCAGAAGCATATCATCATCTAGAGGGCCAACAGAAGGCAAGAAATCAACTCAAGAGTGGGAAACCTTCATCTCTGTGGCCGAGTTTACTAAGATCTTGTCTGCTCAGGACCCAGCGTGCTCTTTCTCATCTTCAGGCCAGTGACTGCCCTGTCCCTGCTAGATGCCGTCCACTTGTCCATTTGATTTTAGTTCAGAAAACGCTTTCTCCAGGAAGCCTTCCCTTCCTGATGGCCTTTCTCTGGGCTTGCACTGGCCCCTATTTTTCTACTACTGTGGCATCTTTCAGGTTGTAACTGGTGACATCTAGCCTGCACATTTGGGGAGGGCAGGGGAAATGCCTGCCTCATGCACTCCCCTATTCCCAGCATTCATTCATTCATCGATTCATTGACTTATTGATGGAGTAGCTGGCATGAGCCAGTCAGATGATCAAAGAAGAGAATGTCATCGTCAGGCTTTATTACTGGGGGAGGTATGTTGCAGGAGGAGCATGGTGAGGTCTTTGAAGAAGTTTGAAAAGGGAAGACAGTGGGAGGCACGGAACCACCCCCAGGAAATGTCTGGGCTTCCACGGGCATAAATCTGGGGATCATTAATAAGTGGGAAGGTTGCTCACATTCGAGGAGCTCCTGCCACAGGCCAGGATGGCTTTCCAGATGCCAACCATGTTAATAACATCTGCCATTCACCCAGAGCTGGCTGCAGGCCAGGACACTTCTCGGGCTCTCTCATTTGATCTCTCAACAACCCTGCGGAGTAGTGATGGTTGTCCCTGTTTTTACAGATGATGAACTAAACCTCAGAGAGGGTGGGATTGGGCCAAGACCACACTGTCACTGAGCCAAATTTTAAAGTTGGTATTAAAAGATTTTTATCATATGTTTACATAACTGCTGAAGATGACAGAGTACTGTATTTTGAATATGCACATTAGATTGTATTTTTTCAAAATATTGGAACAGTAGATTTAGTTCTTGCAATTTGTAGAAAATGTCTGCTATATATCAACTCTACCCCTTACCAGCCATGTGACTTTGGGCAAGTTACTTAACCTCTGATATGTCAATGTTCTCTATAAATTAGAAACGATAATAGTACCTACTTATAGGGCTGTTGGGAAGATTACATGAGTTAATTCATAGATATTGTTTAGAATAGGGACTAGTTCATATTGCTACTTAAGTGCTATTATTATTATTATTATTATTATTATTATTATTATTATTCGATCTAATTGTGAAGCCAGTCCTCATGGTCAACATTAGCTAAAGCAAATGTATTTCTTGTCAGAAAAGTATGATTTCATTTTCTAATTCAAATAAATATATTACTACCTGCCCTCCCGACAACCATGTCTATTATGAATTCTAATTCTAGCGGAGACAGATGAGGCCCTGTGCCCTATAAACCAAGCTACACCTTTACTACTTCTTGCTGGGATCTCGGGAGCCTGCATTTTCCAGCTGTCCTTTGTTAGGTACCCTGAGGACTTCTGTGTTCTGGCACAATGCCCCATGGTAAGCCAGATGAGAGGGAAGTCCAGGCCAGTCAGCATAGAGGGGAGTACTATCAGGCAGAGTTGCTGTAGGAAAGCTGAGAAAACTGGTTCTGGTAAAAACTGAGCATGCCCACACCCCTGGAAGGTCTTTCTGTAGCCCCAGAGGTATGTGTACTTCAATTTAAAGTTCCCGTTTGTCCTTGAAGGTCAGTGACCACTACTGTAGGAGGCTGCCCTCTCTCAGCAGGGGCCCAGCATCCCAGAGCATACCAAATAAAAGAGGTCAAAGGTGTTCTGGATCCCCCTCCCCCTGCAGAAAGGTCACATTGCAGGCAGGTGCTCCTCTGACATGCCATGGCCAAGTCCTACAGACCCTTGCTACTCAAAGAGTGGTCCATGGACCACAGTCACCGGCATGGCCTCTAGAACAGGCCCCACCCACTGAGTCAGTATCTGCTACAAACAGTGGTTCTGAACTTTGGCAGCATCTTGGAATCAGTGATCACAGGGAGCTTTTCACAAATCCTGATGCTTGGACCACACCTCAGACCCATAAAACCAAAACCTTGGTCCTGTGGTTGTCCAAGCAGCAGTTTTTAAGCCCCCACGGTGACTCCCATGTGTGGCCAGTGCTGAGAGTCACGGCTGCAGGTGCATCTGCAGTAGTGCGTCAGGCCCTCCGTCCCCTGCTCACAGCGGCGTGCTCCTCTCTTCACCTGGGCTCCTAGGGTGGCCACAGCACTTCCCCACCCTAAGCAGACCCCACAGCCTGGCCCTGACTATTCTTCCCAGCCTTTTCTCCAAACGCTCCCCAACCACATGTCTTGGTGCACACACACACACACACACACACAGCCGCCCTGCTCCTTCCTCAGGCAGAGGGCTGGACCAGAACAACTCCAGAGCCTGGAAAACTCAGGCAGGGCTGGAGAGCCCTTGCGGTGCTGCAGACCATCTCCACTAATCCGGGGAGTTAGCTGGCATGCCTATGTGTTTTATTAAATTAAAGCTATTTTAAATTACTACTCTAAAAGGAGTGGGCAAAACCCACATTGGGCAATTTTCTTTGGTTTTTGCAACATAAGATTTGCCTGGAAATAACACGTTTTCTATCATGTGTAGCAATGTTAATACAGAACTTCAAATGTGGGGCCCCTCCCTTCTAAATAACAGCCTTACTCTGTGGTGGCACAAGATAGGGTTATTACCACAGCCAGCAGAACCCCGACCTCCGCACTTCAAAGGAAACGTTCTCCAGTCGAGCTTTCCAGCTCCCTCTGGCAGCCTGAGCCTGACCTCAGTTCAAACCCACGATAAATGTTCCTTTAATGCAGAGACATGCATGAGCATTTGGGCTTGGACTCCTCTGCTTTCCCTTCATGATATGGAATCATTTACTAATTTTCTCTTATTAAATTCAGGCATATTTAATGTCTAGCAAGAGGATATATGGAGGAGGACTCCCCTCACCATCACTGCCACCCATGTGCCTTCCTCCCCAGGGACCCAGACCCCTAACTGTTCCTGTAGTGCAGGTGGCCTTCCTCATCTCCACCGACTGCCCTTACCAGGCATTTACTTTTATTTTAATTGAGATATAACTGACATACAATATTGTATTTCAGTCTATAATATAATGATTTGCGATGGAGAGTGAAAAAACTACCATAATAAATTTAGTTAACATCCATCACCACACATAGTTACAAGTGTTTTTTTCTTGTGATGAGAACTTTTAGGATCTACTCCCACCCTGGCCGGCATGGATCAGTCGTTACAGCATTGGCCTGTGCACTGGACGGTTGTGGGTTTGATCTCAGGTCCTGGTCTGGGTCATGCGGGAGGCAACAAATCAATGTGTCTCTCTCTCACACAGCAATGTTTCTCTCTTTCTTTCCCTTCTTCCCCTCCTCCTTCTACTGTCTCTAAAAATCAATGGAAAAATATCCTCAGGTGAGGATTAACCAAAAAAGAACATCTACTCCCTTAGTAACTTACAAATATACAACACAGTATCATTAACTATAGTCACTATGCTGAACATTACATCCCCAAGACTTATTTATTTTAGAACCTTCACCCATTTTGGCCCCCGCCCCACGCAGTATTTGTCTTTCTCTGTCTGACTTATTTCACTTAGCCTTATGCCCTCAAGGTCTATCCATGTTGTCGCAAATTGTAGGATCCCCTTCTTTTTTCTGAATAACATCTCATTGTGTGTATATGTATATACAAGACATTTTCTTCATTCACCTACTGATGGACACTTAGGTTGTCTCCACGTCTTGGCTGTTGTAAATGAGGCTGCAGTGAACGTGGGGGTGCCGACACCTGTTGGCGTGAGATTTGGTATCCGCTCTCCCTGTGGCTCTGCCAGCCCACAGACAGGGTTCTGATAAGTATCAGTATGGGTCACATTCAAAGTTCACTTTTTCCTCTGAGATCAGAATTTATACTGCCAAGGTTGTATTACAGGTGTATGGCAAGATTTATGAAAGAGTCAGCAATTTTTTGCATTATCATCTTCTTAGCCCCAAACCATAGCTCTCATGTGAGATTTTAGAAACAGTTGCTTTGTTAGTACATAGAACTTAAGAGGAAGGGTACTTAACAGAGATAGAAACTAGACAGTCTCTCTGTCTCTCACCTGGACAAGTGATGTTAAGGCGGCAAGCATCCACACAGGACCCCAGGTTAGAGCAGAGCAAATGTATATGACACGTTTAAAGAATCTCTTGACTATTAGGATTGGAATAGGTTGCAGAAGCTGCTGGGAGTTGTCCCAAGGAAACCTTTAAGAACATACAGCCACCTATTACACTTGGCTGAGGACAGGACTGCAGAGGGGGGAGGGATGGGAAAAGGAACCAATGAAGGCTGCTTCTGGGCCTTAGTGACGCATGCCACCCGCCTCTGGCCAGGGCCAGGGGAAGCTGCTGTCCTTCTCCAACTTTCCTGTAAGTGCCTGTGTCTCCGCAGACGCTCCAGCACGCTGTACAACTGCCACTCTGAGCGAGGCCTCCCTCTCACAGAAACTTCAGCCCAGGGGAGAGAAACGTGGGCTTTCTGGGCCCAACACCAAGAAAGTTTAGTTTGCACATACATGCCTGTGTGATTCATATCTCCACAGATAACACAGTTGTCAAAGATCTAAAGTCTGAGCTGCCCCTTGTTTCCAAAGATTCTTTCATAGAGTGCCACCTCAAAGGCACTCAGAGATTTATACTTTGAGTTCGAAATTTATGATGAGAACTGCAACTTTTTATTGGGAAAAGCATGAATTAGACACTTATAGTAAGAAGAGGAAATGGCTTACCAACTATCAGCGTTAATTCTTGAGATTCTGTTTAATTACACAATACTCTACTTCCTCTTCCTCAATTAACATGAACAAGCAATTGTCTGAAATACCAAATATACAAAACCACAGCAAATACTAAGAAATCCTAAACCGTGTGTGTGTGCTCTTTGCGTACCAAGAAAAGCAGACGGCATTATAGAAAGAAGAGACTAAATAAGAGAGAGTCCTTCCCCTCCCGAGTTCCTTGGAGAGTCTAGGAAACCATTTTTGAAGTTTATTTCTGATTTTCAAAACCACAGGCTGATAACATTAAAGAGCTTTTAAGTCTTTGGCTACAACCACCCAGAGTAAATTGCTCCCTTATTAACCGAGGGAGAAAAATGATCAAGTCAAAGATCCTCTCCTGTACCTCAGCCGTGGTTTGTTTCAAATGCATCCACTCAGTCCACGTTCCACGTTTGCACATATGTGAACACTTAGACACCGGGGCAAGCTTCCTGCTGGAGCTGTCGTGTGCATTGCTTCTCAACTTAAAAAGAGATTTAGAAGATTATCAAATAGAAAATATTTCAAAGCTTAGAACAAATCCTCTTATTGTACTCCCCACTACTTTATGTCTCTTATCACAAGGTTAGATTAGGTAATACTCTGGCTGTGTTCCCAAACACCCAGACATACTTCGTGTGAAGTGTGAGTCATGGCGGCATTGCTTTCAGACTTTGGGACCGTCTCCTTGGAGTGAAGAATGAATGGCAGTCTTAAGTTATTAGTGATGATGGATTGGGAACTAGACATTTATCCAAGTGAAGAAAAACAAAATAGGAAAATGTTGCCTGCCAACTTTAAATAAAAAGAGCTAATTGTCTTACGTGAGTTGTGTCAACGAAGATGTCGGGAATTGTGGCAGAGCCTGGAAAGAGCGGATGTTAGAGGTGAGCTCCATCATGAATGAAATATTTAGACTCTAGAGTAAAATGTGGACTTCTAAAAGTTCCATGGAAAAAAAAAATCACTGTCTCTCCTCCCTGCAATGCTGTTTTCTGTGCCCTAGAGTTTTACGATGGCAATTTCAAAAGAGAGTGAAGTCAGTTGTTTCCGAAAATGTCGATTTTAATCCAAACACTATTTAACATGTGTGTAACAACACAAAAATGATTAACGGATTTTGTATCTAGAGCCTTTGCCTTTTGACATCCCCATCGGAGGAGAGTTTCATTTCTGCCAGACCGCTTATTGGAATTTTTGTGGTCTTGAATCAAGATATCAGACAGAGGAAAAAAGAACCACAGAGCAGGAGGAGAGGAGAAAAGGAGTCTTCCTTGGTCTGACTCAGTGCTGTCCAACACTGAGCTACACATGTAAATTCAAACTTTCTAGGAGCCATATTAAAAAGGTAAAGAGAAACAGGTAAAATCAATCTTAAATATATATTTTAACTCAATATATTTAAAATATTATCATTTCAACATGTAATCCATATAAAAATTATTAGTTTACATTTTTTTATACCAAGTCTTCAAAAATCCAGGTTGTTTTTTACATGTAAAGCACGCCTCAATTCAGTAGCCACATTTCAAGTGCTTAATAGTCACATATGGCTGGTGGCTACCACAGTGGACAGCACAAATTTAGATAACAAATTGTTGGGGTAGCCCTGGCCAGCTTGGCTTAGCGGTTAGAGCATTGATCCATGGACCAAAGGGTCACAGGTTCGATTCCCAGTCAAGGGCATGTACCTGGGTTGCAGGTTTGATCCCCGGCCTTAGTTGGGCTCCTGCAGGAGGCAACCAATCAATGCATCTCTCTCACATTGATGTTTCTCTCTCTCTCTCTCCTTCCCTCCCTTCCACTCTATCTGATGATAAATGGAAAAATATCCTCAGGTGAGGATTAATAAATAAATAAATGCATTAATTAATTAATTAATTGCTGAGGGAGGGGAGTGGAAATGAAGAAGAAAAGCCGCATAGGTTGTGGGTTTAGGACTTGGGGCAAGGTTAAGGATTTTGAAGAGATGTGATGGAGCAGCTGTGAACTGTCAGGCCAGTGTACAGAACTGCTGTGAAGAATGTACTTAGGTCCCTTTCAGAAATTTTAAGGAGTAAAAATAAAATATTTGAGTTACCTTAAAATTAATTTGGGTAGATGGACCATGTTTCTTAAAACTGGACAACTTGGTCCTGGCTATATAAGGGTTACAAATGCAACATGGATGGAGGAAAAGCAGACTGAAGTGTAGGGTAGAAAGATGATCATGGTTGTGCCCAGCCGGTGTGGCTCAGTGGTTGAGCATCGACCCATGCACCAAGAGGTTGCTGGTTCGATTCCCAGTCAGGGTACATGCCTGAGTTGTGGGCCTGATCCCCAGTCGGGGAATGCAGGAGATGGCCAATCGATGTTCTCTCTCATCGATGTTTCTATCTCTCCCTCTCTCTCTCTAATATCAATAAAGGAAAAAAAGAAAGATGATCATGGTTGTGGGCAGAGGCCAGAGCTATATTATTATCTAGATCTGCATAAGGAATGCCTGTCACTTGTCTGGTGTGGGTCACAACCAAGCCAGGAGAGCACCAAATTAGCACATCAATCAGATGCATGAGAGGGTATCAATGGGAATGGCCCATTGGTGTTATGGAACAATGGTCTTGAAACCCTTGGAGGAGACAGGCATAGCCACGTGGCACAGATCCCAACGTGTGATGTAGCGAGGGGTGGGTACGTGGTGCAGCAGCACAGAATAGGATGAAGGACGCCTGCCACCAGCCTGCCGCACAGTCAGACACGGACAGGAGAAACAGACACTCCGGCCTTCACATGCAGCTCAAGCCCAAGAGTCAGGGTAGCCCAGAGCTCTGAACTCGTCCTGTGTCAGATGGGAATCAAAGTCTTCCCAAATCAGCATGCGAGTACCATTTTGGTGGCCCAATCTCATGAGATCCTGTGAAAGAAATACCATGTTGCCCTGTGAGAGTGATCTATTCACCAGACCATCCTCCTGGAACTGGGGTCTGTCATAGGGTCCCAGAACAATCTCATAGATGTGGGTCCTGTATTTCCTTAAAGCATCTGGTCAACCTGCATTGGCGAAAGTGCGTCAGAGAGTGCCCCACATGGAGAAGATGAGAACCAGAGTCCACATAGATGGAACTGATGGCTTCAGCTGGTCTCCAACATCAGAGGGGACTTAGAAAATTTCAAGGAAGTGCCCTGGCCAGTGGCTCAGTTGGTTGAAGCATTGTCCCATACACCAAAAGGTTTCGGGTTCAGTTCCTGGTCAGGGCACACACCTAGGTTGAGGGTTCAATCCCTGGTCAGGGTGGCAACCAATCAATGTTTCTCTCTTTCTCTCTTCCCCTCTCCCCCCCCCCCCATGTCTCTCAAATCAATAAACATCTTCAGGTGGAGTCTTAAAAAATTTGTTTCAAAGAAGTTACTCCAAAGCATGGGGTCCCTGAGGCATGGGACCTGGGACAGAAAGCCCCCTTTGTGGGTCTAAGGCCACGTGGGAGGGAGTAAGAGAAAATAAAGTCAATACAAAGAGAAACAGAATAGGGAAACCAAGTGACAGACACAGCCCTGCTGACATTAAGTCCTTGAGACCAGTTCAACCCCTGCAATGACCAGTTTTGACAATCAGGAAATTTTCTTTCTGACGTTAGCTAGTTTGCATGGTGACTCTGTCAGCTGCATCTAAAAGAGGCCTGGCCAATGCCAAACTGTTCAGTGCTTTCAAGACCAAAGTCATGGTTTCCATCCTCTAAGGAGCCACTCCCAGTCCCAAGACCAAAGACACTCCTCTCTTCTGCAGGTCTGAACATGTACCGGAGGTGCTGAGCAGACAAGTTGGTAGCAAAAGTGCAGCAAAAGTCATATCCCTCCCTAGGAAGAAAACATGAGTGTGGAGGGTCATCCCCATAGAAGGATGAGACCCTGGATTTATCACGAGGTCTTTTCAAAATACCTCCATGAAGAGATTTGTCTTGCCCTCCTCCACCCAGCTCAAAGCACCTGGGTAGGTTCACAGTGCATTTAGAGTACTGTGCAATCTGGCCTCAGCCTACCTGCTTCTTTCTCATGCCATCTACTTCCTACTCCCACTCTGTGCTCTTCAGCCTTTCCAGATGGCTTCCTCTTTCTTTCTCTCCCTCTTGTTTCTGTATTGATTTTTTTAGAGAGAGAGGAAGGGAGAGAGACAAAAACATCGATGTGAGAGAGAAACATGGATCAGCTGCCTCCTGCACGCAACCCAGGCATATGCCCTGACTGGGAATCAAACTGGGACCTCTCAGTCCATGGGATGATGCTCAGTCCACTGAGCCGCACTGGCCAGGCATGCTTTCTGTTTTCTTTAACAGCCAAGTTTAGCTCTGCCTCAGGGCCTTTGCACTACCTGTCTCCTTCACCTGGAATGCTCTTTCCTCTGTCTCACTTCTTTTTGACCTCAGATCTCAGTTTAAGAGAGACAGGTCTTCCCTGAACTCAATCACTCTCTATCATCCTATTTTCATTTCTTTAACAACAACTGCTATTCGATTTGTTTTGTTGGTTGTTTATTATCTGTCTCCCATTATATTTAAACTCCTTGTGAGTAGGAATCTTATTTGTCTTGTCAATTGCCATATCCCCAGTATCTAAAAGAA
Source organism: Tadarida brasiliensis (assembly GCA_030848825.1). Taxonomy (NCBI): domain Eukaryota; kingdom Metazoa; phylum Chordata; class Mammalia; order Chiroptera; family Molossidae; genus Tadarida; species Tadarida brasiliensis. Next base: position 84,543,790 of record CM061259.1, read on the forward strand.
TACCTGGTGGTGCTTGCAGTCATTTCCAAGGCGGTGTGGGGTAGAGGCGCACTCCAAATGGGTCGCAGTCACAGCCTTTCCCCGATCCTCAAGGGGGATGTAGGAGGTCCTAGTCCACTTCCTGGGAGAGAGAATGCTGGCACCGAGAAAGGTCCCTGTCCACAGGAACCCCTCTCGTCCCATACAGAAGACGCTCCAGATCCTCAGACCACACAGATCCACATCTCCTCCCCCTTTCAACTGCAAGAAAGAAGAGAGGGGAGAAAAAAAGAAAGAAAGAGCAAAGAACATCAGATTACTGAGGAAGACTTAGGGCAAAACAGAGGAAGAAATAGAAATGATGAAGGAAATGGGATTTGCCTCCTTTCACTCCACAAAAGGAAAAGGGTTGGATGGCTCTGTAAATGCCTGTGCCATTAATGTCTCAGATGAGGAAGTACTGGCAGTACATGAATCCAAAATGTGGATTCAACAAACCTTGGATTTCATTGCGTGAGAATTAAAAAGTTGAAGAATGATTCCCCACCCCTTCACCTTGATCAGAAGAGTGGATTTTGTATTTTGTATTTCATATGCATCAAAATAGGATCACAGTCCTTCCTCCTTGTAAAGTAAGAAAATTTTATCTATGATGTGTGCAGTTCACTTACCCTGCCTCAAAAAAACAAATGTTAATATTACATATTTTCTTTAGGGAAATATCACTGGGGGCAATTATCAACGCCATTTTTTTGGTCTTTATTACTGTGGAAGATATGTTTTCTTCTTGGATGCTCATTAGGACTTTTAAAAACACATAAAAGTAATTTGGATGTAAGTTTCTCAAATAAAGCAATATTTCTAGGGAAAAAAGCACATAGCTGGTGCTTAATAAATATCAATGATACAAACTGAATGCACACAGGCTGTTTTTGTTGGCAGATGCAGCTTGTCTTCTGGGGAATGTCATCCTTTCGGCTCTTTAGCTAAGTCTAGAGCTGACTTATTTATTTGGCTTAACAAATCATTGTGAGCACGTGCTCTGTCTGAGCTGATAACTGGACATGACTCTAAACCTCCAGGAGTGCAGACTGATGGGAGAGACAGACACAGACAAATAAAGACAGAGTGGAAAGTGTTGTGATCCAGCTGGGGAAACGAAGAAGAGAGCACGACCCTTCTGTTGGGCACAGGCATTCAGGCAGTGAGGTCCGGGGAAGCCACAGAGAAAGATCCTTTGGGGTGTGTGTCTTTTCTTCCCTCGCAGCGTCTCACAGATATGAATTATAAAAGCAATTCTCCCCATTCTTCTCTCTCCCTAAGCACATGGGTATATGCAAAAGGCCCAAGTACGAGTAGTTTGTCCTGAAAGAAGAGAAAGGGACACCAGCTACTTGGGAGACTTTGTGATTATTATTTTTACATGTCAATAGCCAATTAGATTATTTATGCCCCTAACTTGGATTTTGCCAGTGTTTATAATCTGCTAAATTAGCTAACAGCCCCTCCTATCTGGGCCTGGGGTAAGGAGATGACAACAAGACAGAGGAGTGGGTAGTGCGGCCTCTTGCTCACTGAGTGCTCCGGAGGATGGCCAGCCAGCAGTGTCCCCACAGGAGTCCCTGGGTTCAGGGCTTCCAACCCATTGCCCCAAGGGGGTTCACCCATAAGACCAGCCTCATCAGACAGCAGCATGCCACCCTGCTTTTCACCTTGGGTGCTGACTCATCCTGCCTGTCATACTCACACAGACTATGGAATTCAGAATACAAGAGAAAAATCCTCCTGGAGCACAGGATGCTCCAGGTCAGATCCTGAGGTCTTTGCACACCCTAATGCATCAGAAGTTACTCACTGTGCCTAAGACCCCTTGTATAAACTCAGCCTAGTTAAAGGATCATGGCTCATGGTGAGAATGAAGCAACATCCAACCTATGGCTAGACTATGAGTCAGTCATAAAAGGGAGAATGGACTTCTCACTTTTAAAAGGAAGCCTGAAATCCATTTTCTTCTACATTAAACACACACACACACGGGCAGGATGATTTAAATAGATGAGACCTTTGTAAACTGTGAACTCATAGAGTTGATAGGCCATCTTGTCTAAGGAAGTCTAGCAGACAAAGAGATGGGGTAGAGAGGCTAGAGTTGGGCACCCTGGGTGGGAAGTCTAGCAGACAAAGAGATGGGGTAGAGAGGCTAGAGTTGGGCACCCTGGGTGGGACAAAGGGCAACCACCGAGGCTGGATACTGGGAGGTATCCTAGCTTCTGTTTTCTTGTCCTCTAAAGGTGATTGATCAGCCCAAATCAGTGGATCCCTCCTTTCTACAGTACTCCCGTTGAATCACAGTTATCAAAAAGATGACGAATGTTGGAGCTGGTCTAGAAACTCTCTAGACCAATCCCCTCATTTGTAAACAAGGCAAGAGAGTTCCAGAAGGGAGCCCTCCCTTGTCTGAGGTCACACAGCGAGTCCATGCTGGAGGCACGCACGAGCAGCGAGGCCGTGAAGCCAGTCCATTGCACGCCCGGGGCCCCGTCATAACACACCGTCTGGTATTGTGAGTTATTTTCCATGGTGCCTGTGCCAGCTCCCCAATGAGACTATAATCTCCATTGGTTATGTACAATGCTTTATTCTTTGTGATCCCCGACAATCCCTTAATCAGAAGTTCCTCAGGACTTTAGTCTTAACATGATGCTTGATGAATAGCCTCCAACAGAACTGCTCCTAACTTCTCATGAAAATACTTAAGACAACATTGACAAAAGTAAAAACTTCTTTCAGGATCAATATTCAAACAAATGGAAGACAAGAAATTGAGTTAAAAATGCCATTTCAGGACCACTCTCTCTGTGTGCCAGGAAGCCAGCCCCTAAAACGAGGGACACGAGGGCTGAGCTGCACAGGTGCCCCTCCTCAGGTCCTGGGAGCTGCGGATGTGGAACTGGGCTCCGCAGCAGCCCAGGAGGGGCGCCTTCACAAACACGGCACTGTGGCCACAGCCTCGGAGGGCAGAGCCTGGAGGCTGGCAGGCTGGGGCACTGTTCTGTCTGCACTCCCTTTCTTTAATGTGTCAGAGAGCTACCCAGTGGTGCAGGAGAAGAAGGACTTTTATTAACAGATGTTCCAGCAAATAAAAACCCGCTGGTCACTAGAAATAAGGCCAGGAAAATTGCACCACAATCTATGACTCAACAATTGAACAGGGCTTTTGACAGACACCCCTGATGACAGAGGCAGCAACAAGCATAAGCCCCCACAATCTTCCTGAAGATAAATGGATCTAGGTAGATCTTCCACAGTTTGAAGATGAGTAGAGGGGAGAAAACAACAAGAAAACAATCCTGGAACATCTGAAAAAATGCACTCAGGTTTGCAATTTAAAAAGTTTTAATGCAATGAAACCCACCTGCATTAGGTCCACAAGAAGCAGAGCCGACACCGTAGAACAGTGAGTTAATCATGTGGAAGACTAGCCTGAGACTCAGAGGATGCGGAAATCGGCAAAGTGATGAAAAGATGAGAAAGAAACGGGTAGGTTGTGTCCTCATTCTCCATCCTGCCACATCCAAGAATTAGTACAACTGGAACAAAAGCAAGAAGGGAAGGTATAATTGAAGAAAACTTTGTTTAGTATGCAAATTGAAAGGGCTCATGGTAGTCTAAGTAAAAATAGATGTAAAGTGGGATGTGCAGAAAAGGGTTAAGAAAGCAGGTCTGAACTTGCTGGTTATAAAGGTTTGCTTGCTGGTGTCTGGGAACGTGAATGGTAAATAGTTCCCTACACTGATATACAACTTTGTCTAAATAATAAGTAAGAGTAGCTCACTGTGTCTAAACTGTTTTTTATAAATACTATGGTTTATGCTGAACACCTACTTCCCTTCTGGAAGTCTGGAGTTGGGGTACATGCTAGGTAGAATAGCTATATGATCAGACCCCAATAAAAAACCTTGAGTTCTGAGTCTTTAATGGGCTTCCCTGGGCAGACACATCACACATGTGTGGTCTTTCTTTCCTTGCTCGGGAAAGAGTGACCTGTGTGTGGCCCTAAGGAGAAGGCAGGATAAAGAAGCCTGGGCTCGGATTCCTGCAGACTCGACCTGTGCTTCTCTCCTTCTAAGGCAGTTGTGTGTCCTTACTACATTGCCATAATAAATCTTACTGAGTACACTTAATTCAGGGTTTTGTGAGTCATTTTGGTGAATTTCCAAACATAACAATGACCTTGGAGACCCCTGACACAGGGCTTCACTTAAAGCACATTCTAGCAAAATATTTGAATTATAAGAATAATTTACTTTTATAAGAATCAAGGAAGAAAAAACAACTTCTTACTAAGAATATCAACATTGGTGGCTTCAGACTTTTCTTTTGCCTTTGAGGGTTTTGAAGGGAGAAAATTGGGACCCAATAATTTTGTAGCCTTCAGAGTAAAGGCGTTAGACATTCTTAGATATACAAGGACTCAAAATAGACTAACACTAGTGACTGAGATCATAAAGTTTAAAATGTAAGAATCAAGAATTTTGGGTATGCAATTCTTCCTTTATAGAGATCCCAAACACAAAACCCAGTTGGATTGCTTTGTTGGAGAATTCCTTGACTTTAGGGTTAAACCTTCACTATTTCCCTCAGTTGCTTTTCTGCTTCTTGAGTTTCATTGTGACAAGAAATGAATTCCTTGGGCCACATCTTTCACCCCACAGTTCAGAAGAAACCTTCTGCCACAGTTGATGGTCACTTAATCTATTAGGCAGAACAATTCTATTCTTAATGATGGCTACACATAAATGATAGCAATGAATCTCAATGTGCAAGAGTTATTATACTGAAGATGGTTGTGTTGAGCAGAATTCTGAGTCGCATAGGAGCTCCATGGGATCAATGTGTAGTGCCCGGCCTGGGGAAAAATCGGAACATGACACTCATTTGCTACCCTGACCACATACTCAGGATATTGTGGTTTAAAAATTAATAAACAAAAAAATCTTAATTTTGTCTTCAAAAGAATAGTTGCACAGTGCAAGAAAACATTATTTACATTTTAAGAAGATCGAGCAATAATTTTCTGCATTTAAAAAAATTCACATAGGAAAAAAGTTACTCCCATTAAGTGATCGTGTGTGTGTGTGCACATGTGTGTGTGTGTGTGTGTTTGTGGGTGTAAGTCACTAAACTATTCAAATGCAATTACCATGTGTCATCAATGGTGTCAAAATAGTTTTTTATTTGGGCCTCTAATTGCTCCTTGGTTAATTATGCTTTAAAAAACAATTATGTACTATGGTCTCAACTATATAAAAGTAACACATATAAAGACAGAATGTGGTTACCAGAGAGGAAGGAGGGTGGGGGAGGGTGAAGAGGGTAAAGGGGGTCCAGCATACGGTGACAGAAGAAGACTAGACTTCAGGTGGTGAGCACACAACAGAGTATACAGATGTCGTATTATAAAGTTGTACACCTGAAATTTATATCATGTTATTAACCAATGTTACCCCAATATATTTAATAAAAAATAATAAAAGTAATGCATATTAAAAAGCAATTGAGGGAATCTACCAAAAGTGTTCATCAAGGTTGCGTCTGGATGGTGGATTTTTCAGTGATTTTTCACTTCCTTCTATTGTTTATCCCAGCTCTTCTCAGTCTGCATCACCATCAGATCCAGTCTTCACTTTTCTCTACTGTGCTCTGTGACCCAAGAACTGTAACCTCTCTAGGCCACATTGTCTGGCTCTCTTGCCCTCTGGCCTCTGGTGGGGTTTGGCCAATGGAGGTATTTGGAAGAGACCAGAGGGAGGAAGGGAAGACAGGCCAGAAAAATGGAACATCTGAGTCACGCTGGCACACTGTAGTGTTTCTCAGCAGGACGGTGGGTCCCCAGACACACGTGCTGCTGTCCTTCCTGCTTTTGGATGTTTCTCCCCATGTATGTGAGTAAATTGCATCACCTCTAAAGGTTACACACACCAGAATCTACCCCGAACTTGTTCACCTACAGGATTTCTATTCCTTCCCATGATGAAGAAATGGAGAAGGCAACGAGGGGTCCAGGACTGAGGACGGAGGCTGAGGTCAGGATGGCACCCTGGATTCTGAACTCTGTGACAGAATATATCTTAACTTTGAACATGGAGAGATTGGGTGTAGTTCTATGCTAAAAATGTTTAATGTGATAAAATGTTAGCCTTATAATAATTATGAGGAAAAGCAAGCAATGCTTTCTGCTATTTAAAGAACCCCATTAATAGACAATGGTGAGCTCTTCCTCACAGGTTTGAAAAAGCAGACCAAAAATGAACATAAATAAGTTTCTTTCACTTATGCTTGAGTTCTAAAATAAAACAACTATGTTAGTCTACATCTTGGTTTCACTGTCGATGGGTTTCTCAGTTTTGTTTTCCTGGGCAGTCAGCTGATATGGTTTCTTCATGTCATTCTCTTTGATCACCGAGTTACCTATTTTGACATCTCAATTTTTCAGTTCATATTCTGGCAAGTTCAATTTTAAACAACAGAATAAAAATCTATGTGAAATACTCATGTTTATATAATATTGTTGGGGAGAAAGAAGAAAGTTTGGAAAAATAAAATAGTAAAAGAAAGAAGGTACAAAGAAGAGGACTAACAGATCAGCCTCATGATACAGGTATTTTTAGACCCCTGACAAAAGTGCAAAAACATCGTCAGATCAAAAGACAAATGACTGAGATATCTATACGCAATACAGGCACTAAAGAGTCGATGCCCTCATTGTAATACGCTTTTGCAAAGCAATTTAAAAATGAATTACACACTAGAAAAGAGAATGAACAGTAAATTTACAAAAGAATACATTAAAATGGTTAATGAGTGAATGAGATAATTCACTGTCTAATCACTTTAAAAAAATGAGTTAAAAGTTAAAATGTGAGTCATAAATTTTAAAAAATCCTTGCCAATGAGCCAGATGGAAGACGATGACACCCCGTGTTGCAAGTATAACTTTTATTAAAGGCAATTTCCCACATCTTTCAAAACTTAAAAAAAAAAAAAACTTTTATGAGAGTTATTAGGGCCAAACTGATGACATATGCCAAGGAGCAAGATCTCAAATACTTTTGAAAACTCTTTCAACCACACATGCCCATCCACACGGAAATGGCCCTACCGCTGAGTGATCAGGTCAGGATTACAATGGCAAAATTTGGAACAACCCAAATCAGGGGATTAGCTAAATAGGTTAAGACAAGTCTATGCAACGGAGTAGAAGAGGCTGTAAATCGTCTAGAGGGCATCAGACTGAATGGGCAAGTAGTCCTGACCTACTGTTTGGTGAAAACCAGGACACAAACTAGCTGGCATCGCACAGCTGTGTACTGTGAGGTGGTTCTGAGCTGTGGAATCTGCAGTACCCAGCCTGCAACTGAACCCTGGCCCCACTGACCTCCCTGTGACACACTGGGCAGACTTCCCGCCCCTTCTGAATGGCACTGTCTCCATTTGTAAAAAGGGTGTTAATGAAAGTACTTACCTTATAGGGTGGTACTATATGCAGCCCGAGTTCACCCAGGCAGAGTATTTAGTACACTGTCTAACCCAGCACCGCACATTAGGTCATTGTTTTTAAAAATAATGCTAAAAAAATATGCGCCAAAAATAGCCCAACAGAACACACACCGAAACCCTTGGTAGGGAGGCTGTCACTAGCTTTTGCTTCTTTTACTCTTCTAGGTTTTCTGCATCGAATGTAGATGACATTCATAGTGTTAAGAGACACATACAATAAATATCACTTTAGATAGAGATGACCAGGAGTCTTGGGGAGACAGCTGAAACCCATCTTTCTAGGAAGGAAAGGAAGAAGAAATGGCCAAATGAGGGGAACCACCCCCACACTCTAGGAAATAAGCTCCCGGCCTGTGGGCTCCTCCCCGGCCTGCCAGGCAGCAGGCTGGGGTCAGCAATGCGGCTCTGGGCGCAGGCTGCACACTGGCCCATTGTCTGCCCACAGCCCACTGGTCAATGAGAAGCAGATGGCCACAGTTCCCTGAGCTCACCGCGCTTCCCCTCACCACCTCGTATGCAGGGCCCACTTCGAGCCACCAGCGAGGCAATCTGCTTTTCATTTTATGGCAGAGAAAAGCCACAGAGGATGGAGGGAGGCCATAGTTTCCAAGGTGTTGGGGGAGTCAATGCAAGAATAATTCAAATCTCCCCTACTCTGAAAGGCAAAGCAGTCCAAGCCCGCAGGACGCCTGCAGCCCCGGCTTGTAAATTCAAAGTCTCCTCAAACTACCTCCGGTGGATGCAAGCCAAGCCCGGAACCTGCGACCTGGAACCCGAGGCTCCAGCCTCTTAGGACCAGCAGGGGAAGAGTTCAAACAGGGGCTTCTTCAGTTTGCACTGTGAAGAGGAGCTGGAGGAGGGTCAGGGAGGGGCCTCAGAGCAGAGGAATCACTGTAAACACTGAAACCAGGGGGTAGCCATCCGGCCTGTGGGGCCCATCCCTCCCCTTGCCTTGAGGTGCTATCCTTTCCAGGTTGAACCTGGGGTTCTGTGGTGGCTGTTCTGTCCAGGATCTTATCCCAGCTCTCTACTTACTTGTTGTGTTACCTTAGGTGAGCTTCTTAACCTCTCTGAGCCTCTGTCTCCTCATCGGACAGATGGATATGAGACTCGTGTTCCTGATAGGAAACATCAGCTGCAGGAGTTAATCCATAGGAAGTGTCTATGCAGGGCTTGGCACATAGCAAGTGCTCGTTAACTGTTGGCTATTATCATTACTATAACTGCCAGGTTCTCTCCAGGTCTTATTTCCTTCGTCCTTACACTGTGACACAATTTACACCGTGGCATGCTCTTGTACGTAATTTCTTCTCACAGCAACAACTGTTTCCAGTGGCCTCTGCAGTCACCGATGATTTATAGTCTCTGGGATGAGTTCAGATCATTGTGATCACTGCCCAGCGCAGCCCAGGGCTTCCCCCATTGGGCAGTTGTGTAGCAGGGACAATGGTCTCCAGTCCAGTAGAGAAGTGCCACTCTGAAGTGCTAAAATAAAGGAGAGTCCAAGGAGGAGAAAGCCCAGGGCCGAGGGTAGCACAGGCAGGTCTATGAAGTGAGGAAGGGGTGGAATTGTTCCCAAAGGAAGGGGAGCAAAGCAGGGAGCATCCGAACAAGTATAGAGGGGGCTGCAATTTGAGAAACATCAGGGAAGGTACAGAATCTCGACATTCTCAGGAAGGAGAAACACTTCAGTGGCCTCTTGGAGATGGTGGCAGAAAAGAAAGCCCCTAAGAGAAAAACATCATCAACATGAAAGTCTGGAAAAACAAGAATCATAAAGGTGCCTGGATGGACAAACCAATTATAGGTGTAGGGGAAGAAAAGAGGATGGCTTGGTAATTGAGATTCTCAGAAAGAGAGGACAGGTAAACTGCTTCAAGGCATGTCCCAATCAGGTGAGGATGTGTTTGACTGGCAGCTTTCTCTGAACATGCTAATTACACTTATTTGTTCTCAAACATGATGGCTGAGGTGTGACAGCATCTTCTCTCAGTGAGCAGGTGTGAGCTCCGTTTGAATGACTATGCCACAACACAATAATTTTCACGAAGGTTTTTGGATCGGGTCCTACAGCTGTATGTCACAAAAGGAGCTGGGTGCTGGATCTGGGTCTGATGAGGGTTCCCAGAGTAAAAGAGCAGGTGGCAGCCGGATTAACAGCGACACAGCCCTTTGTATCAGCAGGATTGGCTATGTATCATGCAGGAACAAACAACCCCAAGTCTCTGGGCTTTAAACAATAAAAGGTTATTATTCATTCACACCACATGTCCACGGTGGGTTGGCTGGGGCTCTGCTCTGCACCCCCCTCACTGAGGGACCTGTCCTGATGGAGCAGGCACCACCTCAGATCTTGCTAATCACCATGGCAGAGGAAAAGAGAGTGAGACAAGACAACACCCACTGGATCTTAAAACTTGTGCTCAGAATGATATGTCACATCTCATTGGCCAAGGTAAGTCACATGGGTGCACAGAATCACAAAGGGGTTGGGGAGTCCAGTCCTACCACATGCTGCTCAGAAGAAGAAACATACATGTGAACAGCCAGTCCCATGGGTTATGCCCACCATACGGTCCGCCACATAGCCACCTGCTTGTCATTTGGCTGTCCCTCCCCTCTCAATGATTCTCAGCCATCTCTGCCCACATGGTCACCACAATCTTCAAGTCACATTTTGGATGAGATGATTGGTGACTGGTAACAGTACTTCCAACTGACTCCATAACCATAATATCGAGGGAAAAGATGACTCAGAGCAGAACCTCTGACAGGACCCATAACTCCCTGTTTACAGGTGGAGAAACTGGGAGTCAAAGGAGACCATGTGTGGTAGGCAGAGTTTTAACATGGCCCCCAAGGTTCCTGCATAATCTCCCCTTGAGTGTGAGTGGGGCTTAGAAATATAATGAGATATCACTCCAATGACTATGTTACTTTATATGGCAAAAGGGATTTTGCCAATGTAACTAGTTAACATTAATACATTGCTAATCCCTTCGGTAAACCAAAAGGGAGATTATCCTGGGTGGGCCTGAAAATCTGGGCGCCCTCAAAAGAGACAAGCAGCAGCAGCACCAGCAGCAGGCACTCTCCTGCTGGCCTGGACGAAAGCCCACAGCCTGTTGTGAATGGCCCATGGAGGGGGCCACATGGCTGGGACCTGAAGGCAGCCTCTTGGTCAGCAAGGAAATGGAGACCTCAATTCTGCCAACACCCTGACTGAGCTTGAAAGAGGACCCTGAGCTCCAAATGAGCACACAGCCCCACTGACACCTGATGTCAGTCTGGTAAGACTTTGAGCGGAGAACCCAGCTGACCCAAGCCCTGATTCCTGACTCACAAAAACTGTGAGATTAAAAAAAAAAAAGGTGTGTTCTTTTAACCACCAAGTTTGAGGTAATTTGTTACACAGCAGTAGAAAAAGAACATACCAGGACAGAGGCGGGTTCTGTGACTCTGAGCCCCCAGACGTCTCTTAAACTCGGCCACAGCGGGGAAGGCCAACTGAGGCAGGACAGTAAGGAGCTAGGGAAATTCCTTCACCAATGGAATAAGGGAAACTGAGACAAAACAGTTAAACAAGGCCAAACGATTTGAGTAATTTACAACCAGCTAATGAATCACAAAGTTTTATCTTCCCTAACCAAGGACACTTAGGAGCAAATGGTTTACACATTCCAGACCCTCCTGGGACCAAACCGCCTCAGTCCTGGTCCCTCTTCGATGATGTTCTTTAAAAATTAAACTAACCAGAAAATAACCCCTGACCCCTCTATACATACATTTTGATGAATCAACATATTTAAGGACACACCTGAAAAGCTAATGAATATTCTGTTAAGACCTGCCCTTAAAACCTCCCCTAGGATTCTGGCTGGCTAAAGAAAGATAAAACGCCTCGAGACAAAGGACTTGTGGTGCGCTCTGGCTGGAGCATGTCCACGCCTTGTATCTATCTCTGTTCTGTTTCTCTAAGGGACCCCATGAGACTTGCAACCAGGGGAGCAGCGGGCAGTGGTCGCTCGTCCCAGACTTGCCCCCTGAGCCTGTCTCCAAGGCCCCCTTCTCTCTGACTTCCCAGTGAGCCAAAGCAGCCCACCCTGGCTCAGTTCTGTTACTGTGACCTCTACTTCTCAGTGAGTTACACAGCCCAGCATGGCCCCCTTTTTTCCTATAACATTTCTAGGGAGCCAAAGCAGCCCTGACTAGGCTCTCTCTTATTGCTTCTTCTATCCTAAGCCCTTGTTTCACTGTCCCAGCTTTAATAAACATACCCTCAAAGTCCCCTGGACTCATGTTGTGAAATCTTTCCTGCATGAAGTCAAGAACCCACATACTGGCCAGCCACAGGCAGACCTGCTCTGGGCCTAGTCCCCATCTGGTAATACAACCAGACTTCACCCTTGAAGCCATCAGGAAAATAAGCTCAAATAAACACCCACCATGTTCTCTTTTCTTGCATTCTTCACTTCCTTCAAACCATCTCATAGAATCATGACAGGGGATCTTTCAAAACACTACAAGCACACCTTGGAGATGTTGCGTTTCGGGCCCAGACCACCCTCATAAAGTGAGTACTGCAATAAAGCAAATCGTAATTGTTTTGCTGGTGGAGGGGCTCATCTTCAATTTGTAAAAAATGCACCACCTGTGAAGTGTGATAAAACGAGGGCTGTCTGTACTTCACCCATTCCCTTGCCTTGCTCGAAAAGCTGTAGCAACTCCCTCTTGCTTAGGACATAATTCTGGGCTTCTAATCCCAGTGCTCAAGGATTTCCAGCCCTTTCTCTCCCTCCTGCTGGACACAAACTCTCTGTTCCAGGTCTGATGGTATCTGTGTGGCCCCTCTCACTTGGGGCTTTAACATGCCAGCCCCTACTAGCATAAAATCACCTGCAGTGGCTCCGCCCACTGCACTCTCTCATCCTCTGAGGATTCCACCACACTGCCACTCTGAAGCATTCTTGAAGTTGATCATATCGAATAATAAACTTCCACAAGTATTGTGTCATTTAAGTCTTCTTTTCCTGACAAGATTTCAAGCTCTCTAGAAACAACAACCATGGTTCCTCCAGGTGCTACAATCGAAAAAGGTATTTGTACTCATAATATCCCTTAAATGGAAACAACTCAAATGTCTATCATCAGGTGAAGAAATAAACAGATTGCATTATATCCATACAATGGAATACTACTCAGCTAAGACATAAATTACTAATAACATACTACCATATGGATGAATCTCAAAAACATTATGCTGAGCAGAAGACACAAAAGTGTGTATAACCTTTTAATATATATATATAAATATATATAACTCATTTATATAAAAATCTAGAAAAAGCAAAACTAATCTATATTAACAGAAAGCAGATAAGTGGTTTCCTAAGGCTGCGGGCCAGGGGGATGATTGCAAAGGGCACAAGGGAACTTTTTTGGGTAATGAAAATGTTCTGTATCTTTATTAAAATCCTCACCTGAGGATATGTTTATTGATTTTAGAGAGAGAGGAAAGGAGAGAGAGAAACATCAATTGGTTGCCTCCCATACATGCCCCAACCTGGGGATCGAATCCCCAACCCAGGTGTGTGCCCTGACCAGAAATTGAACCTGCAACCTTTTGGTGTAGGGGACGATGCTCTGGGCCACCCGGCTGGGGCATGGTCTGTATCTTGATTGTGGTGGTGGCTACATAGGTGTATCCATTTGTCAAAACTCATCAACTGTAGGTAAATCATGCCTCAGTCAAGACTGACTTAAAGAAGATCTTAGTATATCCTGAATCAACTAAGACTTTGTTGGAAGCATCATAGGACAGACCTTTCTGACATGGAGATTAGCACGTGATCTGCAAAGAGTGAGCACAGGAAAATGTCTACAGGCTCCTGTTTAGGCAGCCAGGCCCTGGGAAGCCGGGGGCACCATTTCTTCCACACACACGAGCTTCCAGGCTGGGAGCAAAGCTGTGGCTTTCAAGGTGAGTTAACCGACTGCAAGAGGATTGCTCAGCAACAGAAGCCCAGAAAACTGACGGGGGGGGGGGGGGGGGCATGTGTTCAGGAAGAGAGGCCTTGATTGGGAAGTTCAAAGACTGACTGGCCACCCACAAGCTCTCCCCCTGCCATTCAGCGGGGTGAGGCTCTTCTGGAGGCCTCACGACATGGCCAAGGAAAAGCTTGTGGAACCTGCCACCCCAACTTGCTCTGAATCCACATGCCCCAGCCACCAGCCTGGCTACAGTCTGACGTCTAAGACAGCCAGATCCTAGAAAGGGGACTTAGGCTTTCCACCCGTGGAAGGTCCCCTCTGTGCCAGAGGGCCATCACTCCTTGTGTGGCCTTAGGGTAGCCAGCCACAGCCTCCTCGTTCCCATGGTCATTCAGGACACTGCCCGAAAGAGGAGGACCAGCGAGGGCTCCAGACCTGGAGAGGGCCAGATACAAAGAAAACATTCCCTTCTTTTGGAAGAAAAAACCATACCTGAGCAACCAGCACCCCTCATGGCAGAGAGGCAGAAACCCAGTTCTGAGGCAGGAAAAGAAAGAATGTGTCCAAAGGCGAGTGCTGGGTGACAGGAAGTGTCTTGGGAGCTAGCGAGGAGGAGGCAGAGAGCAGCAGCAGAAACCAAAGGGCGCCAACCAGCTGAGGAGAGGCACGTGGAGATCGGCTCTGCGATCACAGGGTCTGTGGGTACACGTGGCCGCCAGGCAGCCCCTCCACCTCACCAAACCCCGATGCTCCTCTTTCCTCTATATTCCTGAACCTGACCAGCAGTACCATCTTCCGTGGGAGCCCCCAGCCCACACTGGTCAGCACAGCCGGACCCACCCGCCCCCAACCCAGAGGCTCCGTTCCCTTCTCCCCCGGTCAGGCCTTCCCACCCCTCCGGGGCAGGTTGCTGGAAACTCTTCATTAACTTCCTGCCACCCTACTTGCTGAACCGCATCGACAGGCACTGTCACAGAGAAGGGAGCCAGCACGTATCAAGTATTTATTATCAGAGGCATTTTAATCACAGTTCTCATAACAGCCCTAGGAAGTAGTGCCATCGGCATCTTGCTGACAAAGAACCTGGGTTTAGTTCGTTTGCCCAAATCCGAACAGCTGGTAAGGGGCCAGCCAGGGTTCAAACCTCCCCCCATCGCCTCTCTACTGCTCCCAGGTGCACTTCCTCGATTAAATCCTTCAGCGACTCCCCACTGCTTACACCAGTATTTTTCAATGTTTTTTGTGGTCATAGGCTATTTTCTCCAAAAACTGTTTGCACAGAACACTAACCTACCACGCGGATAACAGCAGAGCCGACTCCGTGTGACTGGGGCTGAGGCCAGCTCCCTGCCTGCTTTCCCAGGTGACATCTCCACTTCAAGTCTGAGCGTCATGTCAGTGTGTGGAAGACTGAACCCTTGGTCTGACCCCTGGCCTCTTGCTGAATTTTCTGTCTTAGCAAATGGTTGGACCCGAGAGCCAGCTTCTCATCATCTTCTCCCTCGTCTTCCGTAGTGACACATCCACAAGTCCATTTGGTTTGCTGTCCACGCCTCTCTCAGACCAGCCTCCTGCTCTCACTTGCCCTGTCAACACCCAAGGACCCAAGTCCAGGTTTTTATAGTGTCTTCCCTGGACAGTGGCACAGCCTCCTCACATTCAACCTTGCACCCCAAAAGTCTAGTCCATCCCTCACACAGCAGCCAGAGTGAGCTCACACAAAATTCCCAGCCAGAGAAGAGGCCCTCTGATAGGAACCTCCCGACATTGGAGAGGCTCTGTCACGCCCCACTGCCCTCAGTCAAATATGACCACATATTTCCTTCTTTCTTTTCATTTCATTTTTTAAAAAAACTCCTTTTAATATACCTTTGGTTAATGAGACTATCAACCAAAAAGTAAGCTGAGAATCAAGAACATGAGGTGCTGGTTACGTGATTTGTGTGACCACTGAGTTCCACCGGCCACAGAACAGAACCTACTCCCTCTCTCTTGCCCTCAGTTGTTATGGAAACAACTTATGTAAAATATTCAGAATTACAAGGAACATATACATCTAAAGCAGTCTTATGTTTTGCTGACATGAAATGATAAATGTGGATATATGAACATCTGGCTGACAATATGATGTTCTAAGATCTAAAGCAAATTTGATGATGTAATTAAATACCTATCTTTCCACTTTTACTTATATTTAGAACAAGATCCTTCTCGAAATCTATCTTTATTTATACATATAAATCATGTGCAAGTTCGGAGCAGATGTTATTGGGTAGCTAGAATTCTGTTAGGACTGGACTTGAATGGAAAAAACGACATAGAGCAGACTTCCTACATGCTTCACAGATAGAACAATAGCTACTTGAAAGGAATACTTATATCCTAGATAGGCTGATTTTTAATCAACAAACATGCTTGCTTACTGTTTGGTCTTCGATGTCAGATAGTGGAGTGTGGAGGCATTTCCGGGCAGGAGGGGGCGGGCCACCAGGGAGAAGGCTTACAGTACCTTCTCTGTTGGCCTTGGGCTCTTGCTGGCTGATGATCTCTCCCAGGGCCTTTTCGCGGTAGCTTCCCATGAGCTTGTAGCCTCAGAAACTTTTGTCCCAGAGGGAGCTGGTAAATGTGAGCTAAACCTGAAACCCCACCAATTGCACAAAACAAACCTTTGGCTGTGTACATTTCAAAGATTTTTGAAATCCTCTGTTTTGCTGTGTTTACTCCTTTGAGTGTTTCATTCGAAGTCTTTGTTTTGAACCTTGTTTGGAATAATTTTCCATATATGATTTTCTAGGGAGGAAGAATTGAAGACAAGCGCCTGTGCTTTCGAGATAAAGTGGATGATATTCCGCCACATGTGGCCTCTGGCTCCCCTTCTCCCTCTCATGTTACTGAGTGGAGGGTTACAAGCCATAGTCCAGGTTTTCTTTTTCTTCTTTTTCTTTCTTTGTAACTTGGAAAATGAAAAAGTAAAACTACAGTGTTCAATGTGGGAGGTCTGGTTTATAAATGAATTGGAAAATGACTTAACCCAAACAATGACTCAATTAGATTTCTGTAGAATAAGGTTGTTTAACTCTGCTGATCTCAGATCAAGTGTTCTCAGTAACTGAATCAGTATCCTCAGTTGGGCACTACCTGTGATTTCAGGGGAGAACAGGGTGGCTGAGCAGAAGGAGAGCGATCGTACCAAGTGCCCCCTGAGTGCATGATGGGTTTGAGGATGGGGAATGCTCAGCCTGCTTCTTTCCCCACACTGAGCACCTGGGTGCAGAAGGCCCCAGTATTCATGTTTTTCTGCGGGAAATCCCACAGGTTGGAAAGGCAGCCACAGACCCAACAGATGGCTTGTGCCTCCTCAGAATTAGCCTGGGTTCAGTTTGGCAAAGTGAATGACAGATGAAGAAGAATGTCAAGAATGCCATAAATCCAAAAATCACTTTTCTGGTTGAGGTAATTACAAGGATCACTGAAAACAGAGTACTACATGTTATTGATCTGCTCAGAGAGACCCATACATGACTACTAAGATTCAGTGCCAAAGCCAGACCACGCTGCCCTTATCATTTTGTTGTTTCAACTATTTATCAAACGCTTACTATATACTAAGCACTATACTAAGTTCAGTGATCACATGACATCCCAATTAAGCAGAGTTCCATGTTCTTTTCATCAGGACAGTGTATTATTCATCATAGATTGAATGAAAAAAGTAGTTTGAATCACAAAAAGACACAGAGAATATAAGAACATAATCAAACTATTAGCTATGGCTCTTTGGATAATTGGATAAGGGGCAGTTTTTATGTTCATATAGTATTTGAAATATATATACCACTACCCAGGACATGGCTAACACAGGCTACCAGGAAAAAGTTCTCCCAACAATGAATCATCTACAGTTAGCAAAGGCAACATGTTATTTGTTGCCATAACTACACAAATCTTTACTGGCTGGTCACTTACCACATTTGCCATGGAAAGCTGGTTGATCTAGATTTCTCCTTGGGAAGCCCCCACACTTCGATCCTCTTAGATTCCTTCATAGCTTGGCAGTACATAGTTCCTGGGTGGACAAGTTTGGTTCAAGTCCCAGAGAACCCATATGTCATTGCCTATTTGTTTTGACATATTTTATGTGTAGGAAAGCAGAATTGATGTCAATTTCAAAGCCAACATGGAAACCAGACCTTCCATTTTCCACCAGAAAACTGCATCACACTATTGCTTTTCATCTTTTTTCTTGGGCCAAGTTTAGACAAGAGACGTAAACTCTAGGTAATTCCAAATGTGCCGAGGTAAGCAGAGACACCTGCTGCTGGAGCATGGAGGTCTTCGGTGAGCAGCAGCACTGGGAAGGCACCACTGCTGAGCGTGGCCAAGGACTTAACTCCTTATAAATGCTGATTGCAGTAAATAAGCATTTTGGGGTTTCATGTAAATGTATCTACTTAACATATTTGCAGAATTTGCAAGGAAAACAACAATAAAAATGAAATATTTGGTGAATTAGGGATAACTACAGGTTATCTTACTGCCAGGAAAAGGTGTGTGAACTGGTCGTAAATGAAATTTGATGTGCGTCGTGGATGTGCCCCGAAGTGACCGGACAGTGATGATCATCCATAGTCTGAGAAAGATGCCTTGCTGTTCAAGTTCAAGGCACCAAGTGTATGAATATTTTTGCTTTGCAGTCAACCAGTGGAAAATACCAGTTTTGAATTTGGACTTGACAAAGTGCACCTCTAAGTTATGCTTCGATTATCTCAGCATAAATTTTCTTCACATTTACTAAACAGGGTAACATTGCCATGGATACTTTCCACTGCCCTCTAACCTCCCCTACATATTCTGGCACTTTCTCTCAAAGCTCCCACATATGATACCAATTGAACACATTAGCGTGTCATTTGTTCTTAGCCGGGATGGGAAATCCAGAGAAAAGGCTGCATAAAAATATGAAGAGAGAGGAAACATAAACTGGAGGTGAATGAGCGGGGTGGAGACATGCAACTAGATTCAGAAAATGTACTTGGGTGACTTAACCCTTTCCTAGCTCACGGAGCCTCCATGATTAGGCTAACCAAAGTCACTTCCTGTGTGAAGGGACAGAAGGGGCGAATACATTGAACTGCGACGGCTGACAACAGGAGGCAGAGAGAGAGGAGAGCTGTGGCACACAGGGAAGGGGGCAGCACCGTTCTCCCCACTCACTTATGGGGGAGCTGAGAGACAGCAGCCCCCCAGTGCCCCCTTAGGCGCCACGTGCAGAGAAGCTGCACTCAGCTTTCAGCTTCTTCGTATGCCTGAGCTGTGTCGGATGGAAACGTCTTCCCTGCAGTCACTTTGGAAGGCCGGCCTGGGAACTGGCCATTCTGAATTATGTGTTGGGTTCATAAGACAGGATGACAGGACGACTGATATCCATCCAGATACTTTCTGCTGGGCTGTGACAAAGAGACCACAGGTGAGCACAGCAAAGACTAGTGTTGCTGTTGTTTGCTGTCCATGTTCCCTCCTAAAAGCCTCTGAAATCTGTCTGCTCCTCTCCACTTCCAGGGCCAGCGAAGACCCAGCCAGCAGCACTGCCCTGTCCTCCTCGCTGTGCTTCCTCAGTCCTTGGTTGCCGTTTTCCAGTCTGTTCTCCTCAATGCAGTCGGAGTCCTCTTCTCAAAACACAGATATGAGCATGGCTTTACTCTGTGTAAACACCTTCAGGGGCTTCCTATTTTATTCTAAACAGAATCCAAAGTCTCTCATGTGGTCTATGGAGTCTACACAGTGGGCTCCTCCTCTCCCTCCCCTCAGCCCCCACCCGTGAGATCCTGTCATACCACATTTCTCTCTCTCTCCTCCTTCAGGACACACTGGCATCTTCATGCAGGACCATGGCACATGCTATGCCCTGTGCCTGCAATGCCCTCCTCTTTCCCCCTTGGCATGCTCGGTGCCAGCCCCTCCCATCCCCCACCCCTTTTGCAGAACTTGACTCAGGCATCACTTCCTCAGAGAAGCCTTCCCTGACCTTCACTCTAGGCCTGGCTCCTTTGTTAGTCACCATAATAGAACCATGGTGTTTTCCTTTATGGTACTTCCTAAAGTTTGATAAGGAAACATTCAGCAAATAATTACACGTCAGGGCCTATGGCTCTTCCTCTGGAATATAAACTCCATAAAGGCAGGAACTGCTTTTGAGTCACCACTTTATCCTTAGCCCCAAGGACAGGGTCTGGCACTCATCAGATCCTTGGTAAATATTTGTATTCTCTCAACTTATGCCCACTACCTAGTCATACAACAACTTCCCAACCCCACAGCCAGTGTTGACGAGCAGGTGACTTTTACTTTTGTTACCCTTTTCTTTCTCCTTTTATATTTCACCTCCAAAAAGTTGATTTTGTCAAAAACAACATAAATGCTTTATTTTATTTTTTATCATTTTTTATTTTCAATTACAGTTGACATATATTATATTAGTTTCAATTGTATACTCCAGTGACCAGACATTATATAACTTAATAAGTGATCACCCCAATCCAGCACCTATTAGCACCATACCTAGTTATTAGAATATTATTGACTATATTCCCTATGCTGTCCTTTACACCCCCATGACTATTCTGTAACAAGCAATTTATACTTCTTAATCTCTTACCTTTCTCACCTATCCCCCCAAATCCCCTCCCATCTGGCAATCAACAAAAAGTTCTCTGTATCTATGAGTCTGTTTCTGTTCTGCTTGTTCATTTTGTTTGTACATTCAATTGTTGATAGATATGTATTTATTGCCATTTTATTGTTCATATTTTTCTCCTCCTCCTCCTCCTCCTCCTCCTCCTCCTCCTCCTCCTCCTCCTCCTCCTTCTTCTTCTTCTTCTTCTTCTTCTTCTTCTTCTTCTTCTTCTTCTTCTTCTTCTTCAAGAAGATCCTTCAACATTTCATATAATACTGGTTTGGGGTTAATAACTCCATTAGCATTTTCTTGTCTAAGAAGCTCTTTATATGGCCATCAATTCTAAATCATAGCTTTGCTGGGTAGAGTAATCTTGGTTGTAGGTCCTTGCTTTTCATCACTTTGAATATTTCTTGCTACTCCCTTCTGACCTGCAAAGTTTCTTTTGAGAAATCAGCTGACAGTCTTATGGGAGCTCCCTTGTAGGTAACTAACTGCTTTTCTCTTGCTGCTTTTAAGATTCTCTCTTTGTCTTTAACCTTTTGCATTTTAATTATAATGTGCATTGGTGTGGGCCTCTTTGGGTTCATCTTGTTTGGGACTCTTGCCTTTCCTGGACTTGTATGTCTGTTTCCTTCACCTAGTTAGGGAAGTTTTCTGTCATTATTTTTTTCAACTAGGTTTTCAATTTCTTGCTCTCTCTCTTCTCCTTCTGGCACCCCCATGATGCAAATATTGGTATGCTTTAAGTTGTCCCAGAGGCTCCTTACACTAGCCTCACTTTTTTTGATTATTTTTCATTTTTGCTGTTCTGATTGGGTGTTTTTTGCTTCCTTATATTCCAAATTGATGGTTTGATTCTTGGCTTCACCTACTCTGCTATTGATTCCCTGTAAATTATTCTTTATTTCAGTTAGTGCTTCCCTCATTTCTAACTGTGCACCCTTCCTTTCCAACTGGTCCTTTATTATGCTGTTGAAGTCCTCACTAAGTTCCTTCTTGTACATTAATATCAATTAGGGCTATTTACAACACTATTCTTGATAGCCAAGTATGGCTTTAAGCCTTATGGTCTCTGACCATGAGTAAGAGGATCTGCATTGTGCCAGCACCATGGCTCCTGAGAAGTGGATTGTTGAGGAGCTGCAACTCCGAACCCAGTTACTTGTGCTCAGTCTGGAGTTGTGTGGACACCTCTGGCTGTCCAGGCAAAGAGAAGAGTCAGTGCTGGGTGGCTCTATTGGAAGAGGGAGCTTAGTTGACTAGGTTCTGGTTTCTAACATGGGCCCATTTTTAATTTCCTATGATCCAGTATGATCATGTAGTCTCAGCCTGCCAACCAGTTAAAAGTCAGCCAGAAATTGTTGTCAATTCAAGGTGGCAAATAGAGATAAAGAAATAAAACCATGTTATTTCTTTCTAGTCTATGTTCTAAGCACAATTTATCATTAAAGAGAGTCATTTCTAAAAGAGGTTACTTTTAAAGGAGTAACTATTGGACCTACAGCTGACTTCTAAACAGAAATAGTGGGAACCAACAGATATTGGAATTATACATCCAGAGTGCTGATAATAGATAACTGCTAATCTAGAATGCTATACCCACAAAAAATATTCTTCAGAAATGGTAAGAGGATGAAATTCAGGCAAATAGAAAATAAATTTTAGGTAGGGGTCTACCCTGCTTCTTGAGGCTGACCAAAACAGTTTACAAATTCTAATGATAAGACCAAGATTATGAGTCCTGATTAAAAACTGCAAAACCCAACTATCTACCAAGATATTAATGCACGGGTGAAGTTTCAAACACTGAGGAAACAGAAATGTGCCCAGTGGAAGACTGCTGCAGACCTATTTCAACAACCGGAAGAACAATAGGCAAAAAGTCAGCAGAAATATAGAAAATGTAAACGGTCTGATTAGCAAATTAAAAGTGTGGACACATTTTCCACACTTCAAGATGCAAAAGATGCATTTGTTTCTAAGTGTACATAGAATATTTAAAAAAAAAATGACCAAGTGGTAATTACATGAAGCTTTCCTTTTTGATAAATTGAGCTATATATTTTTATTTTATTCACATGACTGTTTTTGTGCTTTTTTCCCCACAATAATCTGGAGGTTCTCTGTCTAGGATTATTAAGACCTTCCATGGTGTCAGAGACACAGGCCTTTCTACTTCATTGTTTCACTATATGTACCTTTCATTTTCAAGGCCACCCTGGTCCAAAATGACAGCTGACATTCCAGCGTTTGGAACCACATTGCAAATACAGGAAGGAGAAGAGGAATTTCGCAAACTTCTAATAAAAATACTCTCTAGAATTTGCAAGTACTATTTCTGCTTATATACCATTGGCCAAAGCTTACTTTTTTGGTTTGTTTTCTTGTTAACACTCACCCGAGGATATGTTTCCATTAATTTTTTTGATAGAATGCAAGGGAGGGAGGGGGAGAGAGAAAGAAACATTGACATGAGAGAGACACATCGATTGGTTGCCTCCTGCATGACTCCAGTCAGAGCTGGGGATGGAACCTGAAACCCAGGCACATGCCCTTGACCAAGAATCGAACCTGTGACCCCTCAGTCCTCAGGCTGATGCTCTAACTGCTGAGCCAAACCAGCCAGGGCCCATAGCTTACTTTTATATCTAGTTCCACATAAGGCTGGGAGTGGAGTCTCTATTTTGGTTGGCTATGTACCCAGCCAAAATAAATAAATAAATAAATAAATAAATAAATAAATAAATAAATAAAGATAGATAGATAGATAGATAGATAGATAGATAGTGGTAGATAGATATAGATATAGATATATAGATATATCTATATATATCTATATATGGGTTTTACTGCTACACAGGGAAAAATAAAATGATATCCAGATATTGAAATAGAGAGAAAGAAAAAGATTCATATTTTGATCTTATCTTATTTAATGGGACTTTTCTCCAGCCCCAGCCTATCACCACCAACAACAAAAAGACAAACTTTGCTCCCTACAGTCCTCTTTGCTATGTTCCTTTGGTGTGGTATGAGGTGGAAATGGCCAGAGAGGAACAGGCAAGCAAGCAATTATTAAGTCAAGTTAGCATCCATGCCCTAAACATAGTAGGTTTAATGAATAGGCTGTGGAGGTCTTGCTTTTCAAGTTCAAATGAGTGAATTGCATGGAAACTGAAGTTACTAATAAATAGAGCCTCTATTTCATGTAGGATGTCCAAGTCTAAATCAAACGCAACTGTTGAAAGGCCAGATGTTATTCCCATTGCTACATTTCAGTGTTTTCCTGGAAGTGATCTCACCCTGATGGTAATGCCGCTGTCCAACTGTGAATACTATTTATATCTAGAACCCTGGCTTTCAGGTCTAAAATGCACCAAACTGTAAGCAGCTATTGCTTTGAATGCTGAGCCTGTCAGAGAATTCAAGCAGAATCCTTGGGCTGTGGTGTGTTAACTTTCATGGTTGTCAAGAAAGCAAGAACTTATGTAACCTGTAAACATGTGAATATATTGTTATGAGGTTCTAATGCATAGTTTGGACAACACCTCCACACTAGCCAGTATGGAAAACCAAGGTCTTTTCACTGTTCCTTCTATGGAGCAAAAAGTTAGCTGCAAGTAGTGATCGCCTATAGATTAAAAAGTATATAATCCCAAATTACAACTCTGACTTTAGGTCAGAGCCATAAACAAAGTGTCAATCCTTTAAAAAAGCGAAGAGAAAGAGACTATCAGAAAGAAGTGTGACGATGCCTTTTATCTGGAGTATTTTCTTGCTTTTGTTTCATGTTTTTAAATGTCAGGGTAAAGAGAGGCATCATGAGGAAATAAACTATAATAGCATTGATTTTTTTTAAGGATAATTATACCATTTTGGTTTTATGCATTCATTTCACACACACACACAAAATTATTTCTATGATGAAGCAAAAACGATAGTTATTAACACATTGATAGCAGTATATACTTCCAATAGTCCATTCACATTATAAATGTGAAATAGAACATTTAGACAGTTCCTATAATGAATATCAATATGAAGAAAACTAATGCCTAAGACTGATTAAAACAATAGCTTACATTTCTGGGGTGCTTCCTATGGGCCAGGTCCTCTGCTAAGTGGCTTGTATGCTTTATCTCACTGATTAGAAGAAAGGTTCTGTTATTATCCCCAGATTCAGCAGAGGAAAGTGAGGTGCAGGGAGGGTATATCACTTGCCCCAACCCATGTGGCTCTTGAGGAGTAGAGCTGGGACTTCAGCCCAGGCCGCTGGCTCCAGAGCCCATCCTAGTAAACCCGATTGCGTGGCCTGGATTAAATGAGACACAATGCCTTATGGGAATTCAGCCCGGCACATAATGAGCTGCCAATAAAGGAAAAATGAAGGACATTTACACAAAAACAAGCTAATGCACGTGACAACTCACATACCTTCCACGTCACTGAAGGTGTCAGAGAGGATAGGTAAGGTAAGGGAAGATAATAGGAACCAAGTGGTTGGTTCAGGGTCCCTTTATGGTTTTACCTCTGCCTCACAATAACCCCTCGATTCCAGCTCTGCCTCATTCCCTGAGGGACTGGGTGGCTTTGCACCAATCACTTCTCTCTGGACCTCACTTTCTTCTGTAAAACAAGAGGATTTGCCCAGAATGATTCCTAAGCTTTCTCACTGTTCTGAACTTCTGCAACTTAACTTGTCTCCTAAGATTTTGCATGTGAAAATCAGTCCAGAAGCCCAGGGAGGTTGATACCTGCCTTCAATATGCAGAAAGAGATTAACTGCCCTATTAAGAAGGAGAGCAATGCACTATAAGGATCAGCATTTTCCACAAAGGATGCACTGTTTCGATGGCAACTGGCTGTGGTGGCAAAATTGCAAGCTTACATGTGGGCATGACTCAAAACCAGAAGGCCAGGAAAGACCTGCAGAATAGCTGATGGAATCGAATTATGCCAACAACTTTCATAATCCTGTACCATTTCAGACCCAAAGCGTCAGTCAGGATGGGAAATGCAGGCAGGCTGTTCTGGAGGGCAGAGGCTCTAAGGTTCAATGGTGCCCACTAGTGGAAGGCCACGAAGTGGCCATGTGGACTTGCTGGTTGCAAGGATTCCAACAGTTCTACATTGTTTCAGCCACAAGTCCAGTCATGCACCCCAAGGATGGGGAAAATAAGGGAGAAAGAGGAGCCAGTTAGAGGCAGAGCCGACCTGTTGGCAGCTGTTTTGTTTCATGCAGAGAAGTTACATTCTGTACAATAGACCAATTGTTCTCCTTCATCATAACCTATTATTTAATATTTATTTGTTGCTAGATGCTGGTCACCATATTAAAAGAAAGTACAAATTTGCTCTATATTTAATCCAAGGAAATATAAAATGTCAGGAGAGAGTCAGTTCCTTTAATTCTTTCATAATTTAATAACTGCAAATGAATGCCTGGAATTTCCTTTCCCATAATTAATTCATTGGAATTAAATGGTTAATAGAAATAAATAATATTGGAAATAAGAGTTATTAGACATATATTTGGAACTTCTCACAAGTGACCAGAACAGCATATTGCAAATTCTCAAATATCAAAAATCGAACAAAATCCACCAAATAACTTTAAAATAAGTGTCTGGAGTTATGCTATTTACAGGATAACCAACCAATACTTTTTAAATTAAGCATATATGTGTTCAAATATTGTTCAACTATATTAGGGAAATAAAAGCAGCCAATGCCCTGGCTGGTTTTGCTCAGCGGTTAGAGCGTCAGCCTGAGGTCCAGAGAGACCCAGGTTTGATTCCCGCTAGGGGCACGTACCTCGGTTGCAATTGTCCCCGGCCCTGGTTGGTTGTGCGGGAGGCGCCCACTCGATGGGTCCCTTTCACGTCGATGTCTCTCTCTCTCTCCCTCTCTCTCTCTCTCTCTCTCTCTCTCTCTCTCTCTTCCTCTCTCTCCCTCCCACTCTATCTGAAAAATGGAATCCTTGGGTGAGGATAAAAAAAAAAGCAGCCTGTGACTCAGTTCTTACCCCTGAAGATGTTGGCCCATCTTTACAAGGAAATGAGATATATACTAGGGTGGGCAAAAGTAGGTCTACAGTTGTGAGTACATGAAATAGAGTTTATTCTTGTATTATTATTTATTATATTATGAATACAACTATAAACCTACGTTTGCCCACCGCTGTACAATGAATACAGTATGACTATAATTCTGAAATAACTTGTGTCCCAGAAAAGAAATTCTCAAGGAGTTTCAAAAAGGGGTGCTGACAAATCTAGAAATAGCCAGGAGAAATTCCTGAAGCAGGCAGGACTTGAACCTGAACTTTCGGGATGGGGAGGGAATCTAGGTGGAAGGAAAGGAAGACAAGAGTGTTCCGGGAAGGCATGCTCACAAGGATGCCTGGCTGTGGATGGTGCAGGAAGGAGCTCCATGGAGAGAGAAAGTATTCAGTGGTCCTGCCATGGCTCATCTCATCACAACTTCAGGTTCTCAAACTTCTCCCATGTTCCCAGCTGGCTTCTTTTTTTTGTCTGTCTAGTTTAGAACTCAAGGTCAGCCCTTCCAATCAAGCTTGTCAACCCTGGGCTTTAGCTATCCTGCTTGTCACATCCTCTGCTCCCACTCCTGGGCAGCCAGACACTGCTGCAGAGTCACAGAGCCTGGCTTCCGGGGCCCCGGCTGCTGGGCAGTCCTCTTCCTCATTTCCCATGTCTCAGTTGCAGTGGCCAGTCCAAACCATGCTTAATGTCAAGCTCATGGTCATTTCCTCACCACCTTCATATTTTCTACTTATCCCATCTCAGAGGAGTGAAGCTATTTTACACGGGCTGCCCAGTATACCTTGTCCCCAGTTAAAAGTGTTTATTGCCAATGATTCTCTATCTGTGCTCAGACCAACTCCTCACCTCACACAGCGCCTCCTTGGGTAGGACTCTATCACTAGGTCCCTTGACTCTCACAGTTTCGGTCTCTCACAGAAAACAGCACTATCTTTGCTTCTGGGCATTCTGTGCTTTAGAATGTGAGACATACAAGGGAAAACTGCTATCCTACATATTTGTTTATTTATTCATTATTATTTTTTAATATGTTTTTATTGATTTTTTAGAGAGAGAGGAAGGAAGAGAGAGATAGAAACATTGATGTGAGAGAGAAACATCGATCGGTTGCCTCCTGCACACCCCTACTGGGGATCGAGTTCCCAACCCAGGCATGTGCCCTGACCGGGAATCGAACCAGGACCTCTTGGTCCATGGGACGATGCTCAATCCACTGAGCCACACGGGCTGGGCTATCCTACATATTTAGACCTGGAGCTCCCATCGTTCCAAGAGAATGGGAAGTAGTAGTCATCCGAGAGACACCGTCCTTGGAGACAGGACAATGGGTGTAGAAGAGGGCTTCCTGGGAATGAAGGCCGACAGTCATCACTTGACTTGTCAGAGCTTCAGTTTGGGCCCAAACAAGGAGCAGGAACAAATGAGGTAGTAAACGCAAATACAAAAATAGTGCTTTGTTCTCTTTAAAAGAAACACACCAAGAAATAAAATCCCCTGAATTGTTAAATGGAGGATTTATACATAACTCTTCTACAATTTTGGCAAAGCAACATTTTTAATATTTTTTTAACATGGTTTGGGGAAGAAAGAGACAAACTGTAACTTTGGATAATGAAAAGACGTTTCAAAATATTTGATAATGATCAACAAAAACAAGAAGTCATTTAGTAGATGATTTTTGTTTCAACAACCATGGGCCAGAAATCCCTCTTCCAACTAACATTGTTTTGAAACAGTAAGTTGGAGGAGGCTGCTATTTGCTATTGAACATGTGGGGCCTCTGGCTAACTTGAGCACAGTCCCTTGTGGGACTCTCCGTTGGCTCTAGTACGCCACCTGCTCTTTGCTCTTCTCTGATGGCCCTTCGGTCTCTGTATGGTTTGGCAGTAAAATACAAAGATGTACAGAGTGCTCCCCAAATGCAAAACATGCTGATGAAAAGTGGGAATTAGACATGTTTCCCTGGCTCAACCATTTTCAATATGTCTTATTTCTCCTCTAACTCCTCATTAAAAGTTTAAAATGGGTCAGACCATTTGAAAAGTGTTCAATGAGATTGTAGTCAGGTATATAAAGCTTCCATAAATGAAACTAACAAAATAAAATGTCCTGAAATTCCCTGAAGGCTCCCACAGCCACAGGCTCCACAGCATGCCAAGCTTTCTTTCTGTTCTAGTTCAACTCTTAAAGTCAACGCACAAAGTTAAATTCTTATTCCTGAAGCAAAGGTGCTAGGATGGTGTGATGGTTTGTTTTATGTATCAACCTGGCTGGCCACGGTACCCAGATAGGAGGCCAAACACCAGTGAAATGTCTCTGTAAAGGTATTATTTTAGATTAACATTTAAATCAGTAGACTGAATAAGGCAGATTACCCTCCCTAAAGTGGATGAGACTCATTACATCAGTTAAGAGAAAAAAGATGGAGGTCCCCCAGAGAAGAGGGAAACTTACCTCCAGACTACCTTCGGACTCTAAGCTCCATCATTAGCTCTTCCCTGCCCATTTGCCCTGAAGATTTTAGACTTGCCATCCTCCACATATGCATGAGCAATTCCTTAAAATAATTCATTCTCATTCTGATATTCTCTCTCTCTCTCCCCCCCACCACACACATGCACACACATACACAACTCTCTATATACTATATGCTACATAGTATAGAGGGTTGTTTTGTGTATATATTTTATATATATGCAATATATATTCTACAGAATATACAGTTATTTTGGAAAAAACACACACACTATTGGTTCTGTTTCTCTGGAGAAACCTGACTGATACAGGTGGGCACTGTTCTGTTAAGTGCATAGAGAAAACGTCTCCAGCAGAAACAAATGATCTGAATTTGGAATCACAAAACATGCTTCCAGGGTAGGACTATTACATTTTCCCTAAAAACTTCTGTTTACCCTGTTGTCTGGGTAAGGTACAGTTTAAGTCAAGTGATCTATTTTAAAGATCACATTCTCTGTCTTCTGTGTCCAACAGGTCCAACCAAGTTCCTTTTCTTGATAGTTCCTATATAGCAATAACAGAAAAAAATTTTAAAGTAGACTTTGAAAACAGATAAAAACACAAAATGTATTTAAATATCCAATAGTGACTTCCCCATCCTCTCTCAGAACATCCAACACAAATATTCCTGGAGCAGTTCCAGATCTCCCTAGAGTCAAATTCAAAAATTCCATCTTTACTGTTGGAAAGAAGCAAACAGTGGGGTTAGGCTTGGTTGACAAGGCTCTGAAATGCTTCACAGGTTCAGCCGGTTACAGGACAACCACCCCTCCCTCCACCCCTTTCACTCCTCTTGAGCCCACACTCATCCTCATTCTCAGTCCAGGGCTGACCCCTTCCAGGTTCTCAGTGTTTCCTGGCTTGCTTGCTGCCCTCCTCACCTTCACATTCCCACAGTGCTTAGTTAAGTGCTTTGCACATTGCCCACCGAATGTGTGATGGCTTGCGGTGTTGAACAGTGAAGATAGGTTGTAACTTTGAAAGTCATTCGTGTTGTCTGGCCAGTGTGGCTCAGTGGTTGAGCATCAAGAGGTCGTCGGTTTGATTCCCGGTCAGGGCACATGCCCAGGTTGTGGGCCAAATCCCCAGTGAGGGGGCATGCAGGAGGCGGTCAGTTGATGTTCTTGCTCATCGATGTTTCTATCTCTCTCTCCCTCTCCCTTCTTCTCTCTCTAAAATAAAAAAATCAATTAAAAAAAAAGAAAGTCATTCATGTTGACAGTTTCTTTTTTACGTGATATCAGTAGCTAGAGAGGCATTTTAATCCTTGAA
Source organism: Tadarida brasiliensis (assembly GCA_030848825.1). Lineage (NCBI taxonomy): Eukaryota > Metazoa > Chordata > Mammalia > Chiroptera > Molossidae > Tadarida > Tadarida brasiliensis. The sequence continues at coordinate 84,573,847 of CM061259.1, forward strand.
CAGGACAACATCATTTCTTCTATGACCGTAGTTTATTTATCACTCAGTTTAAGATGTTCATCTGGTCTGAGTCAATCAGAACAATGGTGCCAAGAATGTGTGTGTTGTAACCTCTGGCAATGCTCTGCCTGTGTCTGTGTGTGGTGTAATTTCAGGGTTCAAAGCTCAGTGGGCCAATCACATCTGTTTACCATGCTTTGGGGTCATCTGTGTTTCCCTAGGTGGCCCTGGGTTGTTTGCTTTGTGTTGGTCAAAGTACTAGCAGATGGTGAAACTGGGTGAGGAAATATGCCCACTGTGGGTCTGTGTTTGTTAGAGTGAGGGCTGACTATTGACTGGGGCTTAGTACGTTCTGGAATCTTAGAATCAAATGGTCATTTCCCACACAAAATTCTCAGGCAGGATTTTAAAACCAAGAGCCTCTTGTTTGAAAAGAATGACTTTAAATAAAGAATAGGTGTAGTGTTCCTTGATTGTATAGTTGTACCGAATGGAATAAAGAAAACCTTAATTGGGAAAGTTTATGTCTAATTTAAATCTCACAGGCTACAGTGATCTTATTTTGTGTAGATGATCACCAATGTCTTTTAGCTACAATGGTACACCAGAGACAGAGAGTGAATCAGTTCACAAGAGTTCTTGAGAGCAACCTTAGATAGAATATTAGTGGTTGTAAACTGTGAAAGCAGACATGTAATTTAATAAGTTGTGAGAAACAGCCTCCTCAGTTTTTTATGTGTGGTTGTTAATCCTCACCCAAGGATATTTTTCCATTGATTTTTAGATAGAGTAGAAAGGAGGGAGGGGGCGAGAGAGAGAGAGAGAAACATCTATGTGAGAGAGACACATCGATTAGTTGCCTACCACATGACCCCAACCGGGGCTGGGGATCAAACCTGCAACCCAGGTACGCTGCTCCTTGACCGGGAATCAAGCCCGCGGCAACCCTTTGGTCCACAGGCCAATGCCCTGACTGCTGAGCCAAACCACTAGGGCTACCTCCTCAGTTTTGCTCCTCTGCCATTACCACATAGAAAGACGCAGGACATTTACTTTCTACAAATGTACAAGCACCTCCTATGGGGTCATGGCTCTGATAGCCAGATACAGCCACACAACTTCATGTAAAGACTGCCAACCTAAAATTCTGTATCTGAAAAAATTATCCTTCAAAAATGAAGGAGAAACTAAGACATTCCCAGATTAAAAAAAAAAACAAAAAACACAAAAACTAAGAGAATTTGTTACTAGCACATCTCTCTACAGGAAATGCTAAGGAAGTTCTTCAGGCTGAAATGAAAGGACACTACACAGTAACTTAAATCCACGTGAAAAAATAAAGAGTATTGGTAAAGGTAATTACATAGGTAAATAAAGCACTAATTATAAATCCCTGTGTTGATGAGCACACATGTATAAAGGTATAATTTGTATAACAAAGCACAAAAGAGGAAGAGAAGAATAGAGCTTTGTATGAGCAGAGTTTTTAGATAGTATTGCAATTATCTTGAAATTAATTTGAATAAGATTGTTATAAGTTAAGTTATAATCACCAGGGCAAGCATTAAGAAAATAACTAAAAAATATGTAGTAAAATAAATTACAAGGAACCTTACTGGCTTGTTGGAGCATCATCTCATACACCAAAAGATTGTGGGTTCGATCCCCAGCCAGGGCGTGTATGGGAAGCCACCAATTGATGTTTCTCTCTCACAATGATGTTTCTCCTTCTCTCTCCCCCTTCTTCTCTCTATAAAATCAATAAAAACATATCCTTGGGTGAGGATTTAAAAAAATGAAAGGAGCCCAGCTGGTGTGGCTCAGTGGTTGAGCAATGACCCACGCACCAAGAGGTCGCCTGTTTGATTCCTGGTCAGGACACATGCCCAGGTTGTGGGCCCGATCCCCAGTGGGGGGCATGCAGGAGGCGGCCAATCGATGTTCCCTCTCATCGATGTTTCTATCTCTCTCTTCCTTTCTCTAAAATCAATAAAGAAAAAAAATGAAAGAAAATGAAAAGCACACTAGAGAATGAACACCTTTGAACAACTTACTGAACACAAAAGAAGGGAGTAATAGAGGAACAGAAGAATGAGAAAACCTATTTGAAGATGACACAGCCTTATATAGAAAAATTCTAAGGAACCAATCAAAAAATAAAAAACTATTAGAGCTAATACTTTTCATTTCTGTAAATAAAATTAAGAAAACAATTCCATTCCTAACAGCATCAAAAAGAATAAAATACTTAGCAATACATCTAATAAATGAAGTGCAAGATTTGTACCCTGAAAACTACAAAACTTAACGAAAGAAATTAAAGAGGACCTAAATAATTGGAAAGACATCCCGTGTTCAAGGATTAGAAGACTTAATCTTGTTAAGATGACAACACTCCCCAAATTGGTTTACAGATCCAAATCAATCTGTATCAAAATTTCAGCCGTCTTTCAGCTTTTTTAAGAAAATGACAAGCTGATTTTACAATTCACATGGAAATGCAAGGGATCCAGAATAACCAATTTTGAAAAAGAAGAAAAAGTTGGAAGATTTACACTTCCTCACTTAAAAATTAGACATATCAATGAAATAGAGTTGAGAGTCCAGAATTGAAATAGATTGGCCAATTCTATTTTGATAAGGGTGCCAAGAAAATTAAATAGGGGAAATAATAGTCTTTAACAAATGACTGGGAAAACTGGATATCTACATACACACAAAAAAAGAATTTGGACCTCTACTCAAATGAATCACATACCTAAACACAAGATATAAAAGTATAACTCTTAGAATAAAACATAGGTTTAAATCTTCAGTGACCTTGGAATAGACAATGGTTTCTTAGAAATGACACCTAAAGCACAAGTAGCCAAAGGAAAAAAAACAGATACATCAAACTTCAATAAAATGAAACACTTCTGTGCTTCAAAGGACACTATCTTGAAAGTAAAAGGACAACCCACATAAGGGGACAAAATACTGCAAATCATATATCTCACAACGATCTAGTATCCAAAATATATAAAAAGCTTTTACATCTCAACAATAAAAAGATAAATAATCCCATTGAAAACTGGGCAGATAATTTAAATAGACATTTCTCCAAAGCAGATATACAAGTGGGCAATAAACACAAGAAAAGATGTTGAAAGAAATTCAAATCAAACTCACAATGAGATACCACTTTATATCTACTAGGATGGCTTTAATTAAAAAGACAGATAATAACAAGTGTTGGTCAGAATGTGGAGAAATTGGAACTCATACATTGCTGGTGGGAATGTAAATTGATGCAATTTAACAGTTCCTCAAAAAGTTAAACACAAGAGTTATCATATGACCCAGCAATTACACTCCTAGAGAACTGAAAACATATGTCCACACAAAAACTTGTACATGAATGTTCTTAAAGCATTATTCATAATAGCCCAAAGTGGAGATAATCCAACTGTCCATCTACTGATGAATGGGTAAACAAAATGTAATATATTCACTAAGTGCAATAGCATCCAGTCATAAAAAGAAATAAAGTACTCACATGTTACACATGGATGAACCTTGAAAATATTATGCTAAGTGAAAGAAGCCAGACACAAAAAGCCACTATGGTATGATTTCATTCATAGGAAATGTCCAGAATAAGCAAATCCATAGAGAGAAAAAGTAGATTAATAGTTGCCAGGGCTGGGGAAAGTAGGGAATGGTGAGTGACTGTTAATGTGTAGGTTTTTCATCTTAGGGTGCTGAAAATGTTCTGGAATTAAATAGTAGTAATGACTGCATTATTTTTAAATATACTAAAACCCATTGAATTATATACTTAAAAGGGTGAATTTTATGATATGTGAATTAAATCTCAATTTAAAAAAGATTCTGTTAGCAGATGTAAAACACACTCCCATTTAATATATATAATGGTTATTTATCTTCCCTCATTTCCAAGTCCTAAAGAAACACTGACACCTTGTCACCATGTTTATTCTGTGGCTTTTTATGTTACCTGGCCTATCTCCAGGTACTCCTAGTTGAAAAACATGAGCCTAGGGAGCCAGAAAGGGAATCAAGGCTCCAGAGGTTCACAGGCCCATTTGGTGTCACCCAAGGGGGAAACATTTTCGAGTCTATTTTATCATGGAAAAGGGAAGAAATTTCAGGCTGGATCACACAGTTGGTTGGCAATGCCCTTAAAATCTTTCATCTCTTTCTGCTTTCATTCCACATGCATTAAACCACTTTCCCAAGGGTTCTAACAACAAGGATCACATCCTCACACCAGAGAGGAATCATTGGAAATCATCTTCCTATCTTCTTTTCTCCTTTCTTTCTTTCTTTCTTTCTTTCTTTCTTTCTTTCTTTCTTTCTTTCTTTCTTTCTTTCTTTCTTTCTTTCTTTCTTTCTTTTCTTTCTTTCTTTCTTTCTTCTCTCTCTCCCTCTCTCTCTCTCTCTCTCTCTCTCTCTCTCTCTCTCTCTCTCTCTCTCTCTCTCTTTCTCTCTCTCTCTCTGTCTGTCTGTCTACCTACCTACCTATATGTTTATTTACTTGGCTTTTAGTAACTTGATTAACTTGAATCACTCTCCCCGATTCTGAGTCTAGGACACTGAAAAAAACTCTGGATTAAGGTAAATTCACCTCAATCAAGTATGACAAGTAGTTTTTAATCCACTGGCTAACTTCAATACATCAACAATTGGGAAAGATTCTGTGATGAGCAAGATCATGAGGATGTGTCTGAGTGCAGTTTGACGGAATAGCATGCCTGATGAGTAATGTCTCCCTTGGTCGCAGGCAGGAAAGTATGATATACATACTGCACATTCACCACCCTGGCTTAGATGATGCTTCCTCAAGGGCCTCTAGCCAGAATCCTCCTGGCCACATCCCTCTAACCTTGAAGTGCTGCATTAGACGTGATACAAAGCTGTATTGTGTGCCCTCATTTTGTAAAGAGAGCTTTTCACCTTCAGTAGTTTACAACTTAATTTAAAGCAAATCAAACCGAATACTCCATTGTAAGAAACACAATCTTTCCCCTCATTATTCCATTAATGAAAAAGGAAATGGCTTATTAGAAAATGCTTCTTTAGGTTCCTGTCTTCTAGGATAAGTCAACCAAACCATATATTAGAAAACTTAATAAGTTTTCTTATTAAAATTATTTTTGTAATTAAATCCCACTCCCTTGCTTATTTTATTTCCCAAAGCGGTGGTAACTAATCACTCACACTTGTAATTATTTCCATTCTCTGTCAGCACGGAGGATTTGGTGAGAGGTGGGGGCTGCGGGTGGGGGTGTGAGAACAGGTAGAGTGCATGATTTAAATGTTTACTTAGCATTTTCAAATCATGGAAGATACCTGACAGGGACTCATTAAACCATGGCTTCCACCAGCCAAACGTGTGTATTTAATACCTTCTTCACGCACCATGACGAGGCAGACGTTTGTAGAGTGGTTCTGGGGATCGCTCTGGTTTCCGAATGCATTTGGTCACTAAATCCGTAGCTTAACATAGCCTGGTATTTCTAGGTAGGGTCCTTCCAGCGAAACACAGAAGGACGAGAGAGGGAGGAAGCCCAGTGTGTTTAGTCAGGTCACCCAGGCCAACAACCCTTTGCAAAGCACATCGGCCTCATCCCTTTCACAAAGGCCTCCGCACTGTAGATCTAAGCAAAGATCAAAGAGACTGAACAAAATTGACCCAGAGACATAGAGGTAGGGTACAGACTGACAAACCTCAGAAGAGGGGGTGTTGGGAGGGAAGAGATAAACCACAGAACTTATATGCATGTATGCATAACCAATGGACATAAACAACAAAGCTGGGGATGGGGCGGGGGGTATGGGGAGAAGGGTGTCAATGGGGGAAAAAGGAGAAACATCTGTAACAAAAACAAATTAATAAAAATGATTTTTAAAAAGAGACTGAAGAAATGATTTCCATGCCGTCTCACAGCTAAGGGAAACCAAAAAGGTTTCGTTTAAATTTTACCCAAATGGAAGCACTTAAATATACCCAACACTTTAACTCTTCTGTGATTTAGTGTTGTATTAAAATCCTTGATCTTGCCCTGGTCGGGTAGTTCAGCTGGTTGGAGCAATGTCCCAATATGCCAAGGTTGCTGGTTTGATTCCCGGTCAGGGTACATACAAGAAAAAACCAATGAATGTACAAAGAAGTGGAACAACAAATTGATCTCTCTCTCTCTCTCTCTCTCTCTCTCTCTCTCTCTCTCTCTCTCCCTCTCCCTCTCCCCCTTCCTCCCTTTACCTTAATAAAACACTGATGTTTTCCTGACAATAGACATTAGATAAAAATAAAAAGAGAAACACATACACCCCAAATGTTTGTGGGAAATTTGTTTTATACTTTTTTGAAAATTTTGGGTAATTTTTGTAGTAAGAAGGCATTACTTATATAATCAGAACAATGATATAGCTATTTTTTAAAAACAAATAAGAAAATTATCAACAAAAGGACACAATAGCCTTAAGAGAAGAAAACAAGTGTTTGTTTTGGCTTATGACTTATCAGAGAGAAGTAAGAGAACAGGGGAGAAAATTTACACCCACACCAGGGGTGTAAACACCTTTAACATTTACCTACAATAGAGTAAGGGACTCAGAATCAAAACATAGATGTCCCTTTGAAGTACACATCCCACATACAAGCATGATATATGGGCTGCCAGAATTTGCCCACAAAGGTTATCTTTAATGAGATCCTCTCAGGGCTTCATTGAACTATTCCAGCCACAGGGCATTGGAAATAGACTAAGGCTTACACTTTCTAGTAGATGAGAATGAAGATATCAGTCCATGAGCAGAAATAAACTTCTGACTCCCTTATGTGCTCTAGTTCAGCTCCTCTCCATCTGTGAGATGCTAGACCAGGGTCAAGGGCTCTGCCTGGGTTCCTAGCACAGGAAGAGGTAACTGATCCACAGAGAGGTCACCATATGACACCAGTCTCCTTAGTTCACTGCCCTCACCAAATAAAAGAAACAGTCAGAAAAAAACAAACATTAGCTCTGATTTTAACTGGAAAACATTATCAATGACTGACTTTCAGGAAGGCCTGTCCCATGTTGTGCTTATGGGTAGGAGCAACTAACACTTCCAACAGTCTATGGGAATTTGCTAGTCCTCATTCTAATGCACACTAAGGTTTTAGAGCTTGTCAACCTCTATTAAAGTAGAAAGCAAGAGGGCTATTTCCTCACCGATAGGGATATAGTTTGGTTCAACTCAATTCTGTGACTATTTATCGAGGTCTGTGTTGGGGTTTGGCAGCAGAAGCTTTCTCATCATCTCAGTATTGAGAATAATTTTCCTTTTCTCTTTTTTTTATCCTCACCCGTGGACACTTTTGCATTTATCTTCAGATAGAGCGGGAGGAGAGAGGGAGGAAGAGAGAGAGAGAAATGTCAATGTGAGAGAGACACATCGAGTGGTTGCCACCCACACGACCCCAACCAGGGCTGGGGACAAACTGCAACTGAGGTACATGCCCTTAGTGGGAACCGAACCCGGGACTCTCTGGTCCGCGGGCCGATGCTCTAACTGCTGAGCCAAACCGGCCAGGGCGAGACTAATTTTTCTTTATCTTATATTTCTATACTGAGGACATGCACTTAAACTTGTAGCATATAAATGGTAGCAGTAGTTTAATTTTGAACCTGTTTCTAGACTTAGTAAAAGTTAAGACTAGTTAGCTACACAAATTCTATGACCCTAAACAATATACTGTATTCCATATATTAAATAATATGTACACAGCCACGCACGTTGGAAGGTTTCCCCTGGCCTTTTCTTCTTCTAGCTAATTCATTCAAATTTTATTGCATCTCTGAAAATTTTTTCCTGTAAATTTTGTATTTTTAATCTGGGAGAGACTAAGACTGTACGTTGGGAGTTGACCTTCAAATTTATAACTTTGCCCCCTCTATCAAATAGTTTCTCTCCATTGCTTCCTGTTTATGATTTACTATTAATCAACATTGCTATGGTCTGAATGTTTGTGTCCCCCCCAAATATCATATGTTGAAATCTCAATGCCCATGTGATGGCATTAGGAGGTGAAGTCTTTGGGAGGTGCTTAGGTAATGAGGGTAGAGCCCTCATAATGGGATTAGTGCCCCATAAAAGAGACTCGCAGAGCCCCACTGCCTCCCTCCACCACGTGTGGATCCAGGGAGAAGTCAGCAGTCCGCAACCTGGCTGAGGGCCATCGCCAGCACCTGGCCATGCTGACACCCTGATCTTAGACTTCCAGCCTCCAGAACTATGAGAAATACATTTCTTTAGTTTATTAGCCTCCCAGTCAATGGTATTTTGTTATAGCAGCCTGAATGAACTAAGCCAAACACAAAATATTAATTTATAAAAATAAATTTGTTGCCCTGGCTGGTTTGGCTCAGCAGTTAGAGTGTCAGCCTGCGGACCAGAGAGTCCTAGGTTCGGTTCCCGCTAAGGGCACGTACCTCAGTTGCAGTTTGTCCCTGGCCCCAGTTGGGCTCGTGTGGGTGGCGACCACTCGATGTGTCTCTCTTACATCTATGTTTCCTTCCCTCTCTTCCTCCCTCTCTCCCTCCCACTCTATCTGAAGATAAATGCAAAAATGTTCTTGGGTGAGGATAAAAAAAAAATTTGTTCATAAACTCCTGGAATATGATCAGCCTTCTCACTTTGATATTTCAGCACAAACTCATTACCTGCCTTGTGGGAAGCAGAAGACCGAGTTAGAGAGAACCAGTGATAAGACAGGAGGAAACAACGGAGCCTTGCAATTGGATGGGCTCTATTACAATAATTTAGCTCAGCTTTTCTAAAGAGAGATGGGAATGATGGGCTAAGTAAGAGACAAGTAGCTTTCAGTTAGTCTCCATATAGGTAAAATTGTTTTTATCACCACTGCCATCAAACTTGAATTGTAGCCAATTTGAACTTCTCTGCCTCCTCCTGGTCCTCTCTATCTTTGGTGAAAGTGCTAAGAAAAATAAAATGGTCAAGGCATGAGGCATGGGGGAGAAATAAGGTCAACTTATAACGCTGATAATTGAGTATATCTTGCAAAAGTTAAATGCCCTCCAGTAATTGTAGTCCAACAAGTCATTGCACTTTCACATATATTTTTTTATGAGGAAGTATAGCTCAGAGAGGAAAAAGGTCTCATTCAAATATATTGATTAACAGATCAGTGTTTCTGATCAAAAGATCTCTAACATATAGCAATCATCTGAACATTCCTTACAATCACTGATGATACACAAACAACAAGGACAGGGCCTTCAGGCCCTGGAATACCACTCCAAAATGGAAATAGGCCAGCCTTGTTCAGGACAGATGTTCAGTTAGCTAGCTTACACTTGCTTTCATTCCCTTAATATTTCCTTAAACACAATGGAGTTTATTGTGTTCAATAATCCTGAGAGCTGGGGATTTTCTAATGTAAATGAAGGGGTGTGCTAGGCTGGAGTTCAGCTGTGGGGCTTGGCTAGGGCCAATCTGCTCCAGGTGACTGTCACTCTCTTCCAGTCGGTTAGCCTGTGAATGTTCTCCTCCTGAAGACGGCAGAAACAAGAAGGGAAATGGAAAGACGTAAGGCCCCTTAGGGGTCCGGCTTTACTGATACGCTGTCATGTCTGCCTCGCTTTATTGGCTGAAGTACATCATATAACTGAACCACAAATCAAAGGTTGAGAATGCCCCTGTGCCCCTAAGAGATGTGGCGAGGGTGTGGGTGCAGGAAGGGGAGAAGATCTGGGGCCACAATCTCAGTCTCCCACAGCTACTGACAAATTACTTAAATGGGGATGTTGCCACAGAAAATTCCAGGGCCTCATCTGCTATTAAGCATGAAAAGGAGATGCTAATACATGTTTGAAATATACAGAAAAGTACAGAGAGCAATATAACAATTACCCATGTATTTCTCTCCAATAATCAACAAATTAATATTTTTTAGATTTGCTTCTGATCTTTTTGTTTTTTATAGAGTATTTTAGAGTTTAAGCACTGTATACCCCTCTACAATTCTGTTCCCTCCCTGCTCTGAGGTAACTATTATCCTAAAGTTAGTCTGTGCATATTTTTGTATTTTTACTATATCTGCAGTTACATGAAGCCACAGCCCTGAGGACAGTCACTCTTTACCTACTCTTATCACTTTCTGTTAATATTTAGTCAGCATTTCCAATAAAATTAGCTGCTTCTTCAGCTCAAAAGCTTTTATATAGATCCTACATGAGAACCAAATAGCTATCCATGGAATATTAGAATTTGACTTGTTCCATCTCATCTGTTTTTGTCACATTTTAAAAAATGAAAGATGCAGAATTCTAAGGCTAAATAGCTAGAAAATATTTATTCAAACTTGAATATTCTTCAAAGAGAGTATAGAGTAATTATAATTATCAGAGGAAGAAACACCACAGGGGCATAAAAGCCAAATGATTTCCTCCAGAGTCCTCCTTTTGGCTGCTTTGATTTCAACTGGTAAGTCAAAGAGACAATTTTAGACTTGGCTAATTTTTAAAAACGTATTTCAAGGATAGATTTAAAAGTCAATAATAGCACAATCACAACAGAAACTTGTGTATTTGGTTGTCAAAAACGGATTAGGAAGAATGGGGGGGGGTTCTCAAGGATTTCCACCTGAGTGTTCTGGTCCTTTAATGAGGAAAACATACAAGTGCAATGGGAGGACTTTAAGAAACATCCTCAGTTATGGTCTAGAACTTAACTGGAACATAATTTGAAAATAAAAGTTTGTGCAAGAATATGATTTAGAAAATTCCTGATGCGGACTAGTGGGGTGTAGGACAAGGGGAATGCTCCCTTAATAGTCATAGCCTGAGAGAAAAATGAATAAGTTAAAAAATTGTCTGGTATATGCCTCAGTTCCCAAGGACAAATATTAGCTGCCAAAGTGATAGCATTATATCTTGATAGCATTATATCTATATGTTGACTTGAAACGTGGCTCCAAGATATAAGACTTTTGAAAGAATATTAAAGAATATGCTTAATGGTCCTATTCTATACCTTCTCTTCATAGCACATATATTAATAAATAGTAAAATACTGTAAAATAAAATCAGTGATCAAATTAACAGGTTCTGTTTTTGTTAGTTTGTTTTGAAGTGAAAGAATGAGTTTGCTAACTGCATCCTGTAGTGAACGTTAACATTAGAAATCTCCAAAATTGCATTTGATTGAACATTTATCGAGTGCTTACTATATTAAAGTTTGCTCAAAATACAGAGAGAGCTAGCCCCCTCCTTCTTGTTTTACTGCATCATAATTTTTTATATATTGTTTCTACTCTCTTCCCCACCTTCTCTTCTCACTCCACTCTGAGCATGTTCATATTTCTAAGAATCCTTCTTCCATGTTTGAAGATATGAAAGAGATTTATTTAATGTTAAATAGGCTTTGCTAGTTCAAAGTTTGTTTAAAATATTTTCTCGAATTTGATTATTAGGACTAACAATAAGGGAACATTTCAAAGTTACCTAAGAATTTGTGGAGTTATTTCTTTGAGCCATGCTGTTTGATTATTTTCCTTAACCCCATGCCAAGCAATGAACAAAGAAAATTTGAAAAGTACAATTTATGCCATTTATTACTGGACAATCTGAAACTATAATGATAGAGTTTAATGCTTATAAACAGACACACTTACAAATACTCTATATATCATAAAATGGACTTTTGTGGCCAGGGAAAAAGCTCATTTTACATCTGAATCAGGAGTTAAAGGAAGACCCTACCATAAACTACAGAAAGGTAGGGACAAACCATAGTGAAAACAAGATTTTCAGAATCCACTGAAAGACTTATAAGGAAAATGGAGATTGGAAATATGTGAGATCAGGAAATCTGCTTTTCATGTTTCTCCTTTTTAGCACTGGCTGGACCATGGGCTAATATATGCGCTGGCAAGTCTTCCAATGAGATCAGGATGTGTGACAGCCACGGCTGTGGCCAGTACACTGCTCACAGGTAGGTGTGGGGTTTCACAAATAACCATAAGCTCTTTGGGCTCTTGACCTCTTTGCTTAGTGCCCTACGTTTCCTCAAGTGCTCGTGATCATCTCCCTCCGGCAGCAGGAAAACTCGGAGACGAAACCAGTCACATTACTGTCTTTGGAGTGACTTCCAAGAGCCCCGCTTCAGGAATGGGCTCTGCATTGAGAACAGAGCATGGAAGAAGGAAAGGAGAAAGGGGAGCAAACACAGTGTTCTCCTTCTGTGTTTTCACACATTGACTTATTTCACCTGGATTTCCTCATTTCCCTAAAATGACATATAATAATAATAGCTAATATTTCTAAAGGCTTCCCAAGTGCCAAATACTATCTTAAACGCTTTAATCCTGCCCTGGCTGGTTTGGCTCAGCGGTTAGAGTGTCGGCCCACGGACCAGAGAGTCCCGGGTTCGGTTCCCGCTAAGGGCACGTACCTCGGTTGCAGTTTGTCCCTGGCCCCAGTTGGGGTCATGTGTGTGGCAACCTGTGTCTCTCTCGTGTTGATGTTTCTCTCTCTCTCTTCCTCCCTCTCTCCCTCCAGCTCTATCTGAAGATAAATGCAAAAATGTCCCCGGGGGAGGATAAAAAAAAAAAATGCTTTAATCCTTACAACATGGTTATTACTACCTTCAGGGAGGGAGGTTAAATTGGGTAAAATAGTGTGAGGAAACCTGGGACATCCCAACATGTTCTAGCAGCTTCAATTTTTGATACCCTAGTCTGGGAACAGAGGGCAACACCACATTCCTGGGCCGTTCCTAAGTCTGTTCATTCTTATCTACATCCTAGAAATCATAGACCTCACCAGGGTGTGGACGTCTTGTGCTCTGATGGATCTACTGTGTTTGCACCTTTCAGTGGAATGATTGTGGGCCAGGAGAAACCTTATAAAAACAAAAATGCCATCAATAATGGCGTTCGGATATCTGGAAGAGGTAAGAGGTGGTGTGTGTGTCTGGGACACATACAGAGATGTTTGGTGTTTATTTATTGAATGCATATTCTAGAACAGAAGTTTCACACTTCCTTCAAGATGATGAAGCCTATAACATAAAGGACATAGGGTACCAAACTGAAACAGCTACTGCATTTCCAAAGATGTCCCACTGGTTTCCTGTAATCATCTTCTTTATGCACACACTCCACCTAACTCTAGCTGACTGAAGGATTTCTTCCTGTGGCCCATGTGGTTTTGCTTAACAATCTATAAACAAAACCACTTTCAGCAATATTAACTATCATGAATAGATACTTTCATTCACCAAAATTCCACAGTTGGAAAGCATTGGCCTTTCTGCAAGAGCGGACTGTGAGATATTTACAAATGCCTCTATATTCTAGATGAAGCTGGGTCTTCTGGTATTCCAGGTATTGGGCTTATTGTTTGGTGGTTTTAATTTTTTTTCTGAGGTATAACATACACACAGAAAAGTGCACAAAGCATAAGTGTACAGCTCCATGAATTTTCACAAAGTGAATACACCTATGTAATCAGCACCCAGATCAAGAAAAACAACATCAGCAGCATCCTAGAGACCCTTTGTGCTACCTTTCAGTCATTATTCCCAGCAAGGGAAATCACTTTCCCATTATATATTAGTTTTGCCTGTTTTTGAAGATGATATA